>CM042142.1:35998004-36188004 GCA_023376005.1 Doryteuthis pealeii
TGGGGTTATTGATTTCTAATATTATTGTTTTATTTTCAAATGTATTTAAAGGTATCCATTTATAATTTTATATTGAAATCAAATATAATATGAAAATAAGTGTAATCTTTTTTGTGTTTGTATTTATTTTCATTAGTCTTTCTAATTCGATATAATATCTTATATTAAAACTTAAATGCTTGTGCCCAGAGGGTGCATTTTTTTTCTTTTTGCTAGTATATATAAAAGAAAGATTCTGTATGTTTGTTTGTACAATGACCGTGCACACATCCTTTTCTAAAGGAAAATTGGTAGAGATCAGCAAAGACCAAAGCTTAATAAAATCCACACCCTATTTTTGTCCACGGGGAGTAGGGGTTCAAAAAAAACTTTTTTACTCTTCTTTCCCATAAGAAAAGCTAAACAAAAATATAATAAGGGTATAAATCAATAATATATTAAGAAAATAATATAAAAAGTGATTAAAAAATAAAACGAAATAATAAAGGATAAAACATAATTTAAAAAATAAAAGATATATAAAAGAAAAAATACAAACACAGCTTAACGCCTCTACCCTAGCTAGCTGAATAAGAACAGGATACCCCCCGTTGACTGAATAAAGGGTTAAGTTCAAAGTTCCGTGATGGCTCCCGATTACGACAAGAAGAATCCCGAGTTCAAAAAGAAGGTTCCCGAGTCCAAAAAGAAGGTTCCCAAGTCCGAGAAGGTTCCTGAGTCCGAAAAGAAATACCTGAAGAAGGCCAGAAGGCACATCGGTCGAAACGTTTTACAGATAACAATGAAGATGAAGACAATAATCCGAATAATGCAGATAATACAAACAAGAAGAATAGTAAAAATTAACAACTTAAAAACAAGAATATATAAAGAATGAAAAATAAAACAAATATATAGAAAAATAATTTTTATTAATCTACTGGTAAATATAGATAAAAAAAATTAATTTTTTAAATCCCAAGCAATGCCGGGTAGCTCTTCTGGTCATTTTATAAATTAATTAAGTAATCTTTTCATTTCTTTACCTCTTTCTATAGTGATATGATTTTCTTTTCAGATTTAAATCATAAAATTATTCACTTACAAGGATGTCTAAAAAGTAATGTACAGACATTTATTAATCCAACATGTTTATTACTATACAAATAAAGCATTGTGCATATATTACCAGCACTACTATGCTACTTTTCCATGTAGTCAAATGTGATATGAGAGATATGGGAGCGTCCGTGGTCATACTCTCATAAATCTTTCTTACTTACTTGTCTTTTGAAGTAGTTGGGACATTTCTTCTAACTGGTCTGATCTGTTATCTTCCTTGGTTATTTCCTATAACTCCAACCTAAAAAAGGAGAACCACTCTGATAGACTAATAAATTATTTATTTATTTATTGAGCTACTAGGAAAAAAGAAGACAGGGTTAGGGCTAGGGTTAGGGTTTAGGGTTTAGGGTTAGTTTAATGGGAAAATAATGGGTAGATTAATTAACAGATAAAATTCATTCAGAGTGGTTCACCTTTTTTAGGTTGGAGTTATAGGAAATAACCATCTTCCTCTCTAGTAATTGGTCTGGTTCTGTAGTCTGTAAGATTCTGGTCTGACAATGTTGGTTAGCCAAGGCTGCCATTTAGTTTACAGAGACAACATGTGGACTATATTTTATAGATCCCATTTTTTATTCAGAACCAGAATTTCTCAACCACAGCAGAGTCGAAGCAGAATCAATGCTTACATCATGACATCTCTTGCTTAATTGACTAAACTAACTGACTAAGCTCTGAGCCTTCTTTCCCACAGTCTGTGTTTACTTGAAAGAAGGTCACCTAAAGGTTATTTCATTGTCAATCATCTAACCTGTGGGGATTAAAATAAAACTAAAATAAAATTTAAAAAAACAAAAAACAACAAACTCCCATGAACCTTCACCGGAAGAACCTTAAGTGCATGTGCGAAAAAAAGGACTGACTTTTGACCCCCAAGAGAATATCTTGGCCATTTGAGTTTAAGCCTTTACTGGGCCTGGTCGCTCCTACTAGCCAGGGAGATATTCCCTTGCAACAAGCAACTATGACCGGGAATAAAGCCTAAGTCATAAAACTACCTTCTGCCTTTGTCTCTTTTTTTTCATTCCTTGAATTCCTTCCTTTTCAGCGTGACCTCCAAATGAGAAAACCCTAAGAACACACACCAAGAATATCTGGCTAGCTTTAAACTTTTAAAACACACTAAACCACTTGCTACCCCATAAACCCTCCACCGATTTTGAATTTCAACAACTTTGAATTCAAAATCTACGCTAACCATTGTTGGAATATTTTTTTATATAATGTGCGCTCTAATTCCCCACCTGGATTTATAGACTAGCCAAGGTTACGTGAGTTGTTCCTGCAGCCAATCACAAACCATACTGCGTGGAAGACACACTATTTACCCCCCCTCACTGGTCATAATTACAATTGCGCTCACTAAGAACGGACCTAGGATTACCAGATCTTTACCAATACTCAGGAAGGACTTATACAATTACCAGAGGAACCAAAGAATTCATTATCGAGGGACTCTTTACCAGGGATCCAATTCCACTGGACAAACGCTCCTGCTTTAAGGCCAAAGGATGGCCCATAAAAATTTAACTAGCATCTCTGCCCAAAAAACAAAGGTTTATTATCAATATACAACATAGCCTTGATACTTTTGGTCAAAACTTGTAAATATAAATGATTTTATTATAGAAAACTTGTAAATATAAATGATGCTATCATAGAAAACTCATGAATATAAATGATTTTATTATAAAAATGTATTGGAATATGAACAATCTACCCCAATCGATTAAATAAAGCATTTGGTTCAAAGTTCTGTGAAGACTCCTAATTACAGCATGACAGCTCATGTTTTCAACAATAAGTTCCCAAGTTTGACAAGTTACATAAAGAAAGCCGGAGGGCACATTGGCCAAAATGTTGTGTATATAACAATAAAGATGAGGACAACAGTCTGAAAAATCTAAATAATACAATAAAAGTTTAGAAAATAAGAAAAAGTTGCATGGAGCTAGTATGGCGGGTGCTGCACTTGAAACATCTTGTGTTTCATTGTTGTTTAAAAGTATGTGGTTTCATTTTTTTTTTTTTTTTTTTCCATATTGGCACTGAGTGCTCTCTAAAATGGGATCCATGGTTAAATCAAACTTAAAGAACCTAAATTCTACCATCGTATGTCACCCCTCAAGAAAGAAAAAAAATACCAAAAAATCAAGGAATTAACCAAATTTAATGAAATTTTCAGTGTTGATATATTAGTGAATAAAAGATATAATGCACCAGTTATTTTATTTAAAAACTTTTACATTTTTTCAGGTCAGTTAACTTTGAACCACATATCTTTGAGAATTTGTGTTACGCCTCAAAGATATGTGGTTCAAAGCTAACTGACCTGAAAAAATGTAAAAGTTTTTATATAAAATAACTGGTGCATTATATCTTTTATTCATTAATATATCAACACTGAAAATTTCATTAAATTCGGTTAATTCCCTGATTTTTGGTATTTTTTTTATTTCAGCGGGCTTGACATATAATGGTGAAATTTAGGTCTGTTAAGTTCGATTTAACCGGATTCACTTTATAAGTTTCTCAGCTGTGAACATGTATTCATTTAAGTTTAAAATTTCTAAATTAAAAAGAATTAAAGCTTCAGCCTTGATACTTTTGATCACAACTTATACATATAATGCAAATACATTGTAAATGATTTTATTATAGAAACGTATTGATTGTCAGGAAGAAAGACATTATCAATTGTCAGGAATTAATGCAAGCATTACTGACAGAATAAGGCTGTTGTATCAATAATGTAAATACTCTGCCAATGATTTGACTATAAGAATGTATTGCTAATGATTTTATGATAGAAATACATTGAAAATCAGGAAGAGAATGTCAACAGTCAAGAATTAATTCAAACATTACTAAAAGAATATGGTTATTATATCTATCTTCTCTCTATATATAAATGTTGGCGTTTTCTGTATATAAGGTGTGTGCCAGATGCCCACTCTTACTAATAGACTCGCCGATAACCATATGACCAAGCTATTGGCCAACCACTGGCAGTGCTCTGCTGCTGATATTGTTATTTATATCGGCTGTTCTGATCTTAGCTACTCACAACTACCTTGAACCTTTGTGGACGACGGAACATAGGATTATATCACTGGACCTTTGACACTACGTAGGATTCCATAACTCAGGACTTATTCACTTACCAAAGGATTCTATAGCTCAGGACTTACTTACTTTAAGTCCTATACAACTGGCCAAGGATGGCGGTCAGAAACTTAACATAAAAGAAAGATTCTGCATGTCTGTCTGTCTGTCTGTATGTCTTTATGTTTGTTTTTACAATGACCAAGAGCACTCTTATCTAAAATCTAAAACCTTTTTTTTTTAAAGATGTAGGAACTCTATATTTCTGTCTAATAAAATGATACGCATAAAATAAAGAAACCATCAAATTAAATGTATTATCTATATATATAAAAGAAACATTCTCTATGTCTGTCTGTACGTCTGTATGTTTGTTTGTACAATGACCAGGCGCACGTCCTTTTATAAAGGAAAATTGGTGGAGGCCAGGAAAGACCAAAGATTAATAAAATCCATCCCCTATTTCGTTTGGGAGGGGTTTAAAAATAATTTTTACCCCACATTTTCCATAAGAAAAGCTAGATAAAAAATATAAGGGTATAAATCAATGATATATTAAAAAGATAATTTAAAAGATGATTTAAAAACGAAACAAATTAATAAAGGATAAAACATAATAAAAAAGCAAATAAAAGACAAATAAAAGAAAAAATACAAACAAGAATAATAATAAAAATAAAAATGAAAAACTTAGAAACAAGAATATGAGAAGTAAACAAACAAACAATGTGTTTTGATATGGCTTTATTTAGCCGACAATTTTTGGGAGAATATATGCTTAATTGAAGTCGTACCTAATTTTGAAAAATAATTAATTAATAATTAATGAATTAGGCAGGCATACCTATTCAAATGTAAGGCTAAACAAATTGAGAAAAATCATACAGAGATTGATTTTTATTAAGAGATTTATTTTTAACTTTTAACTAAAGCCCGGGCAACACTGGATAGCTCTGCTTGTATAATATAAAAACATTGCTGATGATTTTGATACAAAAATGCATTGCAGTTTTTTTTTTTTATTATAAAAAAGCATAACCAAAAATATTAATACTCCCCTCCGCAGTGAATACCTATAACCAAAGATGCGAATATGTAGCAGTCCAAAAATAATATATAAAAATATATATTTATTGAATTTTATTTTGGTCATAGTGTTTCAATGTTGTAGAGCAGGGGAGTTTCTGTAGTATAGTGGCTAATGTGTTGGACTCTGACATCATAGTAAGTGAGTTCAAATTGTAGTTGAGCTATTATGTTCACTTTTGGACTAATACCCTTGGGAAAGGTATAAACCCCCCCCCCTCCAGCTATGGGTTAAATAGTATCACAGCTGTTCTTTCACAAGGATTGTTTTTGATATAGAATGACCCACAAAGGTTGATATGCCGTTAAATAAAGAAACCATACTAAACCAATCAATGCTGTATGTAAGTAATACCTAATGATATCTGTTTTGATTGTGTAATGTTCTACGATGAATAATAAAATCCTGGTATATTTGGTTTAGAAGAAAAGTAAGGTTTTATTAAAGGAATTGTTATGGGTTTACTTATTTATGTATTGGCTTGGTTTAGTTTCTTTTTGAATGGCATATCAATCATCGTGGGTTATTTAATGCCAAATCCATCCTTGTAGAAGAACAATAGTGGTACTATTTGATCCATAGTAGGGGGCATGAGGAGGTTTCATACTTATTTATGGAAGATACTATATATATATATATATATATATATATATATATATATATATATATATATATGAGTCGTTGGGGCCTAAAGTCCGAATCAGCAAGGATTCCTCTTTTCACTAGCGCTAGACCAAGGAGATTGTTTTTGTGTCCGAGGTAGAGCGCCACACCTACCATCAGCTTCTTACTTTACCGCACAGATCCCTGTGCTACTCATACGCTGAATTGGCGAGGGTCGGTATCGAACTATATATATAGTTCGATACCAGCCCTTTGGCATCATAGTAAGCGATATATATATATATATATATACACACAGTATCTTCCATGAATAAGTATGAGCCCCCTCATTCCCTAGCTATGTTCAATACTTATATGGGTGACCATTTAAGCAACAGCAGGTACTGTGAGCAACCTGATATCAAAATGACTTGATTCATCATTAAATGATTAAATGGTATGTTGTAAAACAAAACAAAAAACACCCTACCAACCTTTGCCATGGACATGATGTGACAGAAGGTCAATTTATTTTTTTTTAAGTGGAGTACTGCTAGTTTGAATTTAGAGTTTTATATTCTAGACTGGTTACCTAACCTAACCAGTCTGCCCTATTATTTACCCATAGATGGGGAGAACAGATTGATTCATGCCTTTCCTGAGGACATTAGCTCAAAGTGAAATGTATGCATGTAACTAGAAAAAACCTAGAAAAACTGGCACATCAGAGTGTGATTTCTATCAGAGCAATACATTTAAAATGCTCTCAGAAAATAAAGCAATTTCCTGTCCAGTTTGCAATTGAATGATAATTGTGTTGGGTCGGATTTCCTGTTGAACATCATTTTTTAATCATCCAAATTCTTGAAATAACAGAGATTACTATGAAATGCTAATTAGAATCCTTCACCCTTTCCTAAATGGAAGCATCAATATCGTCATTTGCTGCTGTTACAATAAGAACCTAACTAGTTTGTGGGTCGTCTAGTTATTAATTAAAACTTAGATAGAGTTACAACATTTATTTTGACTCTTACTAGATTCTGAACTCAGATAAAAAAACAAAAAAAACAGGAAGTACTTAAGATAGACTGCTACGCTGATATTGCAAGACCTTGGTTTCATTTAATAGTTGTACAAAGTTTAACTATCTTGAGTCATAGGCTACCCATTGGAATTTAAATGAGCTATGGTCCTTTTTTTTTTCTGGCAATCAAAACAACATGTAAACAAAAACATTAAGTGGTGCCCTCATCTTGAATGTTCTTGTTCCATTCCACCAGCCTTCCTCAGGATAACGGTCACAATTGGTATCCTTCTGGGAATTTTAAACTGGACCCTTTGACTATTTCTCTGAATTTTTGAGATGAGGCTTGATAATTAGTATTATTTGGATTATTTGGACTATTGTCCTCATCTTTATTGTTATGTACACTATTTCTCTGAAATTTTAAGATGAGGCTTGATAATTAGTATTATTTGGATTATTTGGACTATTGTCCTCATCTTTATTGTTATCTACACTATTTCTCTGAATTTTTTAGATGAGGCTTGATAATTAGTATTATTTGGATTATTTGGACTATTGTCCTCATCTTTATTGTTATCTACACTATTTCTCTGAAATTTTGAGATGAGGCTTGATAATTTGTATTATTTGGACTATTGTCCTCATCTTTATTGTTATCTACACTATTTCTCTGAATTTTTGAGATGAAGCTTGATAATTTGTATTATTTGTATTATTTGGACTATTGTCCTCATCTTTATTGTTATCTACACTATTTCTCTGAATTTTTGAGATGAAGCTTGATAATTTGTATTATTTGTATTATTTGGACTATTGTCCTCATCTTTATTGTTATCTACACTATTTCTCTGAATTTTTGAGATGAGGCTTGATAATTAGTATTATTTGGATTATTTGGACTATTGTCCTCATCTTTATTGTTATCTACACTATTTCTCTGAATTTTTGAGATGAGGCTTGATAATTAGTATTATTTGGATTATTTGGACTATTGTCCTCATCTTTATTGATATCTGTACAATGTTTCGGCCGATGTACCTTCCAGCCTTCTTCAAGTATTTCTTGATGGACTCGGGAGCCTTCTGACAAGAAAGTTCGTAAAGAAGGTTCCTGAGTTCAAGAAGGCTCCCGAGTTCGACAAGAAATACCTGAATAAGGCCAGAGGGCTCATCGGCCGAAACGTTGTACAGATAACAATAAAGATGAGGACAATAGTCCGAATAATCTAAATAATACTAATGAACCTTTTGATCTGTCATGGTCAAATTTACTTATGGGTCTTGTTGGATACATTACAATTCTGCCCAGGAAAAATTGATGCAGGAAAAAGGTAGAAACTTTTGTTCATCACAACATGAATGAAAATATAGTAATCAAAACTGTATGCATGTATTACCCAACCCCTCTGCCATGAAAAACGATGCAACACAAGGTCAATTTTTTAAGCGGAGTAAAGCTGGATTGAATTCAGAGTTTTCCTTCTCCTAGACTAGTTGCCATACCAAGATAAAAGAGCCCACTCTGCTTAAAAATTGACCTTGTGTTACATCCTGCTCTTGTGGTGGGGTTGAGGAATACATAATAAATAATTCTGGATGCTGTGCGGAAGACCTGTCTGGGGAAATAACCAATAGGGATGATTGGTGAGAGATAGTTGTGGAAGTCCATGCTGACAGCACAACCTGATGATGATGATAATGTATTCATTAATTTATTCAAATGCTTTTGAATAAATTAATGGGACCATATGACCTTAAGGCGATTTCGACTTGTGGGGACACTTTTCTCATTTACACCATAAAAATCCGGTTGTTTGTTAGGGGTTAAGGTTAGGGTTAGGGGTTAGGGTTAAGGGTTAGTTTTATAATTAAAAAAAAAAACTCTTAAAAGCGTCTGTAAACAATTAACCGGATTTTGACGGTGTAAATGGAAAAAATGTCCCCACAAATCGAAATCGCAAAAAGGGTGCCTTAAGGTCATATGGTCCAATTAATGAATATATATAATAATTTTATGCTGGTATTCTTTTAACTCATTGCTTACTTTAAGCAGCTCACAGTGGCTCTCCCATCACTGCGATCCTACCGTAAATTACTGGCAGCAACTTTTGCATGTTTCACTTGTTTACATTGAAAAATCATTACATGAATACTCCTGCCACCTTTTTTTTTTTTTTTGTCAGTGAACCAACCCTGAAACTGGTACTTGATCCTTTTGCAATAAGGAACTCGGTGAATGAGTTTTTGACAAAAAAGAAGATTCTTATGGACAAGTATGTATTTACAGTATAAGTATAAGAATAATTTGTGACAAAGTGATCACAAGAAAATTTCAAGGATTTTTGTACAGGTGCTTCTTTGGGCATCTGTAGTACATCTGTACCACACATTGACCACCACCATAGTTGCACCATCCTTGTTGATAGTGAAATGGTGTTGCACATCTTGTACAGAACCTTGTCGGAGATTAGTCTGTTTGGCCATCAGTGTCTGGTGATAATTCTCAGATGTTTGTGGTGGCAGGCATCAAGTTTATCCATAGCTGCCTTGTATATACTTTATAGAACATAAACAAAAAAAGAAAATTGTAATATAGATAATTGTAAGTATTTGATTCTTAGCATTTTATTGTTACATTTTAATATGGTAAAAAAAAGAAGGAATTAAACGAATACATTTCTACCATTGGAAATCAACAGGCAAGGAAGCTCGCTTAAAAAAATAAAATTGTTTCAAAAATGTAAACAACAAAAGAGACTATTCTTAAAATAAATGAATATTATAATACACTAATTCTTAGCTTTTTTTATCGTTAAATCTTTAATAAAGTTTAGGAATGCATTTTTAAAAATAATATCTTAAATGTAAACAAAAAAAAATTTCCTAAAATAAACAAACATTCTACTATACTAATTCTCAGCGTTTTTTTGTTTTTTTTAATTTGTTAAATCATTTTCCTCTTATTTTCTCTCTTACTCCTGTTTTCTCCTTCTTACTCACTCTCTCATGTTCCTAATATTTTTTTTTAGTCCGGTCATGGACAGGGTACTTTTGCTAGTATATAGCTATAAGCATATATATAGCTATATATGTGCTATATATATATATATATATAGCATATGCATATATATATGCTATATATAAGACAAATGCATAAGACAAATGTTCTAATAGAAAATAGTCTTTTAGTAGATAAAGTCTTGAGGCTGCTGGTAAAAGAGGAAAGTATAAACACTTTCATGTTGAGCATGTTTTTGTGTGCCATGCGACAAAATGCTGGGGTTGCAAAGCCCCCTTGTCTTGTAGACAGGAGACACAACTGGTGTGTGTTACCTCTGGAAAGGTAGGAAGGTTTCAGAGGGTTTGACTTTAGGGCTTCCACCCTTATATTGCTGCTTGCTATGCCACCTAGTGCCTACTGGTAGACATGGGAGGTAAGTACCTTTCATCAGTGGTGTGCCAACATTGTGATTGAGGTGGGAGGCAAGAACTTAACCTGGCACTCCTTCCAGTGGCCAATAATAACATAAATAAATTCTGTAATGAGAAAGGAATGGAGACAAGACAAATATAATGTGTTTAGAAGGGGGTATTTTATTATGTTCGGTGCAAAGTGTTTGTTAAAGCTTAATAGATTTTAGCGGTCTTTGAGTCACATACACATATATATTGTAACAAGTAATGCACTTATCTTTGTTGAGTTCTTTTAGGATGAAGAATTTGGTTAGGCTCTTCGTTGTCTGTGTTGTGTGTCTGTTCTAGTAGTCAGCACTGGTGTGTTCTGCTCGGAGAGACATGTTATCTCTCCAACTACTGTTCCTGTTCTCTGGGATGTCCGGCCTCATCCACTGCTGTTACTGTTCTGAGTATTTCGGCCCCTGCTCATCCCACTTCTGGTCCCAAGTCAGGGGAAGATAAACCATATTTCTCAAAATAATTACTGATTCAGATTTTTCAAGGCTTCATCTACTCGCCCACTTTAAAATTCTATGCAATTCATAGTTCAGGAGTATAGTGGCAAAAGTTAGGCCACCTAGTGCCTACTGGTAGACACAGAAAGTAAGTACCTTGCATCAGTGGTGTGCCAACATTGTGATTAGCGTCTATTTTTTGGATGGTCTGTTTGATTTGTTAGTCAATGACGTGATTAGGAAATCCGTTATTAACAAACAGACCATCCAAAAAATAGGTGCTAACAACAAGGAAAAAATACTACAGTAAATACTTCTTCAAATATATATATATATATGTATATATATATATATATATATATGTATGTATGTGTGTGTGTTTGTGTTTGTGTGTGTGTGTATAACCTTATGTTTTCTATATAAGTAGATATACATGATACACTTCATAAGTTTTCTACCAACAGAAATGTCTTGAATTTATATTTTATTCACTCTTTCTGTTCTTTTCGGGACACCTCAAGTGACCCATGCTGATGACATTGTGCCAAAAAACTAAGCTAAGAATAGCCTGGCACTCCTTCCAGTGGCCAATGAATACTGATTCAGATTTTTCAAAGCTTTACCTACTTGCCCACTTGAAAATTCTACACATTCAGAGTTCAGGAATATAATGGCAAAAGTTAGGCAATATATTTTAATGTTATAGCAACACAAAGGTTTTTGAGTTTGGGCAATTTTTCACCCATCTGAAGCAGAGCCCCAGGACAGCTATCCATTCCTGACCCCACCCCCCTTGTTCTGCCACTGCCTCTCATGTTACTTATTAGTTGAGAGATGTAATCCCAACATTGGTATTAGTGTTAGTATAGCATTTAATTCTAAGACTAACGGCAACAAATAAATTAATTAAAACTTAGTTTAATTCTAACAATTTATTAAAGAACAAATAAAACAATGACTAACAGTATAAAGTCCTTCCTGTGTATAGAGTTAAGTTTGAGAGACTTACCGGTGTGTGGTGGAGAGGATAGCTGGTATCTTTTGACTTAGTGATTTCTTAGAGAGAATTTCTGGTTGATGTCTTGTTGGAAGCTAGTTTGGGATGTATCTGAGGGTTTTGGTATTTTGTGCCAAAACCTCTGGGCTCATCACATGATTGGTATATCCAATCACAGAAAGCCTCTCTCTCACTTAAACCCACACACAGGAATAAACATTTTACTGACCCAACATTGGGAATTAGTGTTTTGACAGTCTTTTTTTTTTTCCTTTTTTTTTTAAATCAATTTGGCTCAGCTTTGATCCAAGGCCAAAAGTATTGAGTACCTAACAAGGATTGAACTCACTACACAATAGTAATTAATCTGTGGGACTAGCTTACTAACTTACTAAACATAACATCACAATCAGGTGTCTTTTTTGTTTGTTTGTTTTCATTTTGGGAATTGATGGTTAAATTCTAACAATAAAGATATAAACAAAGCTGAAAAAGTAGAATGATTAATCCAGATCTTTTTTTTTAAATTGTGCTTAGTAACATAGTCATACAATAACATTCTATTCATTAAAAAAAATATACTATTTTTAATTCACTTAAATGTGGCCTTTGGTAGACTTTGCTCAATGTCAAGTGCTTCCTGTTTATAGAACATATATTGTAATTATTTGCAAATGCTAATTATCAATTATTATTAAAATATTCTCACTGATATAGCTGGTAAGAAAGAGTGAAGACTATGGGGTAGCAAGAGGTTTTGGTGTTTTAAAGGTTTAAAGGTGGCTGGTATGTTCTTAGGCTTTGCTTTTAACCCCATCTCATTTGGTGATCACACTGAAAAGGAAGGAATTCAAGGAACAAAAAAACAAAGAGACAATGGCAGAAGGTGGTTTTATGACTTAGGCTTTTTTAACCTGTCATAGTCACCCATGGCAAGGGGATATCCTCCTGGCTGTGGTGGTGACTACACACAGTTAAGGCCTGAACTCAAATGACCGAGAGATTTTGGGGGGGTAGGAAGTGGGTCCTTTTTCTCGCACATGTGCAGAGGGTCCTTCCGGTGAATGCTCATAGGAGTTTGTTACTTTAAAAAAATTTGTTATTCTAATTTTATTTTAATCTTAGTTTAATCCCCACAAGACACATCATGGATTCTTCCCAACTTATTCCTCTTATTTTCTAATTTAAAAAAAAAACTCAGGAAAATGACGCTGTAATTAGCATTTAATAAACCTAGAGTTTTCTCCCTTAGACATTTTTTGTGTCATTCTATCCTTGTCCCCTTGTGGTTTAATAGTTTGCAACCTAGTCTTGCAGATCCATTACTACTGAATTGTGAGTTCGATCCTCGCTGGATGCCTCCTACTTACAACCTTGTGTCACATCCTACCCATGGTGAACGGTGTTAGGTAAATACTTTCTATAATTAATTGGTTAATTAGTTGGTTTTATGGCAGGTCAACCCTGTTGAGTTATTATAGAAGCGGGAAAAAATAGAGGGGGGAAAATAGATATTTGAGTCAACAAGTTCCTGCTGAGTGGGGGACCAAAAAGAAGTGAGTTCACCGTCTTCTCGCAGGCCAAACTTTCTTTTGGTTAACACAGTCTTCGTCTTCGACCAGCAGCTGAAAATCCATTGTCGTCGTCAAAATAATATTTTCTGACTGCCGTCTCACGTAGGCTGAATGCTTGTCACGCCACGCTCCACTTGCTTTGGTTATTTATCGGCATATTACCCAAACATTCGGGCACATCAGTCGAAACTTGCGTCTGTCCAGTGCCTAAATTGCATTTGTTTTTGCATGCGGGAGGACGCGGGTTCGATCCCGGCAGGCAAGACAATGTCTTACTCTTTTTCCTTTCTCATTCTCCATCATAGTTATTTGACACTGAAACCAGTTTTTTTTTTCAAGCAATTATATGGTTTCAAGTAACTAATCTAATAACCCTTTATATACACTTATATGGTTTCAAGTATTCCTATATAATATTAATTTGTACACAAAAATATGGTTTCAATCATTCCGCTCTAATATTAATAGTTTATACAAAATTATATGATTTCAAATAATTATTTCAATTTAATAATAATCTTTTGTTTGCATAGTTATATGGAGGTGCTTTTGGTGTAATGGTTACTATTGTAAGAAATGGACACAGCAAACAGAGTTCAAATCCTGGACATGGCTGCTTGCATTTCCCTTGGTGCTAATACCTATGTGAAAAGTAGGAATTCAACAATTCTCCCTTCAGCTATGGGTAAATAGTAGGGCAGACTGGGCTCTTTAACCTTTGTATGGCAACTGGTCTAGGAGAAGGAAAACTCTGAATTCAAACCTGGTAAACTCTGCTTAAAAAAAATAACCCTGTGTCACATCCTGCTCATGTAGAGGGGTTGGTAGATATATATGAGGTATGTCAGAAAAGTTCCAGTATGTCAGAAATCTTTGATGTAAGGGGCATCGTCCACTGTGAGTTCTTGTCACAGGGCCAGATGATCAACTAGCATGTCTACAAAGAGATACTACAGTATTTGCTTCATTCAGTGCACAAGAAGAGGCGAGAGATGTGGCAGGACAACTCGTGGGTGCTTCACCCTGACAACGCACCGGCCCACACTGCCCTGAGTATCCTGGCCCAGAAGAACATCACTGAGCTGGAACAACCTCCCTACTTGCCCGACTTGGCTCCATGTAATTTTTTCCTCTTCTCTAAGCTCAAGGGGATCATCAAGGGAACCCGTTTTGAGGATGTGCACAACATCAAAAAGGCCATGATGACAGAGCTACGGAGAATCCGGGAAGAATCTGTCCAAGAGTGCATGCAAGTGTGGCAGAGGAGGATGGGAAACTGCATTAGACTCCAGGGGGATTACTTTGAAGGAGATAACTTGTAGTTTGTAGTTTGGATTTGAAAAAATTTTTTGTGACACCAGTCCTTGAACTTTTCTGACATACCTTGTATATGGTTTCAAGTATCCCTATTTAATACTTGTTTTTGTTTGTTTTGTTTTGTTTTACGGCATATCAACCTCAGTGGGTCATTTAATGCCGATAGAGCTCTGAAATAAAGTCATTCTTAATGGATACTCAATGTTTTTTATAAACACATTTTTCTATTTAACCCATAGATGGGACCTTAACTGGTATTACCACTCCAAGTCAGAATGGACCAGGGAGCAATGGTGATGAAGGGGTGCTCCACATTCCCCAGACCTCCAGAACTGGAACCTCACCATCGGTTAGAGTTTAACGTCATACCCAGGACATATAGACCCTAAGCCACCGCCTTCTAGCACCCATATGATAAAAAGAGTTGGTGCTTGCCATAAGGGCAATAGGGTTTGGAAAATCATATAGGTGCGAGGGCTTGATGTCACCAGCCAATTGATTGGAGGGGGGCATCTCCGACTGCCCGTCTAGCCCAAGAAAGGGCCAAAGTGGAGTATTGCATGTCATGAACTGCTCAACCACCTGGGTTCTATCCTTAAGCATCATGGGTTGCCACCCACGGCCAACAGATGGCCCCATTAGGGGAGTTTTACCCCTCTGCAGAGGTGCAGTCTAACGCCCCAGTCGACATTAATACTAATAATTTCCCAACTGATCTAATGGGTCAGAGTGAACTTGGGAGTAATGGCAATGAAAGGGTAACTCCACATTTCCCATTTAATTTTTTAATCCATTTCATAGTCTATATAGTTTACCTATTTAAATAACATATAGTTTATTCATTACAAGGGAAAGGATTCAATCGTTGAATCATAAGAAACAGCTTTTATTTATTTCATTGATATTGTTCTTTATTCTATGTATTGACGATTTTAGTAATTGTAACATAGTAGTAACATAGTTTCGGTTACAGAAAAATGGAGACCGAATCTCCATTATTAATAGATTTATGTACACTGTAGTAAAAGTAAAGTTGGCAGAGTGGCCTATTGTCACTATCAACTGGACAGCGAAGGTTGGTTGGTTGGTTGGTTAGTCGGTAGGTCGGATTTTACGGCATGTCAACTCTTGTTGGGTTATTTTAGGCCAAAGAAGTTTTGCTTTATTAATTCTTTTTGGATATTCAATTTTTGTTAAACACATTTTTTTAAACTTATTTTTTAAATTTATAGATGGGACTCTAACAGGTACTAACACTCCAGGTCAGGGTGGGTCTGGAAGTAATGGCAATAAAGGGGTTAAAGGGGTACTCCACACTCTCCAAAGCTCCAGAATTGGAATTTCATCATACCCAGGACACTAAGGCTCTCAACCACTGCCTTCTAGCACATATATTATGAAAATGGTTGAGGGTTTGCCATAAGGGAAATAGGTTTGGGACAATCATATAGGTGCTAGGGCTTGAAGTGACCAACCGGTTGATTGGAGAGGGCCTCTTCGACCACCCGGCTAGCCCAGAAAGGGCTACAGTGGTGTGTTGCATGTCATGGACTGTTTAGCCACCAGGAATCCTTCCTTATGTATCATGGGTCGCCACCCATGATAGTGAGGGAGTCTATCTCCTTTTCACTAGTGCTAGATCAAAGAGATTGTTTTTTCATCTAAGATGGAGTACCACACCTACCACCAGCTCTCCACTTTACCGCACAGGTCCAAGCTGTGTTACTCATGAACTGAGTTGGTGAGAGCTAGTATCGAACATGGAACCTTGCAGTTCCTTGGTGGATGCTCTATTGACCTAATTGAGCTAAAACAACCACTGTACTCATACAAAATTAATACATATGCAAAAAAACATATTTGTAAATCATTGATTATTACCAAAAATATATAAATGTATAAAAAGACAGTGTCTATTCAGCTCAACCTCCTGTTATTTGTTTTCTGTTTGCATAATCTATTCATAATTCGTTAACCTTTTGTTGTCCTGTCAGATGGGACAGAAGAATACATCGACTGCACCTCTGCAGAGAGGTAAAATCCCATCTGTTGGACGTGGGTGGTAACCCATGATGCTTAAGGACGGAATCTTGATAGCTTAGCAGTCCAGAACATGCCATACTCTACTTTGGCTCATACGATCAATCTACTGGTCATGTCAAGCCCTAGCACCTATATGATTGTCCTGATCCTATTGCTCTTATGGCAAGCCCCCAACCTTTTTTTATCATATATGTGCTAGAAGGTGGTGGCTAAGGGTTTTTAGTGTCCTGAGTATGTTATTAAACTGCATCTAATGGTGAAGTTCCAATTCTGGGGGTCTGGGGAGTGTGGAGTACCCCTTTATCCCCATTACTCTCAGGTCCACCCTGACCTGGAGTGGTAGTACCTATTAGTGTTGAATCTATAGGTCAAATAGGAAAAAATATGAGTTTAAAAAAGAATTGAGTTGGAAAAAAAATTGAGTACCCAACAAGAATGAATAAAGCAAAATGTCTTCAGCAGAGAATAACCCAACAAGGGTTGACATGCCATAAAATCTAACCAACCCACCAATCATTAACCTTTTATGACTCATCTTCTACAATATTAAGCTATATTTTTGTTATATTAACTTGTTATGCTAATTTGCTACACATTTTATAGGGTTTTACCTCACTGCAGAGGATGTAATTAACATATCCTAGGCCTCATCCCATGGTAATATAGAAAGGGGGAAAAGGATATAGATGAAAGACTAATGGAGGTGCTAGGGCTTGACATGACCAGCCGGTTGTTGCAACCAGTCTAGGAGAAGGAAAACTCTGAATTCAAACCTGTCAGACTCCGCTTAAAAATGACCTTGTGTCAAATCCTATTCGTGCGGAGGGGTTGGTAAATATATATATATCTGTGCTGGCCGGTTTGAAAGGCACAAGCTAGAGACAGGTTCACAAGGAAAAGAAAAACACAACAACACAGTTTGATGACAGGACTCTAATGGAGGAAGAAGGTATGATACTTTGTGCAGTTTGTGATGGAGCAGAGGGCACTTAAATCTATGTCGCCAGCTGGCAAGAAGTTCTCTTAAATCAGCTGCTAGAATAAACTACAACTCTGACTGACTATCTATCATATGGCACTTTAATTATTTTCTATCTATCAACTGCCCTCTAGACAAGGCTCTCACTCCAACGTCCAGTCTTGACCTGCTGTTTGGGGCTTGAGCCAGCTGAATATATGCAGATTCCACCCCTATACCCAGTTTCCAATTAGGCCACCCAGAAATTAGTTATAAGTTTTTCAGCGCAGACGTTTCTCCTAAAATTATAGACATTACTTTATTTCTAGACTGCTGGACACCAATTTTCTGACCATTAACTTTTTGATACCCATTTTCTCTTAAAACTAGCCACCTAAAGATATTATCTTTAAGTGACTTCAATTCAAGGTGTTCGTACATCTTTTTATGGCTTTCCTGAACCCTATGGACCTAATATATTCTATTTTCCTTTTTTCTTCTCTAGAATACATTTCAGTAGAATACATTTCATTGTTTTTTTTTTGTTTTTTTTTTCTTCTTATATCTGAATTTAATGTTATTGTTTGTATAAGATTCAGATAAAAATTGGCAATGAAGATTGGAAAGGATAAGGGAGATAATGAGAAGATACAGGAAAAGGGGAAAGAGAAGGGCAGAAGCTTAAGGTAATGAATAATCTTAGTTGTTGACACCCATGGAATTTCCAAAGACCTAGTTAGATTTCATCATAGTCTAAACAGAAATAAGAAAAATGAATTTAAAAAGAAAAAGGCAGAAAATTGTCAAAATTAACAGGTGGTATAAAGGAAATATTGAAAGAATGAATTAAGATAAGGGTAAAGATATTTTTTTAAATTCAGGAAATAAGAATTTGAATACTGATGTTGATGATGATGCTGCTGCTGCTGCTGATGATGATGATGTTGATGATGTGGAATAAAACCTATTTTAAATTAAATTAAGATTATTATGAATTGGATCATAGACACCTTAGTGTTCAAGACTTTATATAAATTCGGTTTCTTATATATATCTGAATTTTAGTTTAATAAGAAAAACCAAAAAACAACCAAAACAAATAAACAAAAACAAATAATCACACAAAGCACAAACATAAATCAGTTTAAAACATAATTCATAGCGGGTCCATTGTATTTCAAAAAAATAATAATAAATAAATAGAAACCACATGCGTGCTCCTGTGAAAACATGGCCGTTTTAGAGAAAGTGAGAAAGAAAAAAAGATTTTGCTATACCTTAATAATAATAGACATTACAATATTAAATTTTCTTAAAATTTATACTATACAACTGGTGTATAATTAAGTTTAAGTTGATTATTTTTTGTTGCCCCATAAGCTGGAAAATAACAATAAATAAATGAATGAATAAAAAAAAGAAAGAGAAAAAGAGAGAGAGACAGACAGACAGAGAAAGAAAGAAAGAAAGAAAGTAAGAAATACAGAGGTTGAGAAAGAAAGAGAAAGATAGGAGAGCGAGAGGAGAAAAACAACTATTGAATGTAATAACAATGAATCAATTTTAATGCAAATAAATAAATAAAATAAATGGGACAATAACCTTTTATAAATTATTTTAATGAAAATTGATTTTAAAAAGAAGGTTACTCTATTGGTGCGTTAGTTTTTTTAGGTTAAAAAATCATAAAATACGTAAATTAGCTGGATGTTTTGTTTTCAGCAATATGACGAAGTAGTGGAGACAGACTAAAAAATAATAGTGTGACTTGTCAATTTCGAGAAAAAAAATCTTTTCTTTTCTTTCTTTAATTTTAATTACTAAACTAAGTTTTATTCTTTAAAAAAAAGAAGAAATATATAATTTATTTACTTAAAATCAAACAACTTAAAACCTATATTTTATTAGTATATGACATATTACCATTCATACATCTTTTATGGTGGCTTTATTTATTTTTAAATACTTTTACTAGCAATCGAGTGTGCATGCACCTGTTTACACTTTACAAAAATTTACCATAAAAAGTAAATAGGAGTTTCGTATTAATAATATAGCAAGTTATACAACAATGCAGGAACGACTAGTAACGCAGTTTTATATTTAGATTGATTTGAAATAAAATTTAAACGTGCTACTGGCTTTTTTCATAGCCTCAATAGCGGAAAAAACAAGTACGAAAGCATTTAATATTTAACGAAAATGTAAACCTGACTCCATATGTAAACACGAGTCACAAAGCATGCGCATCAGATACAAAGCAACTATGGCGGAGGGCTCGAGAGATGATATTTTATCCACTTTCCAGGTATTATTTTGGTGTTTACATCGCTTTCTTTCATGGTTTAAAAAGCACAGTAACATTTTGAAATCACGACTGATCTTAGATATAGTGACATTTGGAACTTAATATTCTTTATTTTTCTGTAATTGGTTGTTAAATATACTAACAGCTGAGCCGAAGGGAGTAAAAAAGGAAAGAGAATCGAGTGGTTTTAAACATTGACTAGTCCTGAGTTACTGTTATTATACATCATTTTTAGCATAAAATAATTTTTCTTCGTCTAAATCACCGATTATTTTATTTGATATCTGATTTTTAAATTAATTTCTTAAGGGTGTCATTTAGCCTTCAGGTGTTGGTTTTTCTGTAAATATTTATTGCTTCTAATTTTTTTTTTCTTAGAAAGTTTTTACATTTTTATTTTTTTATTTTTATTTTTGGGACTCCACTTGTTTTCTATTTTCTTGTGTCCACCAATGGCTTCTTCACTTCCGTGTGTTTTTATACGATCTTAATTTTTCTTCTTTATTTCATTCTTTAAAATGATTTAATAACTGCCCAAGTGACCTCATCAATTTTTAAATAAGAGTAAAATAAATAAAATGTAGGGAGCTATTAGAAAATTTAATCTAGCTACTTTTTTTGTTTATTTATTCTTATTGGTGATAGTTTTGTTTATTTATTTTTTTAATTGATGATTAATATAAACACAACTTCTTTTCTATGAAATCGCTTTCGTTTTTATTTATTTATTTAGAAATCGCGTCATTTTTTAAATTTTTTTAAAGTAAAATTAAAAATTTTCTTTTATTTCAAAATTTTGTTGTTGTTGCTAGAAATAAGTTTGTATTAAATCTCTTTAAGTTAACCTTATTTTTATTCGTGTTTCAATGTTAAAAGACCAATTTTAAAAAAAATTAAATTAACATTTTTTTTTTTTAGTTGTATTACTAATCGTCCCCCATACAACAAAAAAGAGGAATATGTTAATTAAGTAGATAATTTAATTATATAAAATAAATGTTAACTTATTTAAATATCAACTTAAAAATAATAATCAGACACAGCAGTGCCACTACTACACATTACTTGTGGCAAAAGTAATGTATACGAAAAGTACACTACAGTAACTAATTACAGTAGTTGTTATACCTAGTCAGTACTGTGTAGTTCTTTCTGTCCACTACACAAAATTTCCAATTTCACATGTTCTATATTTACGATTTTAAAGAAGTTTGTTGCTGAAAAATAATAATCAGAAATATATAAAACGAATTATTTTATTGCTCCCTATACTTCAGTACATCTTTAAATGTAATGATTTTTAAGTGTTATACCAAAAATGCAAATAACGTCTAAATCGAATTTGTTTTACGTTTTATTTTATTTCTATATTCGTAATCGCTAATTATTTACCAAGAAAAAAAAAGTCCACATAAAAATAAAAACAACTGTAATTAATTATTTAGAAAATATTAGTATTATTAGTAATATTGGTTCCTAGTCCTAATGAAAACAATAGTAATGCGAACAAGAAAATTCTTCGAAATACTAACTAGACTCCATTCGTTTTTTTTAGTTTTTTTTAGTTTTTGTTTTCGTTTCGTTTTTTATTTATTTTGTTTCTTTCCTTTTTTATTATTAATTCCAAGAAACGATTATTAAAAAACATTCCATCAGGATTTTTTTTTTACCTCAAAAAACATTTCTGTAATTTCAAATCATTTGCAAGAAAAATTCTTCCGTCAATTTAAAAGATTTTTTTGTTTATTTTACGAAATTTCGATTCAATCAGGACTAACCTAAAAACGGGAAAAAAGGTTTAACTATATAAGATTATGAACATTTTGTTTTTTACGTTTTTCCAGAATTTTCTTTTGTTAAAATTTTTACAATCTGCCACAAAGAATACTTATTTGTGATTTTCTTTTTAATCTAAAAGAGAGCATAGGCTAATGATGTTGCCCCCCCCCTCTCGTCTCATTTTTTGTTGTTGCTAAATGAATATAAATACGAAATTATCACAAAATAAAATACATATATCTACGACATTGCTGGTTTGTATCTTTTATTTATTTATTTATTTTTGTCACTCAACACGAAATCAATACAAAATTTTGGTTATGTTGGGCTAGCTTGTAGCCTAGGGTTTTTTTTTTGTTTTTTTGTTTTTTTCCTAATTTTTTCTGTTTTTGAATCCTATTATTTTTATTAAAATGTTAAAGATTTGAATCTATTTAAACTTGTTAATGTTAATTATGAAAAACAAAAAAAAAAACGATTGGTTAAAATGTTGGGAATTCCTCCAAAATGGTTCACTTGTTAGGTGTGGTGGTGGGGGGTATCCTTTGAAATTGCTTATACCAATTTGGAAGACAATGAACATATTCTAATAATGGGCAAAATACCAACTAAAGTTACTATGATTTTTACCAAAATGATCATGCAATTCTTGTAAATATTGCAAGCTAGATTTTTATGTTGCCTAATAATTTTAATTGTGTCATCTAGTAAAAAAAGAAAAAAAAAAGATGAATATATAACAGTTAAAGAAAAGAGTATAAAAACAGTATTAGTGTAATAGGGTTCATTGTGCTATAACAATGAATAAATATACCATTTTCTTAAGATCGAGTAGAATTTTTTAAAAACTACTTAAGTATTGAAGATCTAAATGAATGTTAAAATTTAAATAAAGATACTGACATTTATCAAGACATCTGTTACCAAAGGAGCAAGTGTGTTTTTTCTTTGCATTACCAGAAAAATAATCTGGTAACAGTGAATAAATAACTTGTATGTAAAGTTCTTAATGTTTCTTCAATGGTTCAATAGAAGTCTTTAACCCTTACACATCTAATTCTTTGGCAACAATAGAATTAACATGGATTCTCACTTAGCACTATCAAGACTCTAAATGTATCTCACTGTAGATACTACTAACTGAACCTATAGGAATACTATCATTTCATTAATATTATATTATACAATATTTAGTTTTATGACTAAATTCCTGATTAATTTTGATTAGTATTTTTCTATATTGTAATTACTGTTACTTTTTATTGCAACTTGCTGGAGTCATTATTTCTATAGCAAAAAACATATATTAGAAACAACGTGAAGGTTAGTTGCAATAAAAAGTAACTGGAATTAAGGTGAAAGATAATAGTAAAAAAATTAATGATTGGCAATCTTTATCTAAAAATCATATGAAAAATAAGTTAAAATATACTGAAAATAATATTTTACTCATTTAAAACTTTGATAAACAATATTTAAAAAAAAAAAAAAAAAAGTAGTGATGCTGATAGCTTTTTGATTTAGTGCGTCCTGGGACACACACATTTGCTTTGAATGAGTCCCCGGAAATTTTTATGGGTCCCAACTAAAGCCATCTAACTCTTACCTTGTAACCTATCCTGTGTAATTCGTTTCTAAGGAACTATTGAAATGTATTTACAGTAAGCTTGAAATGGCAAGAGAAGAAAAAACACTGGGACACATGGATATGATTTTACTGCATCCTTTTAGATTTTTGTGTGTCAGGGATGCAGGATGCATACATATCAGCATCTCTAAAAAGAAAGTAATTCCTCTTTTAGTGGTTTGACTTTCTTCAATGTTGGATTGGAAAACTGAATATTAAAATATGAAACTAATTTCTAAATACTATTTCTCTGAATTTTTGAGATGAGTCTTGAAACGTTGTACAGATAACAATGAAGATGAGGACAATAGTACAAATAATACTAATTTCTAGAATTTAAACAAGAAAAATTGAGGGCTTGTTAACAAGTGTTACTATTTATAAACTGTTATTGCATTCTGACATCTTTTAACTATATCAACATGATATCTGGTTATGGAAATATGATGTATGCAAGTTTGCTTTTTAGATATAAGTAAAGTCTGCGGAGTGGCATATTGTATGTATCAGCCAAAGAGTGAGGGAGTCTAGACCAGGGAGGTTGTTATGCTAAGGTGTAGTGCCAGACTTACTGTCAGCTTTACCACTCAGATCAGATTACATAAGCTGTGCTACTTATGCACTGAGTTGATGGGAATCGGTATTGAACCTGGAACCTTGCAATTACTAAGCAAATGCTCTACTGATGTAGTGAAAGCTTGGCAGAGAGAGGTTGTTTAGGACAGGTATTATAGGAAGAGCTGATCTGCTATGAATTATGGCCAAGTTTGCATGTGAACCCTATTGTAAATGCATACATACATTGGTATGGAAGTGTGTGTGTGTGTAAGTAGGGGGGTAGATTTCACTTAGCTTAATCTATCTACCCCCACCCCTTTTATGACTAAATTTACAAAATATTTACAACAGTATTAATGTATAGGTAGTACATTTTTTTTGTCTCTTTAAGAGTTTTATAAATATTGAAACTTTTCAAGAACCCCCTCCCTCCGATCAATTGGCTGGTCACGTCAAGCCCTAGCATCTATATGATTGTTCCGACCCTATTGCCCTTATGACAAACCACAACCCTTTTTTATATGGGTGCTAGAAGGTAGTGGTTGAGGGTCTTCATGTCCTGGGTATGACATTAACTGATGGTGAGGTTCCAGTTCTATAGCTCTGGGGAATGTGGACCACCCCTTCATCACCATTGCTCCCAGGTTCACTCTGTTAGGGTCCCATCTATATGTTAAATAGAAAATTTGTTTTACAAAAAAATTGAGTTTAACACATTTTTTTCCAAACTCACTATAAATTTTTCAAAACTTTGCCAGCATTAAATGACCCACCGTGGTTGATATACCATAAAACAAAACAAACCTTTCAAGTCCGGGTGGAATATGACTAGTATCTTTTTTGGTCAATTAGAATAAAGTAAATTATAAATACATTTGTTAAAGGGCTCAATCACATTGGGTCAGAGATCAAGACTTGGGTCACAGCTGTTTATGACAGGAAAATGATTCTTTGTATTGAAAACCTGCACCTGTTGGTAAGGCTCCAATTCTAGAGCATTGGGGAATATGAATTCATCTCTTTGTTGCCATTACTTCCCTTTGACTTGGAGTATTAGTACCTGTTAGGATACCATCTATAAGTTAAATACATCTGTTTAAAATGATTGTGAAGATACATTTTTGTACTGTATATAATTAGAAATCATAATTGTTTAACTGACTTTGGCACAAAGTAACCCAACAATAGTTGACATGCGATAAGATCAACTTACTACTGTTGGGAAGGAATACATAAAACCATATAACTGTGCAAATTATTTGTATTAAGAATAGTTACTTGAAACTATAATTGTTTACAAAAAGATTATTAGATAATTGAAACCATATAATTGCTTGAAAGATAAGTCCAACTTTAGCGTTAAATGACCCAATAAGAGTTGACCTGCCATAAAACTAATCTTACTACTGAATGCAATTTAGTAGCTGTATATTAAACTGTCTGGTCATTGGTAGAGGATGTGCAAACAAACTTTTCCTTGTGCTTAGTATTTTTTTTTTTTTTTCAAAGTTTACTCTAGGAAAATTGTTCTTTTATAAATTATTCATTGTGCATCTCTTATATATTTATTTTATGATATACACATTATTTTTACTTGTTAATTTAAATGTTAATTCTGAATCTGTTGGGTGCAGATTTTTAAAAGTTAAAGAGAAACATTTTAGGCTTACGAAGCACTGAATCTTTCAAAGCCTCCATGCTTCCTGTAGTCTGCCGACACTATACCTGATGCCACTCTCCACATACATATGCACACATGCGCGCATATTACTACTGTAAACTGTTCATGTTCCTGACACTACATTATTCTGTGTACTTGACATGAGACTTTGATGAGTTGTGGTGCACCTGAGCACTGTACACAATAAATTTCATTATATTCAACATAGAATTAAATCAGTCCTTCATCAAAATGTACTGACAGCATGGATTCCTCGGCACTCTTTCTCACCATCCATCCCGATTAGTTATCATTCTAGTGACTGCATCAACTGTCCGCACAGAGCTTATGGATGTAATTTTTTGCTGGTCAGCCAACATTGGTGTCCATGTGAAGGAGTCTATTGGAGAATATGACTTATGCATTTGTCCTTACTTCTCTAGCATGTCTTGCTCATCTTACTTGGATGATTTGCAAGGTTTGTAGGGTGCTGCTTCCAGGATTTGTTCAAAACAGCATACTGCATACTGGTGTAGTTTCTTTCCAGATTTTTATCCAGGAGTTCCGTTAAAGTCAAAGTGGTATAACCTTATAATAGTACTAACACAATACTGTTAAAATAAAATAAAACCTTTCTAAGCAAATTATAGAAACAATATAAACTAACTGCTGGCTGTTTTTTGTTTTTTTTTAATTTATTTATTTATTTTTTTTTAATGAAATAATTTATAGAAAGCCAGAATGAGTAAATAATTTTTTGTGTAGTTTTCATACATAATTAAATAGCTTATTTCATATTTAGATGTATAATTTGATATTTGAGTGGTGAATTTAATAATCATGAATTTAAAAAAAATCTGTGCAAACAGGAAACTTCTAGGAATTGATTTTATTTAATAATTTCCACCTTAATTAAACTCTTAAAGATGATCGCTAAAGGATTGCAAATGGTGAAAAATGTCCACTAATTTTTAATTGACAATAATTATAAAATAACCAGCTTGGCTGTTTAATCTTGACATCTTACCCTGAGGTAGAGGAGTACTTCAGCTAGTTATTTGGACCTTGTTTATCCCTTAACACACTTTTGTAAAATATAAGGTAATGTTTCTATTATAAAAATGGTTAATGTTCAATTTTTATTTAGAGAACATCAAAAATCAGTTAGATATATTGACTAATAATGGAAAGAATTTCAATATATGATTTTTTTTGTAAAACTTTGGCTTATTCCAATGGGGACATAAAGATTTTTTTTAATTCTGTGTTTTCAATCAATTACAATTTTGCAGGAGCAAAAATGATTTTATAATTTCCATTCTTAGATTCTGTCTTTTTATCTTATTTATTTTTTTGTATTTTAGATTTTAATGTCATAGGTGTTTATTTTTAATTAATGCTATATTTATATATAAATTATTATAGTTAGAACAACATTTAGTTCTGATTTTAAAATATTAAAATGGGGTTATTAAAATGACTGCATGTAAAATGAACTTAAAAAAAAACAACTAATTTCTACCATATTGTCTTAAACAAACTCATACTTTGAACTAGATGACCCGTGAATCCATTGGGTTAATGATGATATTGATGCTTCTATTTAGAAAGGGGTGAAAGACTAATTAAAATTTCATAGTTTTCTCTATTATATCAAAAACTTGAATAATTAGATATTCAGCATGAATGCAGAGTTTCTTAGAAATGAATTACACAGGATAGGTTACAAGGTAGGAGTTAGACTGTTTTAGTTGTTTCCCCAGATCATAAATAAAACCCCTACAATCTATTAAGAAATTTTAGTTGGAACCCATAAATTTTCCTGGGGACTCATTCAAAGCAAATATGTGCGTCCCAGGACGCACTAAATTAAAAGCTATCAGTTCACTGTAATAGTTTTTAGTTATGATGGGCCGGGTTAGCTCAGTCGGTAGAGCGTTCGGCTAGAAATCACAAGGTTCCTAGTTCAATACCGGCCCTCGCCAACTCAGCGTTATGAGTAGCACAGGGATCTGTGTGGTAAAGTAAGGAGCTGATGGTAGGTGTGGCGCTCTACCTCAGATGCAAAAACAATCTCCTTGGTCTAGCGCTAGTGAAAAGGGGATAGACTCCCTCACTGATTGGCTGATACCGACATTAGGTCGCCCCGACAACTTTTACTTTTATATATATATATTTCAGATAAATCTATGAAATTTCAAAACCACAAATTTATGGAAGTACTAAAATAAATCTTAGTACTACCTCTGTCTCCTAATATTTGTTACAGTTAATGCATGGAATTTATATGTAAATAAATGTAATAACTATTCTGGAACTGAGGTAGTATTAACCCCCTTACTTTGTACATAGGTGTTAAATATATCTCCACAGCTAGGCATGCTAACCATACCTTGTATCCTTTGCATGCCAGAACATGATAAATCAAATTACAACAAGTACAATTAATTGCATGAAAAATATTTGTATATCAATATTTATAAAATGTTTATTCCAGGGTGGGAGTAATTTTCTGAAATGTCATATATTGCCCATTTGAAACCTGACTAATTTTCTGACCTAATATTGAGTATTTCTAAGAGGAAATATAAAAATAAACTTATTTGATAGCTTAATTAATAGTAAAGATTTTCTTCATTACATTTTATTTTTCTTCTCAGATTATCACTAAAATTTTCACCAATGCTCCATTGGGGGATTTTCAAGTGGAACAACTGTCCCATAGATAATCATATTGACTAGATCATTTTTTCATTGTATACAGTTGAATAGAAATGTGTGGAGTTTCCAGAGTGTATTAACTCTGAATCAGTGATGGAATTAAGGATTTTTGAAAGTGTATATTTACAATCAGTAGATTAGAGGTTAAAAAGTAATTAATAGTCTAGTAGATTTCTTTGTTTCTAGTCAGAAAATACTGAAACCACGGAACATAACACTAAAATTGTTTTGTTGTTTTTTTTTTTTTTTTTTCTAATTTAGGTTATTCTAATCATTGTATGGGATTGGTTTAGACTATTTCCCTCAGATTTTTCCCTCCTCAGTTTTTGGCCTTTGGGTTTCTTTTGTCTTTTGGAAGGTCATCAAATCTTATTCCAGAAGACAACAGATATTCAGGGAAGACTGGAAAGTACACTGCCAAAACATTATGGGGAAAAAAAGACAAGGAAATTAGTTTGAAGCAATCTACACTGACTTGGAATAGAAGAAAGTTTTAATTATAATATTCAAATGTTTACATTTTGTCTCTATGAACATCCTCTTAACATCCAAGATTTAGACAGTTAAGAATTTAAAGGAGTTTCAGGCTTTGGAATCAATTGCCCTTTGACATTTGGAACATTATTTTAAATAATAAAAAAAGATAAAGATCTTGTTTTGTGATTTAAAATGAACTCTGTAAATAGATAGATTTTGTAACTCCAACTTCTGCCCTGTGTTATATAAATAATTTAAGTTGCATTTTCTTTAAATATTGACTTTACTTAGATGCTCTTTAACATATCTTATATTTTCATGCAATCCTTATGTAAGTTTTCAGGTGCTAGGGTTCCTTGTTATAAATGTAGATATTATTACTAAACTATAATTAAAACAGTTTGTCTAGCAAAATTCAAACAAGAATTAGGTTATTCTAATTTTAGACATTCGAGGCTTATAACTAGCATTTAATTTTTTTTTTTTTTGTTTTTTTTATATAAAGCTGGCATTAAAAATGTAAAATAGTAAGTTTATTTTATTTGTTTTTATGACAATTTGAACTTTTAAATTGTTTTCATTCTGCACTTGTAAATTTACATTTGTTTTAATCCTACACAGAAATGCAATAAATGAATATTTCAAATATATATCAACTTAAGATTTAATCATACATTGTCATAGATAAACAAAAATATTTCTTGTTGCAGGTTTGCTTTGATAGTCATTGTATTAACTTCCTTTATAGTTTACATAATGTTAATTTGAGTTCAGTATCGAGTTTTAATATTGGGATTGAATGACAGCATAGATTTAGCTGGTTACTTAACACACTTTCTAAGAGCAACACATGCTTAACAACTACATTTAATAATATTAATAGGATCATTACTGTGGATCATTAAATCTCAACAAACTGAAATAACTGTTCGTCTGAGTTATCCATAATATTAATACATAAGAGTTGATTGCTGAAATTCTTAACCTGTTAGATATATTTATGATTTGTGTACTTCAAAAGAATCCAATTGAAATTTAGAGATTATAAATTGGTTAATTATATCTTAAAACTGTATTATGTCTTGTTTCAATATTAACTGTTAAAAATGTCTGTGTTATATATATATATATATATATATATATATATATATATATATATATATATATTAGTACTACCTGTTGTATGGTTGGGTGATCAGTGACTAAACTGGTTTCCCTAGCAGGACAAAAAACACCTGTCAAAAGGCAGATTAACTTTTTGTAGGGTAGACCCTATAGTATTGGGTGATGACTAAGAAAAGGACACTCTTTAGCCTGAGGTCTTCTGTCATTGTCTGAACTTGCTAGACCACCTTATCCTTGAGTGTAAAGGATGGGACCCGGTCCTGCACACACAGCATTCAACCTAATCAACACACAAGCATGAAAGAAGAGTTCACCAAGGAAATGAATAAGAAAAGTATATGTAACAATAGTTGGCAATTCTCTTTTATAAATGGTGTTGGTTTACAAATATTTATTCTAAGATAGCAAGAGTTTCTTTTTTAAGAAAACTAGGCACCCTTGGTTTATGAAAATAATTTTTTTCTTTTTAATTTACCTTTTTAATATTTCATTTTCTGTTCTGGATCTTTTATTTTGATCAAATATTTAAAGTACACAACCTTTTTCTCTCATGTGGTTCATTTGTAATTTATTATATTAAAATAGATTGTCAGTAATTCATAATTCTGTAAGGTTTTAATCCTCTATTAATCTTAATTATTAATAATTTTGACTTATCCTGCTAGCAGAATTACCATATACAATGGCCAGCAATTTCACTACATGGAGCTCATTCTGATGTGATGAGATTGTTACTAAAGAATGTATTGTTGCAGGTGGAAAATCTATACTCATAATTTGTCACCCTCAAATGGATGGGTAATCCCATCAGGTTGTTATTTTTTTAAATTCACTAAAATATTTTAGTTGTAATGAAGGAAAACATTGAATTGATATTCTAAATTCTGAACTGTTGATATTAGCAACATATTAGTAAGTTCTATATTAAAATCCTACAAAAGATGACTCACTGTTTTATCAATAACTTTTCTCTTAGTAACTATTATTGGTACTGATTGGTTGACAATATCTTTTCTTTAGTAACATTTCTGGTATGAGGGATTATATTTATACTTAACTGATTAAAAATGCTTAACTTATTACTAAGGGTCAAATAAACAAAATATTCTATGGCCTATAACGTACTAATAAAGTCTAGTTAAAACAAGACTGTTTCAGGAAAATAAATGAAAGGAGTATTGTGTAGAATCTATCTGAAAAATGGAGTTCAGATATATATATATATATATATATATATATACACACACACACACACTGTCTTTGTGTTAGAATTTGGGTTCTACATAAGCTTGTCACCAAAATAATGACTTCTGAGTAGCCTGTTATATAACTTGACAAAGGTAAAAAATTTTCTTTCTATTTGGGTTTAGCTAATTGCATATTTTTGTTTTAAAACTAGTTTAGGATTTAAAAAAAAAAGGGTTGTTAGAAAAATACAATTAAAAATGAATTATTCAATGTTATCTTTTAATAACCTGTTTTTTTTTTTTATATACCATTGTGGATACCTTTTTAAAATTATTCTTGACTTTAATAGTGTTATCAAAGTTGACCCTCTTTCAAACTGGAAACAGTAGCCTTATTGTAAATCTAAAACCACCCACCCAAAATGTTAACTAGACTTTTCTAAAAATAAGAAATGTAATTTTTTATATCAACACTATGGAGATAGAATTTATAAAATAACTTATTTTCTTCTGCATAAATCTGCATAAGTCATCAGGAAATTGCACTAATTTGGCTTTAGCAGAAATTTTAGATACTACTGGGGGTCATTTTTTAATTTATTTTTAGAGGAGCCAGTTCAACTTTTGAAGGTGATTCAGCCATCTTGGCAATTTGGTGCTTATTTATGCAACTGGTTTTGAAAAATAAATAAAATATGAAAAAAATAATCATTGATAGTTAATGTTATTAAAGAATTTTTGTTAAACTTAAATTTGTTTTACAATGGTGAGCATGATGCAATTATGAATCCAAGAGAATCCCTGTGTGATAGTTGTCTTCGGAGTAGAGAAGCCAATAATTTCATAAAATGGTGTTTGGAAAAGTTTTTTTTCCTTATTTCTAAATTTTAGTCACATGATAGCATTTACTTTTCTTTTATCATATTCATAAACCAAGTTTACAAATTGTTTAGAATCTTTTACTTGTAAATTTTGTGACAAACGAACCTTGAGGAAATGAATTGTCAAACTTTGATCTTCGTATTTCCCTCTTATTTATACATCAACCCTATTAGCATTTCCACTTTTGCTATGTTTCTTAGAAAAAAAATTAAATTATCTAGAAATAGATAGTCTAACATTTTATTAGAAAATCTACCACACAATTTCCTTTTTTATGTAAAAACTTTTAATTTTTTTCTGGATCTTAAAAGGAAAAATAACTAATATTTGTAAAATCAAAATTCCTGAAAATAACTAGGTTATTTATTATGTTCAACAACAAGATCGGTTATTAAATTTTTAAAGAATTAAAACAAAATTTGAGAAAAAGATCAATTGATTAATTTCTTATTTATTATAGAAAATTACATTTAAAATCAGATTTAGTTTCAGATTAACAATTCTGTGATTGTGGAAAATTGGCCCCCATGCATTTTATATACATATGAGTAGCCCAGCTTGGAACTGTAGGGAGCTGATGTTAAGTGTGGCTCTCCACTTCAGATGCAACAAACACTCTCTGGTTTAGCACTAGTAAAGAGGAGATAAACTCCCTCGCTGTCCAGCTGATACTGACAAGCCTCTCCGACCTATATATATTGAAAATGTAATTCTTTAGTACTGTCTCATTGTTAGTAGTGTTCTTGTCCTAAGTGAGTGGGGAACTAAGAGTATTAGTTCTAATGATGTCTTTGCTATTTATCAATTTTTTTTTTTTTCAATTAAGTTTATTGCCTGTTTCACACATTCTAGCAGGCTTTTAGCTAATTACCAAAGCTGATCAACAAATCATGTCATTCTTAAAAGTTTAGGGTTTATACAATTAAATCACTGATCTTATTTTTGTGTGGCTCAATTAATATTAAATATTTTTCACAAAAAATTAATTATTAAAGAAAAAAATATCAGAAGTAAATGTTATTCTGTTCTACAAATTTCAATTAAAATATTTTATTCCTTTCAGTTTGAATTCACTTGGGTTATTGCACAGAAATTTCTTTAAAATTTGAACACCTTTTAATAATAATAAAAAAAAAACAAAAAAACTTTAATTAAGAATAATGGTTTGTTTCTTGTATGTTACCATAACACAGCAAAAATGTCAGGTTGTTGCACAATAGCATTGAAATTCACTTAGAGAATAAAGCAATTTTAAATTCAATTTGTAACTTGATAGTGTATGGTCTGTCTTCACAATTGCCTAGATCATAATCCTTTTTCAAGGAAGATAACTATTAAATGCTAATTATAGAGTAGTACTCCTTATTTATTTGAAATTAATTATAAATTCTATAAATAAGATGCGACTACCTTAAGCTTAATGGCCTCCAAAGGCAGCTTTTACGTTTTTAATAAAATATGTATGAATAGCAATAAATTGCATAACCAAATTGGTGATTGCTTTTTTTTACAACCGGTTAAGGAATAGCTGATTTTTTCTTTCTTTCTTAATTTGAACTATGAAAAAAAAATTTGAATAGATTATTTATAATTTTTTTGTTTGGACTATAAGTTTTATCATGAATTAGTATAAACCATGATAATCAGGTTTCATTTCATTTCTTATGTTCTGTACTTTTTCTATCATCAATTAAAAATATTGTTTTGGGCTTTCTTCAATGATTTGAAAATTTGTCTTTCACACAAACTAAAAATAGTTTTTAAAAAATTTTCATTTCTTTTTTTAAATAAATAAAAATTTTCATTATTTAATTGATATTCTGTTGTTTCTTAAACAAAAAAACAACCATTTCAATACTAAATAAACCAAAATAAATATTTATTTCATAATTTTTTTAATGATGTTTTTATTATGCTACTAATAAACTTTACATAATGTAGTAAAAAAAAAAAAAATTTTTTTTAAATCTTTGATTTCAGACAGTTTCAGGTCAGTGGTGTAAAAAGTTAGTCTGGAAGACTAGGTACATCTTTTAGGTTTCCTTAACCTTTACAAAAAAACCTAAAAAATATGCTTCTTGGTTGGGATGAGAACTCTTCAGCACCTCCTTGTACATGAATGTTAGATGCAATATCAGCTAAAGTAATAGTTTTTGCAAGACAAAATGATTTTGTTAGAATCTTTTTTTGTATAAGCTTGGGACCCTGCCTCCCAACAATTGAATAATTGAAGGAATAAAATTTCATGTTTTTGTTTTAATGATTAAGAATGTTTGAAGTGTGTGTGTTTGTTGAAATCTTTTAAATTTGTAGTTGGAGTAATTTTGGTTGAATGGGATTGTTTCTATTTTATTTGATCTGGAAAAAAAACTGGAAGATCAACAAGTTTCTCAGCTTTAACAGGTGATCAGCAGACTATCACATCTTTTTTATACAGAACGTGTCTGTCTACATGGAGTGTATAGGAAAACAGTTAGCATGCACTTGGGATAGTTCATAGTTTGCATATAATCCATTCCTTTCATAAAAAACAAACTACTTTCATCTTACTACTAAATATCAAATAATTCCCAGTCATAAAAATTCTATTCAGCACTGACTTGTTTTTAATTTTTTTATTTTAATATATAGTTTATTTACAATTTTGCTATGAATGGTTCATTATTTTGGGCTGTTCTAAAGAGAAATCATTATTGCTGTAACACTTTTATATATATTTTATCTTATCCTATAGTTTTCGTTACATTAGTATATTTCATATATGAAATGTAATAACTATTATAGGACAAAGTAGTATTTTTCATGAAAGCAGTTCAGAACCCAAACCAATTACACAGAATTTCCCACTTTTTAATAATGAATATTAATCTTTTTTATTTATTTTTTATTATTTTCCATGACTGTAAATAGTTAATTGATATTGGGTATGAAAAATAAAGCAAGCTAAAAACATTTTCAGTCCTATAATAACTGTTGCATTGCATATAAATTTTATTCACTTATAGTGTACTGACTTAGGGAACAGAGGTAGCACAGTATATTTAAACATTACTACTACTTAAGTAGAATGGACTTTTGTTAATTTTATATTATAAACTTGAAATAAATCAGCTAATTAATTATACTATTATAATATCTATCATAAAACCATACAAAAGGTATTATGTATTAGCAGAATATATCAATTGTATTTTATAGTTGAATGTATCAATAGATGTATAAAAATAGGAGAAACTTTGTTTCACGGTGTTCTATTATCTAACTGCATCATAACATTTAAGTGTTTTTAAAAAATGGAAGATTATTATATAAAACTTTCTATGATTTCTATCATCTAAAAAAAAAAATTCTTGTATTTATAGGTTTCATTTATTGCTATTTGTTTTTTCAATATTTTTTAAGGAACATTTGCAGTTCCTATCATAAATTATGAAATTATGTTTTGATTAGAATTTCTGCTTGTCTTTAAGTTTGAGTAAACAAATAATTCTTTTTAAAAAAAAAGGATTATTTTTAAATTAGAGAAAGATTTAGTATAGTCTACCTAGTTATTACACGTGAAAAAATTGATATATTTGAATTGTTTAAAATTTCCAATGTTACTATAACATTGGAATTTCTTGTTACTCCAAAGTGAGAATATATATATATATATATATATATATATATATATATATATATATATATATATAAGGTAGTGTCTATGCAATTCTCAAATCATTCTTGGTTTGAGAATCCCATAGGCAAGAGAAACTGTCAGTAAGCAAGTGCTGTTGATTTCATGTCCATGCTACTCTAACTTAGATTTACATGCTGTATCCACAATATAAATATAACACACACACATGTGTGTGTTTGTTACACCTTGTGTTTTATGTATAAGTAGATTAATTATGGCACATCCATATATAGATATATTTTTTCCTTCTAAAGTGTTTAGATTTTTGCAAGAAGCTTTGAATACAGGCAAGCTAATATTTGTCTTAATGAAAGGGTTTATTTTGTTTACTTATTCATCAGTGACAGTATTTAATTACTTTGATATTCACTTTACATGTTTGACATGATGAAAAAGAAAAACTTATAAATTTTCTGCTTAGCTAGTCAATACTGGGTACTCTAATATTATCAGATCTCAAAATGTTTAAACTTGGTTATTTGTTAGACTAAACCAAATTTGGCACAAGGCCACATTCTTGGAGTGCTTACTGAAAAAAATCACTTTGTAAGATTTGTGATACTGGTACATAGTTAACAGGTGCTTGAAATAATTATTTATACAAATTGTCTGTTTAGGTTGGCATTAGTGCTAATAATTGTTTCTGTCGTGAAACTACTTGATTATAGTGTGAAAGTAACTGCACACCAGAGGAAATAGGGAGGCTTGGGCAAGACTTTAGCATCCTGATAGATGTATTTTTAGGTGTTTTTTTTTTGGGGGGGGGGGTCATTCATTTGATTTATTTTATTGATCTTGATATACATTTTTTTTTTTTTTTTTTTTTTTTTTTTCAAATTTAAAAAAAAAAAAATTTTTAATTTATTTTTTTGGACTGGAAGAATTTTTTTTTTTTTGCAATGATGTACACAACAATGTGGATAGATTAAAACATGGTGTATATTGGTATCAAAATCTAAAATATCATCAGATCTGCAAAGTTATTGTTGGTAGTCCACTATATCTATTAGCTTTTCTAATTAGTTTTCACTAAGTAAAAAAAAAAAAAAAAAAAGGTGAAAAAACAATTTATTGGTGGTAATTGAATTATGTAAAGATTGGGGAATTAAAGATATTAGCTGAAAACCTGTCCTACAGGTTTTAATTTAATTTGATTTTTAATTTTTATTTTTTTAAATTTATCTTTTCTTTCTTTTAGCAATAAACATACATAACACTGAACTGTTAGGAGTAATAAGTTGACAAACATCATTGAGAGATTAATGTTTATTCGTCATCTGAAATGTTTTTAATTTTTATTTTTGTAGATATTCTAATTCAATATTAATGATACTGAATATAGTGGCCATTGTTTGTACTAGAAATATGCATATAACCTAATTTTTTCAGTTTTGGATTTCTGGTGATTAAAACAAGCCATAATTTTGATTTCTGACTAGAACATTTTCAGTTGGATATCTACTTTACAGTTAAACAAAAAGATAAAGATTTGGGTTAGCTGACTTGACAGATACAAAGTAAGGTTTAAGTTATTTAAATTCTAAATCAAGCCACTAATTAAAAGCCTTGGAATTTTCCAAAACTAATATGCTAAAAACAATGTCTGGAATCCCATTAGTAACCATAAAATATTTAGTGACTATAACTCTAACCATTCTTAAGATATATAATAACTGACAGGATATTTGGTAAATTATAAGATATTGAAACAAATTTTTGTTCTTTTTCTTTTTCAGGAAATCACCAGAATAGAAAACTTTAATTTGTGTATTGAAATACTTGAACAACATGAATGGAACCTTCAGGTATGTATTATTTAAAATCAAACAATTTAAAAAAAATTTTTTAATTTAAATTTTGTTTCTTTATTACAAATAATTATCCAAGTTTATTCATTTGAATGATCAAGTACTGAAAAATTCTCGCTGTAACCAAAAATTACTTGAATTTACTTGAAATTGAATTTTCTCTTTTTAGAAGTGTTAAAGAGACTTGGGATTTGCCAAGTGTATTGAATATGTGAAATAGCATCTACATTTTATGGCTCAGTCATTTCCTTCTTGGTTAGGCTGAGAACTTTTCAGTACACCCTCTTATCTGTTCAATAAAAATATTTTATAAGATTTAAATGCTCTTCATTTCTAATATATAAATGAACAGATGATAGAATTTAAAAAAAAAAAATCTAATCTTTACATGCAAAAATGAAACTCATAAATTGGATTATAAAAATGTTCAGTAATACTTTAGTTACTGTTCTAGAAATATGCATCAATGAACAAAATGGTGTTGGATTGGGGTCATTATAACATAGCATACATACAGGTATGAACTCAATAGTCTATTGTTAGATTGTGGCTATTTGTTTCACTTTGTATTAATGCCCTTGCGAAAGGTATACATCCAACTAGTCTCCTCTCAGCTATGGGTAAATAGTAGGACAGAATGGATTCTTTAACCTTGGTTATGCAACTAGTCTAGAAGGAAAACTTTGGATTCAAACCTATTGTACTCTGATTAAAAAAAAACAAAAAAACAAAGTTGGCCTTGCATAACATCCTGCTCATGATTGTGGGTAAATACATACATTGTGTGTGACTCAAAGGTTGTCACTTGATCCTGGGGGACAAAAGAAGCTGACATGCATATCTATTTTATACTCTCATGTTTATTACAGTATAGATTTCTTAAAAGAGCCGGCCACTTTGTTCATGGATAACGTCTTCAACTGTCATTTAACTCATTTGATAGTAGCCCTTGCAGCAGTCTAAATATTAAGCCTCACTTATGCATCTGCTTTGCTTAATCAGTTGGAGATGTAGAATATGCCAGCTGCACCTCTACAGAGGGATAAGACCACTCCAATCTGGCCACCTGTTGGTCGTAGTTGGCAACACATGATGCTTAAGGACGGAATCCTGGTGGCTGAGCAGTCCATGACATGCTACACTCCACTTTAGCCCTTACTTGGGCGGTTGGAGAGATTTCATCTGATCAATCAGCTGGTCGTGTTAAGCCATAGTGCCTATATGATTGTACTGACCATATTGCTCTAATGGCAACCTTTTTATATATGTGCTAGAAGGCAGTGGCTGAGGATCTTAGTGTCCCAGATATGATGTTAAACTGCATCTAGTGGTGAGGTTCCAATTATGGAGCTCTAGGCTGTGTGGAGTACCCCTTCATTGGCATTACAGTTTCGTAATATTAGCAATTATAATGTAGTAATTGGGTGAGATGTGTTAATTTTTTTTAATTAAAAAAAAATTTCAAATACTAAACTGTATCTGTTGGTGGGGCTCCAGTTTTCAATCTCTGAAAGTACCCCTTTCTATTATATAAGAATATTATTATTTATAAATGATTATCATCATTAGTTAGTTAAAACCATATGATTGCTTAAAAAACAAAGAAACTGACTTGAGCATTAAATAACCCAACAAGGGTTTGACATGTAATAAAATCAACCAACCATTTTGGTAAATGACACTCTCTATTTTTGTCTTTGTGTTTATATAAAACTGCTGATCTTTTTAATATTTTGTGTATAAGTTAAACATTTCTCTTTGATCCTTTCTGTAGGAGGCTGTCCAGAATGCCATTCCACCTGAAATGTGTTCCCCATCTGCTGATATCCTTCCGGATGACTCTACCACACAGACCAGTAATGAAACCAGTCCATCTATACCGTCATCATCACCATTTGAAAATGCTAGCTTAGCATTAGACTATCCTGTTGAAACAAAGCATTTGCCTCGTATGTTGTTGTTCAATGTTGAATATGACAGCAGAATAATCAGTATATCTTTACCTGATACAGAAACTGTTGGTGAGTACTACAATTATGTTTTGTGAAAAAAGTATCAAAATAATGAAAATACATTCAGATCTAAATGGGATCATTTTTAAAGCTAAGATCATGAACTAAAAAATTGCCCTGATTAAATGCCTTGAGTTCATTAACAAGGTGTCTAAAAAGAAACAGAAATCTTCAAAGCCCTTTATTGCTTTAAGATTTGTCTTCATAATAGCTGTCTCCACTGTTGCTACACCATGCATAGCATTTTTTTGTTTTGGAATACATTCTGAAAGTCATTTTGAGTGATAGTGTGCAGGTCTTGTGGCTCATTTTCTTCTTTCTCTTCTGAAATTGTCAAACTTTCAGAGTGGATTTCAACTTTGGGGGCTAAATCTAGAGACTAGGGCAGTTGGGAGATTTGCTATCTTAGTGAGGGAGGGAGACATTTGTATTAGCAAACTAATTAAGAAAGTGTGGTGCAATTTAAAAAAAATTTTTTTATATACCAAAGATCACTGCTACACATTATTTCAGTTGAGTATATGGTCAAACATTTTCTGGTGTGTGTGTGCTGGGGGGATCCTGTGGTGTACTGGCTAAAGTGTTTTGTTGGTAAGAGCGACATCACAGTAAGCGAGTTTGATTTCCAGTCATGCTATTATGTTTACTTTCAGACTAATATCCTTGGTAAAGGTATGAACCACCTCATTTCCCCAGCTACGGATTATATAGTCCCAGTAATATCCAACTAGGAACCACAAAGTTCTAGGTTCAATACTGGCCCTCACTAACTCAGCGTATGAGTAGCACAGGGATCTGTGTGGTAAAGTGTGGAGCTGGTGGTAGGTGTGGCGCTCCACCTCAGATGGCAAAACAATCTCCTTGGTCTAACGCTAGTGAAAAGAGGATAGACTCCCTTGCTGTCTGGCTGATACTGACTTTAGGCTACCCCGATAACTTTGCTTTTTTTACTTTTATTGTTCTTTTATAAGAACTGCTATGGCATTAAATAATCCACAAAGGTTGATATGCCATTAAACAAAGAAATCAAAACATCTCCTTGGTACTGTTTTAAAGTTTGGTTTCTTTTTGGACACTTTTTGTATTCACATAAAAAAATACAAGTAATTGTTAGGAATGTTTTTAATGATAATCATATTTTAATGGAATATCTAAGAAAATGCAAGGGAATTGTGATATTTACTGTTTGTTGGTGTTCTATTCAACATAATAGGATGGGGTAGTGTGTAAAAGAACAGATAACTTAACAATCACAATTTCAAAATAGTCTATTGATAATAGTAAGACCCCCCCCCAGCAAAAAAATCAAAAAGAATCCTGTGTATGCCACTAAACTGTATTCAGTAATGAGGCTCCAGTTCTGGAGCTAGGGGAGTTTGGAGTACTCCTTCATTACCATTACTCCCAAGTAAACTCTGACCAGGATTGTTAGTACCTGTTAGGGTTTAATCTATACATCAAATAGGTCCTTTGAAAATTATTAGCATTAGGTAGGAATGTTTGAAAGCATATAACTGTATAAACAAATGATTATTAAATAGGAATAGTTACTTGAAACCATACAATTGTATATAAATTATTGATATTATATAGAAATACATGATACCATATAATTGTTTCATTACTTGTATTAGATAGGAATACTTCATATAACTGTATGCAAACAAATGATTATATGGAAATAAAAAGTGCAATTAAAAAAACATGCAATGGAACATTAAAAATATAGTTAGGATTACAATCAAACATTTAAAAATGAATACAAATTTTGGCATTAAATAACCCATAAAATGTCTTGTTTTTTAATTCCTAGGGAACTCTACATTTGGCTCTTCTAATACCATGATAAGCTACTTTGTCAAATTTGCTTTTAATTGAATCTAACACAAAAGCAAGTGGTCATTTTTCTTATCAAAGAATTGTTTAAAATTTTTAAAAGGTGTCATTTAAGAACAGTTATAAAATTGTTTTTGTTTATATATATATATATATTATATATATATATATATATATATATATATATATATATGAGCGAGAGAGAAAAAAAATAGATGAAAGAAAGGCAAAATTTCTGATGGGATATCAAGGGGCAGTAGGTGAAAGATTGGAAGTTAGTCTAGTAGAAAATATTTGTGCATTCCTTATTCACGTATGAAACTTAATTCATATTTATATAAAAACCTGGATTGGTAATGAAAATTGGAAGGTGGAACATAAAAGCAAACAAAGTTTTTGTTTTAAATGTAGTACAGAAATATTTTAATCAGTTCTTTCAATCATTACTACCTAATGTACATATAACAAAAGACAGTGTTGATAGCTTCCTTCTTTTTCTCCCCTCTTTCTTCTTTCCTCTTTAGAAGTTTAATTGATACTCTTACTCCAGTTCTATTCCATTCCTGTAGATGATTTTTGGCTTCCTTCAAATTGACTGTTCTGCCCTATAGAATTCTGTCTCTGTATGTTGTTGTTTTGTTTTGTTTTTTGTTTTACCTATGTGACCTAAAAGTTCTTTTTTTACTCTTATTTATTCATTTGTTTGTTCTTTCTTTCATTCATTCTTGGAAAGAACAAAACCTGTGTTGAGGGTTTCTAATACTACAACAAAACTGATTACTGCTTGAATTAATAGCCTTCCGGACTCAGTTTTAAACAATTTGGCAATCATTCTATTTTACTGTCCTTTCTTTCCCAAACAAAATTGCATTAGCCTCTAATAAAAGATGCAAGCTTTTTCTCAAGGTCTTCTAGTAAATCACTTCTATAAATTGTTAGCTTGGCTTTTCTCTTTTCTGCTTCATTTGTAATGGCTGTTAAAAGAAAAACTCAGTTTGAAAAAATAGAACAAAAAATTGTTCAAATAAAAGTATTTTTCAATATCTTTTGATAAGTTCTGGGTGAAATGCTACAGTTTCCAAATCTCCTACCACAAATAAAGGTTAGGAAAGATGCTGTAGAATTTTACCTTTTTAATAAATATGAAATTAAAATCTCCTGTAAATATGAAATTAAAATCTCCTACACAAAGAAAGGTTAGGAAAGATGCTGTAGAATTTTACCTTTTTAATAAATATGAAATTAAAATCTCCTACCACAAAGAAAGGTTAGGAAAGATGCTGTAGAATTTTTTTTAATAAATATGAAATTAAAATCTCCTACCACAAAGAAAGGTTAGGAAAGATGCTGTAGAATTTTACCTTTTTAATAAATATGAAATTAAAATCTCCTACCACAAAGAAAGGTTAGGAAAGATGCTGTAGAATTTTACCTTTTAATAAATATGAAATTAAAATCTCCTACCACAAAGAAAGGTTAGGAAAGATGCTGTAGAATTTTACCTTTTTAATAAATATGAAATTAAAATCTCCTACCACAAAGAAAGGTTAGGAAAGATGCTGTAGAATTTTACCTTTTTAATAAATATGAAATTAAAATCTCCTACCACAAAGAAAGGTTAGGAAAGATGCTGTAGAATTTTACCTTTTTAATAAATATGAAATTAAAATCTCCTACCACAAAGAAAGGTTAGGAAAGATGCTGTAGAATTTTACCTTTTTAATAAATATGAAATTAAAATCTCCTACCACAAAGAAAGGTTAGGAAAGATGCTGTAGAATTTTACCTCTAAATAATTAACAACTTGAGCGATTGATATTTGTATTGCTACTTAGAAAGTAGCCTGAATTCTGGGTTGGAGGATCCCATTTCTTCAATGAGAAGTAAATTTCTCATGGCTTTGTTTTATCAGGCATATATATTTACCAACCCCTCTAACACAAGGTCAATTTCTTAAGTAGAGTTTAACAGGTTTGAATTCAGTTTTCTTTCTCCTATGCTGGTTGCCATTATCAAGGATAAAGAGCCCATTCTGCCCTACTGTTTCCTCATAGCTGGAGGGAAAATAGTTGGATGCATACCTTTCTCAAGGGTATTAGTGCTATGTGAAATGAAAAACAGACTTGTCCAAGATGTGAACTCTGGTCACCTAATGCATTTATTATGACAATAACCATTACACTAACATTATAAACATTTAGCTGAAAAGAGCTGATATTTTCAAATTTGCGACCATAATCAGTTAAATTTGCAATTTCTCAAGTATTTCTTAACCAATCTTAAAAATATTTATATTGTTGGAAAGAGAATAGAATAATCTTTTTTATCGGTTTTCATCAATTGAATTATTTTTTACAGAGGGTTAAAACCGTATTTTCGGTCGAACAGCTGAAAACAAAAATGTGACCTTTAGGATAAATTTTACACGCTGTTTTGTTTTTCAAAATCAAAGTGGCTAATCTTTATCAATATTCTTGAAATTTTGCACTCAATTAGAAGACACCTGGAAATACAAACGGGGTCTTTTTTTTTTTTTTTTTTCTAGGACCCGTGGAAATAAATATGAGAGGGCAAAGTTCAAGGGTATTTAAGAGAAGTAAAAAAAAAGCACTATGTCCGTAATATTAGAGTTTGAAAATTATTTTTGTATAAAATTTGTGAAATTTAAAGAATGCTATACCGTTTGGGATTTGTCAACTGATGTCACAAATCGGACCTTATTGATTTAAAATCACAATTTCTCGTATGTTTATGGTTCAATCTTATAAAATATTTATATGGTTGGAAAGTAAATAAAATAATCTCTCTAAATATGTAATTTGTACGTGTTTTTATTAATTGAATAATGTTTTACAGTGAGTTAAAAATGTATTTTGCTTCAAACAACCGAAAATGCGTGATAGGAATTTTTTTCCAAGAATACATTTTACACTCTACATTTCTTTGGAAAATCTAAGTGGCTAATCTTATCAATATTCTTGAAATTTTGCACTCAATTAGAAGACACCTGGTACAAACAGGGTCTTTTTTTTTTTTTTTTTGTTTCTAGAACCTGTAGAAATAAAAAAATATGAGAGGGCAAAGTTCAAAGCTATTTGTTTAAAAAATATAAGAGAAGCAAAAAAAAAAAAGCACTATGTCTGTGATATTAGAAAGTTTCAGAATTATTTTGATATATAATTTGTAAAATGTAAAGATTGCTAAACCGTTCGGGATTTGCTTCGAAAGTTTGTATTTTGAAAAAAAAAACTCAAATTTATTTATCCGACAGGCGTACAGCGTAATGTAAATTCTCAGCTAGGCATTGTTTATGCACACAATAAAGTTTAAATTCATCGCTTATTTCTCATCCAATTTTGAAAATATTTATATCGTTGAAAATAAAATATTCAACTTTTATGTGTTTTTAACAATTGAATTATTTTTTATGTCCGTTTCAATTTTGGAAAAAAAAATAACTTGAAATTACAAGAGATGTAAACAAAACACGGCCCACACTGATCGGGTTTGTGTGAAAACATATGTAAATAGGTAATTTATTTCTTTTATGTAATTCAACATAAGCATTTAGAAATGTATTTTTAAATTCAAAGTGATATTATATATTTAAATTAATATTATATGTGTATACATGCAGTATAAAAATGAAAATGTTGAATAATCTTGTGGTAAACTTAAAAAAAAAAAAAAAAAAATCTTGATATCCCTACTGTTTATTCCCCAAATAATGGATTCTAGCATGGAGATACATAAAATCTAAGAACAGAACCAGGAAGAACATATAATTTTACATAAGAATGCAAAGTTTTATCAAAATTGCTCCAAAAATAAAGAAATGGTGAAGAAATTGCTGAATATCTTGTTCTGAAATGGTCCATGAATTGACAGATTTTTTTATCAAAATCATGTCCACTTTTTTACCCCAATTTCGGGGCTTTAAATTCTCATAACTTTTGAACCACTAGGGATATTTGTATAATTCAAACAGTTTTGAACTCCATTTACAAAGTTCTATATAACTAACGTGATTAAATAACAATAACCTCAAATAAAAAAAATCAACTGGGAATGCTAATTACACCATGGGTGCTTTTGTTTTTATCAGGCGTAATGTGCATGGTGCTAACCAAAGATTTTGGTAATTTAACCGTGAAAAAAAAATAATACTTACTCTAGCATTTAGTGTTCACTATCTCCTTTGAAATATTTTCTTTGGGATGTTTAAATAACAAATTTGAACATTTTACATTTTCAGCTATTCTTCAGTCTGGAACCTAGGGTTAAGACACATACATGTGAACATGGGTTCAGGGTTAATTTCTCTTATAGCACTTATATTAAATATACAAGGTGTATGTAAACAAAAAAAAAAAAAAAAAAAAATTTTTAATTTACTTTTTGACACACCTTGTATTCTGAAAAAAAAATTAACATTCCATTCATTGTTTATTTCTATCTTGGTAAATACGGCTTCAAACTCGGCACTTTTATGATACACCTTGTATATGAACCGTATGATTTTCATAGTTTGTCATCTGAAAATATTTAAAACATGGAATATAGTGTGAACAAAACTTAAATTGTTTTTGAATCCAACAGAAACACGTCCTGTTACTATTTTTATGCATTTGTAAGCATGAAATGTCATTCCATTCATAATAAAAATTGATTTTTAATTTCAGGTTCTATTAAAGAAGAATTACGTCGACGCTTGAGTATACCTGTCCCTGACCAGGAACTGAAAGGCTGGACTTCAAGCAAAGTAGATGATAAGGTTATTATGTTTGCGCTTTTTTTTTCTCCACTCTATTTATTTTATTAACTTAACCCTAAAAGAATATTTTATATGCAAGTATTTTATGTACTATTTTTTAGTTCGGACATTTTTCCATCATTATTTGATTCTGTATATTTTTACCATTTTAGTTCATAGAAATTGTAAATAAATTAAGTGTTAAGTAGATAAAATTCATAATCACCTATTTGAAAAAGAAATTTACTCTACAACTATCTGTCCAAGGATGAATATATATATATATATATATATATATATATATATATATATATATAAACACAAAGCTATGCGTCCCAGGAAAACAATTTTTTCATTAAAAAATCCTGATACATTTATTTATTTTTTGTGGTGGACTTATGTAAAATTGACAACCATGAATTAAATTCTATGGTTGCTTGTGTAGTAGTAGTAATCTAAAAAAACATTGCAATCAAAGGGAATACTGTATAAAACATGCTTAAAAATAACTTTACTACTACAAGTTCACATTTTGTTAAAAATATTGGAGAACATTTTTACTAAGGTTCCTCGGTAAGTTTATATTAATTTCAAGATAAAAAATATTTAAGAAGTGATTTGCAAATTATCTATCTCCATTAAGAAAAAAAAATTTTATCAAGTTATATAGCTAACTGCTTGGAAAGAAAGTTGTACATTCCTATTTATGGGTTAAATAGAACAAAGGGTTTAAAAAAATTGAATTAAAAAAAAAAAAAGAGTACCTTCAAGAATTAATAAAATAAAACATCTTCAGCATAAAATGACCCAATGGGTTGACATGCCATAAAGTCTTACCAACCAACCAACAGTTGTTTTAGCAACAGATCTTATGTATAATAAGGACAAAGGCACAGATTTATAAAATTTATTTACTAGCTTAAATTAAGCTAGTTATTTCAAATTCATTTCCTAGTCATAAAAAAATCACCAAAAACAGATGCATTAATTAAATCTTTGAGAATCCAAAATTTCTGGATTTGACCCAGAATGATGTTAAATTTGCTCACAGATAGCCCGATTCCAAAATAGTATATGTTGGGCTACAGTCTCTAGAAGTTGAAAAAATGTGACACCCTGACATTTGAATTTATCTATTAATATACTAAAGCTGAGCAAATCAATGTTTGTCTCCTAAAGGCTTTTTTACTGTTTAGTTTAATGACACAAAAGTTATACTAAATTATTCCTTACTTTATGATTGAGTTATGTTTGAAAAAAATTCCATTTTGATTGGTTCTATTTAGTCATAATTTGCAATTAATTCAAAAACTGACCCATCTCTTACTTCACATTCTTCCTGTCATTTCCCCCCTCTCTATGTATATCTTGATTACCTCTTCATTATATATGTTAGTTTCTCAGTGAGTGTAGAGAGAGAGATTTGAGAGTTTGAAACAGGCTTGTATGTTAAGTTTCATAAGCTGCCAACACGGCCAAGATTTTGGCTCTTGATAAATTTGAATTAGGTCAAACATTCCCCTCCATAGAAATCTTACAAAATGATTTTAATTTTATTTATTTATTTTTTTTTTTTCATAAATTCTCAGGCCGTATTTAATTAAAAATTTAATTCATTTCGAAAACTCACTTTCACTAATCCCAATTATTTATCTAGAGCTCAATGGGTGACTCTATGGGTCAAGTTTTGTCTGATATATCTCTATATCTTTGTGTGTGTGTGTGTGTGTGTGTGTGTGTGTGTGTGTGTGTGTGGTTGTTTTTTTTTTTTTTTTTTTTTTTTTTTTTTTTTTTTTTTTTTTCTAATCCTAATTTAGAACCCATTTTTTTTTTTTTGTTTTTTTTGTTTTTTGTTTCTTTATATCGAAACAAACATGAAAGTGTTAAAAATAGTTTATACATTTTTTAAATTTTATTTCTTTGATTACAACTGTTGTATGTCCTTGTGACCATTTGTAAGTCTAGCTTCTTTTTTTTTTATTTTGCAGAAACCTTTAAAAGATTTACACTTGTCAACAGAAACAAAATTAAAGTTGCACAATACAAAAAGTAAATTTGGTCCACCCAAATATTCAAATGCAACTGCTGAAAGGTGAGTGCAATGATGACATGCTTTGAAAAAAAAATTGTATTATTTCATCCAGTATGCAAATGCAAAGCTCATTTATTCATATATTCATATTGGCCATACAGGTTTGTCCAAAAGTCTTGTTATCCTTACATATTGTTTTAACTTTTGTTATTTTTTGTTTTAATAATATGGTATATAAGTTATGTAATTATTTTCCTTTAAAAAAAAAAAGATCTTTAAAAATTAGATTATTTTCCATCATTTCAGGTTGTATTATGTAATCATTTTACCTATTAAAAAAAAATATGTAGTGGGTGACAAGATTTTCGGACCACCCAGTAATATTTAATGTGAGTTTAATTGATAAAATCTTGTGATGTAATTGTTTTATCTAACAATGAATTTTTCTGGTTCATTTTTAAGTCCTGCACAATGTTAGTTGTGTATTTTTGTGTTATTGTTTTTGTTTTTTTAATAAGTTTGAGCAACTATTTTCATCTAGTAGATGAGATGATTATTTACAAGCATCGGTTAGTTCTGTTAGGAGTTAAAATGGAGCAGTTAATATTTAAATCTTGATAAGCAGACCCTTTATCCTTATTTACAAGAACTGTAGATTAGTATGTGGGAGTTGGGGACTTACCCCTGTGTCAAAATTATATCTTTTGTTGAATCTTTTTATCATTATTTACTGAAATAGCTGGGTATGAGGTTGAGATTTGTTAATTTAAAATTTACACTGAAAGGTTACAAACAGTAAATGTTACTATAAAAGATAAATTCACATAACGGGAAAGAGATTTATCAATTACTAGAAAGTTTTTTTTCCTCCTCTACCCAGGCAACGCTGGGTAGTGGCTACCCAGCGTTGCCTGGGTAGAGGAGGAAAAAAAACGTGGTGTAATGGTTAGCAGGCTGGGTTTGTAGATCCGTTACTACTGAATAGCGAGTTCAATCCTCACTGGATGCCCCATAAAAAAGACCTATGTTAATCCGTCCTGAAAAAATTGATTGTTTTGTGCTTCCATATTAATTTGTATAACTTTGAGATTCATGGATATTTCTAATTCATATGAATAACATTTAAGATATTTATTAATTTAAACATTTTTTTTTGTCTAGATTGTTAGTTGTAACAATAATTGTTACACTCCAACTCCTACATGTTAACGTGTAATTGGTTGTATATATACAACCAAATAATGGTTTAGTGTGAATGGGCAGCCTTATTTACATATTGATCTTAAAAATTTGATTTTAATAGATATTTGCTTGGTAATATTGATTTTTGGTTTTATTTTGATAAATATGAAAAAAAATCCTGTCGATAAATATTAAAATAAATCCATTTACAAAAAGAAATAACTAATTTTATTCTTTACCATCTAATTTAGTTAAATAGTTAAGAAAATTTAGACTGATTGGAAGAGCTAGCGTTCAAGCTGTTCTATTCTTTGATTATACCCCCTCTGTTTAGAATAAGTTTAACGTAATAATTTAATTTTAAATAATATTAAATATTATATATATACTAGTTAAAGTACCCGGTCCATGACCGGACTAAAATGAAATTTGGATCACCAGGGAGTGAGAGAGAAAGTGGAAGACAGTAGTTAGAGAGGGGGTAAGAGGAAAATAATTCTTGAAACTAAAATCATTGAGAATTTGTATATTTCAGGATTTGTATTTTCTGTTTTATAGTTTAAAATTATTTCATATTATTATACAACAAATTGAAAGTATTCGTTTGTATATTTGTTTGTTATTGTTTTAAATTTTTTGTACATGACAACAATTCACATTTAGTTCTTAATTGCATGTTGAGTTTAAAAAGAAGCTGAGAATCGAAAATTTAAATTCTTCGTATTGCAATATCTATTTTTGCTAAAACCTAAGATAGTATTATAGGGACCACCAATTGATCAGTTTAGGCCATCTTGAATAAAACGGAAATATTTTGTTATTATTTATAATTAATTGATTTTTCATAGAATTTTAAAATTCTTATCGTAACTTGTTTTTAGCTACGTTAATTTTCAGTTGATTTAACAGTGCAAAAATGAAAACATTGTTTTTCAATCATAATTTTCATTATTTCCGTAAGCTGAAAAAAAGTTAAAGAATCATCAGGAGTTTATTTAATGTTTTTTCTTTCAAATGGAAAGAATTTTTCAAGAAAATATTAATTTTTCTGCAAGTTTCATAGTGTTAAATATAGGGGGGGGGGTAAATTTCACAGGGTAAAATTGGTGGTACCTAGTATTTTAAAAACATTGTTTAAAAACGTTTTGGTGGACCTGATTATCTGGACCCCCCCCCCCCATCTATTTTTTTCCCTTCAGTTGATTATTATCGATTACACACCAATCTATCAGATTGAAAAAAAAAATTCTTAAAAGTTCTTTATTATTTGAGTATTCACGGGTGCTCATTTCCTCGTATAAGTTTATAGTAAATTGATCCCCCATATCGGAACCGCTTGAACGGAACCCAAATTATTTATTTATTTTCCCATTAAACTACCCCCCTAACCCTACCCCCCTAGTTAAAATTAAGTTTTATTACAAAATTTATATTAATTACAAAACATCAATTTTCATAAAAGTTCAAATGTCACCTATGAAATCTCTATTTAAACATGCCAATTTTTCAGAACTGAAAAGTTGCACTATAAACTCAGCGATGTTTATTGACTTCACAATAAAGAGTAAAATCATAAAACTTAAAATTTAATTTGTAAGGCAAATTCTGAGGAATATTTTAAATTGTATTTTGAATAATAATTTAAATGTTGGTTGTTAGTTGTTTTGTTTTATCAACTTTTCGGGTAATTTACTAACGAATCATGTCATTTTGATAAACAAAGCGCTTACAATTTTTCGTACTTACATATAATTTTTTTTTTAAATGTTCCAATAACTGGATATTGTCAGATAAACTTGAAATAAATTTCGTCTTACAAATAATTGACTACTTATCTCCAGTCGGGCCTTTGACTAAAGATAAAACACCGGATTTTGTCCATATTAGTAACCTTTGTTTTTTTTTTTGTTTTTTTTTTATCGTGGTTTGAGAAAATAATTAGTTAACGAACCAAAAGAAAAACAGTTTCTAAGGAAATTCGTCAATCTTATTGTTATTTTTAACCCTTTAAAACTCTAACAATGAAAATTAAATAAATAAATTAAAGAATTAAAAGTCATTTTATTCGAATGAAAATCTTAGTTTAATTTATACAAATATGTAACCGTACTTACGACGTAAACTGATTTTCATGATATTGTTATTTACGGATTAAAATATTTTTTTAATAATGTAACCGTAAAGCGTGCATTTTGATTTTCTACAATGTTTATGCATTACAAAAATTAAAATTAAAATGAGTGTACTGTACAATTTAATAATATGGACAAACTCGCTGTAAAAAATAATTTAATCTATAAAAACACATACAAATTACATATTCAGAAAGACTAAGAGATTCCGAACTGCCGCATTCGTATTATCGCCTATACGTAGTATTTTTTTTTTTTTTTTAACTCGCTGTAAAAAAAAAAAAAAATCTATAAAAACACATACAAATTACATATTCAGAAAGACTATTTCATCTTATTACTAAAGATATAAATATTTTAAAGATTAAAATCCTAAATAGGTAAGAGATTCTGATCTGACTGTTATAGACTGCACTGCTTGTATCGCAATAATCATAGGCGCGTGGCTATCCGAAGCCATTTTTTAACTCGCTGTAAAAAATGATTCAATTAATAAAAACTCACACAAATTACATATTTTGAAAGAGTATTTTCTTATCTTTCTAACGATATAAAAATTATTAAAGACTGGACCATAAATAGGCCATAAATTCGGAGCTGAACGGCTTAGACTGCAAAATTAATTCATTAAAATCAAAACTTCGCTGCTGTTATCGCTTTAACAATAAGCAGGCAGAGACAATATTTTATTATCAGGAGGGGCTGATATACGGACAGTTCCGCAAATTGGGTGATTTTGGATTAATTAATCGATTAAATCCCTTAATCAATAAAAATCAATAACCAAATTTGGAATTTTTCTTAGTTAGAACGATATCAATGTGTATGCAAGATTTTGAATCTGAGTGACCTCCCGTTTTTTTGTTATACGTCGACACGTACATACCAAAATCTCTGTTTTATATATTAGATATATATATATATATATATATATATATATGAATACATACGCATATCACTTCATCCAGTCATAAACATCTTATGCCCGTAAAAACCTTTTGAATTTTTTGATTTTCCTTGTATTCGAATCAACGTCACCTGATGAATGCATGCGATTTTGCGTGTATGAAACCTAAGGTTGTGACTGTTCTATTGCCATCAAATAAATAGATATGTAATACCTTTATTTATTTATTTTTATATATTTATATATATACTCAAATGATGTTAATGATTTCTAATAGTTTTATTCTAAAACTTATTAAAAGTACTTGTCTGTATGATTTTATGTAGAAATAAAATAAGTAGTCTTTTTATATGCATTCTTATTTAGTTAATTTTGTGTAAGATGTGAATGAGTTTGTAAAATACTAGAACATAAATGTTAATTTTTAAAAAAAATTTTTATTTTTTTATTCCAGTTCCTCTTCCTCCTCTTCTTCCTCCTCTTCTCTAAAATGCAGTACCTCGGCTGATGCAAAACTTGCAGAAAATTCTAATTCACAAAAGGTAATTTTAATTTTACCAATTCCTAAATACATAGATTGAATCTCAATTTATCTGATTTCTTTTTCAGCTTATAAGAATCTTTTCTTTTGTCAGCATATAAATAATGAACAGTACTTCCCCATATGTAATATGGGTTTTTAAGATGGTCATTAATATTCATAAACTACGTTGGTTCAAATCTTTTATTTATTTATGCCTAATGTGCATGCCACTTTCAAAATCTGATATCACAAATATTTTCATCATGAAATATCTTCTGGATAGACAACATTGTTTTTAATGTGCTGTTCTTCCAACTCTGCTCATGGTTACTTAGAACTAGCCATGGGAGAGGTTACATTTTAGGTAGACACTAGTCTAAGATAGTTTATATGCCTGTGCTATCTTTGCAGTCATTTCTAAAACTCTTTAACAGTTTCTGTTGCATGCCAAAGGGAAACAGTTTATCACTGAGGACAATAGGAATATATGGGACAGACAACTCTTCTACAGCAAGAGGAACAATAAAACAAGAGTGAGAGATAGATTCTTCCTTAAAAAAAATGAAAGCCTGAGCTAGATATCTGAATATAGTTTAAAACCTTTCCTGAGATTACCTTAACAATTCCTTGAAAGGTTGGTTGAAATCAAACCAAAAATAGCAATCTTAGTTGAATGTGGATAGATGATCATTTGATGAAATATAAGATGTATTATCTTCTAAAAAATATAATTCTTTTATGCTTAGATATCAATTCATGATTCCTCTTTTTCTTTTAGTATAATACATCCATTCTATGATAGTTAGTTTTAATATGAAATTTATATGTAAATATGATGGCTATTATAAGAATATTTCTAGAAATGTTATTTCTAAAATAATTCCTTAAAAATCATGACTCTTGTAAATTTGTCAACGTGTGGGTGTGTGTGTGTGGGGGGGCTTAATGTTACAATTTTTCTGCAATCTATTATTATCTTCTTCTTACAGGACAAGATGGAAATAGCTGATGATGAGGATGAAGATCTGGCTGATGATTATGATGATGACGATATGATTCCTGACAGCATGATTGAAGATATATGGACACCTCCCAAGCCTAAAAGTGGACCATTAAGTAAGTCAAACAAATAAAACTTGCTTCTTTTTTCTTTTTCTTTTTTTTGCCAACTTCATGTGCTGGCAATTGTAGCAAGAGGAGAAACTTACCTCATGAGGCAAAGTGGATGCACATGTCTTGTGTGCATGATATCCGAGATAAGAAAACATGGCTACTCTCGGAGTCTCAATTTATAAAGAACTGGCCTTGTGTTAAGTTAATCTTGTGAATCTTGCAAGATAATGCAGTGTATGCAAATTATGACTCCTCCCGCTAATCCATAATAGAACCGATTACCAAGCAAAGAGGGTGATTAATTTGTGTGTTCTGACTTCAACATACGTATCCGAGTGGATATATTAAGCAAGAAAAAGAATGATATGAAAGCGTTGCTGGCTTTTTGTTCAGACCCAGGATTACTCGAAAAGCAACTTTTTTTTTTTTTTTTAAATACACTTCATCATTATGCAAGGATAAATTTAGTTTCTGATAACTCATGAAAAGAAAAAAGATGATTACGTGTTGCATAGGGACAAATTCGAGTTGTAGTTGTCATTAGTTCAGAAACAACATATGCAAGTTGTATAGTACAAAGGGGTTGTTTATTCCTTTCTAGGCTCATGGGTTCTTTTTCAGAGAGAAAAAGGAGAGAGGGAGAGGGTATGGTCAAATTATTCTATCATAAATCATGTTCAGTACTACTATGCGAAACCCATACAGGGGAACCGGGAAGCTCCGTCTGCCTCTTACGAAGGCCCAGCCGAAAAAAGTACGATTTTTCTTTCCTTCCATTTCTCGTCCCGTGGGTGGAAGGGTTACATCCGTTTCCGGTCAAAACCCGGAATTTCCGTTTTTATTTTTAAATCTAGTTCCAGGGTCATTCATCAATCAATTGCTGGCCCCCAGTTGAGTGTTTATTCTTCCAAACTTTAACCTTTGTTCTTATTTCTTTTTCTTCTCTTTCTCCAAAAATCCAATTACCGTTTTCTTTTTAAACCCCAAATTCTCCATAGACCATAATAATTACTCTTCCCCCCCCCTGTTTATTTCATTTATCTTGATAGCTATTTTCTTTCTTGGCTGTTTTCTTTATAAACCTTGTCAGAGAACTGAAATCTAACTTGTCACTAGTTAAAGTTCTGTGATGATTTACAAAGCACAGTGTTTATGCTGGCGATTTACAAAGGACAGTGTTTATGCTAAAACAGGAAATATTGGATCTTGTTTAAATAAATCCTATCAGTTGTTGAATATTCCATTAAAAAAGACCTTGTTAATTCCAAAATAAATACTTGGCATTACATAATGTAATATAGTGATTGCACCCCACCACCAGTGACCAATGACAACAGACCAATCATAAGAACCTCTCACAGTAGGTGCGAGAGGCGGTTACACAATGAGACCTGAGGGTTAAGGGGGGGGTAGTTAGTCACTAGGAGAGTGACCAGTAATAAGCTAAATTTCAGGGCTAGCTCCCCTCATCCCATTGGTAAGTATGGACAAAATTCTGGTATAAAAGCACCTCTTTTCGTTAAACTTTTTAAAAAGTTTAAAATTGTAAATTGTCACTTATTTATTTATTTTTTCATTTAATAGCTGTCTAAATTTACATATAAAAAGAAGTTTTCTATGAATTTCTTAATTGTAACAATGAATTAAATCATGTTAAAAAGAGCACATCTTCAGTTTTTTGACATGCTGATTTTAATTTGTAAAATTATTACATTTTAAAATGTAATAATTTTACAAATTAGAATCAGAATAATTTGTACAAATGATTCTTTTTTTTTTTTTTTTTTTTTTTTTTTTTTAATTTTTAATTTTACTCTTCATAATACAGCAAAATTATGTTAGTTTCATTCATTTTTGCTGGGTTTTGTTGAATTTTAATTCATGGGGATTTTTAAAAAAAGTTGGCCATACCTACGCATTGGGGATGGGCTATGATTTATCCAAGAATAGATCTTTTCCTTGATTGACTTAAAAATATCACTCCATATCTTCCTGTTTTTGAGACTGGTCCAGAAAAAAAGTTTGTACCTGACCTTGAGTCTGACCTTTTCCTTCTCCATTGTGAAGTCATCATCTCTTCGTCTCATCTTTGTCTCCAGCAACTTTCTTCCTGCAATGCTACACTAACCTTTTTATGAATGTTTCAAAATGCATTTTTCATATTACTACAGTTGTTTATTTTTGCAAACTGTTATTAAAATAGTATGGAATTGTGTGCAGAAATATCCTTTTTATTTAAAAGTTTACAGCTTTCTTTTTAAAATTCCTTGAAATGAAGTTTAGTGCAAAATCCGTGTGTGTGTGTGTGTGTGTGTATATATATATATATATATATATATATATATATATACACACACACTTTCCAACTATAAAAATACCCAAGATGTTCATTATATTCTTCGCAATGTGTTCTATAAATCTTTGCCTACCAAATTTCCCCCCATGGCTGTACCAAAATTTCTTGGTATTTTTTACCTATATGATGGGATATTTCAAAGTTCACTATCTATTTACCTATTGTTATATGCAGTTATTAAATCTTAATAAATCTTCTCTTGTAAATTTCTTATTACATTCAATTTACAAATCAGTAATTATATTCTCATTTGGTTTATTTATCAGTGCCTGAAGACTTCACAGATGAATGTGAAGCTCAAAAACAGTTTACCCGAGGTTTTATAGATCGGTAAGTAATATAGCTTTCATTGAACACTTTTTTTATTTTTTATATTTTGTACATGACTGATCAATTTTTAGGTAAATTTATATTCTATGGAATCAATTAAGGGTGCTGCAGTTTACCACCCCAACCAATTTTTTTAAAAAATATCTTATTTAAGAAATAACATGTTCCTTTTAAAGGAGCACTTGATACCATGTTTTTTTTTTTTTTGGGTGTTTTTTTTTTTTCTTTATACAATTCTTGTACTATATAAAGTGTTGGTAAACATAAAACACTGGAGCAACAAATGTGTATGATTGAATTTTAATACCCATTACAACTACATTACAAAGAACAAGGGTGTAGGTACTTAAAGAATATTTCTGAGAAATGGTTACTTTTATAAACAGTAAACATATTTATACTGTGGCTGTCAAGACATGTAAAAACCCTTTGTTTAGAGAGGAAAAAAAACAATAAACCACAATGATAAAATAATGTTCATTCCAGCATGAATTGTGTTTGGGAGAGAAGGACAGATAGGAGGAGGAAGGAGATAGAAAATTCTGACCAAGAAAAAAAAAATGTCCTAGCTTAGTTAATGCCAATTCAAGTAGAAAGGTTGAATTTGGCCTTATGTGCTTTTTAGGTAGTTAAATATTTTATGACTAGCCTCTGTAGAGTGTTCCTAACTTGCAGTTGGTTTTCTATAGCCAAGGGGAGACAACTTCACTACTATCTTGCTTTAATTTTTATGTAGTTCTATTATTTATATGGTATGTCTTCCATTAACCTGGTTTGTAGAAGTGCTACTCATGTAGCAGGTCTTGGGCAGGAATATCCTGGTGGAGTACATCCCTCTCCATGTCTTCATTACTTAATCTAAAAGAAATTAATTGCTTTCTGCAAATTTTGGCCACATTTCATATATTTTATATCTTTTTGCCTTTAATGATATTTTGATTGTTACTCTATCAAATGGTAATAAGTAAACGCAAAAGTTTAGTTTAAATTCTTTAAGAGAAAAACTTTTTTTTTTTACTGTTTATAGCACAATATTTGGAGAGTTTCTCTGTATAGTTTTCTGAGCCAACAAAAATGTCCTTGTAGTTTTTCAAAGCAAAAGAGGATGTTTATTAGACAATGGTCCCTAGGGAATAGGTAGTAAAAATTAAGCTTATAAATCTACTGAAAAACAAATCTTATTGGTTGAAGGATTTACAGAATACAGCCAGTATAATTAATATGAATTTCAACTTTTTTTTAAATAATTTTTTTTTCTCTATTCTTCAGATTTGGAGAGTGCCATCCATCATTTTACATTGGCACCCTTGATGATGCTGTGAAAGACTCTTTGATGTTGAGAGCAAAAGAAGTAATTTTTTTTTTCTTTAATTATCTTCAGTGCACTAATTCATTTAACCCTTTCACTCCCACTGACACTGATGCCAGTTGAATTTCATTTTAACACTTAAAATGTCATACTCAAAGAATAATTTTTCATATCCAAAACTTAAAAAAAAAATATTAAAAAAAGGTAGTAAAATGGTTAAATTTCATTTGTGAAAAATTTGGGTGTAAATAACTGACTTAACTTTGATTCTTGTACTTCAATTTTTTTTTTCTTTTTAAATCTTTCTCCCCCCACCATATTCTTCTTTTCTTCACAAACTCTTATTGAAATGTAAACTTGGCACCTTTGATAGGAGCATGAATATACTCATACAGTTTCAGTTAAGTAGGTCATCCCATCATAGTGTAATGGTTGGACTACTACTTTTGCAGATCCATTGCTACTGGATGCCCCATGCTTGCTAGTCTGTTAAACTATGTTATCATTACTTAAACCAGCTTACAGTAACTCCATTTTTAAAATATATACGTGTAAGAACATTTTACCTGAAATGATTTTTCAATATCTATTTTTTATTCTTTTATTTTTTCCTTGCAGAGAAAACCATTAGCTGTCTACTTACATGATGATAACAATATTGTTACCAATGTGTTTTGCTTAAAAACGTTGTGCTCTGAAGAGATAGTCAACTACCTCACTGAAAACTTTTTTGTCTGGGCATGGGATATGACCAATGACAAAAACAAACACAGGTAATGTGTGTGTGTGTGTGTGTGTGTGTATGTGTGTATATATATATATATATATATATATATATATATATATACCCTTTCTTCTGTTATATTTATTTATATTTTGATGTTCTTACCAATGCTTATGCCATATATTGTAGTTTTTGTATAAAAACTGTTAAAGAGCTTGAATTTTAGAAGGAAAAAATGTATGCGACTTCAGCAAAATTTCTAAGTTATAGTAGTTGTTTGTAAAATGAAAACATTATCTTACATTGAGAAAATTTATATAGCTGAGAATAGCCAAATCTATTAATAATGGAGATTCGCTTCCGGTTTTTGTCTGTAACAAAAATTACGTCACTGCTTACATCACATTACCCAACACATAATCTAACGTCATAACATAGAATAAATATACTCAAAATGTGAGCATGCAACGTTAGACAATCCTCATTGTTTCAATAAATAGATGCCCGGCGTTATATATTTATATATAGATTGTTTTATTCTAATATAATATTTAAAGTTATCGGAACTGTTTCCATTTCAAATTGTCTTTCTTTTCTTTTCTTTTCTTTTTTTTTTTTTTTTTTTTTTTTTTTTTTTTTTTTACTCCTTTAATAAATTTGACGATTTTACATACTTATGGTACACACTCTATGACATTGAATTTTCAGCTCCCATCTCCTCGGCAATATCTTTTTATGTGTCTTTTTATTTTGCTAGTTATAGTAACAAAATCTTTTAGCTGGAATTTACTAATTTGTATTTTGTTGTTCCATGTTTTGTAAAGGTAAATCAAAATCTTTTTTTTTTTTTTTTTTTTTTTTTTCTAGGTTGTTGACAATGGCAACTAGGCACTTTGGTGTGATTGCTTCATCACAGATCAAGAGTTATATACCAAATAAATTACCTTTATTATTGATTATAAGCCGGGCCAGATCCACCAATGAAGTTTCTACTGTGATACAAGGTAAGTTATGAGCAAGGTTAGAGAACCTTTTCATATTTAAAGGCCACATTGAAATTTGTCTTCTAATAATGCAGAATGGGTTTCTCAGGGGGTGTAGGCTAGCTGACCATTGTTAGTGAGTTCAATTCATACTTCTGGCCTTGTGTCAAACTATGCTTAATAAATGACTATTAATAAAGAAACAGTCAATGTTTCTGGGATATTTACAACAAAATCTAGTAGGCAAGCTATGGTCTCGACAACTGAATGTTGTCTTCATATGTTTGTAGTTTTGTAAACCACAACTCTTCACAAACATTTTTAGTTTAAATGAAACAAACCTAGACACTTTGTTACATAAGCCTGTGTGTCATATATATCCTTGTGTGGATATATGTGCAAAAACGATTCACAACAATTTTTATTTGCTTGAGCAAACTTAATAGAGAATACAGATATTACAGAAGATACAATGAAGAACTGTATAAGAGAAATGTCCTAATAGGAAAAGGGTTTTTTAGTCTTGAGACTGGTGATAAAAGAGGAAAGTATAAACACTTACATCTTGCTGGGGGCAAGAAGCCCCCTCTGTCATGTAGACAGGAGATATGCTGTTACCTTTGGCGAAGCTAGAAGATGAATAATTTTATGCATAATTCAATCTGATATTGCTAATCTGTTTCAATCAAACATGATGAAAAGTAAGAAATTATGTCCTTTATAGAAGATAGTCTCAGAATTATTGTGATATATAATGTGATATTTGGTTGAGAATTAACCGTCATGATTTTTTGTCAAACGTTCAATTTGGGGGGGGGGGCTTATAGTATTAAACGTTAACAAAACATCTAATTACAGGCTTTGTTTTTAAAAAAATGATGTTTATAGGTATTCCATTTATTGTATGGAATACAACATAGCATGTATATAAAAAGGTATTTTTAAGTTCAAAGTGATGCTATATATTTACATTAATACTATATATGTGTATATATGCAATATTAAAATGAAAATGTTGAATAATCTTGTGGTAAACTTAAAAAAAAAGATGTTGATATCTGTACCTCTTATTCTCTAAATAAAGGGGTTACAGCATAGAGATACATACAATTTGAGTGCAGAATCAGGAAGAATGTTTAATTTTACATAAGAATTCCAAGTTTTATCAAAATTGCTCCAAAAATAAAGAAACGGTAAAAAAAATTACTAAATTTCTTGTTTTGAATTGGTCTGTGATTTGATATATTTTTTTTAACAAAGTCATGTCCACTTTTTTACCCCTAATTTTAGGGCTTTACATTCTCATAACTTTTGAACCTTTGGGGATATTTGCATAATTCAGTTTTGAACTCCATTTACAGAGCTCTATATGAATAATGTGATTAAATAACAATAACCTCAAATATTAAAAAAATCAACTGGGAATGCTAATTTTTAACCAGAGGGTGTTTCAAGATGATAATAGTTGTACAATTAAGGAACACAAGTATTAATATATGGATATTACAGTAGGTTAAACAATCCTCTTTTTTTTTTTTTTTAGATATTAAGAAAAAAAAAATTTCTGTACTCAAATTTAAAAAAAACTTATTTTATTTCATTTTTTAGGTTGTATAAATTTGGATGAACTCATGTCTAGTTTAATAACTGCTTTTGAATTATTCCAAGATCAACAAAGGCAAGATATTATGGAGGAGGTAAGTTTGATTTTATTTTAATGTAAATGCATTTCTTAATTTACTGTTATTAATTTTTGTACATAGATGTAAATTCATAGATAATTCTAAAACAATAATTGTACAAGCTAATTAGATAAATTCTAAATGGTACAAAGTTGAATATTTGTGATAGATTCATGTGATTCTTGATTTCCTTTTTTACATAAGCATTGGATTATAAATTACATGCTGTACTTTGTACATATGTAAATCACTGGTCTGTTTGCATTTCACATAGTGATAATACGCTTGGGAAAGGTATGAATCCAACTATGCGTAAATAGTAGCACAGACTAGACTCTTTAACCTTGGTATGACAGCCGAAAAGGAAAACTTGTTAAACTCTGCTTAAAAAATTGACCTTGTCGCATCCTGTGTGTTCAGTGGGGATGGATAAATACATATGTAAATTACTTTCTATAATTCAATAAGCAAGCAGAGATGTAGGAATTACTTGGTTGTGTGTCACACTGTAAACACCAACTTCATCAAATACTTTTTTTAATTTTTTTTTTTTTTTTTTTTACAAATCTTTTTCATTTTTGATTCTTCATTATGATTTGATGTCCAAACTATTAAACTTTGTAATCCTTGTGTTTTTGCCAATCCTTTCAATTTAAGGTTTCATTCTCAATTCCTTTTTGTTTTCTCTCTGATTATACAGCATTTATCGCTCAAATTTACCTTGATTTTGTCTTAACACCATTCACAGTTTCTCCTTGTTTAAAATCTTCTATACAAGTAGAATTCTTAATTCTGGCTTTATACAGCTATGGTCCCTTTTTTTTTTATTTTTTTTTAATTTTATCTTTTTGTATTGCTAATTGTTATAAATTTTTCTCTGTACTATAGGAAGAAAGAGAACGCCGGGAATTGATAAAGCGTGAACAAGATGAAGCTTATGAAGCTTCTCTTGTTGCTGATAGATTAAAGGTAAATTTTCCTTATCAATTTTTGATTTTGATTTTAATTTTAATTTTTTTAGCTGTTTTTTTAACACAACTTAACTCAGGCCATCAATCTATGGAACTAACCTAGATTGTTTTACAAAAGTACCATTACTTGGCAAACCTAATCTATAAACCTACCCTTTATTCTTCACATTTGTTTTTATGAAGAAAAAAATTCATAACGGATATTTCATCTAATGAGGGTAAATCTTTATCTTTTTTCAAATACTATTTTGCATTGAAAAATACTGGCCTTGTGTCACTCTTTCATTGTAAAGAAAGAATTTCACTTGGTTGACAAAACTTCTCAATTTGCCAACAGCTTTGTAGAAAGATGTCAAGGAAATTTTAGTAAGAAGATATTTATGCTTTAGAATTCTATAAATGTCAATCCTTGATTAGTGTCATTTATAAATGCAGATTATTAGATATTAATTATTAAATAATAGTTTAAAATATTATTTTTCTAGGGCCTTTATAAAATATTAGCAGATTTACTCAGCATTGCCCAGGTGTTAAATATGTTGAACATGATTAATAATTTTATTTACAATTTATACCTCAAATGTAGCAAGTATGTTTTTTTTTTGTTACATGGGGCATGGTGAATATGTCCTTATTTGATAAATACCCTACCATTGCAGTTTTGATTATTTACATGTTACTTAACAATATTTGATAAATGGACCATAGTGACATCAAATAAACTTGAAGGTTAATTTTAATGACTGCATATGCTTAGTCATAAAATGTTACCCATACTGATGCTTCTGGAGACGTCTGCTATCATAGTGATTACTATAGAGGATAAACATTTAATTTTATTTATCCAAGAAACTGCCAACAAAACTATTTCATGTCATCTTTATTACATCACAAGATTGAAATCATGCTATCACAATGTTTAAAATTCATTGAAATACTGTTTTTTTTTTTTTCTCTTTTTTTTAAACAGGGGTTTTCAAATTTTAAAAAAGTAACTTCTGCATCACCAATTTAAAAAGTGTATAGTTCAAGTGACTGCTTCAAAAGTATTTCATGTCATTTTGAGTTTCATTCAATGTTGAAATATCACAATCTTTTGATTTAATGGAAACTTATTTTAGCATGTGATTTGCAATTAAATAAAAATCGCAGTATCTTAATTTAATGGAAACAGTGTTATTTTAACAGGGATTTTACAATTATAGGTCCTTTCTGCAAAATCAGTTTCAAAATTAAAGATTGCCACAAATGTATTTCTTATCTTATTTCAGGAAAATATTAAAATTTCACAATCAATATTTTAATGTAAACTCTATTATATTAACAGGTGTTTTACAATTAGATAGTGATTCCTTTCTACAATGCCAATTTTAAAATTCAAAATTGCCTCAAATGAATTTCACGTTATTTTGAGTCTCATTAAAATGTTGAAAATTCGCAATCACGATATTTTAATTTCATAGGTTATTTTACCAGAGATTTTACAATTGAATAAGTCTTCCCTACATTGCAATTTACTTCAATCTATTGCCCAAGAAATTGCTGAACTTTGAGTTTCATCACAATGTTGAAATTTCACAATCACAATATTCAATGTTGATACTGTTACTTAATTGTAAACCCGTTAAAATAAGTTCTTTCTGCATTACCAATTTCAAAATTCAAAATAACAAAATGATTTTTATATTATATTGAGATTCCTAAAAATATTGAAATTTCACAATCATATTATTTAGATTAATGAAAATGCTGTCATTTTAACATGGTTTTACAATTAAATAAGACCTTTTCTTCACCAAATTCAAAATTACTACAAATGTATTCCTGTCATCTTTAGTTTCATTAAAATATTGACATTTCACCATCACAATATTTCAATTTAATGAAAATTATCAAAGAAATATACTGCTTAATTGAAGTCTATATTTCTTTTACAATGTTTAACAGACTATATTTCAAACAGTGTCTAATTGAAGTCTTTACCTTTTAACTGAAAATGGAACATAAAATTATTTTTTAGAATGTGTGATGCCTAATATTTCAATAAGATATATTACTAAACTGATATTAGTATATGAAGATTTTTTTTGTATCTTTTCAAAACATTTTCATTATTTGCTTCAATATTTGTCTACATTTTTTTTTTTCTTTTTCTAGGAGGAGCGCTTGCAGAAAGAAATAGAATTTGAAAAAATTGCCCAGCAAAAAAGAGAAGAGGAAGAACTTGCACGATTAGAAACTGAAAGAAATAAAGCAGTAAGTAACAAATCTTTTATACAATCAGTTTGTGTTTTTTTTTTCTAAATTTTTTTATTATGTGATTCTGTATATTAAAATGTGGTTTTTGCCCTGTAGGCAGGGCTTTAAATATGCTGACTGTATTACCTGCAGAGTGGCAAAACTCCCCCCATATGTCATGACACTAAACTGCATCCACTTTGACCAGGGGTTGTAGTACCTGTTGGGACCTTGTCTATTAGTTAAATTGATCTGTTTAAAATTATTCGTATATGCAAAAAAAAGAAACAAAAAAAAAAGAAAAAAAAAAAATGATTATAACTAGCCAACATATTTTGTTAGGGTTGCTCAAAATAAGTAGGTTAATACACTTATAACATTTTTTTTTTTCTTTTAAAGAAAAAAAATCTTTTATAGCTAGAAAGCAAATTTCATAGTGAAAATTGTTTTTTATGTAAAAAAAAATTTTTCTTGACTGTAACAATCAGTACCAAATTAAAGTGTCTACCGTTTTTGTTAAGTCTAAACTTGATTCAATATTTAAAAGAAAATGGTAGTCTTCCAATATAAAAGAACTAAAAAAACTTGTATTTCTGTTATTTGTTATGTCAGCACATTGAAAATAACTGTCTTTACGAAGTGAAGCAAGAAAGATTTCTAAGATTAAATTAAATATTAATTATCTATATATTAATAACCCTGTTCCTTAAATGTATGACCGTTCTCATCTTGCAACACCCTCTGGTTAAAAATGAGACATCCAAGATGAAAAGAAAAATTGTGAGTCCTGATTATCTAGTGTCACTTATCTGCTGAATTATTTCTTATGAGTGTCATCACCTCAGCTAAATAATGGATGATTCCATTTTTATTATCAAGAAAGAAAGTGAAGAAAAGGGACAAGTTACATAGAAAAAAAATATAAGAAAGTAAGGGAAAGATAGAGAAGGGGTGAGCATGAGGAAGCGATAACGCTAATCTGTTTGAATTGAACATAATGAAAGGAAGGAAAGAAAGAAAAAAGTGAGTTACTTTTTACATATTGAAGTATTTTCAATATTATTTCATTAGTTATTAATAAAAAAAATAAAGATTGAGAGAGTTAAATCAAGATTATACTTTTTACATATTGAAGTATTTTTCAATAGATCTTAAGTAAATATATCAAACGTAATAATTGAATTATCATACTGTGGAATATCCACAGGTCCTGCTAGGTTGCTATTAATCTTTATTTTATTTTAATTTTTAATTTTTTTTTAATTTTAAGGAGTTTACTAACCATTGTACTGTAGTAGACACTACACACATCCTAATCTGCCCATCTATCAAAATACATTCTCCCCCCCCCTTTTTTTTTTACTTTACTGATATAAAAAATTTAAAAAATCACAGATACTGAAGTAATTTTTCTGATGTATAGAAGTTGCTGATTTCCTTAATTAATGCAGTGTGTGAAAAATTTATGGATGTCTTTTGATTTATTTGTAGCAAATGCGTGAAAATATAGCCAAGGAGCTTCCTGCCGAGCCAGCTGAGAATACAAAAGGTGTTGTCCAGATACGACTTCACTTGCCTACTGGAAGTATTGTCACCCGAAGATTTTATGGTCAAGAACCATTGCGATATCTTCTTCAATTTCTCATCTCTAAAGGCTACCCAACGGATGAATTTAAGGTTCTGTCGAGGTATCCTCAGCAAGATGTAAGCATACATTAGGTTTTTATTTTTCTTTATTGTCATTGCTTATAATAACCTCTTGCTGAGTAGTGGTTAATTTGGCTTTGCTTAGGGTGAATTTTAGAAAAAAAACAACTTTTTTTTAAAGTATCCTCCATTTTTGGATGATCAGTTGGTTCATTTCACTTACTCTACAATCTCTTGTATTCAACATTGTTAAAAAAAAAAATTTTTTTTCACCTTCCCTCAGAATTTTAAAATAAAAATCTAACATTTTGTTTAAGTAACAAATTGCTCACAAAAATAGGGTCCATTAATTTTAAGGTTAATAATTATCTTATTGATCCTTAGATGCCAGATTCATTCCCTGTCCATCCATACAAAAAAAAATTCATTTTCAGTACCTTCTTCACCAGAAACACAGTAAGAGGAGAAATAAATTACCTCATGAGGCTAAGCAGGCGCAGACATGTTTAGCGTGCAAGATGTCCGCTTTTCTATCTATCCATACATATAAAGTAAATATATATACACATTCTATATCACCAGATCTTGCTTTTTGAGCAAAAATAATGAATATTTGATTTATATTTAAAGATAATTAAAAAATAAAATTTAAATAGTAACATCATGGATTTTTTTTTTTGCATTTAATATTTTAAATAGGAGACACTGATTTTTCTTTTCAGAGTGTCTGTGCACTTTTTTTCTGGCACAAGATCTTTTTTACATAGATTTTAATGGGGTATCCCGTGAGGATCCAACTCCTGATTCAGTAATAATGGATCTGCGAGACTAAACCTCATCCCCACTTCTACCCAGGTGATGTTGGATAGAGGCAGTGGGGGAACTGTACTGCTCAGCCCAGAGGTTGCACTCAATGTCTTTTTATGATTATTATTTCTCCCCTCTGTTGGATGGAATGGTTCAGCCAGTGAAGAGATAAAAGCTGAGATAGTTTATCTTTTTTAAGTAATTACTTTTTTTGTTGCCTGGAGAACCTTTGCCAGTTGCGAGAGCAGAGATTGAAATAGAAATGGATTTTATTTTCCTTTTTTCTTTTTTTTAACTATATGCAGTTTTTGCATCTTTCTTAAAATAAATAAATACATGCTGAAAATGTTACTGATTTTCTTTTTTTTAATCTTCAGTGAGAATCAAACAAAAATACATTGTCTTTTTATTTTTTTATAAAACTGCATAGTGTCAGAATATAATAGAAATTATCTTTTGAGTGAAATTAGTTGGCATTAAAAGTGTTTTGCTTTAATCAATCACAAATGAAGAACAAATGTTTTAGTCAATGCAAATATTATAAATATATATTTTATAAGCACAAACAACAAGTGTCTCAAGTATGTGATGATAAGTTTTCAGTTTTTGTAATCCTTAAAATTATTAAAGATATTAATTTTGTTTTCCTTTTGTTTTCTAGGTTACTCAGCTGGATGAGAGGAAATCATTTGAACATCATAAGTTGTTTCCTCAAGTGACATTATTTGTAGCTGAGCGATAGTAGGCAGACTATCCAGATGTATAAAGATAACAACTTTTTTGGAATGACGAAAAGATTAAATGAGAAATAAAAGAAGGCGTGAGAAAAGTTGATGTCAATTCTACTGATTTTACTCTTTCTTGTCGGAACTCTTCAAAAAACAAAAAAAAAAAGCAACAAACAAAAATAAAAACACTATTGTTTCACTACAGATGAATAGCAACTGATAAATATTAAAACCCAAAAAAAAAAGTCCAAGTAAAATTATAAAAGATCTGGTTGAAAAGACTTGATGGAATAAAAAAAAAAATCTTGAAGGGTTGGGAGTCACCTTTAAAAAAAAAAAAAAAAAAAAAAAATGACCAGCTTAAAATGAAAAAAATAAATGGGGGTTGGATGTTGAATATAAAGAAAAGGGAGAAAAAAATCTTTGAAATATATATATATTAAAAAAAAAAAAAAAAGCTAGTTTACTACAAAATATATGCAATACACCAGTTACATGAACTGGTTGGTCTCTATGCGTGTGTGGGTGTGTGTGTGTGTGCCAGTGTGTGTGTGTTTATATACGTCTGCTTATTATCTTTTACTGGCATATTCATTTCTATGTAAAAGTCAGTATCACCCTATGAAAGGTACACCTCTACCAGGTGAGAGCGTTTATGATGTATTTGTTAATTTCTAATGGCCTGCACCTGCTTGTGTGTCACAGACATATTTGCATATACTTAACTTGCAGTGTGTCTGTTTCTTTGTGGGTGTAATCTACCACATGATATATACACTCATGCATATTAATGTATGCAAAGTACGTGTATGTGTGTGTGTGAATGTTTGCATGCGTGTATGTCTGTGCAGGCATTTTGGTTGCATATTTGTTCTTTACACCAACAATGATTCAGTTATAAATTTATACACAAATCCCCAAAGATTCATGTTACACAACTTTGCGCCACTTACATCATTATGCAACCCTAATGTGCATGAATATGAAACCCATTAATGTTTTTTTTTAATGTTATATAAACTTAATACAAGTGGTGCTCATAATTACTAGATATTTATTTTAAAAAAAAAAAAGAAAGATATGTAAGATCTTGGCAATTCCATTTGTGGGTGTTTTTTTTTCTTTCTTATCATTATAGCTTTTCAGGAATCAAGCAACATTATCTAGTATTTTTCTGCTAATGGTACATAGTCAGTTATTGCAGAAATAGGCTGAACCTACTTAAGCAACTGCTGGTACTGTAAGCAACCTGAGTCCTTTATTTTATAAAAATGACTTGAGATTCAGCAATAAATGATCCAAAAGAGGGTTGATATGCTGTAAAACAAAACAACCAAACCAGGTCAGTAAGTTTAATACATTACAAACATAAATGAAGATATTCAATATCTTTTAAGAGGTGATATGTAAACTAGATTATATAAGCAATCCTGGTTGTGTATTTTTGGTTACTTTTAGCCTTTTCTTCATATGTTCTATACATATTTAAATATATAATTGTTATTATTGTGCATCTACAGACTCTCCTGTAATGCACATCTATATTCTTGGGGTGGTGTATTTCTTTTATATAACACACCTTAAATCTGTTATTTGATTGTTTCAAGGTTTGTGTGGGTGTGTGCGCATACATATTGTGAGATTAATTAATATATATATTTACTAAACTTAGATTAATTTAGCTCAGACCACAATATCAGACAAGTTCATTATAAGTAATGTACTATATTTATACTACAAGTTAATTACTAAGCACTATGAGGTGTTCAAATTTTTACAAACCTAATTGCCCTATGATACTATATATTCTCATAAACATAAACACACAAAATGAATCTTGCATCCATATACCGTATACAGCTTTGGAAATCCGCACACCTGTACATGAATTTATAAGTGTACTTGTATAGTACCTGCCAAAAATGGATTATTTATATATGGATCAGCACTTCTGCCTCGGATCAGATTATCTGCATTCTGCTTTGGATCGGTAATAACCTGTGCACTATGAAGTGTTACACACATACACACACGGCTTCAAAAATTAAGATAAAGATATTGAGACGTGATAGTTTTGTAAAGAAACACTTGAAGTTTATTATTGCAACTTTGTTGTTAGAGGTGTACACTCCTAGTCACACAGCATATACCAAGACAGTCGTCAAATTTCTTGCCAAACACTTGTTAATGTATATCTTGATATATAGTAGCAAGCTTTTGATGCTGAGTATCAGTGGAACATGTGGTGCTGCCAAAAACCTTCAAGTGTTTCCTCTACAAAACCAATATGTATGTCAATATCTTATGGTTTTTAAAAATCAAACTTTGAAATTGTTTTTCATTTGTCTACACACACACACACACACACATATATATATGCTGATAGCTTTTTAATTTAGTGTGTCCTGGGCCACATGGATTTGATTTGAATGGGTCCCAACTAAAGTTTCTGAATAAATTGCAGATTTTTTTTTTTTTTTTTTATCTATGAACAAGCCGTCTAACCCTTACCTTGTACCCCATACAGTGTAATTCATTTCCAAGAAGATATTGAAATGTAATTACGGTTAGCTGGAAATGGTGGCAGAAGAAAAAAAACACTGGGACACATGGATATGATTTTCCTGCATCTGTGACGCAGGGTGCGTACCTATCAGCGTGTGTGTGTATGTATTCTTAAAGATATATGCATGTCTGAGCAAATAGTATTCACACATGTCCATGTGATTAATATTTAATATATACTACGCACTATTTGTTCAGACGTCATGTATTTCATTACAATGGAGAAAAAGAAAGAAAAATGAAACAAAAAAAACTTCTACATTGTAATACATACATTGATATAGCTGCATACACACATCTTATTTCATACACATTAATATGCTTTGTCGTTATTTATTTACTTTAAGTTTCTGCCTTTAAATACATATACTGTAGTGTAAATATGTTGGTGAGTACACATATGCAATGTATATGGACACAATTTTCTCTTCCATATTACATATGCATTGCTTTATATATGTGTGTATGTGCATATTCACTCACATGTGGAGAAGAAAGACACACCTACAAATAGTTAAATGACTTATTTTTCTTTGGTAAGCATGTATAGAGAGACTAAGGTTCTTACACATATACATTCTATATACACACACACAGTATTCTTGGTGTGCATGTATTTATAATCTAATTTAAATCACCTATGCTCTCATCTGGTTTAAACACACACACACACTTGCATACATACATGCATACACACACATTCACCCCCAGAATGAAATATACATATAGATATGTATATTCCTTGGTGCACATGTTAACATTTGTCAATGTCTCTTGACATTGCACACTCCTTCAAATACATGTTGTGGTGTGTATTTACACACTGCACAATGTCTGTGCCTCTTTGTTTTTTTTTTTGTTTACTGTTGATTATCTTGTTCAATTTTTTTTTTTTTTTTTTTTTTTCCAGCTCCATTTTTCTATATTTTTTTTTCCTCTACTTTTTCTTTCTTCCTCTGCTAATTTTTTTTTTATTTTTTTTTACCTTCTCTTCTACTTTAAATAAATGCTGTGTGAAGTGGTTTTTCTTTCTTTCTTTTTATTTTTTTGTGTCGTTCATGGCCATGCAGAGGGATTAAAAAGATTAAATGTACTTTTTTTTTTTTTTTTAAGAAAGCGTTTCTTTACACAGTTGTCTGTTTCTTTATAGGACATTTTAACAAATAAGAAAAGCTGGAAGTAGTTAACTGTACTCATTTCTTGAGGCTGTTATTTATTTAACTTTTTTTTTTTTTTTTTTTTTGTTCAATAAAGTTATTGATAGTATTTGCTATTGGCAGATTTTTCTGCTTGTTTCCTTCAGATTAACTGTGGACAGTAATTGAATCTTAAAATTTCTAAGAACCTAACACTTGTTTTATTATTATTATTGATTAGGAATTTCTGTTTTTAGTTTTTGTTTTTTTTTGTTAATTGCAACTTGGATTGTTATTCTTTAATAGTAAGTCATTAATAAAAGAGGAGTTCTAGTCTTAAGAGGTTATCCTGTTTGACTTGACCGGGAAGCCTAGTTAAATGCACTAACTGAGCAATGGAAGAACCATTGGTTTGCAGAACTCAAACCTATAAACCCATCCATTATTGTTTCTCCATTTCCCTGTGCCAGATTTTTTAAAAATAACTATTAATAGCTTATTATAAAGATTTTTCAGTTCATCTATAAACCAATGCCTCTTTGTATCTCAGTTGATATTTATTACTGAGTTGCAGTAAAGAAAACAAAAGCAACTGAAGATGAAAGAAATGCTAGTCAAAATTGACAATGCTTTATCTAAAAATAACTTGTTTGTTAAACTTTAGTTATTATATTGTGCTTTGCATGGCAGCTTTTACCTTGTTTATGCCATAGCAAACATTATATTTCAATAAGTAATTCAGTAAAAAAAACAAACCATGCCCCCCTCCCCGTCTCATTTTCTATTGCTGTCTTTATATGGCTTTTCATTTTTCAACCCTAATCTATTAATTTTTAATCACTATTCTTCCTTTCTTGTCAATTTCATAATTTAAGGATTAGAAGTTCTTTGATTATCAAGATTATCTTACATCCAAGTAATTCAAATTCTGAAGTCATACACTAAAAAAGAAAAATTGATACCCATTGACAAAAACTTTAGTTATGTAAGGTTCTAAAATTTACATCTTTAAAAAGAATTAGAATGATTTATAATGTTATCTATAATAGAGAGAAATGAAGTTAGTAAAAAAATAAATTAAAAAACTCAACTGGGACATTTTTCTGTGCCAAATACATTTAAAACTTTTTTTCCTAATATAAATTATAAAAATTACAACAGAATAATTTAAGTTTTAGTCAATAGGTATCAATTTTTTAAGTGCATGGTCATTGCTAAGTATTCTTTTTCGGTTGAGGTTTTGTTTTAACTGTTATTGGGTTCTTAGTATGAATAACAGTTGGAAAAAATCCTTTTGACTCTTGTATTCCTTTCCACTTTTTTCTATGATGAAAAACAAACCTGATAAAGATAATAAACCAAAGTACAAGTACATCAACTGCAATATTTGTCTTAGATTTTTTTCTTTCTTCAAATGGTTGTAGATTCCAGGACTAAATCTGGCATAATTCACTTACCATATCTGAAAGAAGGGATCCCACTATCTTTTGAAATTTAGTTGGTACTAAAAGTTCATCTGTGATCATATTAAATCAAGGCTGTTCCAATTCTTTCCCTGTATGCCATTTTCTCAAATTTGGACCAGATCTTATTTGCAGCAGGTAGTGTGATTCCTTCCAGATAAGGTCGAAAAGTTGTTTCCCTATTTAAATTGGATGTTATATGCAATTTTTGTTATCAGCTTCTGAGGGACCAATATTGTAATAGGTATTTGCCCGACTCGCACAGCATGGAGCATCCAGCAAGTTACCTAACCCATTCACCTCACAAGGTTGCAAAGACCAACTATATATCCACACTACAAATTTTATAGGACTTCAGAGAAAGAAAAGACATATCACTGAAATACCAACATACTATGCTTAGGTAAAACTCGCAAATCATACTCAAAATCCTATGACCCAGAAAGAAAGAAAGAAAAAAAAAAAAAAGTTTGTAAATTTTAAATAGTTGGTTTGGGGTTAGTTTAATGGGAAAATAAATAATTTGGTTTTTTTTCTGGGTCACCCTGTAATATCATGGGATTTAGAGTATAATTTGCAAGTTTTACTCTATGCTTGTCAAATTTTATTAATTTAGGAATGTGAGCAGGTTTAGGGGTCAAACAAAATCACTCCTCTTCCTCTATAGACATGACTTATGTAAGTCAGTTCCCTCATAGGGATTAAAATATAGGGGCAGTAGAAAGCATTTAATTAGAAGAGAACAGGTGACCCTCTCCCACACAATAGAGTATTATGTAAATAACCTATTACAGAAATGTGCTTGATCTTGTATTGTTGGGAAGGGGTCAAATAAGAAAATTATTTCAATAGTTTTACTATAAAAAGGTACCAATTATGGTTTAATGTTAGTTTGATTTTCAATGTGTACCCCTGTACAGGCATCATTTCTAAAGACATCCCAAGTAGCAGCAGCAAATTATATATTTAAAAGAAAAACATATAATGTGAGCAACTGCTATATCATCAATAGCTTAAATGTTTGCTTTAATGCCAATAGCAAAACAAGCAAGTTAAATAAATATTAAAAAATTTTTTAATACATAATATTAACTGAAATTTTTGGCACCACCCCACACAATTTTAAAGAAGATTTTTTTAAAAATTAACTAAAAAGTCCTCTGGTCATATTTTGCCATCTGAATTAACACAAGGAAGAGGTACTAATAAATTAACTCTTAACATCCTGTTGAGAATTTTCTTAAGTCCAGAGTCCTGTTCCTATGAGGATTTATCAAAAAATGGCCTTTTCATTTAAATTACCTGTTATTTCCCTTAAATCAAAGACTTCTAAATACGTTTAATTATAATTAAAAAAAGGCTATCATTTGGGATAGATTAGAAAAATGAATGCGACTTCCGGCCAGGTGGAATGAGGCAGTATAGGATGTTAAGAGTTAACCAAAAAGTTCTCTGGTTTACCTTAATTATCAAGTGTATTAAATAATACGTACAAGACCTTGCATGACAAATGTATAAAAAGCTGGTGAGAGGGGGAAAATAATAAATAAAGTGCAATTCAATTTTTTATCTCTTTATTTTTATTTTATTTTTTTTTTTACATAAAATTTCGGCTGGTCCTTAATCAAACAAACCTGAAATAGAGAAAAATAAAATGTTTAGAGTAAAATAAATACAAAATATGTCCAAATAAATACAAAATATCATACTTTGGATAAGAAGGAGAACCAATTATGGTTCTCCTTTTTAAATAAAGGAAAAATACTCAAATTAATTTTTTGCCTATGTAGTAACAATTATTGTTATATAAACATTTATGCTTTTCCAGCAATACATTTTTTTCAGTTAAATTATCTATGTAATACAATTTTAAAAGAAGCAAACATTTTTCAGAAAAAATAAAGTGCAACTTACCAAAGCCCATATCATCATCTGATTCTTCAGATTCTTCCTTCTTTTTCTCTGCTTCTTTTTCTAAGAAAAATAAAAACAAACAGGAATTAATGATTTTTGCTAATATATTGTATTATTCACAGCCTTGAAACATATTTGCTACCATTCTTTCATATGTACATGAATTTTGATTAATTTTTTCTAATATGAAAACCTAAACAATTAAGATTTAAGAGAAAACAAAAAAAGATTTAAAACAAAAGGCAGGTTAGATAATATTCAAAATTATTTTTCTTGCATATGTAGTTTCAATGATTTTGTGATATAAACATTTAGGCTTTTCCATCAATAATTTAAAAAAAAACTAAATTATCTATGTAATACAATTTTAAAGAAAACAAACATTAAAAGCAACCCTGATGTACAAATGATATTGTATTGTTAAACAAAATCCTAGCAACTACCTGAACAAAATCTACAAGTTTTAACTTTCACCCCCCCCCCCCTCAAACCAAGAGAGCAGATTAATAAAATTTGCACAGTAGAACTTCATTTTTCAAAATAAGTTTAGATTGAAATTTTAATTGATTCATTTTTATAAAGCTTCTCAGAATATCCAGAAATATTTGACATAATTTGTGATATATATATATAATATAGCATAATTGACAGCAATTAAAGAATTAAGGACATAATGCTACTTGAATGACGTGTCGTGCATGACCTACAGGATAGCTGCTCTTGAAAAAACAGCCACCTTCGAACGCAGCACATTTCTTTAGCAGCAAATACAAAGAACCAGAAGAAATAAAAGGTTTCAATTGGCATCAAAGATTATTTGCTGCAGATTATTGAAAACTTATACTAATTCTGACAATTTTTAAAATCTATATTTACTGGTAATAAATGGCATAATTTAGTTCAAGAGTTTTTTTTAATTTATTTTGTTATTGTTGTTTGGAATTATGTTGTCAGGCATTGGACATTTAAAAGGATAATCACATCTGCAATTGCATAGGCCGAGTTGGGTGTCTTATTCTATATTTCATTTTACACTCACATCAAAATTTGAGTACAAGATCTACACGAATTTTCATATGGTCTAGGAGGGCAGGCCACCCTGATGTACAAGTTTTAACTTTCATTCAAATGAAATAACTGTAGACTTACCTTTGGCAGCAGCTGGGGCACTGTCACCTCCAGCGGCGGCAGCAGCAGCAGCTGGTGCAGCGGCAGTAGGAGCTGCAGCCATGTTGCCAACTTGTGTGAGCAAAGATTTAATGTCCACACCTTCTAAGGCACGAGCAAAAAGAGCTGTAAAGAAAAAAAGAGAAGGTTTAGAATAAAAATAAAAAAAGCAACATCATGAAGATGAAAACTGAATTTCATAATTCACGACTTTAATGAATTAGAAGTAATTTATTGTAAACAATTTAAATGCAAAAGAAAAATATACTGAATTAGTTTGAGATTACAGTGATGCGGATAGCTTTTTGATATAGTGCGTCCTGGGACACATTTGTTTTGAAAGAGTCCCTGGGAAAATTTATGGGTCCCAACTAAGTTTCTTAATAAATTGTAGGGTTTTTATTATATGGGGAAACTAAAGCAGTCTAACCCCTACCTTGTAACCTATCCTGTGTAATTCGTTTCTAAGAAACTATTGAAACGTATTTACAGTTAGCTTGAAATGGTGAGGGAAGATAAAAGACATGGGACGCATGGATATGATTTTTACTGCATCCTTTTAGATTTTAGTACATTAGGGCTGCAGGACACGTAGCTATCAGTATCTCTGAGAATATACAATATTAGTCAGAGAAGCGTGGTGTATTGGTTACCATCATAAAGAATGGGCACGAGACAAATTCAAATCCTGGATAAGGCTGTTTGCATTTCACAGTGCTAATACCCTTGGAAAAAGTATTAATCCAAGTCTTTTCCCCAACTTTGTGAGTATCCTCTGGGGAGGAAAAGGCTAAGGGGAGAAAACCCTGACAGAAAACATGGCTTAGACTCCATTAGGCAGTTCAGTTTGTAAAGCATGGACTTGCAACTCCTGCTGCTAAACGTATTGGTTCACCATTCTTTCGGATCATGTCAGCGAGGCAAAGAATGGGACCCTTTCATTTGGGCAACACAGGGCCTCTATATACATCTTGCCCAGGCTTTCTGCGCCATGGAGAAGAATCTCCAAAAAAAGACTCCAGGGCACAGAAAATTTAAGGTCTTCCAAGATGGCAATGCAGATAACAATATTAGTTACCAAGCGCTATCTCCTTTCAAGCATGTATTTCTATGTTACATCAGTTATATAGATTTCCAAGGATGAATACATTTCACACATTTAGATAATTGCCCTATTTGATGGTATATAAGACGCACCCCCATTTCAGCAGGTCAGATTCAGGGAAAAAAGTTTTTTTTAGTGTATTTAAGCATATATTTTTGACCATACACTCCTGTTAACCTTGATTATAACAATACCAGCAATAAAATAAGGATGCATGGAGTTTAGGGTAAGTAAAAGTACTGAGCGTAAGCTGGGTTAGTGAGCATAGAGATTAGCCTAAGCCTACGGGAGGTCTCAAACTTTACCTACGATGTATAAAACACAGGACAATTTTTTGAGGGGAAAGTGCGTCCTATATGCCATCAAATATGGTAACTGATTTTTCAGACTTGTCATCCTTATTGTGGTTTATATAAAGCAATACTTCAGATATTCCTTGTCTATCCAAGAATTGCAATAATTTAACTTTGGAAATTATTTTGAACAGCTGGACTGTTGAGCACTAAGTTCTTCAACACCTTGTTTGCTCAACAGTCAAACTGTTCAAAATGATTCCCAAAGTTGCATCATTGTTATGCTTGGATAGAGAAGGAATATCTAAAAGGCCAGAAGGCACAAGAGCCAAAATGTTTTTACACACCATGATACGGATGAGGACAACAGTCCGAAAAATCAAAATAATATATGAATTGGGTTGTCTACAACTATTGTTTTCAAGCTGTCAAAAAGATGATCACCCTTGTGGAAACACTAAGATCTTTATAAATTTAAAAATTTATTTAGATAATAAAAAAAATGACCTTCCATATTTAAATTTGTAACATTAGATAATTTTTTGTGGCAAAATGGATAAAGAAAATAAAAACAAAACTGAAGGCATGATTTATAACATCAAATCTCCACTCCATCCTAACAAGCTGTTTTTGAGAGCTGCAATTTAAGTAATTAATTTTTACTAATATTTGAATGACATGTCGTGCATGACCTACAGGTTAGCTGCTCCTTAAAAACAGCCACCTTCGAACGCAGCACTTTTCTTTAGCAGCAAAAACAAAGAACCAGAAGAGAAAAAAAAGTTTCAACTAGCATCAGAAATTATTTGCTGCAGTTTATTGAAAGTTCATACCAATTCTGACAATTTACTGGTAAACTTAGTTTTAGTATTTTAAGATACCACAAATTGTAAATATTTACTAATCCCCCCTCATACTGTCCCAGGGTACTCAATCTTCCAAGTGAAAAATGAATGTATATTCTTTTCATTTTATCAATTATTTCATAGTCTGTAATGCTCAAAATTTTAACATAATTAAAAAAATACTGTAACATGGCTTAGCAACAATACATTTAAAATGTTACAGTATCACCCTTAAATAAGTAGAGAGAGAGAGTGGTAGGGTAGAGAGCTTAATTTCAACAGTTTTTAAAACAAGATATCTTTAACCCCCACCTGCTATATTTCTATTTTTTTTTAAAATCTTATCTCCTTTGTTTAAATTATTTGGGCTTAAAATTAGAAGTGTTTTAAGTTTATCATAGAATTTGTATGACATAAGCGGTTGTAAGTGCCCACTTTTAAAAAAGCATCACAAAATAGAACACCTATTGTCAGTTAATGTAGCAAGCCTCAGGAGGAGAAAGGTAATAATTACCAAACACCGCTAGAACTTGCACAGAATCAACATTACTATTTTAGAAGTTATTCAAAGCAATATTTATATCATTTTTTTTTTTGTAAAATAACAGTCCCTCTTTATTAGGATTCCATACTGCTGTAAGACAAAGTCATATCAGTGAGTGACATTAAATTTACAGATTTATGAAAAGAACATTCATTTTCCAGTTGCAGATCAGGGGTTTTTAAACTGTGGCCCGGGGGTCACAGGGATACGCTATACCAGCAGCAATTACTTTTTTTACCAGTTTCATCCCTGGCTATTGTTATGCTCTTTAGCTAGATCTTGTTTAAAGACTTTAATAACAACCACCACCAGCAAATTAAAAGTTTGAGATATTGCTATTTGTTAATTACGACAGGGTTCAATTTGCTATGTCGTGCATGACCTACAGATTAGCTGCTCCTTAAAAACAGCCACCTTCGAACGCAGCACTTTTCTTTAGCAGCAAAAACAAAGAACCAGAAGAAAAGAAAGAAAGTTTCAACTAGCATCAGAGATTATTTGCTGCAGTTTATTGAAAATTCATACCAATTCTGACAATTTACTGGTAAACTTAGTTTTAGTATTTTAAGTGTTTAAATCAATTATTTAAATCGGTGATTATCGAAAATACTGCCTATTTTTCACTAGTTTTTAGAAAATTTCATTTTAGTACTTTCTGGAATCCAACAGTCAAACAATGATTGTGATGCGCCAGCTGGAGGACAAAAGCTGGACTAATCCGCCTCCTTCCCACAAAAATCTATCTCAAAAGTCAGTTCATTGGCAGTCGGTGGTTATAAAAATAAAAATTTAAAATAACGAGATTTAATAGTCAGGGATTAAACAGGTAAAATTGCAAAAATGTATTAACTAGGGGAAGAGAGATAATTTTAACAGTCTATATTTTAAAAAGTATTCCAATTTTTCGCTAGAAATTTCTGGAAAAAAGCCCCAATTTCTATTTGTTCACATTCTCTGGGCTTTAAACTTAGTTTTAATGGTAAATTTTCTATCCTAGGATTTGTATGACAAAAGTGGTTGTAAGTGCCCTCATGTAAGAGAAGCATCACAAAGAACACCCATTGTCAGTTGATGTAGCAAGCCTCAGGAGGAGCAAGGTAATAATTACCAAACACCGCTATAACTTGCACAGAATTAACAGATCACTATTTTTAATTTATCATTCAAAGCAATATTCAAATAATCATGGAAATCAGCGAGTGACAAAACTTTACATTAAGTCTAAATGTTATTTTTCTTAATCTAGGTCATAAAGGATATTCAATTTATAATTTTTTTTTAAAAGAAGTATATTTTATGGATCACATTTTAAAAACCACTTCAAGCTTGAAATTTATGAAAAGGAAAATTAAGTTCCGTTAATGAGATAACGAATAGTTATCAGCAAAGGCAAGACAACTTTTAAGTGAGTTCAGTAAGAATTCCACCTAGTATTTTAACTCTTAATATCCTATACCACCCATCTGGAAGTCACATACATTTGTTTTCCTGATCCGCCCCAAATGATAGTCTTTAAATTTAATATTAAACATATTTAGAAGTCTTTATTTTAAGGGAAATAACAGGTAACTTTAAATGAAATGGCCATTTTTAGCCATTTTGTGATAAATCCTCATACTTAAATTCTCAATAGGATGTTAATAGTTAGAATATTCACATTCCTTCTTATGAGGGCAAAATGTGATGAGGTTAGGTTTAATGTTCGACCCTAATACGTACATAACTAAAATTGTCCAGTTCTCTTAGCATTTCTCTTTTGGGACATTTCAGGCAGCAATCCTGAAACTAGACTATTTCAGAGATAGAATAGAGAAAAGTATTACTTACTTGGCCAATAAGGCTCAACTGAGACATTTTGTGATATAAACATTTAGGCTTTTCCATCAATAATTTAAAAAAAAAACTAAATTATCTATGTAATACAATTTTAAAGAAAACAACATTAAAGCAACCCTGATGTACAAATGATATTGTATTGTTAAACAAAATCCTAGCAACTACCTGAACAAAATCTACAAGTTTTAACTTTCACCCCCCCCCCCTCAAACCAAGAGAGCAGATTAATAAAATTTGCACAGTAGAACTTCATTTTTCAAAATAAGTTTAGATTGAAATTTTAATTGATTCATTTTTATAAAGCTTCTCAGAATATCCAGAAATATTTGACATAATTTGTGATATATATATATATATAGCATAATTGACAGCAATTAAAGAATTAAGGACATAATGCTACTTGAATGACGTGTCGTGCATGACCTACAGGATAGCTGCTCTTGAAAAAACAGCCACCTTCGAACGCAGCACATTTCTTTAGCAGCAATACAAAGAACCAGAAGAAATAAAAGGTTTCAATTGGCATCAAAGATTATTTGCTGCAGATTATTGAAAACTTATACTAATTCTGACAATTTTTAAAATCTATATTTACTGGTAATAAATGGCATAATTTAGTTCAAGAGTTTTTTTTAATTTATTTTGTTATTGTTGTTTGGAATTATGTTGTCAGGCATTGGACATTTAAAAGATAATCACATCTGCAATTGCATAGGCCGAGTTGGGTGTCTTATTCTATATTTCATTTTACACTCACATCAAAATTTGAGTACAAGATCTACACGAATTTTCATATGGTCTAGGAGGGCAGGCCACCCTGATGTACAAGTTTTAACTTTCATTCAAATGAAATAACTGTAGACTTACCTTTGGCAGCAGCTGGGGCACTGTCACCTCCAGCGGGGCAGCAGCAGCAGCTGGTGCAGCGGCAGTAGGAGCTGCAGCCATGTTGCCAACTTGTGTGAGCAAAGATTTAATGTCCACACCTTCTAAGGCACGAGCAAAAAGAGCTGTAAAGAAAAAGAGAAGGTTTAGAATAAAAATAAAAAAGCAACATCATGAAGATGAAAACTGAATTTCATAATTCACGACTTTAATGAATTAGAAGTAATTTATTGTAAACAATTTAAATGCAAAAGAAAATATATACTGAATTAGTTTGAGATTACAGTGATGCGGATAGCTTTTTGATATAGTGCGTCCTGGGACACATTTGTTTTGAAAGAGTCCCTGGGAAAATTTATGGGTCCCAACTAAGTTTTCTAATAAATTGTAGGGTTTTTATTATATGGGGAACTAAAGCAGTCTAACCCCTACCTTGTAACCTTATCCTGTGTAATTCGTTTCTAAGAAACTATTGAAACGTATTTACAGTTAGCTTGAAATGGTGAGGGAAGATAAAAGACATGGACGCATGGATATGATTTTTACTGCATCCTTTTAGATTTTAGTACATTAGGCTGCAGGACACGTACTATCAGTATCTCTGAGAATATACAATATTAGTCAGAGAAGCGTGGTGTATTGGTTACCATCATAAAGAATGGGCACGAGACAAATTCAATCTCTGGATAAGGCTGTTTGCATTTCACAGTGCTAATACCTTGGAAAAAGTATTAATCCAAGTCTTTTCCCCAACTTTGTGAGTATCCTCTGGGGAGGAAAAGGCTAAGGGGAGAAAACCCTGACAGAAAACATGGCTTAGACTCCATTAGGCAGTTCAGTTTGTAAAGCATGGACTTGCAACTCCTGCTGCTAAACGTATTGGTTCACCATTCTTTCGGATCATGTCAGCGAGGCAAAGAATGGGACCCTTTCATTTGGGCAACACAGGCCTCTATATACATCTTGCCCAGGCTTTCTGCGCCATGGAGAAGAATCTCAAAAAAGACTCCAGGGCACAGAAAAATTTAAGGTCTTCCAAGATGGCAATGCAGATAACAATATTAGTTACCAAGCGCTATCTCCTTTCAAGCATGTTATTCTATGTTACATCAGTTATATAGATTTCCAAGGATGAATACATTTCACACATTTAGATAATTGCCCTATTTGATGGTATATAAGACGCACCCCATTTCAGCAGGTCAGATTCAGGGAAAAAAGTTTTTTTTAGTGTATTTAAGCATATATTTTTGACCATCACTCCTGTTAACCTTGATTATAACAATACCAGCAATAAAATAAGGATGCATGGAGTTAGGGTAAGTAAAAGTACTGAGCGTAAGCTGGGTTAGTGAGCATAGAGATTAGCCTAAGCCTACGGGAGGTCTCAAACTTTACCTACGATGTATAAAACACGGACAATTTTTTGAGGGGAAAGTGCGTCCTATATGCCATCAAATATGGTAACTGATTTTTCAGACTTGTCATCCTTATTGTGGTTTATATAAAGCAATACTTCAGATATTCCTTGTCTATCCAAGAATTGCAATAATTTAACTTTGGAAATTATTTTGAACAGCTGGACTGTTGAGCACTAAGTTCTTCAACACCTTGTTTGCTCAACAGTCAAACTGTTCAAAATGATTCCAAAGTGCATCATTGTTATGCTTGGATAGAGAAGGAATATCTAAAAGGCCAGAAGGCACAAGAGCCAAAATGTTTTTACACACCATGATAGGATGAGGACAACAGTCCGAAAAATCAAAATAATATATGAATTGGGTTGTCTACAACTATTGTTTTCAAGCTGTCAAAAGATGATACCCTTGTGGAAACACTAAGATCTTTATAAATTTAAAAATTTATTTAGATAATAAAAAAAATGACCTTCCATATTTAAATTTGTAACATTAGATAATTTTTTGTGGCAAAATGGATAAAGAAAATAAAACAAAACTGAAGGCATGATTTATAACATCAAATCTCCACTCCATCCTAACAAGCTGTTTTTGAGAGCTGCAATTTAAGTAATTAATTTTTACTAATATTTGAATGACATGTCGTGCATGACCTACAGGTTGGCTGCTCCTTAAACAGCCACCTTCGAACGCAGCACTTTCTTTTTAGTCAATAGGTATTCAATTTTTTAAGTGCAATGGTCATTGCTAAGTATTCTTTTTCGGTTGAGGTGTTTGTTTTAACTGTTATTGGGTTCTTAGTATGAATAACAGTTGGAAAAAATCCTTTTGACTCTTGTATTCCTTTCCACTTTTTTCTATGATATGAAAAACAACCTGAGTAAAACTAATAAACCAAGTACAAGTACATTCAACTGCAATATTTGTCTTAGATTTTTTTTCTTTTTCAATGGTTGAGATTCCAGGCTAATCTGGCATAATTCACTTACCATATCTGAAAGAAGGGATCCACTATCTTTTGAAATTTAGTTGGTACTAAAAGTTCATCTGTGATATATTAAATCAAGGCTGTTCCAATTCTTTCCCCTGTATGCCATTTTCTCAATTTGGACCAGATCTTATTTGCAGCAGGTAGTGTGATTCCTTCAGATAACGGTCGAAAAGTTGTTTCCCTATTTAAATTGGATGTTATATGCAATTTTTTTGTTATCAGCTTCTGAGGACAATATTGTAATAGGTATTTGCCCGACTCGCACAGCATGGAGCATCCAGCAAGTTACCTAACCCATTCACCTCACAAGGTTGCAAAGACCAACTATATATCCACACTACAAATTTTATAGGACTTCAGAGAAAAGAACACTCGAAATACCACATACTATGCTTAGGTAAAACTCGCAAATCATACTCAAAAATCCTATGAACCCAGAAAGAAAAAAAAAAAAAAAAGTTTGTAAATTTTAAATAGTTGGGTTTGGGGTTAGTTTAATGGGAAAATAAATAATTTGGTTTTTTTCTGGGTCACCCTGTAATATCATGGATTTAGAGTATAATTTTGCAAGTTTTACCCTATGCTTGTCAAATTTTATAATTTAGGAATGTGAGCAGGTTTAGGGTCAAACAAAATCACTCCTCTTCCTCTATAGACATGACTTATGTAAGTCAGTTCCCCTCATAGGGATTAAAATATAGGGGCAGTAGAAAGCATTTAATTAGAAGAGAACAGGTGACTCTCCACACAATAGAGTATTATGTAAATAACCTATTACAGAAATGTGCTTGATCTTGTATTGTTGGGAAGGGGTCAAATAAGAAAATTATTTCAATAGTTTTACTATCAAAAAGGTACCAATTATGGTTTAATGTTAGTTTGATTTCAATGTGTACCCCGTACAGGCATTCATTTCTAAAGACATCCCAAGTAGCAGCAGCAAATTATATATTTAAGAAAGAAAACATATAATGTGAGCAACTGCTATATCATCAATAGCTTAAATGTTTGCTTTAATGCCAATAGCAAACAAGCAAGTTAAATAAATATTAAAAAATTTTTTAATACATAATATTAACTGAAATTTTTGGCACCACCCCACACAATTTTAAAGAAGATTTTTTTTAAAAATTAACTAAAAGTCCTCTGGTCATATTTTGCCATCTGAATTAACACAAGGAAGAGGTACTAATAAATTAACTCTTAACATCCTGTTGAGAATTTTCTTAAGTCCAGAGTCCTGTTCCTATGAGGATTTATCAAAAAATGGCTTTTCATTTAAATTACCTGTTATTTCCCTTGAATCAAAGACTTCTAAATACGTTTAATTATAATTAAAAAAAAGGCTATCAATTGGGATAGATTAGGAAAAAATAGAATGCGACTTCCGGCCAAGGTGGAATAGGCAGTATTAGGGATGTTAAGAGTTAACCAGAAAAGTTCTCTGGTTTAGCCTTAATTATCAAGTGTATAAATAATACGTACAAGACCATCTGCATGGACAAATGTAATGTAAAAAGCTGGGATGAGAGGGGGAAAATATAAATAAAGTGCAATTCATTTTTTATCTTCTTATTTTTATTTTATTTTTTTTTTTACATAAAATTTCGGCTGGTCCTTAATCAAACAAACCTGAAATAGAGAAAATAAAATGTTTAGAGTAAAATAAATCAAAATATATATACTTTGGATAAGAAGGAGAACCAATTATGGTTCTCCTTTTTAAATAAAGGAAAATACTCAAATTAATTTTTTGCCTATGTAGTAACAATTATTGTTATATAAACATTTATGCTTTTCCAGCAATACATTTTTTTCAGTTAAATTATCTATGTAATACAATTTTAAAAGAAGCAAACATTTTTCAGAAAAAATAAAGTGCACTTACCAAGCCCATGTCATCATCTGATTCTTCAGATTCTTCTTCTTTTTTCTCTGCTTCTTTTTCTAAGAAAAATAAAAACAAACAGGAATTAATGATTTTTGCTAATATATTGTATATTCACAGCCTTGAAACATATTTGCTACCATTCTTTCATATGTACATGAATTTTGATTAATTTTTTTTCTAATATGAAAACCTAAACAATTAAGATTTAGAGAAAACAAAAAAAGATTTAAAACAAAAGGCAGGTTAGATAATATTCAAAATTATTTTTCTTGCATATGTAGTTTCAATGATTTTGTGATATAAACATTTAGGCTTTTCCATCAATAATTTTAAAAAAAACTAAATTATCTATGTAATACAATTTTAAAGAAAGCAAACATTAAAAGCAACCCTGATGTACAAATGATATTGTATTGTTAAACAAAATCCTAGCAACTACCTGAACAAAATCTACAAGTTTAACTTTCACCCCCCCCCTTCAAACCAGAGAGCAGATTAATAAAATTTGCATAGTAGAACTTCATTTTTCAAAATAAGTTTAGATTGAAATTTTAATTGATTCATTTTTATAAAGCTTCTCATAGAATATCCAGAAATATTTGACATAATTTGTGATATATATAATATAGCATAATTGACAGCAATTAAAGAATTAAGGACATAATGCTACTTGAATGACGTGTCGTGCATGACCTACAGGATAGCTGCTCTTGAAAAAACAGCCACACTTCGAACGCAGCACATTTTTCTTTAGCAGCAAATACAAAGAACCAGAAGAAATAAAAGGTTTCAATTGGCATCAAAGATTATTTGCTGCAGATTATTGAAAACTTATACTAATTCTGACAATTTTTAAAATCTATATTTACTGGTAATAAATGGCATAATTTAGTTCAAGAGTTTTTTTAATTATTTTGTTATTGTTGTTTGGAATTATGTTGTCAGGCATTGGACATTTTAAAAGATAATCACATCTGCAATTGCATAGGCCGAGTTGGGTGTCTTATTCTATATTTCATTTACACTCACATCAAAATTTGAGTACAAGATCTACACGAATTTTCATATGGTCTAGGAGGGCAGGCCACCCTGATGTACAAGTTTTAACTTTCATTCAAATGAAATAACTGTAGACTTACCTTTGGCAGCAGCTGGGGCACTGTCACCTCCAGCGGCGGCAGCAGCAGCAGCTGGTGCAGCGGCAGTAGGAGCTGCAGCCATGTTGCCAACTTGTGTGAGCAAAGATTTAATGTCCACACCTTCTAAGGCACGAGCAAAAAGAGCTGTAAAGAAAAAAAAGAGAAGGTTTAGAAATAAAAATAAAAAAAGCAACATCATGAAGATGAAAACTGAATTTCATAATTCACGACTTTAATGAATTAGAAGTAATTTATTGTAAACAATTTAAATGCAAAAGAAAATATACTGAATTAGTTTGAGATTACAGTGATGCGGATAGCTTTTTGATATAGTGCGTCCTGGGACACATTTGTTTTGAAAGAGTCCCTGGGAAAATTTATGGGTCCCAACTAAGTTTCTTAATAAATTGTAGGGTTTTTATTATATGGGGGAAACTAAAGCAGTCTAACCCTACCTTGTAACCTATCCTGTGTAATTCGTTTCTAAGAAAACTATTGAAACGTATTTACAGTTAGCTTGAAATGGTGAGGGAAGATAAAAGACATGGGACACATGGATATGATTTTTACTGCATCCTTTTAGATTTTTAGTACATTAGGACTGCAGGACACGTACCTATCAGTATCTCTGAGAATATACAATATTAGTCAGAGAAGCGTGGTGTATTGGTTACCATCATAAAGAATGGGCACGAGACAAATTCAAATCCTGGATAAGGCTGTTTGCATTTCACAGTGCTAATACCCTTGGAAAAAGTATTAATCCAAGTCTTTTCCCCCAACTTTGTGAGTATCCTCTGGGGAGGAAAAAGGCTAAGGGGAGAAAACCCTGACAGAAAACATGGCTTAGACTCCATTAGGCAGTTCAGTTTGTAAAGCATGGACTTGCAACTCCTGCTGCTAAACGTATTGGTTCACCATTCTTTCGGATCATGTCAGCGAGGCAAAGAATGGGACCCTTTCATTTGGGCAACACAGGGCCTCTATATACATCTTGCCCAGGCTTTCTGCGCCATGGAGAAGAATCTCCAAAAAAAGACTCCAGGGCACAGAAAATTTAAGGTCTTCCAAGATGGCAATGCAGATAACAATATTAGTTACCAAGCGCTATCTCCTTTCAAGCATGTATTTCTATGTTACATCAGTTATATAGATTTCCAAGGATGAATACATTTCACACATTTAGATAATTGCCCTATTTGATGGTATATAAGACGCACCCCCATTTCAGCAGGTCAGATTCAGGGAAAAAGTTTTTTTTAGTGTATTTAAGCATATATTTTTGACCATACACTCCTGTTAACCTTGATTATACAATACCAGCAATAAAATAAGGATGCATGGAGTTTAGGGTAAGTAAAAGTACTGAGCGTAAGCTGGGTTAGTGAGCATAGAGATTAGCCTAAGCCTACGGGAGGTCTCAAACTTTACCTACGATGTATAAAACGCAGGACAATTTTTTGAGGGGAAAGTGCGTCCTATATGCCATCAAATATGGTAACTGATTTTTCAGACTTGTCATCCTTATTGTGGTTTATATAAAGCAATACTTCAGATATTCCTTGTCTATCCAAGAATTGCAATGATTTAACTTTGGAAATTATTTTGAACAGCTGGACTGTTGAGCACTAAGTTCTTCAACACCTTGTTTGCTCAACAGTCAAAACTGTTCAAAATGATTCCCAAAGTTGCATCATTGTTATGCTTGGATAGAGAAGGAATATCTAAAAGGCCAGAAGGCACAAGAGCCAAAATGTTTTTACACACCATGATACGGATGAGGACAACAGTCCGAAAATCAAAAATAATATATGAATTGGGTTGTCTACAACTATTGTTTTCAAGCTGTCAAAAAGATGATTACCCTTGTGGAAACACTAAGATCTTTATAAATTTAAAAATTTATTTAGATAATAAAAAAATGACCTTCCATATTTAAATTTGTAACATTAGATAATTTTTTGTGGCAAAATTGATAAAGAAAATAAAACAAAACTGAAGGCATGATTTATAACATCAAATCTCCACTCCATCCTAAATTAACAAGCTGTTTTTGAGAGAGCTGCAATTTAAGTAATTAATTTTTACTAATATTTGAATGACATGTCGTGCATGACCTACAGGTTAGCTGCTCCTTAAAAACAGCCACCTTCGAACGCAGCACTTTTCTTTAGCAGCAAAAACAAAGAACCAGAAGAAAAAAAAAAGTTTCAACTAGCATCAGAGATTATTTGCTGCAGTTTATTGAAAGTTCATACCAATTCTGACAATTTACTGGTAAACTTAGTTTCAGTATTTTAAGATACCACAAATTGTAAATATTTACTAATCCCCCCTCATACACAGTCCCAGGGTACTCAATCTTCCAAGTGAAAAATGAATGTATATTCTTTTCATTTTATCAATTATTTCATAGTCTGTAATGCTCAAAATTTTAACATAATTAAAAAAATACTGTAACATGGCTTAGCAACAATACATTTAAAATGTTACAGTATCACCCTTAAATAAGTAGAGATAGAGAGAGTGGTAGGGTAGAGAGCTTAATTTCAACAGTTTTTAAAACAAGATATCTTTAATCCCCACCTGCTATATTTCTATTTTTTAAAAAAAATCTCCTTTGTTTAAATTATTTGGGCTTAAAATTAGAAGTGTTTTAAGTTTATCATAGAATTTGTATGACATAAGCGGTTGTAAGTGCCCACTTTTAAAAAAGCATCACAAAATAGAACACCTATTGTCAGTTAATGTAGCAAGCCTCAGGAGGAGAAAGGTAATAATTACCAAACACCGCTAGAACTTGCACAGAATCAACATTACTATTTTAGAAGTTATTCAAAGCAATATTTATATCATTTTTTTTGTTGTAAAAATAACAGTCCTCCTTTATTAGGATTCCATACTGCTGTAAGACAAAGTCATATCAGTGAGTGACATTAAATTTACAGATAAAATTTATGAAAAGAACATTCATTTTCCAGTTGCAGATCAGGGGTTTTTTAAACTGTGGCCCGGGGGTCACAGGGATACGCTATACCAGCAGCATTTACTTTTTTACCAGTTTCATCCCTGGCTATTGTTATACTCTTTAGCTAGATCTTGTTTAAAGACTTTAATAATAACAACCACCACCAGCAAATGAAAAGTTTGAGATATTGCTATTAGTTAATTACGACAGGGTTCAATTTGCTATGTCGTGCATGACCTACAGGTTAGCTGCTCCTTAAAAACAGCCACCTTCGAACGCAGCACTTTTCTTTAGCAGCAAAAACAAAGAACCAGAAGAAAAGAAAAAAAAGTTTCAACTAGCATCAGAGATTATTTGCTGCAGTTTATTGAAAATTCATACCAATTCTGACAATTTACTGGTAAACTTAGTTTTAGTATTTTAAGTGTTTAAATCAATTATTTAAATCGGTGATTATCGAAAATACTGCCTATTTTTCACTAGTTTTTAGAAAATTTCATTTTAGTACTTTCTGGAATCCAACAGTCAAACAATGATTGTGCTGCATCAGCTGGAGGACAAAAACCTTCCCACAAAAATCTATCTCAAAAGACAGTTCATTGGCAGTCGGTGGTTATAAAAATAAAAATAACGAGATTTAATAGTCAGGGATTAAACAGGTAAAATTGCAAAAATGTATTAACTAGGGGAAGAGAGATAATTTTAACAGTCTATATTTTAAAAAGTATTCCAATTTTTCGCTAGAAATTTCTGGAAAAAAGCCCTATTTCTATTTGTTCACATTACCTGGGCTTTAAACTTAGTTTTAATGGTAAATTTTCTATCCTAGGATTTGTATGACAAAAGTGGTTGTAAGTGCCCTCATGTAAGAGAAGCATCACAAAGAACACCCATTGTCAGTTGATGTAGCAAGCCTCAGGAGGAGCAAGGTAATAATTACCAAACACCGCTATAACTTGCACAGAATTAACATCACTATTTTTAAATGTATCATTCAAAGCAATATTCAAATAATCATGGAATCAGTGAGTGACAAAACTTTTAAGTCTAAATGTTATTTTTTCTTAGGATATTCAATTTATAATTTAAAAAAAAAAAAAAAAAAAAAAAAAGTATATTTTATGGATCACATTTTAAAAACCACTTCAAGCTTGAAATTTATGAAAAGGAAAATTAAGTTCCGTTAATGAGATAACGAATAGTTATCAGCAAAGGCAAGACAACTTTTAAGTGAGTTCAGTAAGAATTCCACCTAGTATTTTAACTCTTAATATCCTATACCACCCATCTGGAAGTCACATACATTTCTTTTCCTGATCCGCCCCAAATGATAGTCTTTGTTTAAATTTAATATTAAACATATTTAGAAGTCTTTATTTTAAGGGAAATAACAGGTAACTTTAAACGAAATGGCCATTTTTAGCCATGTTGTGATAAATCCTCAGACTTAAATTCTCAATAGGATGTTAATAGAATATTCACATTCCTTCTTATGAGGGCAAAATGTGATGAGGTTAGGTTTAATGTTCGACCCTAATACGTACATAACTAAAATTGTCCAGTTCTCTTAGCATTTCTCTTTTGGGACATTTCAGGCAGCAATCCTGAAACTAGACTACTTCAGAGATAGAATAGAGAAAAGTATTACTTACTTGGCCAATAAGGCTCAACTGAGACATTTGCTGCCTTTAAGATGGTTACCAGTTTGTCAGCCTGAAAAGAAAAAAATCAAATAAAAAATTGATAATATAAAAAGAAAGAAAGAGAAAAACAAGGAGTCCACAAAAATAGCCTATGTTGAGCATAAAAACTGACTGCAGCGAATTCAATTAAACAGATTTTGATTAAGATTTTCTTTTTAAATTCTTGATATTCTTACCACGTGTCGTACGAAAAGGGTAAGTTAGTTTCAATTGATTTTTAGTCATAAATGATCGATATATTACTGGCAAATTAACAAACTTAAAGGAACTTTTTTTTTGATAATCTCACTTGGTAAGATATGGATAAGTTTACCACGTTTGTATTAGTTTCGTAGAAATATGCATCCCACAATGAAAGTTATTAGCTTATTACCACATCTCATACTCGAAGGACAATATGAGTTGTGGCTCAAAGCAGTACGCTATTTTGTAACATTTGCAGAAAAAAAACTTGCATATAAAGATACCATATTATCAGTCTTGAGTGCGTAAAAAATTCAAGGACTATAAAGATAATTTAAACATATAGGTGGGTTATCCCCCCTGCTTTCCTTTTCTAACCTGGTTTATATTCCCAACTCGAAAACATTAATTAGAACGATAAAAAATTGGAATAACTTGATCAAATAAGTAAAAATTCATAACTTTTGTCTTACCCATACACATGAATAAGGTAAAATTAGACTAGAAATTCATAAACTAACGTTCAATTTTCTAGGTTCATACCACGTGGACAACACATTTTTTCCGCCATAATCATTAGTAAGCCATATTTTTATTTTATTTTTTAGTTCATTTCAACTTATTTCTGTCTCGCGATTTTTAATATTCACCCCCTTTTTTTAAATATATATCTAAAGGAAGGTTAATTTTTTCCTACACTTTAGATCAGAATTAAAGTCAACCCAAATTCTAATATAGAAACTATAGCTTTTTTTATAAAAACTATGGAGACTTCTTTTAAGAATTATATATTACAGTAAAAACTTCTATTCCATTTAAAAATAAAAATATGTGATCGCCAAAGTCTTCGATTTCATTAAATAGGAAGCGAGAGATTTTCGGGCGCTAATCAGGAATCGCATTATTTTCTTTGCAGAAATTTGATAAAGCTAATTTAGATTTCTAATTTAACCGGAACATTATGTCAAATATAGCACAATATAGTAATAATCCTAACTATGGGCCGTGATGCTATGTTATTCACATATCACAAAGAAGTCTGATTTATTGAGCATTTCGAAGGTATAAGAACATACTTCTTTTTAAAATGATCATATCCATCAAATTACCAAACGACATTAGTAATTGATTTCTACAACTCATCATATTTGGGCTTTTTAATGACTTTATTCATTTTCTTTTTAGAGTCCGAATTGACCTAATAAAATCGTGTGTGGGGGAACTCCTTATTTCTGGTATTTGCCAAGACGGAAATCATATCACATAGTATGGGATCAAGATATAGGAGAAAAAAAAAAGACGTAATTACTATATTGTAAAATAGAAGTTGAAAGAACAGATCTTTTATATGTTCTGCGAAAAGGGTTTGAATCCACATTTTTACGATGGAAATAATTTCTTTCAAAATGTATAGAATATCATAATTTTCGAAAAGAATCTCAAATAATACCTATATAGCTTATTTACTTAAATCTCTGATTTATACTAACAAATTATATACAATATCGGTGATAAAAAGCTAACATTTTCTTTACGCGGGCTCGCCGCGAGCACATGGCCGACATGGAATATTATAAGAAAAAAAGAACAGAAACTTACGGTAACTGCAACTTGGTCATCAGCGAGAATAAGGGCGGCATAAACGCACGCAAGTTCGTTGCTTGAAGACATGCTTAGGTTTTTGAATAAAAATTGACTGGATGTACAGTTAAAATGAGTGTACGTCGCCGATTATGGCCTTAGCTCGAAGAGAACAGCACACTTTCAAAGCGATGATGGCTGAAAGAGGAAGTTTTAGAGGGCACGTGACCTAAGGTTTCTCGGGAAGCGATAATAATTTATTTTTTAACAACTTATTTTTTCTATATAGAGTATATATCTTTTTAATACCTTTTATAAGATAAATATATTTTGTATTAAAACTAAAAAATATATTAATGTAAATTTTAACGTTGTCATAGCACCTGAAGCTGATATTTATCACGAAGAAGAAGTGGGAGGAGGAGGGATTATAGTAAACAATATCAACAATAAATGTTAAATTTATTCTTATTGTTAGAAAAAAGCCAAAACTATATTTAATCAAGTTTTTCTTTAATTTTATACTTTTCAGGATGTCTTCTCGAGTTCAAATGTATCTTGAAAAACATAAGATCACTTCTCTTTTTGAGGTAAGCTCAACTTATTTTTCGTCTGCTCATTTAAAAAAATCCGCCAAAGAAAACGTTAAAAGTAACTTTAAACCTCAAGTGTAAAAAATATTGTTTTTTTCTAGATGTGACTTTAATTTGAAAATTAAATAAATTACATTTTACAAAATAGAAAGTAATAATAGTATCGGGACATTTTAATCATTTTATGAAATTTAAAAAAACTTGTTGAAAGAAAAGAAAAAAAATTTGAAAGTTACTCCGTCAAACTACTTTTTTTTAAACAGAATAACTTCTTTTTTCTTTTTAACTTATGGTAAAAAACAAAATCTAGCTTCACTGAATTAATGGACTACGAATCTTTCTAATTAAAAATGAAATTAATTTAGTTTCGTTTTTTTTGTTGTTGTTTTTTTAAATATGTAATTGTCACCCAGCAAAAACGGCACAACATAGCGAGATTTTTATTAGAGCAGTGTCAATAGTAATACACTTTAAAATACTCTTTCTTTTAAATCATCCATTTTTTATTAGATGAAATGCTAATTAACTCTTTCACTCCTTCCTAAATAGAAGCATCAACATCATCACGGACCGTTTACTAAACTAAACATTTAAAACTCTATTCAACTAGTTAATGAATTACCTAGTTTTGTTTAAAAATCATTTAGTTCCAAGAATTTAATTTATTTTTGTAGAAATTAGCATTCTTTAAATTCCTAGATAAAAACAAAAACATTCACTGTATATTTTATATACTAGTTTTACTTCATCTTAATATTGTTGCTTTTTATCACAACAATTTGGGTTGATAAATTAATCAACTGCGCTAAATAAATAGCAGGAAAATTGGAAATAAAAAAATATAGCTTCCAATGGAACTTAAACTAGCATGCCACATCTCTGGAGCCTGTCTATCATGGACGTCCCCTTAACCAATTTAGCCATGGAAATTTCAGTAACTACAGATTTTTGTACCACTTCTGTGGGCAAAGTGGTTAAAGCAATATCCCAGAAAGCTGGGAAAATTCAAGTTTCATCAGAAATATTTCTGATTTCATACTGTTTGCTGTCACAGTTGAAGAGTAGTTATTTATTAAGCTTAGCTTAGTTGTGGCACAAGACTAGAAGTATAGGACACCTAGTGAGAATCAAAACTCACTAATCTAGCTTCCTAACCATTACATCACATGGCATGCTCTTAATTGTTGAAGAGTATCATACTGGAGTAATTCAGGAGACGCTCTTGGTGTGATGGTTATTGTTGTAGAAAGTGGACATGGTGAGTTCAAGTCCTAGACAAGGCAGTTTGCATTTCACTTTGTGCTAAAGCCCTTTGGGAAAGGCATGAATTCATCTCTTCCCTTCCAGCTATATATGAGGATGGTTAGTTGTGGTTGTTTTGTTTTGTGGGATATCAACCTTTTTTGGGTCATTTAATGCTGAATCAAGTCATTTTGATAAACAAAGAACTTGGGTTGCTTACAGTACCTGCTGTTGCTTAAGTGGTTACCCAATTAAGTATTGGACAGGCTAATTGCTACTTTGGTACTGGTGCTTTCAGCAGGACTTGACTGTAATAGTAGGGCAGTCTGACCTCTTTAACGTAGGTACGTCAACCAGTAGTTACATAATTGGTAGGCAAAACCTATCATTTTTAGCAAGTATAGAGTAATTTAAGATGATATAAAATAGTGGAAAATCACAGAGAGTTCATATACCGTATTTTTTGGATGATAAGGCGCACCAGATTATAAGATGTAGTATCAGTGAACAGATCTATTTTCACATATAAGGTGCACTGGAGTATAAGGTGCATAAAGCAGAACAAAACAGTTGGATAGGTCAGATTTATTCAAGTCACTAAAAATAACTATCAATATTGTCACTTGAATATTGTTCTTCAAGAAGAGAAAAATACGCTCACTTATTCAATCATTCCTCTTCTACAAATCCGTCAAATTCTTCATCTTCAGTGTCGGAGTTTAACAGTTGGGCGATGGTGGCATCACCCAAACCTGAATCCCTTTCATCATCCTCTGAGTCAGTCTCATTGCTGTTGTTTGGCTGTTCAGTGGTAATTTCGGCCTTCATACTTAATGCGCACCGGATTTTAGGGCGCACTGCCGATTTTTTAGCAAATATAGGATTTTAAGTGTGCCTTATAGTCCGAAAAATACGGTAGTTTGATTGATAAAGTGTCACCTCAGGATCATCATCTCATTGGCTTAGAGGATCATGTGATCAAGCGACGCTGGGAAAGTAGAATTAGAAGTGAATTGAGTTGAGCCTAGGGCAAGACACATTTTTTTTGTATCGGGAGAAAAGGCATTCGGGGGGAAAATAAAAGTGTATGCACACAAAAATGTCTTGTGTTGTTTCATGACTTAAAAAGAACAAGATAGAAATTAGAGAGAGACAACACCCAAACAGAGAGAGACATCCAAACCCATCCGGAAAAAGAGAGACTCTAATCCCACTACAAAGAACAGAGAACTCTAATGGAGAAATAAACAGAATCTCGAAGAATATATCAAAAGGGGTTACACAACACATGAGAATTCAAAACAGTTGTATTCTGTTTATAAGTTAACATTTGTCACATCCTGCCCATGGTGGAGGGGTTAGGTAAATACACATCCCCCTGGATTAATGTCAGCTATTCTTATTTCCAAGAATTTAACTTTTGGCTGAGGAATGTGTTGGGAGGAGAGCTTGACTGGAGATTATATTTCTCTCAAACAGTAATGCAGTTTGTATTATTTTGATTATTTGGACTATTGTCCTCATCTTTATTGTTATCTACATAACGTTTCAGCTGATAAGGATAATAGTCCGAATAATTCAAATAATACAAATTATCAAGCTTCATCTCAAAAATTCAGAGAAATAGTAATGCAGTTGTCCCAAGGAGAGTTTAGCAAGAACAGAAACCTTGTTTGGAGCAAAAATGCAAAGGCTTGCTTGATCTTGATTTTCAGTAAAAATACGAACCACAAAAGCATGGCCCATTGATCCTTTCCAAGCGGAGAATTTTGTTTGGCTATGAAGTGTCAGAAAAGTTCCAACAGGAATAACTGGCTTATGTTGGTGCTTCCTGCCATTATGAAGCAGAATTTGCCGAGCGTTGGATTGTTCACTCACTGACAGGAAACATTATAACATAATAGAATGGGAAAAAGCCAGCAACATGGAAAGTTTTTTGGATGAGTCAGCACAACGCTGAATGTTGATTTCTTACTGGTTAAGACATGTCACGTGGCGAAGTGTGGAAGAATGAGAGGAGAAAATGTAAGATCAATTTGGAATGAGGCATTGGCTTGGTCAAACATAAGTCTGTCACCCAAGGCATTTTGACTTAGGGATTAAAATGAAATGACTCACGAGAAGAAAATAAGAATGCCTTGTGTTATTATTAAAAACTATAAATAGCACAATGCAAGATATCCTCCAGCAAACCCAAGTTGTTCCAGACTCAAACAGCAAAGAATGCCAATGAATTTAACATCAGCCCAACATTAAATCCAACAACCAGATTTCAGCCTCTCAAAGTAAAACAGGAATAGAGATAAGAATTGCACGATTATTATTATTATCATTATTATTATTATATTATTATTATTATTATTAATATTGACATGTCATCACTCCCTTACAAAATGAGAGCCGCTACGCAACAACATGAGCTGGGTTTAGACTGTTGTGATTATGAGAATAAACTCTGACAGAAAAGTTTTGATTATAGATATTCAGTAATCTTATCAATTTTTAAATAAATGAATCATCATCATCATCATCATCATCAGGTTGGCTGAAAGCACAGATTCCCGTGACTCTCTTTTGTCACCAGTCTATCGGTCATTACCCCTGGCAGGTCTTCTGCATGACACCCAGAAGCCATACAGATCTGATTGATATAGGTTCTTGTTGGACAGCCCTTACTGGTGTGTCCATGTGTAAGTGTCCACAGGAGAATGTCACTTATGAGTTTGTTGTCGCTTTTCCAGTAATGTCCAGCATGTCTTGTTCATCTTACTTGGATGGTTTGTGTGATAGGAGATAAATGGCCATACAGCATTTTTATAGCATGCTGCTTCCAGGATTTTTTCAAGACAGTATGCAGCATCCTTGCATAGTTCCTGTCTAGCTTTTTCTCTAAGCATTTTAAGTCCAAGTGGTGCAGCTATACAGTCACACTAACATGGCTACAGTAAAAGGTATAAAAAAAAAACATTATGAAAGCTGTATCATATATAAAAACAATTAAACAATGTTAAAAAAAAATTAACGACAAAGTAAATGTATATAAACATTAAATATCACCAGGGCTCAGTTTTTGAGCAAAAATAAGAGATTTGATTTATATCCGTGAAGAGAATTGAAAACTAAAATTTAAATGATAACAGCATGGATTTTTTTTCATTTAATAGATGTGTTCCCATCTATCTTTTTCTCTAAGCATTTTATTAGAGTCCACATGGTGCAGCTATACAATCACACTAACATGGCTACAGTAAAAGGTATAAAAAAAAAACAATATGAAAGCTGTATCATATATAAAAATTCCTTTTTATTTTTTTATAGGAGCTGATGAACAAAATAATTCGAGATTCACCTGATAATCCCATCATTTACCTCATCAAACAGCTTCATAGAAAAGCTGGTCTCAGCATTCCACTGGTAAGTTCAATATTGTTTATATGTGTATGTGTTATATATGCGGTGTAATGGTTACTGTTATAAGAATTAAGGTGGTGTAAAATTCAGTAGCTAATACCACTTTCTTATAATGCGCTGGTGACCTCAGAAGGCCACCAAATGCAGGACAATTACGTCTATACATATATAAAGGGCAGTTGTGTGTATGTGTATGTCTGGAGGAAACTTTGAAAATAAAACAATTAACGACAAAGTTTATAAACATTAAATATCACCAGGGCTCGGTTTTTGAGCAAAAATAATAGAGATTTGATTTTAATTTGTGAAGAGAATTAAAAAATAAAATTTAAATGATGACAGCATGGATTTTTTTTTTCATTTAATATTTTAGATAGTAGACATTAACATTTTTTTTCAGAGTAGCTGGATCAATGCAATGTCTATTTTTTTTAAATAGGGATTTAAATGGGGCATCCCACGAGGATTCAACTCACAATTCAGTAATAATAGATCTTTAAAAAATCCCCCCCTACCCAGGCGAAACCGGGTAGCCGCTGCTAGTATTTATATAAAACACATTCCAACAAATAACTATAACAAAACAGACTTTATTGTCTGAACAAAGTTCAACATAAACAATACAAAACAAGCTAGGATGCATTGCCTCCTAGCGGCAAACCCTAGCAGCAAGGAAAGATAATCCCTTGCCAATCTCGACCACAACCAAACAAGGGAATACAATTGCTACCCTGTTGTAGGAAATGGGCAAAATGAGACGAGTTCAAATCCTGGACAAGGCTCTTTGCATTTCACATAGCACTAATACCCTTGGCAAATGAATGAATCCAATTATTCTACCTCCAGCTATGGGTAAATAGTCGGGCAGACTGGGCTCTGTAAACTTGGTTAGGCAACCAGTCCAAAAGAAAATCTCTGAATTCAAATCAGTTAAACTCCGCTTAAGAAATTGGGACCATATGACCTTTAGGCACCCCTTTTTGATCTTGATTCAGAAGGACATGTTTTTCATTTACACTGTCAATATCTGGTTGTTTGTTAGGGGTTAGGGTTAGTTTTATAATTAAAAAAAAAAACTCTAAAAATTGTCTTTTAAAAACAACCGGATATTGGCAGTGTAAATGAAGAACATGTCCTTCTGAATCGAGATCAAAAAGGGGTGCCTAAAGGTCATATGGTCCAGAAATTGACCTTTTGTCACATCCTGCTCATGTGGAGGGGTTGGTAAATATATATATATAGTATGTTTATAGTGTATACTGTTGTCTGTCACTGTCATGTTGCATCATGGAAATCAAAGGTTCTGTTTTGCGCGTGGTGCCCAACTGTGTCTTACTGTGTAGTGAGCTCTCTTTTATTTCAAGTGGTAGGCTCCGAACTGCAACTTTAGCTTTGTGCGGGAATGTACTCCATGACCTATACTGCCAACCTTCTTGGAATTTAACAGCACGGAGGTCTTAGAAAGCATACCACATGACTTGCCCTATCCAATCAGGTTCCAGAAATCACTTAATTAATTTTGGAGCCCTGTTTGTACAAAATTGTGAAAAATTTTTACTGAATTTGAATAGGATTTATTTGTTTGCGCATTTTTTGTTTCATTCATCTATGAAGAGCAGATGGTGTGTATGTATGTCTGGATGAAACTATGAAAATAAAATGATGACAAAGTAAGCATATATACACATTAAATATCACCAGTTCTGCTTTTTGTGCAAAAATCATGAACATTTGATTTATATTTGAAGATATTTAAAAATCAAAATATACATAAAAAATAGCATTGAAATTCTACTTTGAAATGTCCAGCATTTGTAAATCTCAAAAACAAATCAATACACAAGGTTTTCCCCCTTCTACCCAGGTGACGCTGGGTAACCTCTTCTAGTTGATCATAAAATATAACTGATGCAATAAGTTCAAATTGTCTAATCTTTCCATATTATATTCATGGATGAGTGGCATAAGATGCACAAAAACAAATTTAACCAACATATTTATTTTCAAAAAATTATCAACAACATTACAAATTCAGGTACCGTCGGCAGGCCTGATAAAATGCCTTTGTGGGGTGGATCCGGCCCACGGCTGTAGTTTGGTTACCCCTACTCTACAGGGTGCAAAGGAAATACCTCCCACTTTTTAACCAGTTACCTGTTTAGTGTAAGTGAACTTAAGCAAATGGTAATAGTTGATCCATCTTTATTTTGACTGATCTTTTCTTTATTTAATTCTTCCAATTTTTAAAAATATTTTTTTTTACTAGCAGGACCTGTAGAATTTCCACGAAATGAAACAAAAATCAAGAGAAGCTATTTAAGCCAGAAACGATGATTTGCAATTTTATTACATATAAATCCCACTGTTGTCTTTGCAATAAATAATACAAAAATGAAAGTGACATAAACACAACCCAAAAAAGAAGTTGGGCTGGAAATTTGCCAGATTCTGGTTTCGGTAAAACATAGCGTATATTAGAGCAGGAGGCTTGGACAACATAAGATCAAAATTACCAAAATATCTTCTGTAATTCACAATTTCAATATTACAAATAAAACAAACATGTAACTTCATTTTTTTTTTCAATTCATTCTAATTTTATGTTGGGCATTTAAGCAAAGCAAGACCATTTGGAATGTTTTTTTTTTTAATTGGGTGAAATAATAAGTATGTGATTAAGTGACATCAGATAATCTGTATTCACATTTTTGCATTGCATCTTGGATGATTTGGACAGTCTCATTTTTAATGGTTGGAAGGTTTAGGAACAACCATATTAATATATAGATTAGATTATTATAAGTTCACAAAATTCACACTGAATTGTCCAATTGGACACATAGCATAGTGGATAAAGGCGTTGGGTTAAGACAGTTCTAAGTGACAGTTATCTGCAGGTTCAATCCTGGTTGGGGGCAGCAGTAACATAGAATAATAATTAACACAGCTTAACACCTGTACTCCAGCTATGGTTAGTGGAATGAGAACAGAATACCTCCATGGATTGAATAAAGGGTTGAGTTCAAAGTTCCATGATGGCTTCCGATTATGACAAGAAGGATCCCGTGTTCTAAAAGAAGGTTCCTGAGTTCGAGAAGGTTCCCAAGTACAACGAGAAATACCTGAAGAAGTCCGGAGGGCACACTGGCTGAAACATTGTACAGATAACAATAAGGATGAGGTCAATAGTCTGAATAATCCAAATAATACTAATTAAATTATTACTTGTCTAACATTCATTTTCTTTGCACTTACAGGAATTGAAAAGTAATTTGAGCCTAAGTAAAACAACTCCTGATTTAAGTAAGTATTAAACTGAAATTCCCAGAAACATATGTTTCAATTTTTGATAGAGTAAAATGATTGTTGCCTAAATGCATTACATTGTTATATATTCTTCTGATCATCTTTGGTATCTTATATGTCTTGTCTTCTTCTAGCGTCTGGAACTTTTCATTTGGGAGATTTTGTGTCTGGTCTTCCATTAGGGATTTCTTGTCTATCAGAAGCCCCGGGTCATTAGTAGTTTTTGGATAAATAACCCAAGACTTAGATTTTCTTTATATCATATTTTATTTAGAAATCCCCATCCAGACTAACTGCGCAGAGTGAGTACGGCCCCACCAAGAGCGTGCTGATCATGACTTACTATCTCTGTGGCTTGCCCAGTACTGACTTAACTAACTCTTTCAAATCAAAACCAGAAAGAACCTTTGTTTCTCTTTTCTCTACTAATTCTCACGGTATCTACCGGAAAAGGGGTTAACACGAGTTTAACATGTGTCAATCAATCTTCCATGATATTGTCACATACTCCCACTAAAAAAAACTGCTAGCTGTAATTTCTAACAGCCATTTTGATTTCTACACTAACCCTACACAATTGTTAGGATACTAACAATTATGTAACAACATTAGCATAGATGCTTTTAGCAGAAAACTTTTCTTTTTTCTTTTGAAGGTGGCAATTTATCACCATATGATTAGTTATAACTTGCAGCAACATGGTTTCCTGTTGATTATCGTTTACTAGAGGGACCCGTAGAATTTCCTTGAAATGAAACAAAAATCAAGACGACCTATTTAAGCCAGAAACGATGATTTGCAATTTCATTACATATAAATCCTACCCAAATTACCAAAATATCTTCCGTAATTCACAATTTTTATATTACAAGTAAAACAAACACATAACTTTTTTTGTTAATTCATTTTAATTTTTTATTGGGCATTTAAGCGATGCAAATCATTTGAATGTTTCATTCTAAAAATTGGGTGAAATAAAATGGACAAATAAAAGCGACACCAAATAATCTGTATTCATATTTTTGCATTACATTTGGACAATTTGGACAATATCATTTTTAACCAGAGGGTGTTGCAGGATGATAACGGTTGGAAGATTTAGGAACTAGTGTATTAAATATAGATTGAGATTTCTTTTTGATGAGTGTCATATTTTCCTGCTGAAGAAGAAAAACATTTTATATGTTAGACCTTATTCTTTATCCAATAAGTATACATAACCATGTAAGGTCTATCTTAGAGCAAACAATATGTAAGATCTATGAAAGGCAGACAAAACAATTGCTTCCCAATTATTAGTTGATCCCATGGTTTATTTTACATTGGGCATTTAAGCGATGCAAAACCATTTTGAATATTTCATTTTAAAAATTGGGTGAAATAAAATGAGACAGATAAAAAAATCTGCGATTAAGTGACACCAGATAATCTGTATTCATATTTTTGCATTGCATCTTGGACAATTTGGACAATATAATTTTTAACCAGAGGGTGTTGCGGGATGATAACGGATGGAAGGTTTAGGAACTAGCATATTGATATATAGATTGTTTGAGATTTTTTTCTAAGCCCAGTAAGTATGCAAATACATAAGCTCTTTCTTAAACCATTTAGCTGTCTAGAGAGGGTAGTCAAAACAAATGCTTCCCAAATATTAATTCTAGTTGAACCCAAGGAAATTCAATGGTTTAGTTAGGAACAACCATTTTGGATTACAAATTAATTTTAATGCTTTGTTTATGAGCTCCATATATATCTAAATGATATATACAATACTTATTTACATCTTTTAATGATGGAGATTGGGTCTCTATTTGTCTGTAACAGAAATTACGTCACTGCTACGTCACGTTACTCAAAATCGTCTTAACATAGAATAAATACATTCAAAATTTGAACATGCAAACTTAGACGTTCCTCATTGTTTTTAAAACAAGTTTTAATAAATACGTGTCTGGCATTTTATATTTATATATAGTTTGTTTTATTTTAATATATATTTAAAATTATCAGAACTAAGTTTCCATTTCAAATTGATTTAGTTTTTACTCCTTTAATAAATCTGATGATTTTACTTACTTATGGTACAAACTCTCTGACATTGAATTTTTAACTCACATTGTTCAAAAATTAATTTTTACACCGCCCGGAGGTGTTGTTTTGTTGCTAGTATATATGATTACAATATGATTGTAGTGTAATGGTTATTGTTGTAGACAATGGACTCTGTAAACTGAGTTCAAATCCTGGACAAGGCTGTTTCACCTAGTGCTAATATCCTTGGGAAAGGTATGAATCCAACTATTCTCCCTTCAGCTATGAGTAGATTGTAGGGCAGACTGGGCTCATTAATTTTGGTATAGCAACCAGTCTAGGAGAAGGAAAATTCTGAATTCAAATCAGCTGTACCCTGCTTAAAAAAGAATGACCTTGTGTTGTATTGTGCTTCTGGTAGAGGGGTTGGGTAAGTACAATATTTTTTTGAATACACCTTATATATATAAGTTTAAGTTAACATTTTATACCTCAAATTATTTCAGCTATCCATGGTCAAAGTACTGAAATCGTTAGTAAGTCAACTCTGTTACCTTCATGGTCAAAAAAATCAGGTAAGAATAGCCATTGATATTTTGGACCATATTACCTTAAGGCACCCCTTTTCGATTTTGTGTCATTAGGCCATTTTTTTCATTTATACTGTCAATATCCGGTTGTTTGTTAGGGGTTAAAGTTAGGGTTAGGACCCCTAACCCTAACCCCTAACCCTTAACAAACAACCGGATATTGACGGTGTAAATAAAAAAAATGACCTAATGACACGAAATCGAAAAGGGGTGCCTTAAGGTAACATGGTCTGATATTTCCTTAAATTTATCACTTAAGAATAAATAATTGTGCTGCTTGTAGGAAGTATATTCTCTTTGTCGACTGCACTAAAGAAACAATAATTTTATTGTCTTTTAAAAATCCTATATTAATTTGTATTGGCATTGATGTAGAATCAGAAATCAAACGTAATGCAAGTAATGTATTGGCATTGATGTAGAAAGTATATTTTCTTAAGACTCACCAACTCAGCACATTGAGTAGCATGGCTTGGATCTGTGCAGTAAAGTGGGGAACTGATAGTAGGTGTGGTGCTCCACCTCAGATGCAAATCAATCTCCCTAGTCTAGCACTAGTGAAAAGAGGTTAAATTCTCTTGCTGTCCAGCTGATACTGACAATAGGAGACAATAATGGAGATACGGTTTCTATTTGTCTGTAACCGAAGCAATGTCACTGCTTACGTCACAGTACCCAAAATCGTCAATACATAGAATAGAAAACAATTAATATTTGAATCCTTTCCATTGTAACAATGCCAATTTAAATAAATAAACTATATAAACTATGAAATTGATTAAAGAATTGTATCATTACTTTAAATGGAAAAAAATGATTTGTGAAATTTGTAATCAAGTTTTAAAATTATTTTTTACTTTCGCCCTTTTTTCAGCAACAAGAAGTTAACTAAAAAGTTTTCAAATAAATAAATACCTATGATTTTATGTAAAATCTCTGTGTAAAATAATTATTTAATTAATGATTAATAGATGAATGCAACATTTTATTTGAGGGGGACAGAACTAAGATTCCATTTCAAATTGTTTTATAGTAAAAAAAACTTTTTACTCCTTTAATAAATTTGATGATTTTACTTAGGATACAAACCCTCTGACATTAAATTTTTAACCTTTTTTGCCCCATAGAAAAAATTTAAATTTTACACTGCCCAGAGGGTGTTTTTTTTGCTAGTACTTACAAATGAAACAAGTTGTTGTAGTGATATCAATTTTTTTTTCCCAAATAGCTGATTTACTTCACTAATTTTTTTTTGTCATTTCAAAAATCAGATGAATTCCGTGCAGCCAGTGCTCCTATAAGTAAGGACAAATCCAATGTGAAATCATGGCAACAAAAGGAGAAGTCCAAAGCTTCATTACATTCAAAGAAACCTATTGAAGCTGATTCTGTAGATTTTGCTGAAACAGCAAAGTCAAAGGCATCTCAAGGTAAGGGTTTTTGTTGTATCATTGAGGTGGTAAAAGATACACAGAGAAATAGTCTGCTTGATATATAGATTTTATTCAGCACTTGTATCTGGTGCTAACAGATACTTATACAATAAACAAGAAGTAGAACAATTCACAAAGACCAACTTACAAGAATGAGGAGGGTCAAATGCCTGTAGTCAAACGCAGTGATTTCGTCCGAATATATTTTTCCCGACTTTATCACTGCTACGTCGACTCTTATAAGGCTATGAGCCAGTCCATCTTGTAGGGGTGTTAACTCCTCTACAACATTTTTTTTTTTTTAATAAAAGTAGCAAAACAAAATCATGCAGTGAAATGAAGACTCATAAATCACTTTATGAACTTTCTGAAAAAATGAATAATTAAGAAATTAGAATGGAAGTTGACATTGAACTTGAAAAAGAAGACAACTGTGTCTTTAAAACTCAACCTTTTTACATATTGAGCAACTATCTATGAGGATCAGTCAAAAAGTAATGCCATTTTGTTTAGGACAGGTATTATTACCAACACAGGAATATGTATCATACATCATACAGATTTCACTTCCTCATCACTGGAATAATGTTTGCCTCAGACTATCATCCCTTTGGCCCCATGAAAGAGGGTTTGAGAAACAAACATTATTCCAGTTATGAAGAAGTGAAATCTGTAGTGAAGAAGTGGCTCAAAGGACAGTCAACAGAATTTTACGGGGGGAGGGATACATATTCTCATTCGAAAGTGGAACATTACTATTGAGAGAAACAGTGACTATATGAAGTAGGGACGTGATCCACAGAGGACCAGCTTCATTTTGATGTATGATACATGTTCCTGTGTTGGTAATTATACCTGTCTTAAACAAAATGGCATTACTTTTTAACACACCCTCATAGAAATAGGAAACCTTTGAACCTTTAGCCTCTTGATTCTCAAATACCCTATAAATCAGTAAAGTTGACGGAATGGCTTATTGTCGACATCAGCCAGACAGCGAGGGAGTCTATCCCCTTTTCGCTAGCACTTGACCAGGGAGATTCTTTTTGCTGAGGTGGAGCGCTACACCTACCGTCAACTCCCCACTTTACTGCACAGATCAGATTACCCAATCTGTGCTACTCATGCGCTGAGGTGGTGGGAACCGGTGTCAAACCAGGAACCTTGCAATTCCTAGGTGGGTGTTCTACCGACTGAGCTAAACTGGCTCCTATAGATACCCTATACTTGAGGCGATTGTGGTGTAATGGTTATTGTTGTAGGAAATGGACATGGTAATCCGAGTTCAAATCCTGGATCAGTTGTCTTCTTTTTCAATTTAAATTTAAATTTCCATTCTAATTTCACATAGCTTGTAATTAGTTAATTAGGACTGAGGCTATTCTAGTAGTGACTACCTCAAGCGGAGTTTAAGAGGTTTGAATTCAGAGTCTTCCTTCTCCTAGACTGGTTGCCTAACCAAGGTTAAAGAGCCCAGTCTACCCTACTATTTACCTATAGCTTGGGGGAGAGTAGTTGGATTCATACCTTTACCAAGGGTATTAGTGCTATGTGAATTGTAGCTTCATCCAGGATTTGAACTCGGGTCGACGAGTCCATTTCCTACGACGCTAACATTAGACCACGTGCCTCCAACTATGAGGGAAATGAATTATACAATTTTTGAACAGAGAATGGGCAAAATGCTTAAAGCTTTGAATTTTATTCAGTTTCCTTATTATCAACAACAAACCAAAGTTGATGGCAATACATGATTAAAATAAAAATTACGAGAATAAACTATTTATTACTAGCAGAGCTACTTGGCATTGTCCAGAATTTAAAAAGTTAAAAATAAATCTCTTATCTAGATTAATAAAAATTAATTTTCTATATATTTGTTTTACTATCTTTTATTTTTTATATATCTTAATTTTTAAGTTATTTATCTTTATTATTATTACTAGCAAATATATGCACTATCAAATTAGAAAGGCTAATGAAACTAAATAGAATGCAGATATTTTATAATTGAAAAATTGATTTAAGTATTTAGTTTAAAGAATAAAATGACAGTTAATGTTAATAGATTTCATTTATTCATTATTTGTGCTTATATTCATTAGACTGTTGAAATCAATAACACTTATTTATTAAATTCGATTTTTAATATCAATATGCAAATTTTGTTTGTAAACTATGCTTGAGTTTAAAATAAAAATACAATCTCAATAACTTTTGAGTAGTAATATATTTATCTCATTATAATATTATTATTATTATTATTATTATATTATTATTATTATTATTGTTTTTTTTTTATTTGCTTTTTTATTGTGTTTTATTTTTTATTAATTTGTTTTATTTTCTAATCATTTTTAAAATTAATTTTTTAATATATAATGGATTTATACCCTTATATTTTTGTTTAGTTTATCTTATGGAAAATGAGGAGTGAAAATATTTTTAACCATGTCTCAGACAAAAATATGGTGTGGATTTTATTGAATGTTGGTCTTTGTTGGTCTCTACTAATTTTTCTTTATAAAAGGATGTGCATTTGGTTGTGTACAAACAAACATACAGACAGACATACAGAATCTTTCTTTTATTATATATATATATATATATATATATATATGATTGGTAAAGAAAAAGGCTTAAAAATCAGTGATTTTGCAGTTATATATCTATTTCTACTCACAGGTATATATCTGTGTATATCTGTGGATAGTAATAGATCTATAACTGCAAAATGACTGATTTTTAAGCCTTTTTCTTGACCAATCATATTGCTCTGTTCAATAATATTGAACATCGGGCTCTCAACTTGGACCTGAACAACATTCCGCTGTTGGAAGAAAGAGAGAGAAATAGATAAGAATGGTTTGTCAAACAACTGAGTGCATGTCCTGTTTTTCTAATGAAAATTGGTTCATGTTTGTGAGGTAAAATCAATCAATTTGTCTATACTCTACAAGAAAAGATAAAGAATATTCTTTACTAAGAAGTGTTGTAATGTAAAAATTGTCTAAAGATATTTTTTTGTGTTTGACAAATGAATTTTAAATTATATTTCCATTATAAATCTATTCTTCACTTTGTAAATCTCTGGCAATGCCAAATAGCTCTGCTCTCTGTCTGTCTGTCTGTCTGTTTGTTTGTACAAATACCATGTTTTTCGTCCTGCTGGGTGTCTAGCCACCCTCATCACCAGACAAGCTTGGTGGGGTAACTGGTTTAGTCGCTGATGACCCGACTATGAAACAGGTAGTACTGGATTACATAGTACCCGTAGCGCTTTGAGCAACCTGACTACATATACATAGATATATATACATGTATGCATTTCTGAATACATACATGTACATTAGGTACCACCAAACCAAAATACGTCACATGATCATTTTAGGCCATATTGAAGAAAAAACATAATATTTTAAATCTCGCAAAAAAGAAATAATGAACATAAAGAGTTGTTACAAAGACAAACAGTTAATAAGACGATCAATACAAATACCATAAAACCAATCAATTTCTTATTGCTTTAACATTATGAATGTGCACCTGATTGAATTGACCAAATTGTGAAAATAATCAGCTTTATTTTCAGTTTCCCCCATTCCCTGTTCTAAGAAAAAGGCTTCAGCAAGAACCTCAACTATCATCTATCCACGTCATGCTTCATTGGATGATTTCATGCAAACGAAAAAAACAGCAGGTTTTTTTTTTTAATTGTTTTTTAATATATACCTAATTATTTTTCTCATGTCCACTTACCAAGTCATCAGATGTCATCCTAATGCACTGGAAGATGTCATCCTAATGCACTGGAAGATGTCACCCTAATGCACTGGAAGCATGTCTAATTTATTCTAACTAATCTTATAGATCAACAATTCACCAATTATATTTTCTACATTTACTCAAGTAAATCATCGCTTACTAATGCATCCAATCTAACATTTTGCTCATTTTTATTACATTTCAGTTTTTCTGCAAATAAATAAATAATTATGATTTTATGCAAAATTTATGTGCAAAATATTTGAAATAATTATCTAATTAATGATTAATAGATGTACGCAACATTTTATTTGAGGGGGACAGAACTAAGTTTCCATTTCAGATTGTTTTATTTTTTTACCCCTTTAATAAATTTGATGATTTTGCTTACTTATGATACAAACCCTCGGACATTGAATTCTTAACTCCCACCTCACTTAAGCAATATCTTTCAAAAATTAATTTTTACACCGCCCGGAGTGCTTTTTTTTTTTTTTTTCTAGTTAATAATAATAAATTTTATTCTGTCAAACATTTTGTAAGACAGACAGATTTCTGGAATTTGGCATAAAAAGCCAGTCTGATTCAAATGGTTCAAATGACTTTTGGAAATTTTTATGTTCTTGTTTTTATGTCTTCATCTATTTTAAGAAATTGATTTTATTTTTAAGAAATTCTGATTTTATATTGTTTTTTTCCCTTACTTTTATTGTTCTTACTACAATGTTTAAGGATTATTTCCTATAAGTCCAATATAAACAAAGGGGAACCACTCTTGACTGATAAATTATTTATCTATTTTCCCATTAAACTAACCCTAACCCCTAACCCTAACCCTAAACCCTTCTTCTTTTTTCCTAGTAGATCAATAAATAAATAAATAATTTATCAGTCAAGAGTGGTTCTCCTTTGTTTATGTTGGACTTATAGGAAATAACCTGTTTAAGTTAGTCATGGGCAAACTGAGCCCTGTGGGCTCCATGTGACCTGCAGAGCTTTCTGAACGTTCCACCTTAGATTTCAATTTTTTATAGAAAATATATTTTTACCAAAGAAAAAGGCAGATGCTTATGTTTATGTTCTTCTGTAGTAAAAATGGTTGAGGTACCTTCAACATAAAATTACATTGAATTGTTTTTTTTAGTAATGCAGCCCACCTAATGATGAGCCATGTCTCATATGTCCTGCTTCTCGAAAAAGATTGCCTGCCTAAGATTTCAAAAAGATCTTTTTACCAAAGAGAAAAAAATCAACTTTTCCCTATTTTCTAATGTTACATAATTCGTGGGTAGCCTACGAATTATGTCTGTAAGTGTAGATGATTTAAATAATGGTATGGTAAATGGAAAGTTACCATTAACCGTTATAGAAGTGATTGAAAGGCAGTTCACCTTCTCTGACCTAGATTCTGATTACTGATTGGCTGAAGGCGAGCATTAGAAGGGAACTGACTTAGATTTTGGCCGTTAGTCAAAGGGACTAGACTTAATGTTTGTCTGTCCCAAGATGCCAGCTTCTCACTGTGCAGTTATAAAACCATACTGGGCTCATAAAGACATTGTGTAAAATAATTAAGTCTTGCTTATTTATCACCAACAATGAAATGATCACAGACAACCCAGCCCAGCAAAAGGAAGGAATCGGCCCAGACAAGGATGGCAGTGACAAAACAGAACCCAGTAGGAACACATCTCGTTTCCACTCTCTCTTCCCTGATGTAAAGGGGTATATAACACTAAGGCAGATGCTTGCATGTATAGCAGTGATTCCCAACATGGGGCCTATGCCCTACTGGGGGGGGGGGTTCAATAATAATAGGGGGGCAATATGAAAAATATAATAATATCAACATTTTTTTTTATTTTACTCTATATGGATAAAAATTATACATTTATAGGGTAAAATTGTAATTACAACCTAGCTGAGCACAACAGCTTGTGCAATCTAGTCAAGTGTTCACCCACTAATGTTATCGTGCTTCTGGCACCAGCTATATGCATGGATTCTGACTTGTTTAACTTTGCAGTTCTTCATCTGTTGCCTTCCCCTGCAATTATACACATTATAAAATGGATTTTATTTGATTAAAGTTAAACCCTTTAGTTTTATTTGAGAGATACAATTTTTTATGTTATACTTCTTCAAAACTGATATTGTTATATCATACTAGACAATTAATGGGTGGGGACATGAAGAAATTTGTGATAAAAAAGTGGGGCATGGTACTAAAATGGTTGGGAACCACTGATGTATAGTCTTTGTAGTGAAAATGGTTGAGGTACCTTCAACATAAAATTACTTTTAATTATTTTAGTTGTGTGGCCAGCCTGAAGATTAGCCATGTCTTATGTGTCCCATTTTTCACAAAAAAAGTTTGCCCATGCTTGGTTTTAATGTTTGTGTTGCTTAGAGATTACTCTTTATGATGAAGAACAAAAACATTTTGTATTCTCATTGTTATGTTTATATGATTTTTAATATGTATTAAATTTGTACTGTCTCTGTCCAATAATAGATGTTGCATTTCGTGTAGTTATTTACTAAGCTCATCTTAGTTGTGGCACAAGGCTGCAAGTATAGGGCACCCAATGAGAATCAAACTCATTAAAAATGGTTTGCTAATCCAGCTTGCTAAAAATTACGACACATGAGGTGCCTCTTTTAAAATACCCAACCCATTCACCACGGGTAGGATGTGACACAAGGTCGCAAGAATGAGGCATCCAGTAAGGATCGAACTCACAATTCAGTAGTAATGGATCTGCAAAACTAACTTGCTAACCATTACACCATGATGGGATACTCTTTTATTCAACCCATTTGCTATGGGTAGGATGTGACACAAGGACACAATTACAGGGCATTCAGTGAGGATTGAACTTATTATTCTGTAGTAATGGATCTGTGAGACCAATTTGCTAATGATTACACTATGATGGAACACGCTGATGTTATATTTAGTGCATGAAATATGTATGCAAATGTAACAACTCTTATAGGACAGAGGTAGTAATTTATCATTTTGCTCATTTGTTTCTCACAATTACACTTTTTTTTTACAGTTGCTTTGCTCTAAGTAAAATCAAGCTTTGCTTTTATATTTATGTTGATAATTAAATTTGCTTTCACTTAGACTGAATTCTAACCTCAGTTTTTATTGATCTGGTTCTACAATAGGGTAATTTTCACTTTTAGTTGTTAAAATTCCTAGCATAAAATTGCGCGTGCGCATTATCTGAAATGAACTTAATTGTTATTAAGAACACATTTTATGATATTTTTGTGTTAAAGCATGCAGTTGTATTATTTTCAAAAAGTTGCTAAGATTTGTGTATTTCGCATGGAGACTTTCAAAATAGCTACCGGCTTGGTTCAAAGTGAAAGTCAAGGAAGGTTACTCTAATTGCCTTATTTGCTAGGAATTTTAACAACTAAAGGTGAAAATTACCTACAATAGATAAGAATTACAAACTGTTCACAGATAAATTTGGTTATTTCCTATAACTCCAGCCTAAAAAAGGGGAACCACTATGATTGACTGATAAATTATTTATTTATTTATTGATCTACTAGAAAAAAAGAAGATGGGGTTAGGGTTAGGGTTAGGGTTTAGGGTTAGTTTAATGGGAAAATAATGGGTAGATTAATTAACAGATAAATTCATTCAGAGATGTTCCCCTTTTTTAGGTTGGGGTTATAGGAAATAACCAATAAATTTCATATAAAACTAACTGAAGCCCCTATGATATCAAGACTTGATATACGAAGGTTAGTCAAAAAGTAATGCCATTTTCTTCATTTCATGTGAAGTTTTTTTAATAAAACTAAGGCTTACATTAAAACTCTAATGAGGCTCAGAGTAAGAATCCGACGAGTAAGACCCAACTTGCCAATCGACAATGTCCTCCTTCTGCATGACAATGCTCGACCACACACAAACATCAGGACACCACAAGGGAGAAAATAGCCTCATTCGGGTGGACAACTTTACCACATCCTCCATACTCACCAGATTTAGCGCCTTCAGACTATCATCTCTTCAGCCCCATGACAGAGGGGTGAGAGGCAAACATTATTCCAGTGACAAGGAAGTGAAATCTGTAGTGAAGAAGTGGCTCAAAGAACAATCAACAGAATTTTATGCAAAAATCAAACTATCTTTTTGGTAAAATAATGTTCAATATATGTGAAATAATAATAGAAAAATTTTTTTATCAGAGATCTAGTGCCACATCGTGATATTGATCTTGCTATGAAAAAATCAGAAATCATCAATAACTTAAAATTGGTTGACTTTAAGATTTTTTTGATAGCATTTTTTATAAACCAATTTTGGAAGCTCAAATTTTGGGGATTGTTTAACGTTAACATAGTCCACACCTGGAAAAAAATTCAGAAAAATTGGGGTGGGTGAGAATTTTACTTTTTTCTGGATAATTTGACATGGAACCCCAAAGTAATCAAGGGCTGTGTTAGCTCAGTCGGTAGAGCGTTTGGCTAGAAAACACAAGGTTCCTAGTTCGAAACCGGCCCTCGCCAACTCAGCGTATGAGTAGCACAGGGATCTGTGTGGTAAAGTAAGGAGTTGATGGTAGGTGTGGTGCTCCACCTCAGATGCAAAAACCATCTCCTTGGTCTAGCGCTAGTGAAAAGGGGATAGACTTCCTTGCTGATAGGCTGATACCGACTTTAAGTCACCCCGACGACTTTACTTACTTAATCATAGGATACTTGTTAGTTTGATGTGGACATCAAACTGGTCATCTATAAAAGACAATCAAACTGTCTAATGATTAATATAGATTGTTCATTTGATGTATACGATGACTATAAATATATGAATGGTGTTTGTTTACCTTTTGATACTTACTCTATCTTTTCTTTCTTTTGTAGTGAAATTAAACCGGAACCAATATAAGCTAAACTTATTAATTATTTAATTCTTAAACTGTCTGATTATCTATAGATGACAAATAAAAAACTCGGTTATTTCCTATAAGTCTAACATAAACAAAGGGAAACCACTCTTGACTGTTAAATTATTTATTTATTTATTGATCTACTAGGAAAAAAGACAGGGTTAGGGTTTAGGGTTAGTTTAATGGGAAGATAAATAAATAATTTATCAGTCAAGAGTGGTTCCTCTTTGTTTATGTTAGACTTATAGGAAATAACCAAAAACTCTGCACAATGATTGATATAGATTGTTCATCTGATGTATACAATGACTATAGATATATGAATGGTATTTGTGTACCTATTAATACTTACTCTTTCTCTTTCTTTCTTTTATAGTGAATTTAAACCAGAACCAATAAAAGCTAAACTTTATTAACTATTTAACACAATTGGAAAATAGAATAGATCTTTGCAAAAAAAAACAACATTTTGCTTGTTATTAAGTCTTGCATTTCTTTAATTGGTATGATTTCTGCAGATCACAAAGAAAAGCCAGATTGGAATGGTGACACAAAAGTAAAACCTGGATCGTTTGATGAAGTTGCAACTGATACAAAAGCAAATGGGTCAAAATCTTCAAAGATGTTGAAATCGGAATCAACTTCTCAACTCCAAGATTCTAGAAAATCTTGGGCAATGATAGGCCTGAATGTAAGTGGAAAAATTTGGTCTGATTTTTATTATATTATAAAAAGTTACCATCCTCCTTCTCCTCTTTCAAGATTTTAATGTATATGTTTAAAGTTGGCATGATGTGTATATTTAACCCCTCCGCATGAGCAGGATGTGACTCAAGGTCAATTTCTTAAGCGGAGTTTAACAGGTTTGAATTCAGAGTTTTCCTTCTCTTAGACTGGTTATCTAATCAAGGTTAAAGAGTCCAGTCTACCCTAATATTTAACCATAGCTGGAAGGAGAGTAGCTGGATGCATACCTTTCCCAAGGGTATTAGTGCTATGTGAAATGCAAACATTTTAATGTTTATGTTTAAATTTGGCATGATGTGTGTGTATGAGTCTTTTTGCATCTATATATATATATATATATATATATATTTATTTATTTATTTATTTATTTACATAAGTAATTGAGCCCTCTATAATCAATTCTCCAACAATAATAATAATTTAACCTATATATATATATATATATATATATATATATATATATATATGTGTGTGTGTGTGTGTGAATATTGTGTAGCATTGTGGCTTAGACCAGCATCTGGTTGGCTTGTAGATGCAGTTTCTTAGATCATCACTTGTGGCTGGATTCAGAATCGGATGAAATGGATAATTCATCCGGAAAACGTGTTGTGAAGAAAATACCTTAGACGACAAATTATTGTGAATATAATTTTATTATCAGCTCCAAGTTAACACAGACTTAGGATAGAGGAGGGCTGGTGGATTGTCTCAGCAGGGACCCTGGCAAGCCTGAACGTTTTGGTCGATTGTCTGACTACTGTGTGCCAGGTGAAAATGTATGTTCCTTTTATGTAGGTTTTCGTCCTCTTTGTCTTGTCAGATCCTTATAAGGCTCATTAATCAAGTGTAGGTTACACTTGACTCAAGATGCCAACATATTGTTACAATTGCCTAAAAAATTGGCAATAGGAAACACTGTTTACAGTTGCACCTTTTTCAAGGAAATCAATAGCGATTTGCCTTTTATAAGCTGCCAACCATGCCACCTAGTGCCTAATGGAAGAACCAAGGTAAGTAATCCCTACATGTCCTATTAATTTTGAAGCTGCTGATTAAAGAGAAAAATGTAGACTTACAGGTTGAGCATGTGTGCCATGTCACATGAGAATTCTGGGGGGGGTCAAAGACCCACTCCTTGCCCATAGACAGGAGATTTAACTAGTTCTCTTGAAGCTAGAAGGTTAAAAAAGGGTTTGACTTTTCCGCTTCTCCTTTTATATTACTGCTCGCTATGTCACCTAGTGCTTACTAGCAGACACAAGAGGTGATTACCTCTCATGTCCCCTATCGTCAAATAGGTGAACCATGGCAAGTAAGGAATGTAATCCCTACATGCACAACTCACATAGTGTACACAACTCATACCAAAAAAATCCAAGAAGACTTTGTGCAGATGCTATTTCTCTGAATTTTTTAGATGAGGCTTGATGATTTGTATTATCTGTGTTATTCGGACTATTGTCCTCATCTTCATTGTTATCTGTACAACATTTCGGCCCATATGCCCTCCGGCCATCCTTCAGGTATTTCTTGTCGGACTCGGGAACCTTCCTAGACTCGGGAACCTTCTTTTTGGACTCGGGAACTTTCTTGTCGTAATCAGGAAACTTCTTGTCGTAATCGGGAGCCATTTGTGCAGATGGTCTGTTAGATTCCGTCATATATAATTCAAAACCTCCAGTTGTAAAAAAGAAGTTTTATAATGAAACATCCTTTAAATACAAACAAATACAGAAAATTATTGTCATATACAGGATGTGGTAATGTTAGCTCCATCTAGCTAATGTCCTTTCCAACACATTCTTTCCAGGTACGATCAGTTAAAGTCATGGATTAAGACTGGTGCACACGGTGCCTTTGCTGTTGAATCATTTTTTAAGAGTTGTGAATCTATAATTACTACACAGAGATCTTTTTATGCTCATTTCATGTTATGTCGGAATGATGCTGTTCCGGATAGAAAATCAATACTGCCATGGGTTGAATATTCTAAATCCTAAGCTTAAGTTCAATTGCACCACACAGGTGACAGTTTAAAATGTGAGAGGTATTTCTGCCACACCCTGTATCTTGAAAATTCTTTTTATAGGATGCAGCTGGTGACACATTTCAAGATGGCTGCTACACAGGTCCTAAGGTGACCCAATCAATAAAGATTGAGGAAGATGATATTTTGGCAGAAGAAATGGTCATGTCCAGTCGGCACAAATATTACAAAGAAGAACCAACAGCAAAAACTTCAATGTATACTGGGTAACTTAAAGTTTTAAAAAAATTTTTTTTTTTAGTATAGAGAAAAATATGAGGGTGAGTCAAAAAGTAATGCCATTTTGTTTAGGAATGGTATAATTACCAACACAGGAACATATGTCATACATCTAAATGAAGCTTGTCTTCTGTGGATCATGTCCCTACTTCTTCACATAGTCACTGTTTCTTTCAATAGCAATGTTCCATCTTTGAATGAGAGCATGTATCCCTGTTTTCTGTTGTCTATTCTTTGAGTAACTTCTTCACTACAGATTTAACTTCCTCATTACTGGAATAATGTTTGCCTCTCAAACCCTCTTTCATTGGGTCAAAAAGATGAAAACATTATTCTAGTGATAAGGAAGTGAAATCTGTAGTGAAGAAGTGACTCAAAGAACAGTCAACGAATGTGGAACATTGCTATTGAAGTAGGGATGTGATCCACAGAGGACCAGCTTCATTTTGATGTATGATACATGATCCTGTGTTGGTAATTATACCTACCCTAAACAAAATGGCATTAATTTTTGACTCACCATCATAATAACTACATTTTTATTTTGAGTACATAAAGGTATGTCTTGGTAGAGACATCTGCAGTGAAACTTAAAGACTCAGTCTAGATACCTTCATACCTTGTATGGATGGTGATACTAGGATTCTTTTGAATCAACAATCTCTTGCTTAAATGATATTATTTTAAATTTCTACCGTACTGTAATGTAACATTAAGACGTATATATATATATATATATATATATATATATATATATATATATATATATATCTGTGTGTGTGTGTGTGTGTGTGTGTATAAATCTGACAGTTTAAGGTATAGATAAAGAAAAATAATAGTATATATTGTGCTAACAAGCACCTGTTTCAACTCTATGATGTTTATAAAATGTAATCCAAAGGAAATTATTTTAAAAATAAAATAAAAACAATTGTAAAAGGCGTTTTATAAACATTAGTCTTCTTTAGACCACATTTTTTTGTTGAATGAAGAAAGGGAAATTTAATGTTTGACACGAGAAGTTCAACTAATGGTCACGTTCTGGGCTGGGATTTATATTAAAAAAAAATATATATATATATCATAGATATTCATGCTGTCAGAGCGACCTAATGTTGATGATCCTTGAATTTAAATAAGCCAATAATTTCATATTCAACAATCAGTAGAAACGGTGGAGTCTTTTCATGTAGACTGAAACACTTTGTTTTGTCAGAATCGTCCAAGACTCATCAATCATAAATAGATTCTGCTTGATTGAGTCCACCAACTTTCCTCTACTTAACCCCCGTCGTAGATAATTAACCTGGTCATCTCATCTGGTAACATCTCATGTCATTACAAAAGCAACTAGAAATTAAGTTGAAAGAAAATACTTTTCACAATTAATGATGATTGACAAAGCTTCATCTAAAGATAAAATTGAATAAAGTTTTTTTTTTTAATCTTCTTAATTTTCAGGCGTATCAGCAATAAACAGGCCATTGCTGAGAAACACAAAGAAAATCTGGAGAAACTTTTGAAAGAAAAGGAAAATGTTGCTCCGATCTCATCCAAGATGACAGTTGACACTGGTTATGAAGATGCAGATAGTGCAATAGAGTTGCTAGGTTGATGAATACTTCTTTTTATAAAATCTATAAGATATATCAAACTTATTGCTGAAAAGAATTTTGGTTTACCATATATATATATACTTGCAGATAGGTCGCACCCTTAAATTGTGGTTGTCAAATGCAACCGGTAATTTTCACCTTTAGTTGGCTAAATTCCTAGCAAATAAGGCAATTAGAGTAACCTCCCTTGACTTTCACTTTGAAACAAGCCAGTGGGCATTTTGAAAGTCTCTGTGCGAAATAAACAAATCTTAGAAACTTTTTCGAAAACAATACAACTGCATGCTTTAACACAAAAATATCATAAAATGTGTTCTTAATAACAATTAAGTTCATTTCAGATAATTTTATGCTAGGAATTTAACCAACTGACTTTTATTTTTGAATTTTTTTATTTAAAAAGTGCAACCTATCTGTGGGTATATACAGTATGTAATGGCATATAAACCCTTTATCAGTTATTTGATGGCAAAATTTGATGCAAATAATTTGTATATTGTTTCAAGCATTACTATCTAATACTAATAATTTTTACTCAATTATATGGTTATAAGTAACTATTCCTATTTAATAATAATCATTTATTTACACACACATGGTTTTAAGTATTCTTATCTAATAGTAGTAATTTGTACACACTTATATGGTTTCAAGTATTCCTATCTAGAACAAATAATTTACAGTTATCCAGCAAAGAACAATTTGCTTTTCAGTAGTAATGGATCTGTGAAAACTGGCTTACTAACCATTACACCACAATGGGACACCTTGAATGGAATAGATATATAATCATACTTCTAGCAGAAAAGGAACGATAGACAAAAAGAGTATGGGCACGTCACATGGTGTAACAGTTAACAAGCTAGATTATCAGACCATTGTTAGTGAGTTTGATTCTCACTGAGTGCTCTATACTTCTGGCCTTACATCACATTACCCAAAATCGTCAATACATAGAATAAAAGAGAACCTTGAATCATATACACTCAAAATTTGAGTATGCAAACTTAGTCCTTATTGTTTTTTAAAACAAGTTTTAATAAATACATGCCCGGTATTATATATTTGTATATAGTTTGTTTTATCTTAGTACATATTTAAAGTTATCTAATGTATAGAGGTTTACGAGAAAATTATTTACAAACAAGAAATAGTAATTTTTTCAGTATCAAGAGCTTAACTAAAAAGTTTAAATAAATAAATACCTACGATTTTGTGTGAAATATTCAAAATAATTATTTAATTAATAATTAATAGATGCACTCAACATTTTATTTTAGGGGTACAGAACTAAGTTTCCATTTCAAATTGTTTAATTTTTTTACTTACTTAATTAGATGATTTTACTTACTTATGATAGTAACCCTCTGAAATTGAATTTTTAACTCCCACTCCCCTCAGGCAATATCTGAGGGTGTTTTTTTTTTGTTGTTTTTTGGGGGGGGGGGTTTCTCATAAAAATAATAAACTTCTGGACTTATGACACAAGTAAGCTAAGCTTAGTAAATAATAATACAAAAATAGTATATTGAAGTACAAATTGGAAACAGTCTTTCTTTGTTATTTCTGTTCATACTTCTTCTACTTATTTATACCAAAAGGATTATGGGTAATTTTTTTTATTTTTTTCTTACTCTACAGAAAATCCTGCTGACTTGATATCTGAAGGTGTAACTAACCTACCCTCAGCTGGTTATAAACTAAGTAAGGTAAATATCAAACTGTTATTAATGTTTTTCTTTACTTATTACTCACTTAAATGCTGTAATTGATGGCCATTAAGCTCAATATCGAATCATATTATATTTATAGAATTTCATATATTTCAGAATTATCATAATTAATTGCAAATAAAGAAATTATTAGTAATTACCATTTACGATTTATCTCCCTTGTTTAAAACAAATGAACTCCATTTTATCTGAGTTCACATAGAGGCTAATGCCTCTTGCTGCCTTCTCTAGGCTATGCAGCAGTGATTTGGCTTGTGCAGATATGAAGAGCTAGATAATTTATGTTGTCCACTTCTTCAGGATATCACCTACTTCTTACCCTTTTTTTAAGCCTTTTTCTTTCAATAGATCAATTGATGTTTGTAGTATGTAATCTAGGCATATCATAAATTTTAAAAAATGGTGCTAATGTATGGCCACTTACCTCCTATCCCACAAACCATCCAAGAAAGACAAACAAGATATGCTGGACACTGCTGGAGATGCAAGGACAAATTATTAAGTGACATTCTCTTGTGGACATGTACACATGGACATACCAGTGTAGGCTGACCAGCAAAAACATACATTTATCAGCTCTGTGTGGATACGGGATGCCATGCGGAAGACCTACCAGTAGTGATGACTGATAGGGATGGATGGCGAGAGAGAGTTATGAGAATCTCTGCTGTCAGCAGGACCTGATGATGATGAATTATCTCCCTTGAGAAATTACAATGATTATGGTGAGCATGGGTGGTGACTCTACACTTAAGTTTTTAATTGGATTAGTTTATTCTTTAAGTTAGACCATTTTAATTTAATCAAAAGAGTTTGAATTTAACACCATACACATTTATATCTAAGATTATGAGGTTAGTGTCTCATGACTACTTCTTATGTATGATTTCACTAATTTGAGATGATTTTCTACAGCCAAAAAAAAGAAAGACAACTTTGTTACTATCTTCTTTATTTATCTATTTATTCTTTTTATGTGACTGCATTATACTATCATCATTTTGGGATAATAGTAAATTCTCTTTATTCATGTTTTGCAGACATTACGTCATAGAGAAGAAGAAGCTCAAGTAAAACTCAACATCAAGTGAGTACCTTTTGTGCTGTTCAGTCATAAGTTCTCCTGTCTTTGTCTTATATAAAACTAGAAATGGCTACCCAGCATCAACTGGGTAGGAGGAGGGACAAAAAAAACCCCTGGTGTATTGATTAATTTACTTTTGAGATTTATAAATGCTGGACATTTTTAAGTAGAATTTCAATTCTATTTCTATGTAAATTTTGATTTTTAAATATCCTCAAATATAGATAAAATCTTCATATTTGCACAAAAATGCAAGAACTGGTGATATTTAATGTATATAGATATTTACTTTGTCGATAATTGTTTTATTTTTGTAGTTTCATCCAGACACACATACACACCAACTGCCCTTTATGTATGTATAGATAAATTTATCCAGATATGTCCAAAAATCTTATGCATCATACAATTTCAAAACATAATGAATGAAGTTAACTTGCTTGTAGATAATACCATAATCATTTTTGTATAAGACATAATTTTTATTAATTTTTGTTGTCTTTTTAGTAATGCTAAATGTATATATATATTTTTTTATTCAGCTTGTACTCCGGAGCTGCTCCAAGTGAACTTGGATCTGGTAAGCAGACATAATTTTAATTTTTAGATTTGTTTTTTAATTGAAGGAATCTATCAATAATGGAGAATCAGTCTCTATTTGTCTGTAACCAAAACTATGTCACTGCTTACATCACATACCCAAAATCGTCAACACACTGGATAAAGAACAATTAACATTAATAAAATAAATAAAAGCTGTTCCTTGAATCCTTTCCATTGTAATAATGACAATTCAAATAAATAAATTATATAAACTATGGAATTAATTAAAAATTGTATTATTACTTTAAATGGAAAAAAATTATTTGTGAAATTTGTAATTAATTTTTTATATTATTTTTTACTCTTGCCCTTTTTTCAGTAACAAGAATTAACTAAGAAGTTTACAAATAAATGAATGCCTACGATTTTGTGTAAAATTTATGTATAAAATATTCAAAATAATTATTTAATTGATAATTAATAGATGTGTGCAACATTTTATTTGAGAGGTACAGCACTAAGTTTCCCTTTCAAATTTTTTTTTTTTTTTTTTACTCCTTTGATAAATTTTATGATTTTACTTACTTATGATACAAACCCTCTGACATAGAATTTTTAACTCCCACCCCCTCAGGCAATATCTTTCAAAAATAAGTTTTTACACCACCTGGAGAGCGTTTTTTTTTCCCTAGTATACATGTTATATACCCCTTAAAACACATTAGGTATATAATGGTGAGAGAGAAACAGACAGAGTAGAGATTGTTAACTCAGCCGCTTACTATCTGCTGCTAAATCAGCCACCATCTTCTCTTGGGCTGGTTCTTCTTTCTTTTTTCAGGCTCATTTCTTCGGGCTAGTCATTTCTTGTTTAAATGATCAGCAAGACTTGGTTGTTTTTATTAAATCTTTATTTAACACAACCCAGCCCATCTTCAACTGTGCAGTGGAGAATGACTCTCAGAGCAAGCAGATCTATTCATCCACTCACTCTGGATTCCTTGTCGCATCTAACTAAGCTTCTCATGCCTGTAATCGCATGCTTCCGTAAGGTCAAGCGGAATGTCACCAGTTGTCAATCATCGGCCATGGTAACTTTCCACTGAACCCCCATTCTTCTGAATCTAATGATTCATAATTCATTGACTGTCCATGAATTATGTAACATACATAATTCATATAATATCACTAACTGAAGAATCACAAAATAGTTTTCCAATGATATAGGAATTCTACAAATGAAATAGACACTTTCAATAATTTATTTCAAAAGAGCCAACAAACTCGTTTGAATTTTTGAGATGAGGCTTGAAAATTTGTATTATTTAGATTTTTTCAGACTGTTGTCCTCATCTTTATTGTTATACATACAATGTTTCGGCCAATATGCCCTGCTGTTTTCTTGATGTGTTTCTTTTTGAACTTGGGAAAGAAGCATAACATTTTCTGAGTTCAACAAGAAACACCTGAAGAAAATAGGAGAGCACATCGGCTGAAACATTGTGTATATAACAATAATAAAATGGGCCCCAAAAATCTAAATAATACAAAAGCCAACAATCCATTGAAGGTACTGTCACTCATGATCCAGTTGTATTGGATCAAGTAAGCAACATGGATTGGAAATAAAGAATAAGTTTCTGATTAGATTTGAACCTGTATCCCCTACCTTTGGGAGTGCTTTATTGATTAATATATAAAAATTAGTAATAATAACAATGCTTCATCTAAGAAATTCAGGCCGTAATAAACATATAATTTCTTTTTCTTTGTTTCTTCAGCAATATCTCAAGTTGAAATATTTTCTGAATATGACCAAGAAAGTATTGTAAGAAAGACACCAGGTAAGAAACACACATATGTATTTACCCAACTCCTATGTTTGAGCAGGATGCAATACAAAGTCAATTTCAGGTTTGAACTCAGAGTTTCCTTCTTCTAGACTGGTTGCCATACCAAGGTTAAAGAGCTTAGTCTGACCTACTATTTATTCATAGCTGGAGGGAGAATAGTTAGATTCATATCTTTCCAAGGGTATTATTTCTATGTGAAATGCAAACAGCTTTGTCCAGGATTTGAACTCGGTTTGCTGAGTCCACTTATTACAATGATAACCATTATACCACTAGCACCTCCTATGAAACACATAAACTACAAAATATTACTAAGTGAAAAGCAAAAAAAGAAAAGAAGAAAACTAATAAGAGACAATGTTAGAATGATCTGAAAAAAAATCTGAAACTACAAGGGTAATGGGAATCACTAATAATTACAACTATTGCTACTCCTGCTTTAAAAAAAAAAAAAATTGTGGGTGAGGTATTTAAAGTGGAAATAGGTTGCACAGACCGCAGTCCATTATCTTGGCAGTCCCGCAGTTGATCCAGTGGCAGGGGAATGTCCAAGGCAACTGGGCTGCCAAGCTGCTGCAGGGTGCTGTCTCAGGTAGTATTGACTCACTTCACCAGAGGCAAGCCTTCCTGGAAGCCCCAGAGCTTGCACTCTAGCGCCAGGTTGTGTTGGGGATTTATGTGAGTAATAACAAAAGTAAAGTTGGTGGAGTGCCCTCTTGTCAGTATCAGCGAGGGAGTCTATCCCCTTTTCGCTAGCGCTAGACCAGGGAGATTGTTTCTGCTGAAGTAGGAGCGCCACACCTACTGTCAATCCCCACTTTACTGCACAGATAAGATTACCCAATCTGTGCTGCTCATATGCTGAGTTGGTGGGGACTGGTATCGATTCTTAGTTGGGTGCTCTATTGACTGAGTTAAATCGGCCCCTTAAGTAAAAATAAACATTTCAAAATATTTGAAACTCGGAATATTTTGTTAATCTATTTATTTTATATATGTATTAACATAAGAATCAACAGTGTAATATGCAATTTTCCTTTCTTTTTTTTTCAGCTGCAAACAAACTTGTAAAATTTGATGACAGTGATGATGATTTTGATAGCGCTTCTCAAGTTTCATCAGGCACTCAGGTAAGATATTCATGTTGTATATTTTCCCGTTTTTTAGTATTATTTGTACTATTCGACTATTGTCCTCATCTTCATTGTTATCTGTACATCGTTTCAGCCGATGTGCCCTTCGGCCTTCTTCAGGTATTTCTTGTCGGACTTGGAACCTTCTTGTCGTAATCGGGAGCCATCATGGAACTTTGAACCTAACCCTTTATTCAGTCCACGGGGGTATCCTGTTCTCATTCTGCTAACCATAGCTGGGGTACAGGTGTTAAGCTGTGTTAATTATCATTCTATGTTACTGCTGCCCTTGACAAGGATTGAATCTGCAGTCTAGAGATAACTGTCACTTAGAACTGTCTTAACCTAACTCCTTTATCCACTAGGCTATGTGTCCAATTCATCTTTTTTGTTTAAATTCTTCATTTGGATTTTGTGTTAGTTTCTTTATTTTTCCCTTGCTAGTTTATATGGACACTTTGTTTAAAATTGGGGTGACCCATCATGGTATAATGGTTAGCAAGCAAGCTAGTCTTGCAGATCCATTACTATTGAATAGAGAGTTTGATCCCGCTGGATGTCCCATATACTTGCAATCGTGTCTCACATCCTACCTGTGCCAAATGGGTTGAGTTACATGTTTAAAATTTATATATACATACATATATATATATTAATCCTAATAAGTCATATCTACCAACTAATAGTTTCACTTACTAGCTCATCAGGGCAAGAATCTGACCAGCAAAAACACATTGATCAGATTCTTGCCCTGATGAGCTAGTAAGCGAAACTATTAGTTGGTAGATCTGACTCATTAGGATTGATATTACTATTTGCTCTACTAGGTATCGAGCACTCTTTACATTTTAGCTTTAGACGAACCTAGCAAGCATATATTTTTTTCTTTTGGTCAAGTGATATAGTTTTAATCGATTATTTTCAGTTGGTGCGACTGTTGATCTTTTCTTCTTTTTTTTCATTTTTTACCCAGGCAATGTTTTGTAGTATATTTTATGAACAAATTATTTGTCAGATTTTTCTTACCACATACTTGTGATCTGGTTTACATCCTCATGTGGTGAACCATTGCTAGCCATTACAGTCAACCCTCATATATTTGACTTAGTACCAAGAATAGTGACAAGACATGTGGGGGGGGGTTGAGGTTGGTAGATTTAGCTATTTATGCAATGAATAATTATTATTTATTTCAAATCTTTCATTCCAGAAAATGCCACTTTGGGAGCCTAAACCTTTTGATGGTAAGTTTGTAGAAAACATTATTTAACTCTTCTATTAGTGAAGATAAATTTATTTTTCTATAGTTATAAAAGAGCCCTGTCAGCAGACTATCCCTTGTAGAGTATGGCACTTTTAGGATCAGTCCTAATAAAGTTAGTGTCAACCAATTTTATATAATTATATATTCATGGAACAATTTTGTAATGAAATGGTTAAAGTACTGTGCTAATTTTTTCTTTCAGGTGAGACATATTCTCTTGGGAGGACTCCTAGTCCACAACCCCCACCGCAAGAGAGATATTCATTTCTCAGCAAGTCTGTTACCATGTGAGTTATTTATACATAATTTTGTTAATTTTCTTTTTCTGACACTATTGCAAACTGCCCTGGGTGCTAGTATCACAATAGGACCTGCTTGCGTGATTCCCTGATTTGTTCCTAACTCTGCTCAACCATAGTGGATGGGGAGAGCTCAGCACCAGTTCTTAAACTTTCAACTGATCTATCACTAGCGTGTGTCATGACTCAACTATAATTCAGTTTGAATTGGCCAACTTCCTTCTGGGCCCAACTTTTAACTAGTCACCTCTAGTATTATTTGGATTATTCAGACTATTGTCCTCATCTTTATTGTTATCTGTAAAACGTTTTGGCTTATGTGCCCTCTGGCCTTCTGCAGGACTCGGTTCTTGAGTCCGACAAGAAATACCTAAAGAAGGACTCATGGCACATTGGACGAAATGTTGCACAGATAATAATAAAGATGAGGACAATAGTCTGAATAATCCAAATAATACTAATTATCAAGCCTCATCTCAAAAATTCAAGAAATAGTCACCTCTACTTCTATGCCCTACGTATATGGGATACTTGTCCCTAACCTCCTCACAAACAAAGACCACACAATGTTCAATACTTAAAATGGCTAATCTCTTTTATTTACTAGTTAGCACCAAAAAATTATGTCTAACAAAGGACATGAAAAAATTAATCTTTTTTATTTAGTTTTCTGAACTTTTTATCGTTTTATCAATTCTATTGATATCACCACACACATGTAGACAATATTCCCTCCATTCACTATTGCATTCCATCAATATTAAACAAGTCATTCCATTACTGCATTCCCTTTATATTATAATGGATTAAATTGTCTTAAACATCATCCAGTCAAGACCTCTGGCAAGAACATAATTGGGTTAAATCAAACTTAATGGACCACCATCATATGTCACTCCACCAAAAGAAAAAAAATACCAAAAATCAGGGAATTGAATTTAATAAAATTTTCAGTGTTGATATATTAATGAATAAAAGATATAATGCACCAGTTATTTTATTTAAAAACTTGTACATTTTTTCAGGTCAGGAGAATCTGTGTTACGCCTCAAAGATACGTGGTACAAAGTTAACTGACCTGAAAAAATGTAAAAGTTTTCAAATAAAACAATTGGTGCATTATATCTTTTATTCATTAATGTACCAACACTGAAAATGTCATTAAATTTGGTTATTTCCCTGATTTCTGGTATTTTTTTTCTTTCGGTGGTGTGACATATGATAGTGGAATTTAGGTCCATTAAGTTCGATTTAACCATCACACCTATTACTCATCCAGTACTTTGTCTCTAATCTGTTATCCTTTATTGTTTTTCTTCAATATGCACTCTTTATCTTAGAAATAATGAGCTGTGCTAAAAAAGCCACTAAAATTAAAAATATGAAAGAAAAAACGTCAAAATCTAGTGTCCCCCCCCCAAAAAAAGACCTACTTGCAAAATAAAACCTAGCGTGATTTTCAGTTGATTTTAATATAAACCCTCCCCTTAAAATAAGCCCTAGTTGAGAGTGGCAGACATACGAAAGAAATAAGCATTCTTCACAATCACATCAGGTGATGCAAACACTTGACATCCCTCGAAAAAAAGCCCTAGTGTTATATTTCGGAGTGAAAAAACCCTGTCTTATTTTCGAGGAAACACGGTAATAAAAAAGCAGAACACTTGAAAACTGAATACATTAAGAAATTGTATGTTATTTTTTTATTGATTTTATTTTTAGTCTCATTTAAAAATTCAATTCTTCTTTTTGGTCAGTCAAGAACCCACTCGGACGAATTCACCAATCACAGGCCGTCTAAGGTTATCAGCTCCTCAGTTGTCTGAATCAGTTCCAATCTTGAAAACATCCACAAACAGGGAGAGTTTGTCCATCAATAGCAACCTATCACTCAGAGAAGAACAGGTAGAATAGACACATTCCATTCTTCAATATATAAATCAATTGTTACTTAATCAGTTTCATTCATATACATCTCTTATTTTTAATTTTTAAACTGTAAACCCGCCTGATATTTTGGGCTGAGTGCTATTTTAACAATATGCAGTAAATGTGTGGTATAGTGGTGACCCAAGTTTAATTCCAAGACAAAGCTGTGTGTTTCACTTTTCGCCCTTGGGAAAGGCATGAATCCAATTCTTCTCCTCTCAGCTGTGGGTAAATAGTATAGCAGACTGTTATCTTTAGTTGTAGTATGGCAACCAGTCTAGAAGGAAAACTATATCAGCTATATTTAACTTATAAAAAAAAAATAGACCATGTCACATCCTACCCATGTTGGAGGGTTTGGGTAAATATGTACACTGTAAACCTGATATTTTGGGCTCTCATTAGATACTACAAACTAGACATTTAAATCCGTTCTTCTAATAGAGTAGTTTTAAATAAAGATATATGCATCCTGGAGCATAATTTGAATATATTTTAGGTTTGGTTTTCTTTTTTTTAACAGCATATCAACCTTAGTGGGTTAATTAATGCCAAAGCCATCATTGTAGAATAGCAGTGGTACTATTTAACCCATAGCTGGGAGGATGACGGGTTCATATCTTTCCTAAGGATATTAGTCCGAAAGTGAACATAATAGTGCAACTGGAGTTCATACTGTTTTAAATTTTCACTACAAAATTAAATCAGGTTTTTATTGTTTGAATATGAAAAATAATTTAAAATTGAATAAGATATGATTATGCAAAAAAATAATTTGAATGTGGCTTTTGTATTTTTGTGTGAAGCTAATCAATTCGTAAGGCATTTAAAATTCACAACTGTCATATTTTTATGAAGATAAATAATACTATCTTTAATTTCCAATAAGTGAAGAGTAAAAGAAATGTTCACATATTAGAAAGTTTTTTTCCCTAACAGATGATATTGTACATTTTTGTTCTAGAGTGTCAGTAACAGTCAAAATTTGCTCGACCTGAAGACATCAAGTTATGGTTGGGAATTTTCAGGCGATTCTGATGGAAGTCTTGTATCTGCACATTCCTCTCGTAAGCTCACTTTATTATCTTCTAAAATATTTTGAATGATTTTGTTGATGGCTCACTTTTGGGAGGGTTATAACATTGAGTAAAAGTATTTTGCTTTGTGTAAGTTTGAAATTATCTAAATTAAGCACTTGGATGGTGTAACAGCAAGTCTTTTCCCTCCCAAAGTTGTTGAATCACCCAAAAGTAAACTATCAATGCTCATGTATTTCATAATTTTGACCCTGGATCAAATTGCATTTTTTTTTTTTTAAAGGACTGGTTTAGCTCAATTGGTAGAGTGTCCACCTAGGAATCACAAGGTTCCTCGTTCGATACTGGCCCTCGCCAACTCAGTGTATGATTAGCTGATGGGAGGAGTGGGGCTCCCCTCCAGATGCCAAAATAATTTCTCTGGTCTAGCGCTAGTGAAAAGGGGACAGACTCCCCTGCTGTCTGATACTAACATTAGGTGACCCTGCTGACATTACTTACTGTATTTTTTAAAGTTACATATTCACAATCTTTGGGGGGAGAGAAAAAAAAAAATTATATCTAATATTTAACAATGTGACATTTTGTCTAACTTGTCACACTGAAGCAAAGATATATAAAATTAACTTAAACCTTGCCCCGATCCAAATATTTGATCTGGAGGCAGGCTTGTGTGGAGAAAGGTCTCTTCTGGTGAATATGACAAATAAGCATGTGTTTGAGACAATAGGACTTTATAATTATAAATAGAAAAATGGGCTAAATTTATAAAATAAAAACCAAGCAAATTTCTATATAATTGATTATATGTTCCCTATTTATAGGGATCCCAAATTCTAAAGATTTAAAAACTGAGCAAAGTAGATTGTAAATTATAACTAAACATGAAAAACACCTGAAGTAAAAGTTCATATTTGGATTATCATAAAGCACTTTAATTTATTGTCCTACTGCTTGAACAGCAAAGCAAAATGAATGTCCGTCTTTTTTTTTCTCTTAACAGATCTTAAGTCAAAGAAATTACCAAAAGGTATGTTTTTTCCCCCACTTTCTATCACTATACATTAATACCAGTAATTGACATTGAATATCAAACCAGCTAAGTCTAATTTATGGATTGCGTATCCTGTGTATTTAATCAGACTATAAGACTGAATTTGCCATTTCATAACATTCGCTTACAGGAATAAAACTAATTTTCTATTTATCTAGCATGTATCTTGTCTTCAACAAGCAATCTTGCTAATGTAAATAAATCTATATTCTTACATCTAATGTTGATTTATATTGTTCTTTGCAGGTGGATACCAATAAAATGTACATCTCATGGAATAAGTACTCATCTAAACACCTGAACAGCTACAAATGAAAGTAAAGGACCAACTTCATCCTCAGTTCATATTGACTAACTTATTTCAACCCAGTTAACAAGCTTAAGATTTTTGAGCTATGTTGCTGGTGGCATAGAAAAAGCATTTTCATGTATTTCATAAATAAAACTTAAAAAAAAAACAAGTCTACATTTTATTTTCTTATACATGGAAGGAAAAATAAACGACAAAACCTTTTTTCTTTTAAATTATATACCACTGATGCTCCTGCCATTTTCATGAATTTAAATCTGTACCAAAATGAAGAAATTTTGATCAGCTCTATTGTCGTTTGAATCTTTAGGTTGTAAATATAATTCAATATTCATTGCTTTGTAATAATTGTCACTTTTTTCTTTACATTGGAATGGAACTAATTGGTACCAGTTCAGAATGTCAATAACACTAACATGTTCCAGAGTTTAAAATATTGGCAGTAATGCTCTAACAAAAATATTTGTTATACATTCAGGCACATGAATGCATTTAACTCTTAAAGTCCTATACCACCTCATTCCACCCGGCTGGAAGTCACATTTGTTTTAACTAATCAGCCCCAAACAATAGCCTTTGTTTAAATTTAATATTAAACATATGTAGAAATCTTTGATTTTAGGGAAATAATAGGTAACTTTAGATGCAAAGGTCATTTTTAGCCATTTTTTTTATATATCCTTATAGGAATGCTCTGGACTTAGAAAAATCTCAACAGGATGTTAAGAGTTAAACCTATTAAATCTTTAATTTTACTTGATTTTTTAGTATTACTGCAATAAATAAACCCAGAGAAGAAAGAAAGAAAAAAAAAAAAACCCTTACAAGTTATGCCAGATACCAAAAGCATTCTAGTAATGATCAGTTATTAATTCTTATTAAACCTGTTGAAAAAGCCATGTGTACCACTAGTTTTTCATACCCACCTGATAAAAAAAATTTCCAAAAGTTCACAACTGTGAAGAAGAAGAAAAGCACCACATTTTCATACATCAAACATTGAAAACAAAAACAAAAAATTGTAATATAATTTTTCTTTTTTTAATTCACGTTAAAAAACATTACATTTTTTAAGAGGCAATCTGTGCTTCTGTGGGCATGCTGCGGATGATGTCAGAATCACCTGTAAAGAGAGAAAAAAAATAAAATAACTTTTGCTGAACTTGATAGGTTTTAGTTTAAATCATTTCTAAAGAAAAGAATGTATTCTTATATTGTATACAAATGGTAATGACACTTTAAGAAAAACTTATAAATTGCCAGTTTAGCCCACTTATGTAATGCTTGCTTAGTTTATGTTAACCATCTCAATTTCTCCATGGGAATTTATGTATGGGATAGACAAGAATTTTTTTCTTTGAAATCATTCAGCTGATCAGTTTACTCACTGCTATAGATGGACAATGAAGAGTTTTGATAATAGGCAAATACAGGTATATATAATGCTCACAGAAATTCTATGAATGAAATCTCTTAGTGTAGGTATGTACATATAATATATAAAAATAAATATAAGAAGCAATACAAAGAGGTTAAAAAGCAGTTGATCAATTAATTTACAACGAGTTGTTAATGGCAGTTTTTAGTCTAAGTTGGAAACTTACCAGGATCAGTGATGCTGAGTGTGCACACTCTGAAGTATTTTCCGCAAGCTGTTCCCAAATCGATGTTATTGCCGTTGTAGTGGTGGACACCAGTCTTGGCCAACATAGCATAGTATTCAACTTCACTCTTCCTACAAGGGTTAAAAGAAATTAAGATATTAGAAACAAAACCAATTAATAACCATTGACAACAAAATACCTTAATTAATTACATAACGGCTAATACCTATTTTTCAGGCATAAAAAAAAAGAAAGTAAAACTCAGTATTTAACTACCCAATTGAATAGCAAGTCCTATTTGAATTCTTTTGTTTTCTTCACCTGACCCACCCCACCACCACATTTAAAGTCAGCTATTCTCCCACATAAGAAACTCCTTGGGCATGGGATATGAGTTTTGTTGGAGGTTACTTAGATTCGGTTTACTTCAACTTTAGAGATACATTAAAATATATTTTTGTGGCCACAAAATTGTCGATGGTATTCAAAAAGATAAAACTTAAAGCAATATACAAGTATTGCAAATAAATATCCAGCTTAAAATGTTTTAAAAAAGTATGTTGCTGAAATGACAGGTTAACACTCTTACTAGAAATTAAAATGGAAATAGATCCATGTAAACACTTAGCCTAAAAAAACTAACAGAATCTACTGCATAAAATTCCACAAGATGGTAAGACGTTTTATCCACCTTTTAGTTGAATCTGCCTGTGTTCAGGATTGGAATTCTGACTGAGGAAAGGCTGACACTGCCAGGAGGCATTGATATCAACGGAATATTACCCTTCGTTGTATAAGCTGGATTCTTGAAAAAGAAATTAAACACTATAGTAATAGGTAAGGACTTCATCGTGACCCTCAATGGAGCTCCGAAGTCAGAAACATCCACACAAAAAAATGCACAGGAGCAATGCAAAGTGATTTATTGCAGGTATGGGAGGACATAAGGGAAAAAACAAACCATACTTGTTTTTATCAAAGGGATTACATGTTTACATAGCCAATCATGTTGGCAAACACTTTAATGCCATAAAATTGATATAAAAAAATTTATTTTAATACACACGGCACAGGGTCAAAATAAATTTTTCTATATATTAAAGTTTTTTTTCAATTAATGCCCATACCTACAAGTTGATTTTTATTAAATTAACCCATCATAAATTCTAAAACTGAAAATTAACTTTGTATTCAATATTTTATAGATATGAGTATTAACCCATTTTTTTTCTCTCAGCATAACTTGGGTTTGATATGGTATACAATACACAAGTATAAGATTACATAGAAATTTAGCAAGAATCTGAATTTATATTCAAAATATATTTAATGAATCTTACCTGAGGGGAGGTGTGTTATTGGCAATAATTACCAACTTGGCTTTACCCTGTCTCAGAGTCTTCAATGCCTGTTTGTAGCCAAGCACATATTTTCCACTCTTCATCACCAACGCCAATCTGGAGTTGATGTTTTCAATGGCTTTCTGTTTTATATATAAAAAAAGAAAAAAAAGTTAAAATCGATTACGGTCAATTGTTTTAGTCAAAATACAGTTCTAAACAATCCCTCTGTTCAACATTAAACACTATGTACAGAAAAATGACCAACTTTTAAATTAATTTTTTTGTTTGTTCCCAACATGCAGAAAAAGAGGTGCTAAAAAATTATTGTGGGTGGTTTACAAATTTTCATTGTTGACATCACTCAGTGAATTTTTAAATTTCTGAACAGTTTCAATCAAATCGATTCAATGGAAATAAATCGAAATTCTCTAAAATAAATATTACCGCTTGCTGCATCCATATGATCATTTAGAGCAACAATTTATATACGTAATTTATAGATAAAATTTATTTAAAATATAAAGCGCCTAAAGTTTAAAATTTCATATTCATATAAAACATTTAATAACAAGCCTATATTAGTATTGTTATCTAAAAACTTTCAGAAAACTCAATGGAAAAGTTAAGCCGAATTATATACATAAACAGTAAAAAAAGAGTTTTGAAGTAAAATAACTGATGCATTTTAAAATTCATTAAGTGATAAATCAACACAGAACATTTCATTAAAATCGAATAATTCCCTATTTTTTTTTCAATCAAGGGAAGTTATATAGATTGTAAAATAAGTCTATAAGGACAATTGGTGGTACCTATAGAAACAAATTATTCAAATTCGAAATGAATTTTACTAGTCAGAGACAAATTGGAGACCATAGCAACAATAAAGAAATTTATTACAAGATATTTTAAAACTATTCTCTAAAGTTTGGGCCTGGATCAATTTTCCCCTTAGAATCAGGGAATTACGAATCTACATATTAAATTTCAACCTACTCAAACGACGGAATATATTTCGTTTAGCCATTGAAATTATGACCGGACGGCACGTGGACTCGTCATTGTAAATGTCGTATTCAACACAGATTCATAAAGATTGGAGGAATTCTTTTTTTTTAGACTAAAGTGCATAAAATATCTGCAATAAGTATTTAGAAGCTGTTTGTTAGCTCGAGTTCAAATTTTACAATTACAGGTTCAATGTACAATCTGGAGTCTATTGCCTCGTTCAGTTGTACTTTCTTTTAAAAATAATAATAAAGTAATGTGATAACAATTAAATTCGAAACAAGAATAGTTTAAAACTTTCCAAGCCAAAATAAAAAAAAAAGTACTGCCGGCTGATTCTACGCGAAAACTATACCAACACGAGTACTAGAGTATTATTACAATTACATGCAGTATTTTTTAAAACTCGATTTTCTGTAGTTGTACCCAAAATCGGCAATGTTTCGAAACAAATTTGTAAAATGGTAAGTTAGTTAAACTTGAAGACAACGTTGCCGCTGGAAAGTGTAAGACACCCAATACCCCCCCCCCAAAAAAAACTCCTTGTACAAGAACCATCAAGCCGCCCTGTAGCTAGTTTTATTAGCATTAACTTGATACCAGTAAATCCAACAATTTAAAAGATTGGAGTAGCCTCATTTTACACTTATTACGAAAGATTGTCCTCACAATTTTCCATTAAGCGTCATTCTTAAAATTAGTTTAAAGAAATAATCCGACCACGTTGGAATTTTTTAATAGGACAAGTAATATTAAAAAAATAAAATAGTAAAGCATTTGGGTATTCCAAAGATTATATGTACTAAAAAGAAAAAAAGGAAATCAGACTGGGGAACATAATTAAAATTCCAATAGTGAAATTAAATTAAAATACTCAATTTTCTGAAGCAAGTTACTACCTTGACCCTATGTTGCAATTAGACATTTCAAAAATTAGTCTTTCTTTAATGATTTTAAACACTAAGATTAAAAAAAAAAAAAAAAGTTTAGGTTTCAAAAGGCATGTAGATTTGAAGAATAATTCTACATTAAATTGAACAATTCTTAGTATTTATCCGAACTCTTTTTCAAATTAATGATAAAAGACGAAAGCACATGGAGGAAATTGCATAAGTTGCAGCGCGCGACTTCACATGAAGGGCTGTCCCAACTGGCTAAGAGAACGTAGATCTTAAAATTGTACACAGATACAACTTTAATTAAGTATGACTATCCATAAATTTGACATTAACTATATATTCACGCCCAGGATTTAATAAAATAAAAGCAAGAAATAATGTGTCCATTAATTTAAAACATAAAAAAGTAAAACCAATATGGCGACTCAACACGAGAAGAATGAAAAAAGTACTTACGGATTTCTTTTGGGGAGCCATAGTTCAGATTAAAGACTTCAAACGTCTGAAAAATAAGCGAACGAATATCAGAAACAGTTATAGAAAAAAATAACACTAAAAAAACAGAAGTAAACTATGAATATGGACGTAAAAATTACAATTTAACGAGAGCAGGAAAATGTCGTACCTAGTCGTCGTAAAGTCACACGTGTGAAAGGGCTGGGATAGGAAATCTCGCGTGGCTCGTTGTCACGTGATACGAGAATTGCGGAGAGTAGTGCGAGGCGTGGTTTCCGGCGGCAACCAAAAACAAATATTAAACAAGTAGAAAAGTTGTAGAAAGAACTTAATATATTATTTCCTTGCAAGATGTTTGTCTACTTGAGCAAAAAGGTATTTAAAAAAAAATTCTCTTGTCCTTCTTGTATGAATTAAAGAAACAGAAAGAAAAATTAAGTTGATTTAGCAAACGCTGTTATTTATTTTCGTCTCTGAAAGTTGTTATTTGTTGTTGGTAACTAATGAAGCTAAAATAACGAAGTGGTTTCTAAGGGATTGCAACAGTTATTATTTTAGTATTTATTTTAATGTAATAGCTGAAAAATCCCACAGAAGTTATATTATTAATATTTAAGGGATTCATTTTTGTATTGATATTCAATTATTGTAATTTGATAAAATCTCCGTTCATCTTCAGGTGACACGGTGCTCTTTTACATACAATTTACAACGCAAACTTTTTTTCTTTGCAGTCTTTGCAGACACTCACGTGTCAAAATAAATAATAATGACAAAAAAGAAAAGAAAAAGAAAATTGCTTTTACTTTATATATGCATGCGTATAAAATTTTACACCCTTGGATATTTATTTATTAAAAAGTGGAGTTTTTATTTATTTGTTTTTATTTTTAGAATATCATGCAATCTAATAAGAGGAATATAATAAAAACGGTTATTTCCTATAACCCCAACATAAACAAAGGGGAACCACTCTTGACTGATAAATTATTTATTTGTTTATTGATCTACTAGGAAAAAAGAAAATAGGGTTAGGGTTTAGGGTTAGTTTAATGGGAAAATAAATAAATAATTTATCAGTCAAGAGTGGTTCCCCTTTGTTTATGTTGGAGTTATAGGAAATAGCCATAAAACATTAAAAACAAAATGATAACATTTTTATTTGGTTCAAGCAAGCCCCAAGCATCAACAAAACTGAAAACTTGACAGCTTCTCAGGAAAATGTTTATTATAGACATCTAATATTAAAAAAAATAAAAATAATAAAAAACTAAAAAACACTTTTCACTGGAAACTTTTACATATACCCACTTTTTTTTTAAATAAAAAAGTTTGTGCACACTTAATAAAAAAATAAACAAAAACAAAATAAGCACTTTTCTTGGAAACTTGTACACAGATGTACCAAAATATTGAAAAAACTTTTGACTAACCCTAGTGTTAACATAACACAGTGACAGTGGCACCAGTGAGACTTTTGCTTGCATAAATGCATTAAAATGCTCTAACTTGGAGAATAAAGTACTTTTCAACTGATTTGAAACATAGGAGGGAACAGTGTTTGTGCTCACCCTGATTAATATACTCAAGGGGGATAACTATTAAATAGATTACCTCCCCTTATTGTAATTAACTATCTAAATTGTGTAACTCTACTTTGAACTTAATGGCCATTGAAGATAGCCTTTACATGAGTTTTTATTATTTGAGAAATTAGAAAAAGCATGTTTCTTCTTTTTTTGGCAGTTTTTACAGCACTTATCAGTCAATAATCTTGAGAAATAAGCATCATAATTGCAATGTGTACAATACTTTTATGAATCCACTTGAATAAAATTTTAGTTTTAACTTAAATATTGGTTTTGGTGTTTATTTTCTATTTATTTTTTACAAGCTTAAAAGCTGCCGTATCGGATAGCAATTTAGCTAGCCTCTGTGGAGGGCCCTTAATTGGGCCTTCTTCCCAACAATGACCCTTAATTTAAAGACAATTTAATGTATGTTGGTTCTTACTTTACAAACAATCATTTCTATTTTATGGGTGACTTCCACTGGATTTTGAAATTAATTTTGATTATTCCCAAATTTATTTCAAAGTTATAAAATTGTTATCACACAGAAAAATCTGTCTCAAAAAATCATGTAAAAAAATCAACAAAAATAATTACAGTACTTAAAACTTGGGAATCCAAATTTCAAAATTGCAGGTCTGGATTTGGCCATAATGTTTTTAATTTGCTCACAGAGTCAGCCAGTTTCCAAAATGGTATGATATGTTGGGCTACGGCCTCTTGGAGTAAAGTTGAAAAAAAATCTGGACACATTGACATTTACATTTATTATTAGAGATGATGTTAAAATAGAATGCAATAAAAATTACAAAATGGATACCTTGATTAATTTGTAATTATTTTAGTAAGATTGAATTGTCACAGTTTAATACAAGAAAATTACTAAATAACTACACTGAATATAAATCAAAAGTGACTTCAGACTTCTTTTTTTTAATATTATATGAAATATGAGTCATTCAATAAATAAGGTGAATATTGCCTCAGGAGTTGGCTATAGGAAGCACTGTTTACAGTTGTACTTTTTTCAAAGAAATCAATAGGGAAGTGTCCTTTCATGTCTCAGAAGATTGCCAGCATGGCTTTCTTTACTGATTGCTCTGCCCAGAAGTTTTTCTTTACCGGAGAGTCAATGTGTTTCCATTCACTGTCTTTTTGACTCAGGCTCATAGTGGCAAATTATGTTTAGCACATTTGTAAATGTTTTTCTTATTAAAACATGCTTCTACATACACATAACACACTCTTCTGTAAATTTCATATGGTTTGCATGTCATAGCCACCAAACATTTGATGGCAGACCTCTGTTCAAACTGGAGCACTCTGTTTGATTTGCCTGGGACAAAAGACTGATTTTTCTTCTTTATCAATGAACATTTAGTGAAAATGGTGATAGTTTATGTAAATTTTTGAAAACAAAAGAGATGTGTAAGATTTAAAAAAATTATTTTGTTTTAACAAGAGATAAGATAAATGGCAGCTATTTTAATATCCCAATGTTACATGATATATGCACATAGATAATCAAATTTATCTATATATATATATATATATGAGGATTTCATAATCTTTTTTTTTTTCATGTTTTAATTCTTATTATATTTTCTTCCAGATTGCTATGCCCAATAATTCCAAGCTACTGTGTGTAGCATGGAATAAAAGTGATGGGTATATTGCGTGTGGAGGAGAGAATGGGCTTCTTAGAATCATGCAACTGGAATCTCCTCTAGGTAAACCTTTTACTTATATCTTACTTTTTTCTTTAAAAAAACAAAAAACAATAAATTATCATACTGTTAAAATCTAAAGGTTTTTAACCAGTAGTATAAACAGTATCACCCATAAATAAGTACCCCATATCATTTCTTAAAAAAAAGTTATTTTCTTTTTAAACAAAGAGACCCGGATTTTATTATTTCTAGTGGACCATTATTATACACCCAAAAAGGATATTATTAAGTATTATTTATTACCAAACTTTATAGCATTGAAAATCTGTACCTAAAAGTTAGAATATGCTGCAGTCCCAAAATATGTATGCTCTTATGGAAAATTCTATATAGTATGTAAATTTTTTTAACATTATTTTTTTCTTGCTTACAGAGTTTCAGTGCTATAGAGTTTGATAATAAATAATGCATAATAATATCTGTTTTATTTTGATTTTTTGGACTGTTGTGCTCATCTTTATTGTGGTATGTAAAAACACATTTTGGGCACTGTATCCTTTGGCTTTCTTCAGGTGTCCCCTGTCTATCATATCTGTTGAGCATAGCAATGACCCAACTTGGGAAATCATTTTGAATAGTTTGATTGTTGATCAAACAAGGCATTGAAGAACTTTTGAAGATCTCATTCAAATAATGACATCATGTTTTTGCATGCGTATCAATTCCAGGTTGGGTCATTGCTATGCTTGGATAGACTGGGAACACCTGAAGAAGGCCAAGGATATAACAGCTGAAATGTTGTGTTTTTACATACCACAATAAAGATGAGGACAACAGTCTGAAAAATTAAAACAATACACATCAAACCTCATCTCAAAACTTCAGACATATTGATTGCATAATGTTCCACTAGAAATTTTAAAAATCCTGGTATATATGGTTTAGTAGAAAACTTTTTATAAAAAAAATATAAATATTTATTTATTTATATATTCCTATTGTAGATGTTTATTATTGTTTTAATCTTATTTTAAGATGTTGTTGTTGGGTTCATTCATTTAGGGGTTTCTAAATCACAACAAGGGAACACGTCTGTTAGGTTTAATCATTTATTACAAAGTGAATCAACAATAAATGCAAGGGCACACAACTCCTGCAGCCCAGATGTAACAAACATCAGTAATGTCTATTTACTGCTTATGACACATTTCCCTTCCTGGGAATATTTCTTAGTTTGCCTTTTCTTTATCATTCAATTTTCTTTATTTATCTTATCCTTTTATTTTTTTCTCTTTTTTATTTATTTACATAGTCACTTAGCTGCTATGAACTCTCCTGGTCTGGGAATACTGTTGGGTTGATTCATTTAGGGCTTTCTCAATCACAACATGGAAACACATCTGTTAGATTTAACCATTGATTACAAAATGAATCAACAATGGCAAATCAAAGCAAGGGCACACAACTTGTATTATTAAATATAGATATTTTTTTAAATATAAAAATATCTTTTCTAAAAATTGTATATAAAATATTTTGTATAAAAATTTGCATGTAAAAATGTCTTGTATAAAAATGCATATGAAATGACTTGTATGAATTGGCATATAAAAATGTATTTTTTTATATGCATTTTATAATGCATATAAAATGATTTATTTTGATATATGTATAAAATAAAGGATTAGTAACTTTTTTGTTTTTGAATTACAATGAATTTTCAGATTCTATTTATGCAGGGAATATCTAAAAACATATCTTGTTTTAGCATTTTATATGAAATTTATTTTGCATAGTCATACATAATTTTAATATAAAATGAGAAAAAATCTAAAAATGAAATAATTTTAAAAGTATTTTATGTTTAGATATTAAATATATAGTACATAAAATGCACTAGTAGATAGATTCATTTTTCATTTATATTTTAAAATACTCCTTTTCCTCATCATTCCTGAACATATTTTTGATAGCCTTGGTATCAAAGGTAGAAATATTAATTTCTAGATGAATTTATATAACTCTATGGTCTCCCCTTTCTCACATTTTTTAATCATTTTGTTGTTCTTTCTAACTAAAAATATCAAATATGTAGAATTCTGTGTAATTTTGTTTTATAATGTTTTTCATTTTGTTCTCACAAAAATCTTTTCAGAATTGATTTAATCAAAGTCAATCCAACTAGATTTATTTTTCACCCCATAAAAAAGCTGCTGTATGGCCACTTACCTCCTATCACACAAACCATTCAAGTAAAATGACAAGACATGCTAGAAAAGCAAAGTTAAACTCATAAGTTACATTCTCCCGTGGACACCCACACATGGACACACCAGTGTAAACTGACCAGAAAAAACTTATATTGATCAGCTTTGTATGGATACCGAATGCCATGTGGACAACTTGACAAGAGTGATGACCAGTAGGGTCAGGTGGTGAAAGAGAGTCATGGGAATCCTTGCTGTCAGTATGACTTGATAATATTAATAGAACTGGATAATGTAATTTATAAACTAATAATATATTTTAATTGGGTTATTGTTTCACTATTTTTAATCAAATATTTTTTATAAAGTTTTCAGCATTTCAAATGTGTACTGTTTACTTTTCTTGACAGATATAAAAGGCAGAACTAGACAAAGCAGTTTGGCTATGAACCAAGGTGTTGCAGGACACACAGGTAATTCAACATACTTATTATATATAAGATATATTGAATAAACATTTTCATGTAAGATAATGAACTCCAGAGATACTAACTATATAGCTACAAAAAGTATACATATTTAATAGAAGTGGCTGAATGTACTCAAAGGATTTGTGGGTGCTATAACATTGGAATACACTTTCAGTAGCACAACCAGTCTTCACAACCATCTTACTTGGGTTGTTTTCTCACATAATAAGTGTTTACAAAATGACTGTCTTTATAACATCCCATGCCAATGTAGAAAAGAATGTAAGAGAAAAAGTCAGATTTGAGGAACATAAAGCCATATGGTTACAAACTTTTGATGGTAAGTTAGAAATATAGCTGAAACCAGATTCAACAAAGTAAAATGAAAGAAAAGCAGTAATATACAATTGTGCTTTCTCCCAGAGTAGTGGATATTTTATATCACTTTATTAAAATGTTCACTACATTATAAGTATACGAGGGTGAGTCAAAAGTAATGCCATTTTCTTTATTTCAGTTTTTTAAAACTAAAACTGAGGCCTACATTGAGACCCTAACAAGGCTCAGAGCAAAACCTCCTTCTGTATGACAATGCTTGACCACACACAAGCATCAGGACAAAGGAGAAAATCGCCTCATTCGGGTGGACAACTTTATCACATTCTCCATACTCCCCAGATTTAATGCCTTCAGACTATCATCTATTTGGTCCCATGAAAGAGGGTTTGAGAGGCAAACATTATTCCAGTGATGAGGAAGTGAAATCTGTAGTGAAGAAGTGACTCAAAGAACAGTGAACAGAATTTTACAGGACAGGAATACATGCTCTCATTCGAAGGTGGAACATTGCTATTGAGAGAAAGAGTGACTGTGGAGGATTAGGGATGTGATCCACAGAGAACCAGCTTCATTTCGATGTATAATACATGTTCCTGTGTTGGTAATTATACCTGTCCTAAACAAAATGGCATTATTTTTTGACATACCCTAGTATATTGAGTGTTAGAGAAAGAAACCTAGTTATTTCTTGCAATAAATATGTCTAAAACAAAAGATTTTCATTGACCACTAAAATATTGTAGATCCCCAATTTACTATTTTGCTTCTGTGGAACCCAAAAAATCTTACATGGACCACCAGGGATGAGTTTTGAAAGGGTAACAACATTAAACACTGTCAGAAGATTATGTGGCCTGAAAATATCAGTTACAACAATCTATAATAATAAATACAAATGTCAGTGTGTCACATTTTTTTTTTCAACTTTACTCCTAGCGGCTGTAGCCCAACATCATATGATTTTGGAATCAGGCTGACTCTATAAACAAATTAAAAATATCCCAGGCCAAATCCGGACCTGTAATCCTGAAATTCTAGATTCTCAAGTTTTAATTACTGTGATTGTTTTTGTCAATTTTTCCTGTGATTTTTTTTGCAATAAATTTCTTTGTACTATAACAAACTATTTGGACTGACCTCGAATGCGAAAACCAAAAATGTTGTTTATCATGCAGCTTTACAATAAGTTCAAATAGACAAATTGTTTTGATGAAAACTGTTAATTGCTTAAAAATATTGTTCCCACTTAATAAAATTTAATATGTGCTCAATGTATTGGAGTGTTAATTAATAGCCCTTTGTAGAAGCTAGCTTAATTGCCACCTGATAGGGTGACTTTTAAGCAAGTACATTATATAGAAACATATGTAAATGAATAACAATAATCATACTTCCATTTCTTTCTGGCTTTAAAATGTTTCTGTGCATTTTCAAGGTTTTGTACAAATGGCTCGATGGAATGACCATCATAAAAAGTTGACAACCAGTGATATTAATGGACTTATCATTGTGTGGGGCCTGGCTAAAGGTAAGTAATCTTTATATTTGGTTAATGCAAAAGTTTAAGGCATTCTATTTTTTTTTAACAAAATCTTTTTTTCATATAAATTTATAGATAAGATAAATTAAATAAAAGTATTTTACCTGGCCTTATGCTAATGTTCAGCTAAATTGTGTATTTCATTGTAAAAGAAAGATGGTTTCTTCAAAGAAATTTATGATATTGATCTTGTTGAAATTGCTAACGAGGTGAAGAGTGTTGTGTAGAGTGGAACAAGTGATAGTCTGAATGTAACAGGTGTGGAGGATAAGTTGGATATAGAAAAACTTCTGATTTCAACTCCATGATCATTTTGCTGTATATGATCATTATGGTCATTTGCTGTATATGATCATTATGGCCATTTGGTGTATATGATCATTATGGCCATTTGTGTATATGATCATTATGGCCATTTGTGTATATGATCATTATGGCCATTTGTGTATATGATCATTATGGCCATGTATATGTGGTCATTTGGGTATATGATCATTATGATCATTATGGTCATTTGGTGTATATTCATTATGGTCATTTGTATATCATCATTATGCCATATATCATCATTATGGCCATTTTCTGTAGATTATCAGCATGCTCATTTGCTTGCAGAAAAATAAATGATTTGATTTTTCCAGAAAACATTCTTTTTTGTTTTGATATACCAAAAATTATTACTCCAGTAGTTCCTAAAGAATTCTCTATAAATTCCATCAAACTGAAAAACAAACTATTCCAGTTCTGTTAAGGGTGAGATGTTAAAGGTTGTCATACATCTAGCCATGATTATTTCATATTTTCTAATTATTTACAGCATCTGTAAGTCTTGTGAGAATATGGATTTACATTTGGATCTTGGCCTGGAAAACTACCAGTTACACATGCTGCATGTTTCCCTCTTCATGACACTAATGTTGCCCCAGAATTTTGCAAATCAGAAATCATTAATAACTTAAAATTGGAGGGTAGGGAAGCTCTAGAACACATTTTACAGACAAAAATAGATTACAAAATGTTGCCATTTTTTGCCTCCCCAACAAAAAAAAAAAAATTTGGAGAGCTAAAAATCAACATAACTCTCGATCTTTTAAATTGAAGCTCAGATTTAGGGGTTTGACAACTTTAACATAATCCACACCTGGACAAAAGTTCAGAAAAATTGAAGGGGGTGAGTGATATGGCCTGGATGATTTGACATGGAATTACCCCTATAGGAATGGGTGGTGGGAGAGAATCATGGGAATTTGTGCTCAGTATAACCTGATGATAATGATCATGAATTTCAAATGGTAGTAAATTGGTTGTTGTTGCTTAGGTCTTGTTTAAATCATTAATACTCATTTATAATGTTTTTTGTTGTATCAGACAAATGGATTGAAGAAATGGTTAACAACAGACACACAGTGATTCAAGATATGAAATGGAATGCAGATGGTAAAATGATTTGCATCGTATTTGAAGATGGTAAGTCCATAGATCAGTCAAGCTAAATTTTAAAAGAATAATGATTTGACTTGAAACCATTTCAAGAAAAATCACTTTTTAATATTTCAAATCTTGATTTTCTTTTTGATTTTGATTTTTTTTGTTAGGGGAGATAACTCTTTCCTAACGAATGATATCACTTTTTAGTAAAAGGCTAGTGAAGGTAACATCAGAAAGCACATGAGGAAAAAGGAGAAAAACAAGATGGTTGCCTGAACATGCATATGTGGAAAGTAAATGTCTTAATCATATAAATCCTCCTGTACCTGGTTGATGAGAAATAAAAACAAATATTGTTGTGTTAAAATTACATTTAACTGTTTTTGTATTATTATTTTTCCAAAATTTAGGGTTATAACATTATTGTACCATCATTGTTAATTAAGGTGCTGCTTTGTAAATTTAACAATAGATATGTGAAACCATAAAGGTACGGGCTGCTATCAACAGGTTATTGATCATATGGAAATCTGATCTCTCTGATAAATGAAACAGGAATTCTTCCAAGCTGTAGCTGTATCAGTACTACTATATGGCTACACCACTTGGACTGTAATGAAACACTTAGAAAAAAAGCTAGATGGAAACTACACAATGATGCTGTGTACTGTCCTGAACAAATCCTGGAAGCAGCACCCACAAAACAGCAACAAGATTTGGCATTAAATAACCCACAAGAGTTGATATGCCATTAAACACCAACCCACCAACTTACATGAGTTTGTCTATTGTTTTCTGTTTAAGATTTAGTTTAGATTTTTTTAAAGCTGTTAGTTGATGGAAATAGAAAAACATTCTCTCTCTCACCCTAATGTTTCTATTATTGGATGTTTTATTTTTAGGTGTTGTTATTGTTGGCACTGTGGATGGTGAAAGAATTTGGGGCAAAGATTTGGGTGGAAGGAACTTTTCAAAAGTGGAGGTCAGTCCAATCATTTATTTTTTCCTTTTTTTTTTTTCTTCTTTTTTGTTTTGTTTTCTTTTTTTTTTTAGTCAACTATTCCAGAAAGAGAAAATTTTTGAATATCTTTATAAAGATTAGAATATGCAAATCAACCAATTATATAAATGTATTACTAAACAAAAGACTAAGAGTTGGTTACAAAGAATAAAAGAATTGTATGTTATATACATTTTGATGAATATCAGATTCAGACTGTTTTTCCAAATGGTCATTGTCAAAAAAAAAAAAAAAAAAAAGAAAAAAGAATTGAATGTTTGAGTTTGAATTGTATTTTAATAATTAATTGGTGTATCTATTTTCATAATAGGCTGGTTTAGCTCAATCGGTAGAGCATTCGGCTAGGAATTGCAAGGTTCCTGGTTCGATACTGGCCCTCGCCAACTCAGCGTATAAGTAGCATAGGGATCTGTGAGGTAAAGTGAGGAGCTGATGGTAGGTGTGGCATCCCACCTCAAATGCTAAAATAATCTCCTTGGTCTAGTGCTAGTGCCGATCCGATGATTTTACTTACTTATTTTCATTGAGAAACTATTAATTTTTTCTATTTTATTTTCAGTGGTCCCCTGATAACAAAATGCTACTTTTTGGCATGATAAACGGAGAAGTACATGTTTATGACAACATGGGAAACTACATAGTAAGACTTGACAGTTTATATAATTATAATTGTTTTAAATTTTTTGTTTAGATTTTTATGAAGCTATTGTGGTTTGACTTTGAATAATTTTATCATGTCCTCTCCAATTCTCATTATTTTGAATTCATATTTTAGAGTTTCAGCTTGAAGCATTGCATATTCTGGAAAGATACATAATAAAAGTATCAAGACTGAAACTGTACATTGTTTAAATTTCAAAAATTAAATAAAGATGTGTGCACAGCTTAGCAACCTATATACAAGGGTCATTCAATAAATAAGGAAATTTTTTTTGAAAGAAAGAAAAATACTTTTTGGTTTTTCATATTGTTTGGGATTTCGAATAATCTCACAAAGGCTATTCAAAATGGTGACAAACCAGAGTGCTCCTGTCATCAAATGTTTGGTGACTGAGAAAAAACATGTAAAATTTACTAAAGAATGTGTGATGTGTATGGAGAAGCATGCTTTAGTTAAAAAAAATGTTTACAAATGGGTTAAACATGAATTTATCACTACAAGCCTGAGTCAAAAAGACAGTTCATAGAGTGGAAACACACTGACTCTCCAGTAAAGAAAAAGTTCCGGGTGCAGTGGTCTGTAAAGAAGGTCAAACTGACAGTGTTCTGGGACTTGAAAGGAATGATCACTATTGATTTCCTTGAAAAAGGTGCAACTATTAACAGTGCTTTCTATTGCCAACTCCTTAGGTAATATTCACCTTAATTATTAAATGACCCATAATAAAATGCTGTTCTGGATAGAAAATTGATACTTCTATGGGTTGAAAATTCTATCCAGAACAACATCAACCAACAACACAAAAATGACATGAGCTAGATGAAGCTACCATTACCAATTGCCTAAGTTCACTTGCACCACATAGATGACAGCTTAAAATGTGGGAAGTATTTCTGCTGCACCATGTATAAATTAATAAATTGAAGTTATCTTTTTCTTCACATTGTGCTTTAATTTTAAATGTATGGGGATCTTGATCCTGGAAACTTTGAAGCCCTGTACAATCTATAGCCATAAAACTGATCAAATGATTCCTTTATTGTAGGTTGAATGAGGTTGTCCCTTATTCATGCTATTATGAATATTAATATTGTTATATACCCCTTGTTCTGGGTATATAAATGATGAGAGAGTTCTATTCTTCTTATGAGGAGATGAGAGGCATTTGTATATGTCTCCCGCATATTTAAATCTTTATTTTACTTACTTTCTGGCTGGAGTAACTTGATGGTACCTTATTTCTGTAGTCTGTTTCTTCATTTCTTCCAACTGGTTTGGTTCTGTAGTCTGTAAGATGCTGGCCTGACTTTAAGATGCTAGTCAACTGAAGGAAGGTTACTTAAAGGTTATTTCCTATCAATCATCTAACCCTATGGATTTTGAATTTCAATGACTTTTGATTCAAAATCTAACTCTACACTAACTGACAATGCTTTATCAATATACAACAATATAACTTCTTTTTTTTCTTTCAGAATCGTGTGGTTCTCCATTGTCTGAATGATGTGCCTGCACCATTTAAATTAGTGTCCATTGATTGGTATAATGGTAGCCATGGTTACATTGAGGCCAACTGTCCGAGTCTCTTAATCTGCTACACAAATGGACGAGTCCAGATAATGCGGTCAGAAATTGATAATGGTATGTTGTTTGTTAGTTTTTAAATGAAACCATGTAATTGCTTGAAAAAAGATTGACTTGAGCATTAAATAACCCAGAAGATTGCCATGCCATAAAACCAACCAACCATTATTTGTATTTTCTTTCAATTGTTTCTTTAATTTTCTCATTTTTATTTAGCACCAGTTGTCTTTGATGCCCAAATGCGAATTGAAGATGTGGCATGGAACCACTCAGGATCTACCATTGCATTAGCAGGTTCAGTTGCTATTCAAGGCTGTGACAGAGAAACAAACTTTATACATTTTTATTCACCCCTTGGAGATGTGAGTTGAATCATTTATTTTATTTTTTAAAGAACAATTTTCTACCTGGGATGCTTGAAGATATTCATTTTCATGAACTTGTAAGTCCAATAATTTGGGCTGAATTTCTTTTGTACTTTTTTCCAGAATTAGATATTGTTACATAATGGATAGGCATAGCCTATCATTTTTAGCAAGTAGTGTAGGGTAGTCTGAAAATAATGGTAAAACAGTGGAAAATCACTAAGTTCATAGAGTTTAATTGATAAAGTGCCACCTCAGGTTAATCTGGAATAGGGCTCTCATTAGTTTAGAGAGCCACATAATCAGAGAATGCTAAGAAAGTAGAATTAGAATCTAGGAGTTGAATTAAGGTTGCCCTTCTGAGCAGACATGTTTTGCATCTGTGCTGCTTCTCCCCATGTGTATATGGCAAAGAATATATTGAGAATAAAAAAAGTGCATACACAGATATCTCTTTGGGTTTGTCTCTGGTAATTCTGAAAATAACAAGAACAATATAGAACCCACAAAGAGAAAAACAACCCCAGAACCAGAGTGATACCAGGACCGAGAGAAGCAGAAACCCAATGGAAGTTAAAAGTGAAGATGATAGAAACAGACATTAAAAAATAATTAAGAAGAGTATACAACAATATGGGAGATAAACAGTGTTAAATGTTCATTTTATAGTCAGTGATGATTTTCACCAAAATAAAGTAAAATTATCAGTTTTCTGCAAACAATTCTTAAAGTGTATGCATGCACAAGCGTTAAAGAGCTGAGTAAACTTCAAAGACACTTCTATGATTTCCTTAACATCATACAAAATATAACACTGGGAATTTTACATCAATCTAATAACTTATGTATTTAAATGGTTATTTATTGGGGGATTAGTGTAAGTATTTACCTGTTTGCTATGGATTGGATGTGTTACAAGATTGCAAGTATGGGACATCAAACTTGCTATTTATTAGTAATGGATCTGTGAGATTAGTTTGCTAACCATTATACTACAATGGGACATACTTGGAGGATTAATGTATAGGACCTTAGAAATTACATATAATTCTGCTTTTTTCCCTTGTGCAAAGAGATTGGGCAGCAATTCAACCAAATGGCATTGAAAAAACATAAAACAATGAAATAAAAATTATAAAAGACAAACTGAAGATCATAAATATAATGTAAAAGTTATGTGTTGTTGATAAATATGTACATTTAAGGAAAAAAATAACAAAAAAGAGTTTAGAAAGATCAATGTCTTTCGACTAACCTTTGGTAGAAAAAGATTAAAGGAATGTGGAATGTCTTTGGAGAGTTATGTAGATGTGTCTTGGCTGGATGACAGACACTGAAGAACTGAAGAAATCTAAAAACTAATTGCTAAAATCTGATGATGTAGTAGTTGGGTTTGAACTGGTGGATCCAAGGATGAGTCAGAGTTCATAACCTTAGATGAACACAGATGGTTGGGGAGAAGGTGGTTTTTGAAGGAGTGTCTTATGTATGTAGGTAGTAATTTTGACCTAGTTCATAGTACAGTTAATATTAGAGGATATGTGTGTAATGAAAGCAGAATAGATATAATATTGCAATTTCACTCTGGAATTTTGTATTTTTGTATATTAAAATTCCACATTTACAAATGCAATGATAGAAGAGTTAGGATTAGAAAGGACTTTTGAAAAATAATGATAAATCCCCAAAGAAATTCTCTGAGTTACCTTTTGTCATAGTTAATTACTGTGATGACTGTTATAACTTTGTCTTCATGAACAAAGATTCATGAAGGCATTCTTTGATTGGTGCAGGCTGGCTTATATTTACCCAACCACTCCACCATGAGCAGAATGTAACACAAAGTCAATTGTTTTAACAGAGCACAGCTGATTTTGAATTCAGTTTTCCTTTTCCTATACCAGTTGCTATATAAAGGCTAAAGAGCCCAATCTGCTCTACGATTCACCCCTATCTGTGGGAAGACGCATTATAATTAGGTAAGATTAAGAAAATGACTTCATCTTGGAGAAGCTATAGTCCTTTTGCTGATAAAGGAACAAAACTGGAAATTGTCTCCAAGAGACAAGTCTAAGCATGTACTCTAAAACAGCAGTCCCCAACCTTTTTTGCGCCACAGACCGATTTCCTCTAAGACAATATTTTCACGGACTGGCCTTCATATGCTCCGGCCTACATTTACTTGATAGTCGTTAATGATGTCATCTAATAATAAATCATCCGCAGTGGTCTTATGTCAAATGCAAACATCCACAGACAATAAACAACCTTTTGTTCATAAATTGATAATCAACAATATCTTTGTAAATGAAAATATTTATTTTAGAACGAAAATCAATAAAAAAAAAAAAATTCAAACGTTCTGTGTGGCCGGTACCGGGTTATGACCCAGTGGTTGGAGACCGCTGCTCTAAAACACAAGAGGCCGCTAAGGGAGATAAACAATAGGAAATCTAATATAATATGTAACATGACAGTTGCTATATTATGCATTTTATCATTAGTATAACCAATGTTGTCTTGAGTCTGAAATATCAGGCTGAAAATGTATATTAAGTTGTGTTTACTTGGAACTATTGGGCTTACAGTTTTAAAAAGTTACTCTGTCAGTTTCCTGGTGGCTAATTCATTATTTCAAATACTTGTAGAAAACAAAATGATGTTCTTTAATATGTAAACCTTGAAATTTCATGTCATTAAATTTTGACATTCTAATTTTCATCTCATCTTTATTTCTATTTTGGTGATATTTTCTTCTTTTAGCATTTAAGGAGCTTGAAAATTCCTGGCAAAGAACTAAAAAGCTGCGCTTGGGAAGGATTTGGCTTGAGGTTGGCCGTCACTGTTGATCATTTGGTGTATTTTGCAAATATCAAACCAGATTATAAGGTAATTTTTTCCCATCTTTTATCAGAAATAACACTCACTTTTTCTTTCAGCTTTAATAAGTATAAATTTTGAGTTTTTCATTGGATGGTTTATATTAGGATTTGAGAAACAATGCCTTATAAAATCAATGTATAAAATATGACACTGATAATTTTCCACAGAAAATTATGTCTAATTATGGCTATATTAGTGTAGAGTAGAAGTGGACTGTTCCACTAAGTATTGTTGTCTGCAGGGAGCACCCAACTTTATACCTACCTACTCAATGACTATTTAATAACCGGGCATTTTAGAGGCCAGGGAGAACTGCTATTCACGCTTAACGCAAGAAGACACTTACTAAAGATACTACAACTACTACTACAAAATTAGTCATTTTTATGAGTAAATAATCAATTCTGGACAGTTACTCTTACTTACTCTTGACTTATCTTTGATAAAATGACCAACCAATTTCTCCATGAAAGCATATTTGTATCAAACTCACAATATATTTACCAATACCTCTACACGAGTAGGATGTAACCCAAGGTCAATTTCTTAAGCATAGTTTTCCTTCTCCTAGACTGGTTGTCTAACCAAGGTTAAAGAGTCCAGTCAGTTCCACTCTACTATTTTACCTATACCTGGAGCAGGGGAAAAGGGATTGATTCATGTCTCTTGTGAGGGCAATACTGCAAAGGGAACACAAACAGCCAGAATTTGAAATTGACTTGATGATTCTATTTCTCAAGTTTATTGATAGTTTAATCAATTGTTTCTTGGCCCACACAACATTCATTGAGAATTTTTGAGGTTCAGTATATTTTCTCCAAAATTGAATCAATTGTTTTTTGATCCATACAAAATGTCTCTGAAGTTCATTGAACCTTTTGGAGACAAATATGGTTGAATACATAACTACTATCCAGTTTTATTAGTGGAGATAATCATTATAAATGTTATTGTATTTTCAAGATTATTACTTGGTTAAATCTAAAGTAATTATTCAAGATAATTACAAATCATTGTGTAAGTTTTTATGTTCTTTTTTTTTTTTTCAAAACATCTACTTTTTTTGTAAAACATTTACTTATAAATTCTGAGATATCTGAGTTGTCATTTTAATTTATTCCAGTGGGGCTATTGCAGTACTAGTGTTGTGTACAGTTTTACAAGACCTGATCGAGCAGAAACTTCTGTGGTGTTCTGGGAAACAACTAAAGATGAGGTAAGTTTATTCTTTATAACACACATGAAACTTCCAGGGTGTTTCATAAAGGTGCTATAATATTAATAACACTGTACTAAGAGACAACAGTTAGCAGTTGAATAATAGTGTTGTGCACTAGCCTCATTCAAGCATCCATTCTTTGTGTTGTGTTAGTTATGTTTTCCAAGGATGAATGTATTTATTAATCTTACTAAAATGTGAGGGATGAATTTAATTTTCTGAGTGTACACTTCTGAACAAGTTGACAATATTACAGTTGGTTGAGTTTACAGAAATGAAAGCCATCTTTAACCGCCAAAGTTTTTGATGATATGCCTGGCATTTAATTTACTCACACAGAAAACCTTTGAGAATCTATCTTTGCAGATTGGGCTGTCTATAACCACTGTTTTCAGGGCTACAAAGAAGTAAACATATGAGGGTTATCCTAAAAGTAAGGTCTCCAAAGCACTTGGGACGCAGGGAAACTGTTTGTGCAGTTATTGGCAATGCTGTTGTGTTTGTTGTGCATGCCTCACTGCCATGTCTTGGTTTGGCAGTCATTTCTGATGGAGCTCCCAGTTGACATTACGCCAAGTATGAAGTTTGCGCAGTTATTTTTTTTTAATGCAAAAAGCATTAAACCAGTTGAAATTCATTGCTAATTAATGGAAGTGTATAGCGAGTTGAAAATGTTCGCATGTGGTGTAGGGAGTTTGCAACAACAACATGGTTCAATGCTTCCTCAACAACATAGCGGCAAGCTGGTATGACATGGGCATACAAAAACTGTCACAGCACCTACAAAAATGTATCAACTGAAATGAGGATTATGTAGAAAAATGTTCAAACTTTAAAATGATTTAAACATCATTGACAATAAACAATAAACATTTTGTGATTTCTAAATATTTTGAAGATCTTACCTTTGGAATTACCCTTGTATTTTAAATAAAATTGTCAAAAAGACATTCATACCCTTTTTGAAATACATTGTATATTGTATTTCAGAATAAATATTTTGTTATGTTACATAATTGTTAGTACCCTAACAATTATGTACAGTTAGTGTAGAAATCAAAATGGCTGTTAGAAATTACGGCTAGCAGTCTTTGAGTACAATATCATGGAAGATTGATTGACACGTGTTAAACTTGTGTTGAACTCTTTTCCGGTAGATACTGTGAGAATTAGTAGGAAATGAGAAAGAAGGCTTCTTCCGGTTTTGATTAGAAAGAGTTAGTTAGTATTGGGCAAACACAGAGATGGCAAGTTGCACTCAGTTACCCTCATGTACTCAATCTGCACAGTTAGTCTGGATGGGGATTTCTGAATAAAATATGATATCCCCAAGACGAAGTCCAGAAACTAGAAGAACAAGAGATACCAAAGATGATCAGAAGAATACGTAGAGTATATAACAGTTAAAAAATCATAGACCAGATCCTATGGATTATTTTTTATTTCTTTTCTAAAGAATGACACTTTGAAAGTGCTTTCAAACACTTACATTATTTGTTCAAAATTAATTTCCTTTGGGCACTTTTAGGTATTTTTTAAAACATTTAAAAAAACCCATTTATCTCTATATATACATAAGAAAGGCATGGACTGTTATAAGTAGATGATTAATCATATAGAAATCTGATCTCTCTGATAAGACAAAGCTGTGTCAGTGCTACTGTACGGCTGCACCACTTGGACTCTAATGAAATGCTTGGAGAAAAAGCTAGAAAGGAACTACACAAGGATGCTGCATGCAGTCTTGAATATATTCTGGAAGCAGCTATAGGGCCACTTGTCTCCTATCACACAAACCATCCAAGTAAGATGAACAAGAAATACTGGACACTGCTAGAGAACAAGGATGGGTTCATAAGTGTTGTTATCCTATGAGCACCTACACTTGGACACACCAGTATAGGTTGTCCAGCAAAAAACTACATTGATCAGCTGTGTGGATACTGGATGCTGTGCAGAGGACCTGCCAGGAATGATATCCGATAGAGATGAGTAGCAAGGAAAAGTCATGCTGTTGGCACAACTTAATGATTAAATATAGTAAAGAGAAAAAAATCATATCTTGAAGCACTACTTTGGAATAAGGATTTTAGTGTCTTGGTCTGGACAGGAACCTATGCTAATCTTACTAAGTACATTTTTATGCTTAATAAGATTATGGTGAAACAGCTAAAATATTATTTGGGGGGGGACTTATCATATTGGATTGACATTGTCACTTCTTTATAGATAATCTTGTTTGCAGCTCTTCAATTTAATGACATTTTTTTCTGTATAAAAAATCGGTTGGTTGGTTGGTTGGGTTTTTTTACAACATGTCAACCTTTGGGTTATTTTATGCCGAATATGTTTTTGTTTTATTAATTCTTGTTGGGTATTCAAATTTTTTTTTACTCATTTTTTTTAAAACACATTTTTAAAAAACTCAATTTTGATCTATTTAACCCATAGATGGTACCCAAACAGGTACTACCAGTCCAGGTCAGAATGGATTTGTAGAATATCCCTTCATCACTATTACTCTCGTGATGAAGAGGTATTCTACAATTCCCAGAGCTCCAGAATTGGAACCTCACCACTAGATGCAGTTTAATTTTAATATTTTCTTTGATTTTTTTTCTTTCCAGAAATACATAAAATATATGAAAAGTCTGACCAATTTGATCACTCATGGAGAATACTGTTGTCTGGTTACTAAAAATGAAGAAACAGTTGGTCAGGTAGGATTGCATCATTCATTATTTTACATTTATTTAAAGGACCCCTTTGGTGGCTATTAAGTTCAATGTTGAGTCACATTATATTTAGAGAATTTATATAATTAACTAAATAATCAGAACTTATATATATAATTAACTATATTAGTAACATGTGAAAAAATTAATGGATATTGAATTTATATAAGACAATTTTTTTTCAGAAATTTAAAAAATTTAATTTTTTAATTTTACTAAATTACAATCAAGTGTTATAGTTCAAGTCTTTAATATATTGAAAAAATTCATAATTAATTAAAATTTTTTTATTTCCTTCTTTTTCTTTCAATCTTTCTCCTCTTCTCTCTCTCAGTTAAGCTTGAAATAAATAAAAGTAAGGTCTCCAAAGTGCTGGGAATGCAGGGAAAATGCTGTTGTGTTTTATGTTCATGTGCTTGTGCCTGTTCCTGTGCCTGCACTTGCACACACCTTGTTGCTATGCTTAATCTTTACTTGGCAATTGTTTCTGATGGAGTTCCTGATTGATGCTACCAACAGGTGTGAAATTTGTGCAGTTATTCAGTTTTTGAATGCAAAAGGTATTAAAATTCATCACTAATTACTGGAAGTGTATGGCGAGTTGTGTATGGATGTCAAAAACATTCGCAAGTGGTGTAAGAATTTGCAACGACAACAAGGTTCAATGCTTCCTCAACAACAGCGAGCTGGTATGACATGAGCATACACAAACTGCCATAGTACCTACAAAAATGCATTGACCAAAATGGCAATTATATAGAAAAATAGATACATGTTCAAACTTTAAAACGATGTAAACATCATTCACAATAAACAGTAAATATTTCTGTAATTTTTAAATATTTTTGAGACTTTACCTTTGGGATTATTCTTTTACTATTATTTGGATTATTCAGACTATTGTCCTCATCTTTATTGTTATCTGTACAATGTTTCGGCTGATGTACTCTCCAGTCTTCTTCAGGTATTTCTTGTGGACTCGAGAACCTTCTTGTTGTAATTGGGAGCAATCACAGAACTTTGAACCCAACCGTTTATTCAATTCACAGGGGTTGGGTTCAAAGTTCTGTGATGGCTCCTGATTATGACAAGAACGTTCCTGAGTTCAAGAAGGTTCCTGAGACTGACAAGTAATACCTGAAGAAGGTCGGAGGGCACATTGGCCGAAACATTGTATAGATGATAATAAAGATGAGGACAATAGTCCGAATAATCCAAATAATACTAATTATCAAGCCTCATCTCAAAAATTCAAAGAAATACTCTTTTACTATTATAAGAAAACATAAATAATGACTATAACAGCCTTGGAGGTGCTTGTTGTGTAATGGTTATAGTCATAGGAAATGAACTTGGTGACCTGAGCTCAATTCCTGGACAAGGTTTGCATTTCACATAGGGAAAAGTATGCATCCAACTATTCTCCCTCCAGATATGGGTAAATAGTAAGACAGACTAGCTCTTTAACCTTAGTTTGGCAACCAGTCTAGGAGAAGGAAAACTCTGAATTCAAACCTGTTAAACTTCATTTAAGATATTGACTGTGTGCCACATCTTATTCGTGCGGAGGGGTTGGTAAATATATATGAGTCTAAAAGAAAATTTTAGATTGTTTTTGTTTTTTTTTAAATTTTAAATTTTTTAGTTTGACTTGAATTTTTTGAATTCTTTTTCAGTATATTCTAGTTTTGTGCAATTCTATTGGAACTCCACTAGAACAAAAAGACATTGAAATGGAGCCAGTCTTTTTAGAAATGAACAAGTCATATATTATTGTGGCATCAAGGGATGTTTTCTACATGTGGCAGTTCCAAAATCCAAAGAAAATCAATTCAGTACATTTATCTAGTCGAAGATCACGACGTGAAAAGTAAGGCATTCATTTTCCTCACCTTGATCCTAAACTTTTATAACTAATTTACAAGTATTTAACAGAAATGAAATATTTGTTCATTCATAGTTTGCATTAGTCATTATTTTGGGTTTTGTATTGAAATAGACTTAGCTCAAGTAAACAAGGACACAGCTCACAGGGGAGGTAACTCGTTGATACTTTATATCCCTATTTAATTATCTGAATCCAAATGGACTATCAATATTTATTAAACCGACTAGCAAAAAAATAACAAAACACTTTCTGGGCGGTGTGAAAATTTAATTTTTCCACTGTTTACTTATTATTTTAAATTACTCTACACTACTTGCTAAAAATGATAGGTTATGCCAGTCCATTATTCAACATTATCTGGTGTTCTTTCCTGCTATTGGGATCAAGTGACAACATTTTGAAGCCAACTGAGAATATAACAAGCGATAAATACTATTAGTACCTTAATTAACTTTGTTTTTACATTTGAAGTTGGTTTCTATATGATTCAAAACAAGGGAATACTTGATAACCAAATCTTGGGAACAATTTTTTTGAGACCAATTTTTCTAGAATCAAATTTTCTGACTACCATTTTTATATGTAAAATAATATTAGAGTATACACACATAAAGTACATCTTTCAAGTCTATATGTTTCAAATATTACTGGTATTAGCTATTTTGTTATTGTAATTGTGTACTATATATTTTTACTTCAGTTTTCTGTACATGATCCTTATCTTTTTTATTTTTATTTAGGTTATTTCACATTGATAAAGTTCCTGGCCCAAATACACAAAATGAAAATATTGACTTCAATTTGGCCACTGTTGTAAGTTATATTAAATTTTACCTAACATAATACAAGTAGCTATAAATATATATTATCTGTTGATGATATATGTGAGCTTTTAGCATTATGAGAATCTGTCATTTAACTTACATGTCTGTAACTTATGGAATTTTGGTAAATATTTAGACACAACTCCAGCTGATTGGAGCCAAAATTGATTAATTTCAAAAGTACAGGTTTTTACTCTACACCATCTGATGTCATTTGTTACATCACATGACAAAACATAGGTTATTTCCTATAAGTCTAACATGATCAAAGGGGAACAACTCTTGACTGATAAATTATTTATTTATTTTCCCATTAAAATAACCCTAAACCATAACCCTAACCCGTCTTCTTTTTTCCCAGTAGATCAATAAATAAATAAATAATTTATCAGTCAAGAGTGGTTCCCCTTTGATCATGTTAGACTTATAGGAAATAACCACACCATAAAGCTCAAATGATATTAAGCTACAATTTAAAAATTGATATATATATATATTATATATATATATATATATTTATTCATGCTATATAATATATAAATTTTAATTTCAGGCAACCACCAATTCGATTTGTGCAATTTGTGCGTCAGATAAAGTCCTTTTGGTTGTAAGTATATTGATAATTCAGTCTAAAGCAGGGCCACCCAAAATGGTCCATATAGATCCAATATTTTATTTTGCCAGGGTGAATAAAGCTATAGAGATAAATAGACAGGAAGAGAGAGATAGATAGAATTTACTAGTTTGCATTTATAAATCTCTTTATGATAGGAGAACAAAAGTCACTGGATCATGTAGACTAGTTGTCAGATATTGTACACCTAGCAAAATGCCTGCTGTTTGGGTGTGATGGCCACTAGTGATATGTTGTTTTCATACAATATGTTCAAAACATATGGGTTATTTAAATGAATGAATTAATGATCTGGGTCTGACCGAAAATATGCAGATTTCTTTAGCATTATTAAGGCATATGATCATTTTCATGAAAGAAAAAAATTAAAAATAATCAAATTTTAAGAATTAATTGTATAGAATTTAAATTTCAAAATTTCAAAAGAAAGAATGTTTTTTTTTTTTTTTTTAACATATTTATTAAAATTTAATTAGAAATAACTAATTAAGTTTATAGGTAGTTCTTCATGATGATGAGGAGGATGGTGTATTCTGCTGCTGTAGTAGTTCGGAATATTCACTTTTTCTTCATTTGAAGCCACTCTGTCCCTTCCTTTGTGAGGATTCTTATCTCCCTCAGTCACTTAGGGCTCTCTGGAGGTTCGCCTGCATCTTACCAAGCAAGTTTGTGCAGCGGTAACCCAGTAGTTGTTGAATCCTATTACGGGAAATTCCAGGGATTTTTGTGCAGGTGCTTCTTTGGGAATCCATAGCACATGACAAAGATGATAAAGATATAAAATAACTACATAGCATTATTGCTTGATTAGATTAAAAATGATCTAGACAAAAAACAAAAAAGTTTAGATAGATAAATCTGCCACTAAGTTAAATGAAAAATAAAATTTCTTGACAAACCAATAATTTTCAAAGACAATATTAACTTCATAATATAAAAAATATAATTGGTAAAGTTCCTTTTATGTTATTTAGATTTATATATTAAGATAAGAATTATCGTTTGTAATTGTTCAGTGTTAATTGTTAGTCAACAACAAAGATTGTATAATAAACATTGTCCAGAAAAATGAAATCAGTAGAAGGGATTTTTGGCATTTGTCTGTTTGTCTTGATGTGTCTGTAGTGGCGTAAACGGGTACTCCAACTAGTTCTACTTATTTAACTTTGTTTCCAACAAAGCCACAAAGTGTAGGGTACCTAGGTGGACCATATTTACTACACAGTAACAATAACAATTTTCTACAATTCTACATTCTTGAAATGATAGGACCACTAAATGGGCAAATTAAGTTTCAAGATCGATAACTCTTAAATAAAAATATGAGTTACCTCCCCGCAAATTAATGACTGCTGATATTTGTTATTGATTTTTTAAAGCTATGTGCTACTGAATTTTAAAATTTTGTTTTTTAATTTTAATTTTAATTTTTAATGGTTCATTGAATATAATATTTTTTGATATGATTTAATACAGAGTAGGATATGGTAAGTAAAAATCCTTTGTATTATTAATCTTTGGTCAAATTTTCGTCAGTTTGAAGTCTATAAATTAAAATTTTAAAAATATATTTTTTTAAAAATAACTAGGATTTCCATGGGTATAGATATCATACAGCTTTAGTCTCAATATTTTCTGAACACACCTCGTATTAGCAGAATACCAAACAGTGCCTGAAGGAATCTACTTTGTACTTTCCAGTTATATGATTACTAAGCTGGTAGAGTATCTGCCTAGGAATCACAAGGTTCCAGGTTCCATACTGGTCCTGCCAACTCAGTGCATGAGTAACACAGATTGGGTAATCTGATCTGTGACGGTAGGTGTGGCGCTCCACCTCAGCAAATACAATCCCCCTTGTCTAGCACTAGCGAAAAGGAGATAGACTCCCTCGCTGTCAGCTGATGCCCACAATAGGCCACTCCAACTTTACTTTTTTACTTATTTTCTTATACTTTTGTAGAGAAACAAAAATTGACTGAGTATTGTTTCTTTGTACAGAATAAATGTGAGAACAATTCACTGTGAGTGATAACAAGGCTGAGCAAACTTAACAGAAGTGAATACAAACATGACAGGAGATACAAAACAAGCTCATACAGAGTTGTATGAGTGAAATGTCCTAATAGGAGAATTATATTTTACTAGAGAAAGTCTTGAGGCTGCTGGTAAAAGAGAAAGTGTAGACTTACATGTTGAGCATGTTCTCATGTACCATGCCGCACAAGAATGTTGGGGGTGCAAAGCCTCTTATTAATAGACAGGAGACACAACTAGTGCGTGTTGACTCTGTCTAGGTTAGAGGGTAAAAAAAGGGTTTTGACTTTGCCGCTTACAGTTTTATAATATTGCTCACTACATCACCTAGTGCCTACTGGCAGACACAGGAGGTATTAGTTAATAGATGTAATCCCAAAACTTTGTTGCATTAGTATATTTTATTGATCAAATAAACAAAAAATTCTTATTCTTAACTTGTTAATATTTGATAAAACTCCTTTTTTAATTATAGAAGAGATGAATTTATTTTCTAACTTGTGTTGGTTTGTTTCCATAGGCCAGAGAAAGTGGAGTCATTCATCATTACAGTCTTCCACATGTAATGTTAGAACACAAATACGACTTCAATGTTTTTCCCAGTCAAATGGCTCTCAACTCCAATTCCACGTAAGTTGACATTAGTCATTGTGTATGTTCAAATTGTATTATAGAACCTTTCAAATTAAATGGTTACTTCATTTCTTTATAAATGTACTCTTTCTCTAAGACTGAATAAATCAGCTGGTTTTTTTCTGTCTCAGACTTTTGCAATTACTTGATGAACCGATGTCAATGTGAAGTAGGAACTATCTCCTTGCTAGTATTCTTCCTTGTTCTTTGCTCTCTTAATCTTTCACCCAACATGCCATAAAACCAACCAATCAATCATATCATTTCTATAGAAATTAGAGAGGAATTTAAATTTTCATGTTTTCTATAAATTTTCACTTATATATAAAAAAATACTATTGCATTTTTATATTTTACTTCAGTTATCAAAAATAATAAATTTTTTTCTTTATAGAAATGAAATATTTTTTTCTTTATGAAAATGAAATTTTTAATTTTTAAAAATAACTTTTTTTATCTTTTATTTTAAAAATTCTTAGATTTTCATGTTTTCTATAAATTTTTGCTTATAATAAAGAATACTATTGCATTTTTATATTTTACTTCAGTTATTAAAAAATAAGTAAATTGATGGAAATGAAATTTTTTAATATTTAAAAGTAACTGTTTTTATTTATTCTTTATTTTCAAAATTACTTTATTAGAATTCTTTCTATGGTTGATAACTTTGGAGTGCTGACATTCTACCAGCTGGAAAACCCAAATTCAGCTGGATCAACAGGAAAAGATTTTTCTGGAGAACGACTCAAATTTGAACGCAAGGATGTTTGGAATATCAAATGGGCCAGTGTGAGTAAATAAATTGTTTATTTTTTATTTAAAAAATTTTTTGATAGGTTTTTTTAAGACATACATATTTTAATTATTTTGAGAGATAAATAAGGTCTTCTACCATATAGTGTCACTAAGAGTGGAGATAGAAACATGTTTAAACATGCATTCTGTTGTATAAAGTAAATAAAGTCAGTGGACTGGCCTGTTGCTGATATCAGCTGGACAGCAAAGGAATCCCTAGCGCTAGACCAGGGAGATTGTTTTTGCATATGAGATAGAGTGCCACACCTATGTCAGTTCCCCATTTTACCACACAGATCCAAGCTGTGCTACTCATGTATTGAGTTGTATATAAAGTCCTGTTCAAATGTGTTTGCTATTGGTTCAATGTGTGACAACATTGAATAATAGCACTTGATAGTCATGAGTACTATGTCTCAGTTTTGCATAAAGCAGAATTCAGTAATAACATTTTTGACACTGATTGGGTGTTTTTATACTTGTGATGAAAGAAGATAACAAACTCATATTTATGTTTTTTTAAATTTTCTACTTTTATTCAGATGTTTTTCATTATCCAGACTAGCTTTCTTAGTTGGTTTCTTTGATACTATCATTAAGGAGAAAAAAGAAAAGTCCCCTAGCATGGTAGTTCAAATGGGCTGAGAAAGGGCTAATGCCCCAAGCCTCTCAAATATGTCTGTTCTCTTTTATATTTCAACCCCAACTCTAAAAAAAAAAAAGTTGCTAAAACAAAAATCAGACCTTTTCCCTTTCCTCCACTCCAATCAGAGGTCACATTTTGAAATCTTGATTCCCATACATCTATACTAAAGGGAGTCCCTGTGGCATAATGATGAACATACTGGACTGCAACATTGTTGTAAGTGAGTTTGAACTCCAGTTATGCTATTATGTTCACTTTCGGACTAATACCCTTAGGAAAGATATGAACCCCCTTTCTACAAGGATTGCATTGGCATTGAATAACCCACAAAGGTTGATATGCTATTAAACAAAGAAACCAAACCAAACCATCTATACTGGATCTCATTTGTACCCTTGTCACTCATATTGCAGGTTTTTGGCTCTGGGGTCACAATCATACTCATTGCCCAATTTTTTTACATGTGCACATGTTTTTAGTTGATTTTAAAGTTAAAAAGTTAAAGCCTCAGTCTAGATACTATTATAACCCAGTGATGCTGATAGGTTTTTGATTTAGTGCGTCCTGGACACACACATTTGCTTTGAATGAGTCCCCAGGAAAATTTATGGGTTCCAACTAAAGCCATCTAAATCCTACCTTGTAACCTATCCTGTGTAATTTGTTTCTAAGAAACTATTGAAATGTATTTACAGTTAGCTTGAAATGGTGAAGGAAGAAAAAAGAAAAACACTGGGACGCATGAATACGATTTTACTGTGACCTTTAGATTTTTATGCGTCAGGGACGCAGGACGCGTACCTATCAGCATCTCTGATCACCTATTATAACATTTGAAGATTGGTTTTCAGAATTCCTGTTCAGTCTAAACTAATCCCTCATCAGGATTGAACTAACTATGATAACTATAACAGTCTTTATATATTCCAATGACCCATTCAATTTTATTTAAAAAATTATGAAATTGGAAAAGATATCTATACTTGGTATTCATTAAATAATTGCTTAAGTTGATATAAAAGAAATTTGTTAATCTTGCATTTAGAATAACAGCTTTTGTTTTTAATTCATTGTATATTTTAAGCATTTATTTTTTTCATTTCAGGATAATCCTGATTTATTTGCCATGATGGAGAAGGATAGAATGTATGTCATTCGTGGACTTGATCCAGAGGTAACTAATTTGAATATTTGTGTTTATTAATGGTATTAAATAGTAGCTCAAATGATATTATTGCTACCATTTGATCTTCATCCCCATTGGGGCCACCTGTTAGCTGTGGGTAGTGACCCATGATGCTTAAGGATGGAATCTTGCTGGCTGAGCAGTCCATGACATGCAACACTCCACTTTGGTCCTTACTCAGGATAGATAGACTATTGGAGAGGACCCCTCCAATCAATTGGCTGGTCACATCAAGCCCTAGTACCTATATGATTGTCTCAATCCTATTGCTTTTATGGCAAGCCCCAACCCTTTTTAGCATATATGTGCTAGAAGGTGGTGGCTGGATATAATGTTAAACTGCATCTAGTGGTGAGGTTTCAATTCTGGAGTACCCCATTCATTGCCATTACTCCCAAATAAAAAAAGTGGTAGTACCTGTTAGAATCCCATTCATGAGTTGAATAGATCAAAAAATGAGTTTAAAAAAAGTGTTTAAAAAAATTTGAATACCCAGCAAAAATAAATAAAACAAAAAAGTTTTTGGCATAAAATAACCCAAGGGCTGACATCTAGTGAAAATACGACTGACCAAACAACCATTCGAGCTTCTATTTAATTTTTCTATTTCTATGAATCTCAATTTTGAATTTTAATCATCAGATATATTATCTAACAGTCATTTTTAAAATCAAATTATAGCCAAGCCATAAACAATTTTTAAAGAATTTTATCTAAGCTAGAATTTATTTCTCCGGAAAAGAAATCTATTGAAGAAATTTGTTAACATGAATGGTTGAACTATCAACCAACATTTTATGTTTGCCTTTTATGATATATAATATAAAAGTGATATTGTAATGCAGTGCAATGCAAAGATGACTTCAGCCTGTTTACTGGGGCTATAGAATACACTAAGTGCACCTGTTGGGCGTGGGTGGCTGAGCAGTCTTTGACCCAGGTATTAAGTGGTCCCATGACATGCAACACTACACTTTGGCCCTTATTTGAGCTTGATGGGTGGTTGAAGAGGACCCATCTGATCAATCGACTGGTCATGTTAAGCTCAGGCAATTATATGATTGTCCTGACCATATTCTTCAAATTTGTCATATGTCAAACAATTTATTAATACACATGAAGTTAAGCAAATCATACACACACACAACACACACACACACACACACACGATTTATATATATATATATATAAGATTCGGCATTAAATAACCTACAAAGGTTGATTTGCCATTAAAAACCAACCAACCAAAGTTGTTGAAGACAAGTTGTAAACCTTTCACTTTTGGAAACATGAAATCTATATAGTTTCTTCACAATATACTAATGTACTAATAGCTTAACGAAAAAAAAAAAGATGAAAATAAAGAGAGAATTCCTTGAACAATTTATTTATTTTTTTTGTAAAGTTGCCATGAATATTCTGTTTTTTGAACATTAGTCATCAAATAAAAGTGAAATATCAATAAAATCATGAAGTTTTAACTTAGTTAAGATTTGTTCAAGGGAGACAACTTTCAATGGGTGTTAGAAAAGTTAAACATGCTCTAATAATATCATGCCATTTATGTTTTTATCAGATGGAATTGTTTGTATATGCTTGTCAGCTGTAATTAAACAGCTTAATTGCATTATAATTTAGATAAGATAGATTTGATAAGGAATTTTTATTTTGTCTGAAATAATTTGTATTAAAATGTAAAATCATCAAGTACTATTATTTTTATTCCTAGTTTTAATCTTTCACACAGACTAGAAGTGGCTACCCGACGTCGCCTGGGTAGAAGGGGGGGAGTTAGTCTAACAGATCCATTATTATTGAATCCATACGTAAAAAAGACCTAGTGTTGATCCGGCCTTGTAGGGCATCAAAAAAAAAAAAAGCACACAGACACTCTGAAAAGAAAAATCAGTGTCTCCTATTTGAAATATTAAATGCAAAAAAAAAAAAAATCCATGCTGTTACTATTTAATTTTTATTTTTTAATTATCTTCATGATCATAAATCAAATCTTCATTGTTTTTGCTCTAAAAGCAAAATATGGTCATAGTGAATGTTTATATATATATATTTCCTTTGTTGTTAATTGTTTTATTTACGTAGCTTCTTCTGGACATAGACGCACACATACATACATACATACATACATACAACTGCCATTTATATATGTATATATAGATATAGATGACCATGTAACAACAGAAGAAGTGGTCCTTCCTTGTGATGGATGTGATGGGCGTATCCTGATAATCACTCACAGTTATTTCACCAAGAATCCAAGTCCTGGCTGCGTAACATTTCTTTAAGTACCTCAAAGTAAAAATCCTCTCTCCCCTCTCCTGAGGTTTTACAATAGGAAACAATTTTATCTATTTACCAAACTTTGAATTATTCAGATTGCAAAGTCTGGTCCTGTATTCTGCCATTCATGGATTATCATCAAGTTAATTAAACTTATTTTACTCTTTATTCCAGGAACCAGTCATCAGTAAAGGTTACATTTGCCAGTTCTCAGATTTACAAATCAAAACTGCCCTTTTAGATGACATAATGCTGAATCCAGAAAATCCAACTAAAAGACTTGTGGTTGATATAGAAATCAAGGTAAATTTTAGATTTTTCAATTGAAAAAAAGAAAAAGAATTTATTTGAATGTATTTACCCAACCACTCCACCATGAACCCATCCAGGATGTGACACAAGGTCAATTCCATTAAAGTGGAGTACAATTGGGGCAGGGATAGCTCAGTCGGCTAGAAACCACAAGGTTCCTAGTTTGATACCGGTCCTCGCCAACTCGGCGTATGAGTAGCACAGGGATCTGTGCGGTAAAGGAAGGAGCTGATGGTAGGTGTGGCGCTCCACTTCCGATGCCAAAACAATCTCCTTGGTCTAGCGCTGTTGAAAAGGGGATAGACTTCCTCGATGTCTGGCTGATACCGACTTTAGGCCGCCCCGACGACTTTACTTACTTACAATTGGATTAAATTCAGAGTTTTCCATCTCTTAGACCGGTTATCATACCAAGATCAAAGACATAGAGGGAGAATAGTTGAATTCATACTTTTCCCTAGGGTATTAGCATTATGTGAAATGTACCACTACTGTTCTTCTACAAGGATGGCTTTGACATTAAATAACCCACATAGGTTGACATGCCATTAATCAAGGAAACCAAATCAAACCAGCTATATATTCCTATTTTTGCTTACAGAATTTCAATGTGGTAGAGTTTGTTGAATCAACATATATTCACCTTCACAGGAAGACTGTAACTAGCATCCAGTTACCAGACAAAAGAAGGGGACTGTAACTGAATACAGGGGACTGTAACTGGATTCAGCATTATGTCACAGTCGTGTGTTGGGTATATATGGAACAAAGTATCCACACTAAAACCAGCTACCAATCAGAATCCTGGGAATGAGCTTGGCCAAGGTACACAGTGGAATAGCCCAACCTGCTATATAAACCACCTACCAATTCTGGATACTCAGCAGATTCAAGTTGCAACACAGCTGAATATTGATCACCTCATATAATGTTCTACATGGTACTGCAAACAGGATGGAACTAGTTTCCCCTCAAAGGCTATGGGGGTGGGGGAGATGTAGAATCAACATATACTCACTTTCATAGGAAGGCTGTGACTACTATCCAGTTACTAGACAAAAAAAGAGGACTGTAACTGAATACAGGCCATATACTAACTGCCAGAACACAGTCCTTTGTTGAGTATATATGGAACAAAGTGTCAACACTAAAACCAGCAGCCAATCAGAATCCTGGTAATAAGCTGGATACTCAGATTCAAGTTGCAACACAGCTGACTATTGATCTCCTTATACAACATTCTACAATATTATAAATAATATCTAATTATCTCCATTTTGATTCCACTAGAAATAATAAAATCCTAGTGTGTTTGATTTAGAAGAAAATGAACTTTTATAATAAAAAAGATGAAAGTATGTGTACTTATTTATTGCAGATATTGTATATTTTGTTTGAATAATGACCCATATTTGGTTGTTGTTAATCACAGATGGATAGTCCATTACCCTTCACTTCTTCCTCATGACATCATTTTTGGGACCATTGTTGAGGTATATGTTCCTTGATAGTCTCCTGGTCAAATGCTTGGTTGGTATTATAAGCACTTTTCACTGCTTTACATTTAATTTTGAACTGAAACAATGAAATTGCTCAAACTAGCTGTTTTTTTCCATTTTTAATTTGATAGAATAATGAAAACCAAACCATTACCATTAGCATAAACCACAGAAAATACTGTATTACATTATGTTTAAAATACAGAACCATATTACCTTTAGGCACCCCTTTTTGATCTCGATTAAGAAAGGACATGTTTTTCATTTACACTGTTGTTTGTTAGAGGTTAGGGGTTAGTTTTATAATTTAAAAAAAAATCTAAAAATCGTTAAAACAACCAGATATTGATGGTGTAAATGAAAAACATGTCCTTTCTTAATCGAGATCAAAAAGGGGTGCCTAAAGATCATATGGTCCAAAATATATAAAGATATAAAGGAAAATAATATTATAAATCATTATAATTATAAATTATCATCATAGATCCTATGTATAAGGGAGATTAAAAAATCATCCACACTTTTGTTTTATGGAAGCCAAGCTCATCGTGGATGATTTGATAAGCAGAACCATGACTAATCTTCAGAGAACAAGCTACCTCATTGATGATAATTCACTGGTTTGTCATTACTATCTCTTGAACTTGCTGAATCTTCTCATCAGCCACTTTTAAACTTTACAATCCACTCATACATGCTTTTACGTGGTAGTGCACTGTCCCTGTATTGTGCTAGCAGCTTCTGATGAATTTCAGCCTCTGATACTCCTTCCAACCAGAGAAATTGAGTCACTTCCTTAGGGCTTATTGCTAGAGGAGCTGCCATATTTACACTGTAAAGACAGCAAGCAAAATGGCATGGTCAGGTATAAAACTCGAACACAACAGTGCCAACTATAAGCACACATGCGCAGAATACAGTGTGACAATAATAAAGATATGTTATGGTGAAAGTGTGGATAATTTTTGACTCTCCCTCATATAATGGAGAATTATACCATCTTATATGATAATATCTAATAAATATACGGTTATTTCCTATAATTCTAACATGATCAAAGGGGAACCACTCTTGACTGATAAATTATTTATTTATTTTCCCATTAAACTATCCCTAACCCTAAACCCTAAACCCTAACCCTAACCCTAATCCCGTCTTCTTTTTTCCTAGTAGATCAATAAATAAATAAATTATCAGTCAAGAGTGGTTCCCCTTTGATCATGTTAGATTCATAGGAAATAACCAAATATACCTTTTGTATAAAGGTATATATTTATTATCATAAATGACAGAAAATATTACTCACCTCGAAAAATGACATGATAACTGTAAATTTGGTATTTTAACTAAATAATAACATAAATTCAATCTTAGTTTTTGCTGGAGATCTAACTATAAAGATATGATTGTTACCAATGCTGATATTTTTACTTTATAAATTATGTGTTGAAATTTATTCTTAATTATGAAATACTGAGAAAAAACATTCAAGGTCTTTGAATAACCACAATCTATAAAGAATATAAGCTAAGTTTTTTGTGGTTACTAATCCAAGTCCTTTCACTTTGCTGATGGATAACTTTAAAAATCACTTTGAATTGCCAATAGTTTTGACTTATATCATAACTGTTACATCACTTTTATTTTTTAGAGTAAATGCAATAATGATTAAAGATCTTAATTTGCATATTTTATTTTAGAGTAGTTTTATAACTGCTGATACTTAAAAGATATTGAAAGCAAATATTGTTTCAGAAAAAGAAATCAAATATACATTCTCTACTGTCCCGGGCATTTGTTTTTGTCATTCTTGTGAGAATAGCTGATGTGCTTCCCTGTGCTGCACTTTATTCTCTTCCAGAATTTGTTTTTGTTCTTGCAAGAATAGCTGTGCTCTACTTCATAATGTTCAGAGTTTGTTCTCATCATTTTTGTGAGAATAACTAATGCGATTCCCTGCACTGTACTTCATTCTGATCCAGAATTTATTCTTGTCATTCTAGTGAGAATAGCCAATGTGCTTCCTTGTGCTGAACTTCATTCTGTTCCAAAATTTGTTCTTATTGTTTTTGTGAGAACAATTGGCATGTTTCTCTGTGCCTTACAACATCTGATTAACAAACTGATTGTTTTTGATCTTGTCTCTTAGTCTCTGCACTTGTTGTTGGAGTCTTGCAATTTCTTAGCAGTTGATTGTTTTCTCTTCATTGATCAGAAATGATTTCTACTCATAATCTAGTTAAAAAAAACCAAGTAGAATAAATATAGAATATGTATTATTCAGATTATTTGTACTATTGTCCTCATCTTTATTAGACTGATGTGACCTCTGGCCTTCTTCAGATATTTCTTGTCAGACTCTGGAGCCTTCTCGAACTCCTGGTCAAGGGTGACAGTATCATAGAATAATTAACACAGCTTAACACTTGTACCCAGTCATGGTTAATGGAATGAGAACAGTCTACCCCTGTGGATTGAATAAAGGGTTCGGTTTGAAGTTCTGTGAAGGCTCCCAATTATGACATGAAGGCTCCCAAGTGTTTGAAGAAAAGATTTCCAAGTTCAAGGAAGTTCCCGAGTCCGACAAGAAATACCTAAAGAAGGCTGAAGGCACACTGGCCGAAATGTTGTGTAGATAACAATAAAGATGAGGACAATAGTCTGAATAATCCAAATTATCAAGCCTCATCTGAAAAATTCAGAGAAATAAAAATAGAATAGATATTTTGAATGGATGCTTTTTTTTCCCTCATTATTTTCTTTATTTCTTTTCCCTTTGTCAGTGTTATTCTTTCTACCTCTCAACCCATTTCCTTTTTTCTACTCTCTTTTCATTATTTCCTTTTGTTTTTGTGTCTCCCTTCTAGTCCTTACAAAAGTGGCTATTCTGATTGGCACTTTGGTTCTCTGCTGATAATCAGCAGTGAGCACAATCTTAGCAAGCCTCACAAATTCATATCTGTGTATTCAAATACACACCTTCCTTTCTTTTTATTTCATGAGATTTGTACCTTGAATTAATTACCAAATTTTTTCAGGCTTTAAGAGACACCAGAGGACTATTAGAAAAAGTTGGCATTGAGGAAGCACAGAAATTCATTGAAGATAACCCTCATCCCCGATTATGGTATGTTGACTTTTGAGATAAAAAATACTTTAATCCGTGTTTAAATGTTAACATGATATATAGATATCTTTGTGTTTTGTTATTACTTTTTTTATGTTATTTGTTGATAGAGATTAATATGTATACTCATCATCATCATCACGTCGTGCTCGCAACACGGATATCCATGACTCTCTCTCGCCAACTGTCCCTACTGGTCATCATCTCTGGCAGGTTCTCTGCGCAGTATCCAGAATTTGTACAGAGCTGATTGATGTAGGTTTTTACTGGTCAGTCTACATTTGTGTGTCCATGTATAGGTGTCCACTGGAGAATATCACTTAGTTTGTCCTTGCTTCTTCAGCAGTGTCCAGCATGTCTTGTTCTTCTTACTCAGATGGATTGTGTGATAAGAGGCAGGTGGCCATACAGCTGCTAAGAGTAGTGCAACTGCACAGTAGCAATAATATGGCTATGGCTTGGAAGAATTCTCACTTTATCTTATCAGTGAGATCAGATTTCCACATGATTGATAATCTGTCTATAGCAATCCATGCTTTTCCTATGTGTGCGTTGATATTGCTTTCTGTAGATGAGATATTACTATCTAGGTATGGGAACTGGTCTTCTAATTTTAGAGGCTTATCATCCAGTGTGGAGATATCTCCATTTTGTTTAAAACATGATCTCATTATATCTGCATTTACATAGATAGGCCAATGTCTCTTGCTGCTTTACTACACTTTTCATCATCATCATCATGTCGCGCTTTCAGCGCGGATATCCATGACAATCTCTCTCCATCCATCCCTATCGCTCATCATTCTCGGGAGGTCCTCTATGCAGCATCCTGTATTCGCACAGAGCTGATCAACGTACGTTTTTGCTGGTCGGCCCACACTGGCTTGTCCATGTGCTGGCTTCCACAGGAGGACATCGCTTATGAGTTCATCCTTGCTTCTCCAGCAGTGTCCCGCGTGTCTTGATTGGGTAATTCCATGTCAAATCATCCAGAAATAAGTAAAATTGTCACCCACCCCTTCAATTTAAAAAAATTTTTTTCCAGATGTGGACTATGTTAACATTAGACAATCACCAAAATTTGAGCTTCCAATTCCAAAAATTGGCGGAGTTATGTCGATTTTTAACTCTCCAAATTTGGTGAGGTTGGCAAAAAATGGTGACTTTTTGTAATCTATTTTTGTCTGTAAAATGAGTTCTAGAGCTTCCCCTACTACTAAATCAGAAATCATCAACAACTAAATTGGTTGACTTTAAGACTTTTTTGATAGCATTTTTGGATTCCTTGGGTGAAAATGCTTTTATAAACCAATTTTTAGGATTTAGGGAAGCTCTAGAACTCATTTTACAGACAAAAATAAATTATGGGTAAATAGTAGGGCAAACTGAGTTCTTTAACCTTGGTTAAGCAACCAATGAAGTAGAAGAAAACTGAACTCAAACCTGTTAAAATCTGCTGAAGAAACTAACCATGTGTCAAGTCTTGCTTGTGCAGAGGGGTTGGAAAATAGATATATATACTGGTTGCCTAATCAAACCTAAACTGCTCTATTATTTACCCATAGCTACTGTGTGTGTGTGGGGGGGGAGAGAACGGATTCATGCCTTTCTCAAGAGCATTAGTGTCAAATGAAATACAAACAGCTTTGTACAGGATTTGAACCCTGGTTGCCAATTTCATTTCCTATGATGGTAACAATTATGCCTAGTAGTGCTGGTGACATATGCACAATGTTTCATTTGTCAAATAATTAGCATGTTGGATTAGTAAATGTTTGTACCTTACTTTACTAATTCCGTTTGATGTTGAGTGCCAGCTTTAAGGAGGCATTAAATAAGGTACTGATCTTAAAAGCCATTAATTAATTCAATCCAGTCTGGCCACTCAAAAGAAATTTTGATCTGGTATTGAAAAAGAATTGGTCCCTATGCATTTATGTTATATATACACAAGTTTGGTATGTATCTGTGTAGATGGCAGGCAAATGTTAGCAAGACAAAATCACCCCCCTCAACAAAAGAAACAAAAAACTCCAAGAAAAGAGAAAAAGCAAATGAAGGGTATAAAAATAGAAATTGATTACTGTTTTTTAAGCCATTTTGTTAGCACAAAGGACAAAGAGACAACATAGAGCTTTTCTTTTAAAAGAAAAACCTGATTCATATTTTTTATTTTTTTATTGATAAAACTTCATATAACATAATTGGCTCCAGAAGTGAATTGCTGAAAAAAAAGAAAAAAGAAAACTGTATTGGTCTTTTGGACTATAAAATATCTCCAACCATAAATGAACACTGAAATTTGATTATGAAACTCATAAAAAATTGTCCATCATTGCCTTGTATTATGTATGTATACCATATTAATTTGTGTACAATGTGAGAAACTTTTCTATCAGAATCAATAGCTAGAATGGAATGTTTGAAGTATACAAAGTGCAAACTTTTGGTAATTTCATTTGCTTGTATCAAGAAAGTAATAACTATCTACAATGATGCCACCACTCTAATGTGGCTTCTTTTTAAAACAGCAAACTTTTATCTATAATTGCTTTTGCTTGGCTAGAATGATTTACAAAATTTATTTACTTTTGGCAAACAAATATCCCATGTATATGGCATTCAGAAACTCTCATCTTTAAAGATATACAAGTCTGGGTTTTCCACTTGTTTCTAAAATCAGGTTTAATGATAAGCAAACTGAAAACTGACTACCATGAAACTTTTATCTATCTATACATATATAAAGGGCAGTTGTGTGTATGTATGTATGTCTGGAGGAAACTATGAAAATAAAACAATTAATGATAAAGTAAATATATATACACATTGAATATCATCAGTTCTTGCTTTTTGTGCAAAAATTATGAAGATATGATTCATATTCGAAGATATTTAAAAATTAAAATATACGTAGAAATAGCATTGAAATTCTACTTAAAAATGTCCAGTATTTGTAAATATTAAAAGGAAACAAATCAATACCCCCTACCCAGTTGACGCTGGGTAGCCACTTCTAGTACCTAGTAAAGTTGAAATCCCAATATACCTCAACCCTGTTGGATGATGCTGTAGAATACACTGACTGCACCTCTGCAGAGGAGTAAAACTGCCCACCCCCAATGTTGGCCGTGGATGATGACTTGGAGACAGATTTGTGGTGGCTGAGTGGTCTGTGAACAGGTTACACGTAACATGCAACACTCCACTTTGGCCCTTACTCGGACTAGACTGGCCCCATCCAATCAATTGGCTGGTTATGTCAAGCCCGAGCAACTATATGATTGTCCTAACCATATTCATCAGATTGCTCTTATGGTAAACACCTGCTCCTTTTTATCATATAGGTGCTAGTAGGCTCTGGCTGAGGCTTAATCAGCAGTATTTATTAATACACATAAAGTTAAGAATCAAATATATATATATATGAAGTAAAGTTGGCGGGGTGGCCTAATGTTGGTTTCAGCCAGACAATGAGGGAGTATATCCCCTTTTCACTAGTGCTAGACGAAGGAGATTATTTTAGCATCTGTAGTGGAGCGCCACACTTACCATCAGCTCCTCATTTTATTGCACAGATCCCTGTGCTACTCATATGCTGAGTTAGCAAGGGCTGTTATCGAACCTGGAACCTTTGCGATTTCTAGGTGGACGCTCTACCAACTGAGCTAATATATGTATATATATATATATATATATATATGGAGGAAAGGAAAGGAAAATATGAGAGGGCAAAGTTGAAGGCTATTTGTTTAAAAAAATATAAGAGAAGCAAAAAAAGCCCTATGTCTGTAATATTAGAGAGTTTCAAAATTATTTTTGTATAAAATTTGTGAAATTTAAAGATTGCTATACCGAAAGTTTGGATTTTGAAGAAAAAACTCGAATTTACATGACTTTCAGATGTAAAAACACCCTGTCAACTGACGTCACAAATCGGACCTTATTGATTTAAAAAAACAATTTCTCATATATTTATGGTTCAATCTTAAAAATATTTATATGGTTGGAAAGTGAATAAAATAATCTCTCTAAATATGTAATTTTTATGTGTTTTTATTCATTGAATAATTTTTTACAGCAAGTTAAAAATGTATTTTGCTTCAAACAACCAAAAATGCGTGATAGGAATTTTTTTCCGAGAATACATTTTACACTCTACATTTCTTTGGAAAATCTAAGTGGCTAATCTTTATCAATATTCTTTAAATTTTGCACTCAATTAGAAGACACCTGGAAGTACAAACAGGGCCTTTTTTTTGTTTCTAGGACCCGTGGAAGTAAAAATACAATAGTACAAACTTAAAGGCTATTTGTTCAAAATGTGTATTAGAAGCAAAAAAGAAGCACTATGTCCGTGATATTAGAAAGTTTCAGAATTATTTTGATATATAATTTGTAAAATGTAAAGATTGCTATACTGTTCGGGATTTGCTTCGAAAGTTTGTATTTTAAAAAAAAAAAAACTCAAATTTATTTGTCTGACAGGCGTACGGAGTAACGTAAACTCTCAGCTAGGCATCGTTTGTGCAGACAATAAAGTTTAAATTCATCACTTATTTCTCGTCCAATTTAAAAAATATTTATATCGTTGAAAATAAAATAACATAATCTTTCTAAATATTTAACTTTTATGTGTTTTTAACAATTGAATTATTTTTTATGTCTGTTTCAATTTTTGAAAAAAAAAATAACTTGAAATTACGAGAGATGTAAACAAAACACGGCACACACTGACCGGGTTTGTGTGAAAACATATGTAAATAGGTAATCTATTTCTTTTATGTAATTCAACATAAGCATTTAAAATGTATTTTTAAATTCAAAGTGATGTTATATATTTAAATTAATATCATATATGTATATACATGCAGTATAAAAATGAAAATGTTGAATAATCTTGTGGTAAACTTTAAAAAAAAAAAAAATCTTGACATTCCTACATTTTATTCCCCAAATAATGGATTCTAGCATGGAGATACATAAAATCTAAGACTAGAATCAGAAAGAACATAGAATTTTACATAAGAATGCAAAGTTTTATCAAAATTGCTTCAAAAAAAAAGAAATGGTGAAGAAATTACTGAATTTTTTGTTCTGAATCGGTCCATGAGTTGACAGATTTTTTTTATCAAAATCATATCACTTTTTTACCCCCAATTTCGGGGCTTTAAATTCTCATAACTTTTGAACCATTGGGGATATTTGTATAATTCAAACAGTTCTGAACTCCATTTACAAAGCTCTATATAACTAATGTGGTTAAATAACAATAACCTCAAATAAAAAAAATCGACTGGGAATGATATATATATATATATATATATATATATATATATATATATATATAGCTAGATTTGGCATCGAATAACCCACAAAATTGATATGTCATTTAGACACCAACTAACCAACCTACCAATATACCTGAAAATAAAATATATTCATATTTTTTAAATACAAAAATAGGTGGAGTCTCATTAAACATAATATCATATTATATTAAATTTACCAAGAAGTTTGTTTGTTGCATTAGGAGCATTTAGTTTTGAATAAGTTTATAAAAAATATATGGTTTTTAAATATATTATGACAGATGCTGTAGTTTATAGCGAATTAGGGAAATTTATGAAATGAAATAAAAGTTTCTTTGATGTTGTTAAAATATCCTATGAATATTTCATTACAAACCTTCACCACTGAACTTGTATATGATTTTTGTTTTAGGTATCTTTTAGCCGAAGCAGCACTGGACAATATGAATTTGACGATTGCTGAACAAGCGTTTGTACACTGTAAAGACTTTCATGGAATTCAGTTTGTTAAAAGACTCAACAACCAGCCAGTAGGTTTCTTTATTTTTTTTTTAAACATGTTATTGGATATCTGTTTTGTTTAATATCTTGACATGAATTAAAAGTAATCATTAATCTGTTGAATGAGGGTCATTCAGTAAATAAGGTGAATTTTGCCTAAGGAGTTGGCAATAGGAAGCACTGTTTACATTTGCACCCTTTTCAAGGAAATCAATAGTTATGGGTCCTTTAATGTCCCAGACGACTGTCTCCTTTTTTACTGATCACTATGCCTGGAACTTTTTTTTTTACCGCAGAGTCAGTGTATTTCCGATCCATGGACTTTCTTTTTGACTCTGGCTCATAGTGGCAAGCCCCTGTTTAGCTCATTTGTAAACTTTCTTTTTATTACTAAAACTCTATCTAAACTTGTATTTAGCCCATTTATAAACATTTTTTACTAAGACATGCTTCTCTGTACACATCACACATTCATCTGTAAATGTGTTAAATAAAATAAAGATATAAATATAAGAAATTCATGTAATTCAACAATATTCTAGTAAACAGGATTTATAAAGTATTAAAAAAAAGGGGGGGGTGATTAATTGGAGCCTTTTTATGATAAATATATAATAGTGTTTTTTCCTATATGTGAAAATTCAGTTTACTTTTTCTCATAAATTTAAAAGAATGTTAAAATATCTTTGAACCCCCCCCCCAAAAAAAAAAAAGAAACAATCACATATGTCATCAGGGATTTATACTGAACTCTAATCTTTTTCCTGCTAAATTAACCATAATTAACTGATTAAGTCTCTGCTATATCTTTAAAAATTCCCAAAAAAGCAACCCCATATAACTTATGAATGCAAAATATAAATACACAAAAAATTATTGGTTATTTCCTATAACTCCAACCTAAAAAAGGGGAACCACTCTGAATGAATTTTATCTGTTAATTAATCTACTCCTTATTTTCTCATTAAACTAACCCTAACCCTAAACCCTAACCCTAACCCTGTCTTCTTTTTACCTAGTAGATCAATAAATAAATAATTTATAAAATTCATTCAGAGTGGTTCCCCCCTTTTTTAGGTTGGAGTTATAGGAAATAACCAATTTCTTTCTAATGAATAAATAGAAAGATATTTGTTAGCTTAATTTTTTGGGTTTAATTCATTTTCTCATTAAATTTTATGGAAGATTCAAAAGAGGTAAATAAAGAGTTCAGTATTTCAATGGTATCAAATTTATTAGATTATTCTCACTAATTTTCACTTTGAGTTTTTTTTTCTCATTACAATAAGTGGTAATCTGAACATTAGCTACATAAATGAGATTATCCTCCCCTTGTTTCTTTCACTTGGAGGAAGCTGTCTGTTTTGTTCGGCTATTTTCATTTTATCATAATCAATACAACTGCATGTTTTAACACAAAAATATCATAAAATGTGTTCTTGATAACAATTAAGTTCATTTCAAATAATGCACAAGCACAATTAGAAACACGTTTTATGATATTTTTGTGTTAAAGCATTCAGTTGTATTGATTTGAACAAATTCGTATTTTCAGTGTAGGTTTGTGGTGAAATGAAAATGGCTTACCAAAACAGACGGCTTCCTCAAAGTGAAAGAAACAAGGAGAGGTTACTCTCATTTATGTAGCTAATGTTCAGATTACCCAATAAGTTAATGTTTTGTTTATTTTTTTTTTTACCAAAGATTTTCATTATATTTCACTTCAGAATGAATCTATACGAAAAGCTGAGATACTTTGTTATTTCAAGAAATTTGATGAAGCTGAAGATCTTTATATCAGCATGGATCGAAGGTCAGTAACATTACAAATGTCTAATTAAATGGATCTCTTCCCTTTTAGATCAGGCATGAACAATCAGAAGCCCTTTATGACTTTTTGTATGGCATGCTTAATTTTATAATTATTCACAATACTCATGTTATCCTGGGTGGTGAGGCTCCAGTTCTGCAAGTGTAGAATACCTTTTCATTGTCATTACTCCCAGTTCCACTCTGACCTCTGAATAGTTGTACCTGCTAGGGTCCTATCTATGGATCAAATAGATCTGTTTCAAAATTATTAAAGTTTGGAAGGCATGAGACAGAACCAAATGGACAACCACTAGCAACAACTTCAGTTCTGGTGATCTTCTGTAGAAGAAATTTTTATCTCGAAATATTAAGAATAAATCACAGGTTAACAAACAACACCATAGTTACCTTCTTTTTCCTTACACTTGCATTGTGATAGTCTTCAAAACCAACCAACAAACCAATATAAACACAATGCTTCAATCAAACACTTTTAAAAATTATTAGTATCAGGAATACATGTGTGAAAATTACTTTTTATTAAGAATAGTAATTTGAATCTATAATTGTTTACTGAAGATTAGTTTTATTAGTTACTTGAAACCGTATTTCTTGCAAATTATTGGTGTTAGATAGGAATACTTGAAACTATATTTGGTGGTTTGGACTGCTATATATAGATTATCAATCATATAGAAATCTGATCTCTCCGATAAGATAAAACAGCAATTCTTCCAAGCTGTAGCTGTGTCAGTGTTACTGTATGGCTGCACCACTTGCACTCTAACAAAATTCTTAGAGAAAAAGCTGGATGGGAACTACACAAGAATGTGGCGTGCTGTCTTGAACAAATCGTGGAAGCAGTACACCACAAGAAAACAGCTGTACAGCCACTTAGCTCCTATTACTAAAACCATCCAAATAAAACAAACAAGATGTGCTGAACACTGCTGGAGAAGCAAGGGTGAACTCATAAGTGTTGTTCTCTTGTAGACATCTGCACATGGATACACCAGTATAGGCCAACCAGCAAAAACATACATTAATCAGATCTGTGTGGATTCTGGATACTGTACGGGAGACCTGCAAGTGGCGAAAGGGTGTCATGAGAATCCATGGTGTCAGTGCAAGCTACTGCTGCTGCTGATATATATATATATATATATATATATATATATATATATATATACAAGGTGTGTCAAAAATGTATCTAGCTTTTTTGTACTTTTTGACACACATTGTATTCTGAAAAAATTAACGTTCCATTCATTGTTCATTTCTATCTTGGTAAATACAGCTTCAATCTTGATACTTTTATGACACACCTTGTGTGTATATATATATATATATATATATATATATATATATATATATATATATATATAAAATCAAGGTTACTCTAAAATGTGATAACTTAAAGAGTACTTCCTTTTAATAGGACCACCACTTATTTTTGTAAAAATATGATGGTAAGTGTATTGTTGTTGAAATAAATGAATCATTTTTCCTGTTTGATGGCCATCCAAAGTGCCTTTAATTCAAAAAAGCTCCTTAAGGTCACAACATAATTGAATTGTGCCAAGAAATAGGATTTTTAGTTTGAGAAAAACATTTGTTATTTTGATGAAAGTATGGCAGGTCTATTTTGAAGATGTACCATTTAAAGAATTTGTAAAAAAATCCGGGTAATTTGCAACTTGACAATAATAATGTGGGGTCTGCACTCACCCCTATAATCTATGATGGTGATTTACTGTATTCTGCCGCTGTATTAGTTTGGAACATCCTATGGCAGCATTCAGTCTTTCCCCATTTGAAGCCACTCTGTCCTTTCCTTAGCTCCCTCAGTCGCTTGCCAAATTTAAGGCTCCCACACCTACATTTTGGAGGTCTGCCGCAGCTTACCAAGCAAGTTTGTGCAGTGGTGGCCCCTTTGTGCCTGGTGGTTGTTTTGACCCTATCTCTATGATGATATTATAAGGAACCAAATTGTAAAGGGAAATAACTATTAAATGCTAATTATAGGGTAGTCTCCCATATTTATTTATTTGCAATTGGCTTTCTGGTTACCAAAACTAGCACTTGATTTATGGTTAACCACTGAAGTTAAACATTGATAACCCTAATCAGTACTTAGGCGGATGATTTCTTAGGAATAGCTGGTACTGTGTCAAATTAAGTAAACACACACTATATATATATATATATATATATATATATATATATATATAATAGGGCAGTTGGTGTGTATGTATGTATGAAACTAGGAAATAAAACAATTATTGACAAAGTAAATATATATACATACAAATTAAATATCACCAGTTCTTGCTTTTTGTGCAAAAATTATGAAGATTTCATTTATATTCGAAATATTTAAAAATTAAAACTGAAATAGAAATAGCATTAAAATTCTGCTTAAAAATGTCCACCATTTGTAAATCTCAAAAGTAAACAAATCAATACACCAGGGTTTCACCCCCTCTACCCAGGTGATGCTGGGTAGCCACTTCTAATTTTAAATAATGGCACCCATTTTGCATGTAATGCACAGAGAATAGTGAATTCAATAATATTTCCTTTTCTATCATTACTTTAGATCAGGGTTTTCCAACCAGAGGTGCTTGCACACCCAAGGGATGTGATAAATCACTTGGGTGCACAGGCAGATATGCAAATTGTTTTCAGTAAAAAAGTGCCACGTTTTGAAAAACTCTTAAGCAATAAATAGGAACAAAAGAGTCATTAAATTTGAATTGGCTTATGAACATTTGAACATTTAGTCCTTTAATTTTTTTTAAAGAAATTTATTTCATCTATACATTCGTTTGATTTATTTCAGGCTTATGCAACTTTTAGTTTGTTATTATATTTTTTCTTTTCCATATGTTTCATTTTTGTTCATATGTTATTAAAAATTTGTTTCTGTTGCCTTCACCTTTATTGGTATAAAAATTATTATTTTAAGGGGTGTAAGAACATATTAAAAGTTTTTAGGGGTCTGGGTTATAAAAAAGGTTGGAAACCACTGCTTTAAATTAACCTAATACTCATGTTGCTATTTGTTTTTCTCCATTAATGAACTTATGTTTTCATCTTTGATTCCTGAAGTAAAGCAATTGCAATATAATCCAGAAAAATTGAATGTCCATTCTCGTCATATCAGAATGCACTCCTTTCTTTCAAAGAATGACCCAGCAGGTCACTGGGTCATCAAGTTTAATCTAGAACTGTTTATTTGGAAAAATTAAAGATAGAAAATAATATGCCAATCCTAACTCCATTCCAGATATCTCAAAGAAAGGAAACTAAAGTTACACATCTTAATTTTTATAATATAATGCTACTAGTTGAAGTACCCACCCAAGCAGGTGAAGATTTGAATCAGAGCTCATTAATTCATGATCCATGTTTTCAAAAATCAATGTCAATTTTATAATCTTTGTTGTCCATTTTGGTTTGGTTTTTTGGTTTAATAGCATATCAACCCTTGTGGGTTATTTAATGACCAATCTTGTTTTTTTTTTTATATATATGCGATTTGTTTAAGAAATAATTTTCATTAACTTCATGTGTATCAATAAATACTGGTGGTTGACTCTCTGCCTCTGCATTGTAGCACTCATATGATAAAAAGAGGTGAGTATTTACCATAAGAGATAATCATATAGTTGCTAGGGATTGACATGACAAACCAATTGATCAGATGGGGCTTCTCTGATCGCCTGTCTACCCCAAGTATGGGCTGAAGTGTAGTGTTGCTTGTCACAGATCACTTAGTACCCGGGTATATCACAAACAGATAAATAAACTCTTTCCAATGATTAATATAGATAATAACATTTCATTTTCTTATACATATGTCTCTCTCTTTTTATCTAAGAGGTGCTATCAAAAAATTTGGAAGATCTGAGGTTGGAAATGGCCTTCTCAAAAAAAGAAAAATTAATGGAAAAAGAGGTTTTTTCTTGGAGTGGTTTTGAGAGATGTAGGTATTTACCAAATCTATTTGTCTCAGATAGGATATGGCACAAGATTGCAAGTATGGGACATCTAGTGAGGATTGAACTCGCTTTTCAGTAGTAATGATCCACTAGATTAACTTGCTAACCATTACACCATGATGGGACTCTCTGATTTTGAGAGATGTATGTAAAACCTTGGGTCACTTGATAAATGATTGGTCAGTCTGTTCCAATTCCTGCAACTTTTGGATAGTACCCCACCCATGCAATCAACCAACCCTCCCACCCACACACACATGTATAAAAAAAGGTATATAGAAAATTAACATCTGTTAATTATTTTTAATTGCTTTATTTTAACAAGCACGCTTGACGTTAATGTAATGTATAAATCCAAAGCGAAAAGATAATCATTACCCCTACCCTCACTGTCTCTGGTTATTTCCCCCTCCCCCACTCTTTCTATTGATTTGCACTTGATAACCTCGGTAAATGTCGGCTCCTTAACAATCATTCAGACTGCACCATTTACCAAACAAAATTGACATCATCTCAAATGGAACAAACATTTTTTTCATTTTCATTTTTTCTCTCTTTTTTTATTTAAAGATAAATAGTTTGAAATCTTTCATCGAATACAGGGTTGCTAAAAGTGACTTTTAGTCAATTGACAATTGAGGCAGAAATTAGTCTGAGTTGTAATTAACATTTTTTTTTCAATATACCTGTATTTTTTTTTACTTTATAATATGTGATATTATTCTGTCTGTGAATGTGAGAGAGGATGAGGAAATATATGTATGTAAATATATATATATGTGTGTATGAATGAATGTGTGTATGTATATATATGTATGAATGTGTGTATGTGAGAGTATATATTTGTGTGTGAGGGTATATATGTATGACAGTTTGAGTGAGTGAGTGAATATATATATATATGTGTCTATGTGAGTGTGTGTATAACATATTTGCCAATAAACTTGTCATTATTTTTCTTTATATATGATACTACTCTCTGTGGATGGAAGAGAGGATATATGAATATATATATGTGTATGTGTTGGTGTACATATATATATATATATATATATATACATATATATATATACACACACACACACACACACACATATATATATATATATATATATATATATATATGTGTGTGTGTATTTCTGTGTATATACATGCATACACAGATCTGCATAGATATATATATTAATAAAAGTAAAACTGTAAACAATTTCTTGAGATACATCCACACAAATACATGAAAAAATAAATCTAAACCTTGCTTAAAGAAATCATTTTCTTATAGCTAAATTGCTTTCTTTTTTTTTCTTTTTATTTATTGGCTAAATTTGTCTACACATTTAGTTTGGGTTTATTATCAGCTTTACTTGTTACTAGTTGAAGTACCTGTCTACACAAGGTAAGAAATCAGAATTTGATCACAACTCGTTATAATGACAATAAAACTATTACTTTGTATTAAGTATTAAAAAAAAAAAAACTCTTTCTTTTTATTATATTTTACTTGAACTATCAGGTTTCTGTGTAGATATTTACCCAACCCGTTTGCCATGTGTAGGATGTCACACAAGCTCACAAGTATGGGGCATCCAGTGAAGATCAAACTCGCTATTCAGTAATAATGGATCTTGCTAGACTAGCTTGCTAACCATTAGATTTTTTAAATATAATCTCTTTCTTTTTACTTGAACTATCAGGTTTCTGTGTAATCCTGTTAACACTGGAACAGATTTTTAAAATTCTTTCTAAATTTTTTTAGTATATGAATATGAGATGGAGGCATGAGTGGTGTAAGGTTTATCATTGAAGAAAATGGATTTGGCAATCCAAGTTCAAATTTTGGAACAAGTCTGTTTACATTTCACTTTGTGCTAATGCCCTTTGGAAAGGCATGTATCCATCTCCTCTCCCTCCAGAATAAAAATTGTAAGTCAGATTGGACTCTCTAGTCTTGGTATGGCAGCCAGTCAGAAAAGGAAAACCTGATGGATTGTATTGATTGATTTTAACGGCTCGTCAACTCGTTTAGGGTTATTTTATGTCTAGATGTTAGGGAATTGCCTTCATTGTATGTTCATATTTATATTTTTTGTATTGTCGTTTCTAAGGTTGTTTTTTTTTTTTGCACACGGTCCTATTAAATATGAATAATTATTAAACAGATCTATTTGAACCATAGATGGGACTCTAACAGGTACTACCACTTCAAGTCAGTGGATCAGAGAGTAATGACAATGATGGTGTACTCCACACTCCCCGGATCTCCAGAATTAGAGCCTCACCATCAGGCATGTTGTTCAGAGAATCTATAGCACACTGATGCGCTATTCTTCTGTTATTAGATCATCCAAAAATTGTGGCTCATTCTGCACAAGCCTTTAATTCTATAAACAAATCATCTGTGTAGTAATTAACTAATTTTGACTTGGTTTATTATTTTTTATCAATGCTCATTGATGAACATTATTATTATTATTATTATTATTATTATTATATGAGTTTTTCACACTAGTGTTAGCTGATGGTCTTTCACTGGAATCTGAGTGACAACAAGTCTTCTCAGATTCCAGGACTCTTCTGAGTATTCTAACTGATTTCAGCAATGTTGTTTTCTGGATGGTCTCAATTCTTCCTCTGATTTCCAGTCCCTCCAGTCTTTTTTTCAAGCTTTTTGGGATTGTTCCTAGAAACTACAATTGGTATCACTTTCACCCTCATATTCCACAGCTTTTTTGAATCTCTGGCAAGGTCAAGGTATTTGTGTATTTTTTCGTTTTCCTTCATCTTCACCTTGTGATCTGCTGGAACTACAAAATCTACCAGATGACAAGTTCTCTTTTTTTTTGTTAATCAATACTAGGCCTGGTCTTCTAGCTGGGATGTGGTAATCCGTCTTTATCTCAAAGTCCCAGAGAATTTTATGCATTTCATTCTCAAGAACAGATTCTGGTTTATGCATATACCATTTTGTTGTATGGTCAAAATTTATTTTTTTGCATAATTCCCAGTGGATCACCTTCCCAGCCCAGTCGTGCCTAGCTTTGTATTCCCATTGTGCTAGTTTGCTACATTCACTTAATACATGGTTTATAGTCTCATCTCAATTACCACACAGTCTACATTTACTGTTTTGTTGTGTCTTAGATAATATTGCACAGTGTAGGCTTTGTATTGTAAATTGATTACACCATACTTTTTAAAATTCTTATCCCTTCCACTTTTCAATTCCATCTTTTTTGTTTAGTTGGTTGGTTGTTGGGTTTAATGGCCTATCAACTATTGTGGGTTATTTAATGCCAAATCTTGTTTTTTTTTTTTTCATATGTATAATTTGTTTAAGAAATAAGTTTTATTAACTTCATGTGTATTAATAAATACTGGTAGTTAATCCTCAGTCACTGCCTTCTAGTTCCTATGATTAAAAAGGAGTGGGTGTTTTTTCATAAGAGCAATTTGAAGAATGCAGTCGGGACAATCATATAGTTGCTAGGGCTGGACATGAACAGCTGATTGATTGGATGTGGCCTCTCTGACTGCCCGACTAGCCCTAGTAAAGTATGTTGCATGTTGCGGGATCACTTAGTACCGGGGTCACAGACAGCTCAGTCACCACAATCCTGTCTTCAGGCATTGTGGGTCGCCACCCACAGTCAATTATTTCTATTTCATGGATGACTTTTGCTGGATTTTGCGATTAATTTTGATTATTCCTAAATTTATTTCCAAGATATAAAAATAGTTATTGCACAAAAAATTTTTTTCTCAAAATATGACATAAAAAATCGCCTAAAACAATTGTAGTGATTAAAACTTGGCAATCTAAAATTTCAGGATTGTGGATCTAAATTTAGCCTAGAATATTTTTAATTTACTCACGGTCGGCCTGATTCCAAAATGGTATGATATTGGGCTATATCCTCGAGGAGTAAAGTTAAAATGTGACACACTGACATTTGCATTTATTATTAGAGATTTTTTGTTAATTATAGCAAATTTGTCACGTTAAGTGAAGTATGAAAAGCTAAAATAACTTCAACAGATGTTTGACTTTATAATTTAAAATAAGGTTAAGTAAAAACAAATTAGGATAGTAATTTGAATAACATTAAGTGAGAATAAAATGTAAGGAAAGCATTAGAATTTTAAATGAATTCACTATTTTTTGCAAATTAGATTTCATCTCTCCAAGTTAAATACTTGGATTTTTTTTTAAAGTTATCAAAACCTACCTAAGAAACTGCAAAAATAGCCAAACATTGTAGAGAAATTCCAATCTTTTTTGTCATAAACTGCCTTGATGGATTTATTTTGAATTCTTCAAATATCAACTCAATTTCAGTTTTTAATATTAAAACTTTAGGAATAATGTTGAATTTGTATCTAATTTTCATAAAAGCTTGTTCTTATAGTAACAACTGGTTATATTTTAGTGTGGTAAAATAAGTAAGACTTAGGAAATGACAACTGGTTATATTTTAGTGTTCTTAACTGAGCAAAAATTTGGAAGTGACAACTGGTTATATTTTAATGTTCTTAACTGAGCAAAAATTTGGAAATGACAACTGGTTATATTTTAGTGTAAAACTTTTAACTGGTTATATTTTAGTGTTCTTAACTAAGCAAAACTAAGTGACAACTGGTTATATTTTAGTGTTCTTAACTAAGCAAAACTTTGGAAGTGACAACTGGTTATATTTTAGTGTTCTTAACTGAGCAAAACTTTGGTAGTGACAACTTAGTGTTCTTAACTAAGCAAAACTGACAACTGGTTATATTTTAGTGTTCTTAACTGAGCACAACTGGTTATATTTTAGCAAAACTTTGGTATGACAACTGGTTATATTTTAGTGTTCTTAACTGAGCAAAACTTTGGAAATGACAACTGGTGATATTTTAGTGTTCTTAACTGAGCAAAACTTTGGAAATGACAACTGGTTATATTTTAGTGTTCTTAACTGAGCAAAACTTTGGTAGTGACAACTGGTTGTTATATGTTAGTAAAAATTGCCAAATATTTGAATGAAATATTGATATCTATATGTTGATTTTTTTTTTTGTAATTATTGTTATTTTTTGCTCAATATTAAAAATAAAACATTTTCAGATTCTTTAATTCCTTCCTACATTTTTTAAAATTTGAAATTTTTATTTTTAACGTTCGCCGAATCTACGCAAGATTTCCCAAATTATTTGTGAATATTCATTAAACAGTAAAAATGCTTCTGATTGGGTGGGTACTTGTTGATTTCATTTAATGAAGTTTCTCTATCATGTAGCGATATTTTGATTTATTTTTACATGACACTAAACAAACATGAAACAAGACAAGAATTAGTCAGTCGGACTACTTTAAAGATTGTTAAAGGTTTAAAAAATAAATTCCATTTTACAAGACATGAAATTTCATAAAATTCAGAACATGTAACTTTAACATTTTCTTGATAATCATGTTCAGCATTTACTTTTTTCTAAAAATTAAATCATTTTATTCAATTAAACATTGAATAAAATGATTTAATTTTAGAAAAAAGTAAATATTTTAGCAAGACTTAGAATTTGTTTAAAAAAAATATTTTGTCTGTAAGTCAGTCAAATAATTTTCACAGAAATTCAACATAAAAACATCTCCACAATTAATTGACATAATTTTAATTTTATTGTTACAAATACCATTATTTAGAAGAAATTTTGAGTAAAATGTTCAGATAAAGTTTATTTGAAGAAGTGAGCAGCTAAAATCATTTTTTTCAATAATATCACTCGTGTAAAATAGTGACTGAAAATTTAAGAATGTTTTGTACTTGTATAGAATAGCATGCACGCAAAATTTTTACTGAAAATTAAAAAAAAAAAAAAAAAAAACAATATGCAGTAACATAATACTAATATAAGAATTACAT
>CM042142.1:36193004-36208004 GCA_023376005.1 Doryteuthis pealeii
CTGTTTCAATAGATCTTCATCAGGGCTTTTGTTAATTTGAGGAAAAATAAATTTATCACAGAGAATAAGAAGACTGAGAGTTTTTTGCTTTGTCGGTCAATCTATTTAAAAAATGTTGAATGGAAAAACTTATATATATATATATATATATATATATATAGTTAGGATACAGAGTCAATGGTGCTTGGTGACTTTCTTGCCTAAGCGATCATCAGACTAATGATTTCATAGATGAGAAACTGGCAGTCATCAAGCACCATTGACTCTGTAACTACACTATCCTAACTTAGATATATATATATATATATATGCTCTATTACTGATATCAAGCACCTTAATTTATAAATGTAGCAAACTATATCATTGATATATATAAATAAATCTTATTATAATGGAGATTGTGTGTTTTTCTGTCTGTAACCGAAAATTATATTACTAATCAAGTCACAATTCCCTTAATTATTTACGTCAAATTATCCATGATTTCATTCTTTTAAACCTTCAGTTATTAATAAAAATTGTTTTACATTATTAATACTGTTAACCATATCTACGTACTAATAACATGCAATTGTATTTATATTTACAACAAAATAGCGGTTTACAGTTTGAATGAGAAGGCTAATTTGCATATTGATATTTAAAATTTTATTTTAATAAATATGTGCTTGGTATTATTGATTTCTAATTGTTTGGTTTTATCTTAAGAAATATAAACAAAAATCTCGTGGATAAATCTTAAAAGAAATTTATTTACAAGAAGAAATAACTGTAATATTATCCTTTACTTCCTATTTTAACTAAATAGTTAAATTAGGAAAATTTACCAATGAAAGAGGGGAGTAATGGAAAATGATGGAAGAGTTAGTTTCAAAGCTGTTCTATTTTTCGATTATACCCCCTCTGTTCCAAATCTTTTTATCTGCATTCTTATTCAGTTTCATTAGCCTTTCTAATTTAATATGATATTTTATTACATTAGAACTTAAATACTGCACCCAGAGGGTGCATATATTTGCTAGTATTGATAATATAGTTTACTATATCTATAAGAAAATATTCCTCAAATTCATTGATAAAGCATATATATTAAGTTAGGGTTATGAAGACATAAAGTCAACAGCACTTGATAACTGTCAGTTTCTCGCCTATGTGATTTTCAAACCAATTAAACTTGGCTTGTAAATTGCATAGGTGAGAAACTGACAGTTACCAAACACCTATGACTTTATGTCCTCACTACCCTTAGCTAGAAGATGTAGACTACCCATACTTGCACATAGACTACCTCTATAATGCTGTTAACTCTTAACATCCTGTTGAGAATTTTATAAGTCCAGAACATTCCTATAAGGATATATAAAAAAATGGCTAAAAATGACCTTTGCATCTAAAGTCACCTGTTATTTCCCTTAAATCAAAGACTTCTAAATATGTTTAATATTACATTTAAACAAAGGCTATCATTTGGAATGGATTAGGAAAACAAATGTGACTTCCAGCTGGGTGGAATGAGGTGGTATAGGACATTAAGAGTTAATATTAAATGTAACTGAAGTGTAAGAATATTTTCATTAAATTTTACAGTTTAACTTAATGGAACATTTTATTAGAATTTTCCAAGTTCCTTTATTTGTTATATGATTCATTATTTCTTTATAGAAAAATTATAGAATTTTATTACATTTTTGTATTCCTTTCAGTTTCATGTTAAATCATCTGATATATTAAAAGAGGATTTCTCAGAATAAAATCTGGCAATATAAATTCTTAATTTTGGAAAAGATTATAGCTCGGGCAACATCAGGTAAACTATATTATACAAAATAGATTTTTATATATTGATATATAAATGGAAGAACTTTTCGAAATAATTATTTAGACTATATAAACTACAAAGAACATATCTTGTATTGTTACTTAAAAGTCTTATATCAATGTATAATATAAATAAACCTTATGATGTATAATACAAATGAATAGACCATTGCACTTATATATAATTGAATATACTTACATACAATACAAATGGAAGTGCTTTATATTGTTGTATAAGATCACTTAACTGTTCTTTCTATGTAAAAAGGAGATCTATAAAGCTAGTTATCTTTCGATTCAGTTCCCCCCCCCCTCACCCTGTCTACTTGTCACCCATCCTGTCTGTGTGTCACCCTTCTCCTCATCTATTGACTTGCACTTGATAACCCCTGTAATTGTCAGCTCCTGTAACAATTTGACAGCACCATTTACCAAACAGAACTGACATCATCCCATTTGGGAACAAACATCATTTCACTGATTTTATATTTAAAAAAAGAAAAAGAAGAATTCTTTTTACCTTTTTACAGTTGAAAAAAAATATTACAACCCCTCCTAAACTAAAAAAACAAAAAATCAAACAAGCAAAATAAATAAATATATGTACTGATGTATATCAATTAGTTAATTAGACTTATAATAATTCTTCTAATGTGTGTTTTTTTTTTTTTTTTGAAGATGTCCCTGAGCGCCATCAATAACAATATCACTCTGAATGAGAAGAGTTCTGATGGGGGTGGATGGGAGATGATTATTAAAATTAAGAAAATAAATCTCCTTGTGATGCTGAAATGATAATAATAATAATAATAATAATAATAATGATAATAATGATGATAATAATGATAATAATAATAATAATAATAATAATAATAATAATCTGGACATGGTTAAGAAAAGGAAACCTTAAGAGAAAAACTGAATCACTAATAATTGCTGCACAAAATAATGCCATAAGGACAAACTATATTAAAGCGAAAATTAATAAGACCCAACAAAATAGTAAATATAGACTATGCGGTAATTGAGACCGTAAACCAACGCGAGTACAAAACTAGATACAACTGAGTTGGGAAGGTGATCAACTGGGAATCATGCAAAAAATTAAATTTTATTTATCCAGTCACTCCACTACTGACAGGATGTGATACAACTTCAATTTTTAGATAGAGTGCAGCTGGTTTGAATTCAAGGTTTTCCTTCTTCTAGACGGGTTGCCATCCCAAGGCTAACTAACCCAGTTTGCCCTACTATTTACCCATGGCTGGGAAGGAGGGGGGAGACTAGTTGGATTCATGTCATTCCCAAGGGCATTAGCACAAAGAGAAACAGTTGCTGATTCCATTTCCTATGATTATGACCATTATACTAAGCTCACATCTGCATAGTAGACCCATAGAGTAAATACAAAAGAAAGCAAAAAGACAAATACCTGGATCTTGCCAGAGAGCTGAAAAAGCTGTGAATCATGAAGATCATTATGAAACCAATTGTAGTTGGAGCCTATGGAACAGTCACCAAAAGCTTGGAAAAAAGACTGGGTTAGTTCGCCTTGGGATGGCAACCAGTCTAGAAAAAGGAAAACCTTGAATTCAAACCAGCTGCACTCTATTTAAAAATTGAAGTTGTATCACATCCTGCCAGTAGTAGAGTGGCTGGATAAATACATAATCTATGGTCCACTAGAACAATTTCAACAATGCTGTTGAGATGAACCAGATCACAGGAGTTAAAATCAGCTAGGATACTTAAAAGAGTCCTGGGAGACTTGCTGTCACTCAAACTTCTGTGAAAAGCCACCAGTTAAAACTGGTGGGAAAATCTTGCACTGAGTAAAATAATAAGAAAGCAATAGATCACAGGTGTTAATATCAGCTGATTAAGTGGTGTAACTTACATTGCCTAGGAAAAGAAGAAACCAAGACTTAAAAGATATTTATTAAATTCTCATTATCACCAGGTTACGCTGGGAAACCCATGACTCTTTTTCGCCACCCATCCCTATTGGTCATCGCCCCTGACAGGTCTTCTATGCGACATCCAGAATCCGCACAAAACTGATTGATGTAGGTTTTTGCTGGTCAGCCTACACTGGTATGTCCATGTGTAGGTGTCCACAGGAAAACGTCACTTATGAGTTCATCTTTGCTTCTCCAGCAGTATCTTGTTTGTCTTACTTGGATGGTTTGTGTGATAGGAGGCAAGTGGCCGTACAGCTGTTTTTTGTGGGTTGCTGCTTCTAAGATTTGTTTAAGACATCATGCAGCTGTAGTTCTCATTTAGCTTTTTCTCTAAGCGTTTTGTTTGAGTTCAAATGGTGCAGCCATACAGTAGCACTGAATTCACTATAGCTTGGAAGAATTCTTGAGATCAGATTTCCATATGATTGATAATCTCTCTGTAGCAGTCCATGCCTTTCTTGTATGTATATTGACGTTGCTTTCTGTAGATGATATATTCCTACCTATGTATATGAACTGGTCTACTAATTTCAAGGGCTTACCGTCTAATGTGGAGATGTCTCCATTTAGTTTGTAACACATGGTCTCTGTTTTATTTGAGTTCCCATGGAGGCCAATGCCTCTTGCTACTTTCTCTAGGCTATGCAGCAGTGGTTTGGCTTGGGCAGGTGTATTTGCTAATAATGCTAAATTATCTGCGTAGTCTGCATCTGTAATAGTTTCTACTGGATATCACCTGCTTCTTGCAGCATGCAGCCCATTTCTTTTATTAGAACTAATGATTTCTTTGACATTGTTGCTGGAGTCCTACAAGGAGATACATTAGCACTATAGGGCCGGTTTAGCTCAGTCGGTAGAGCATTCGGCAAGGAATCACAAGGTTCCTGGTTTGATACCGGCCCTCACCAACTCAACGTTTGAGTAGCACAGGGATCTGTGTGGTAAAGTAAGTAGCAGATGGTAGGTGTGGCGCTCCACCTCAGATGCAAACACAGTCTAGCACTTGGTCTAGCACTAGTGAAAAGGGGATAACTCCCTCACTGATTGGATGATACCGACTTTAGGCCACCCTGACGACTTTACTTTTACTTACATACTACAGTTAAGCTTGGTCGATAAAGCATCTGCCTAGGAATTACAAGATTCTAGGTTCAATACTGACTCTCACCAACTCAATGTATGAGTAGTACAGTGTGGGTAATATGATTTGTGCAGTAAAGTGGGAGACTGACGGTTGGTGTGGTGCTCCACCTCAGCAAAAAGTCTCCTGGCTTAGTGCTAGCAAAAAGGGGGTCGACTCCCTCGCTGTCTGACTGATATTGACAATAGGCCACTCCACCAACTTTACTTACTACATGCTACAAAAATAAAATAATAAGAAAGCAATAAATGACAGATGTTAATATCAGCTGATTAGCTGGAATAATGACGGACATCCTCTATGCAGAGCTTTCTGGTAAAAGACAGATTGGTCACCCCAGCTGTGTTTCAAGGATGTCTGCAAGAATGATCTCAGGTGCTTTGGCATTGCCCATTCCAGCTAAGAAAATTTGGCTCAGGACCGCCCTTGGTGGCTGCGGGCTCTCCGTAGAGGACTGTTTAAGTCTGAAGTCACCCTGACGCAACACCATGAAGCTAAGAGGTCCAGAAGAAAGCAGCGGCAACAAAGCAGCGGCACATGAACATCTTCAGGGACAGCCTTCACATGTGACATCTGTTGTCAAGAATGTTTTTCAAACATTGGACTTCATAGTCACAGGAGGCGCTGTAACTTCAGGGGCACAAAAACTATATTATAATCTTCTGAGACTGAAATGCCAAATATGCTAGAGTAACTCACATTGCCAGGAAAAAAATTAACCAAGACTTAAAAGTTGTTTAATAAATTCTAATATATATTTAAAAAGAATAAAGGGTAACATAATATTCTGAGAAAATGCAAAGAGAAGAGTTTTTGTGTTAAGATAATGCTTCTGTTGCAGTGGTGCAACTGCAATCCAAATAAAATGCTTCTGATAAATAACATTAATAGTCTTAGTATTATCTGCGTTATTCGGACTATTGTCCTCATCTTCATTATTATTTGTACAACATTTCAGATGATGTGCCCTCCTGCCTTCTTCAGGTATTTCTTGTCGGACTCGGGAACCTTCTTTTTGGACTCAGGTTAAAAGTTCCGTGATGGCTCCCGATTACGACAAGAAGGTTCCCAATTTCGAAAAGAAGGTTCCCGAATCTGAAAAGAAGGTTCCTGAGTCCAAAAGAAAGTTCCCGAGTCTGACAAGAAATACCTGAAGAAGGGCACATTGGCTAAAATTGTACAGATAACAATGAAGATGAGGACAATAGTCCGAATAACACAGATAATACTAATCATCAAGCCTCATCTCAAACATTCAGAGAAATATTAATAGTCTTTCCTAAACAGGTTTGTGGAGCTCCTACACTTGAACAACCTGTACCCATTCCATTGTAAATTATGGAAATTGCAGTTTTGACCTATGGTGATCTACCTATCACATGTTTATCTTCAAATCAACTCACCTTTATAGACTAATTTTTAGCCCCCAGGATATAACTGTTTAGTCACAAGTAAGGTGCATCATCATCATCATCATCATCAAGTTGCGCTGACAGTACAGATCTCCATGACACTTCCCGCTATCCATCTCTATCGGCTATCACGCTTAGCAGGTCCTCTGTGTGGCATCTAGGATCCATGCAGAGCTGATTGATGTAGTTTGTTTTGCTGGGTGACCCACACTGGTGTATTCATTTTACTAATACAAAGTGAGATCAAAAAGTATCAGGTGTTAAGCTTTAAATTTTTTAAATCTAAAATTTAAATGAAGATGTATGTTTCAACATAATCTCTTTCCTTGTTAATGCACTTAAACTTTTCTATTAATCACATTCTCAGAAATATATATATATATATATATATATATATATATATATATATATATATATATATAGTTAAGAATTAATGGCAAAATGAATGAATGAATGAAATAAAAAATAATGACATGAATGGAACAAATGAGAAATTCCTTTCCAAAGGACCTCTCTCAAAAAAATAACTTTTTGAGAAAGGGTCCTAATGGAAAGCCTTCCTCATCTATTACTGGACTCTTCTGAAGCATTAAATTTCTTTTTTGATAAAATTCACACACACACACACACACACACACACACACACATATATATATATATTTTAATAAAAAAGAAATGGCGCCTTAGTTTCTGAGGGTGTTGTTTTTACAATTCACTGACAGATATATATGTTGTACAGACATGCACACAAATTAACAACACCTGGAATTTACCCAAACAACAAATATATCATAATGGATGTTTATTGAGATAAGATAATTCCAGTGTCAGTCTGGAGAAAGGGAGCTTTTTAGCTATTCCAGTTTTGATTATATATTTTGAAATTCTTTCAAGAGATCATCTTTAAATAAAGGAAGAATTGGGATAATTGGGATGATGTCAGCTTTGTTTGGGACTTCAGGAGAATTGTTGGGGAAGTAAAGATTATGGTGTCATCAAGTGCAAGTCAATAAAAGGGGAGGAGACAGCCATGAGGTACCTGGGTGGGGGATTCAAAATTCAAGGCCGTTTCTGTCTGTGTACAACTATTTATGTATATGTGTGTACATGCACAAGTATGCATATATCCATGTACAGATACTCTCAATGCATCAATGTGTGTGTGTGTGTGTGTGTGTGTGTAATATAAATACACATGTTTTTGTATGTGTATTTACATATACAAATAATATGTTTGCATGTGTGTAAATACATGGAACAGACAAAGAGTAGAATAACAGAAAATGGAACTGTTAGGATCATTTCCAATTCTGATTGTCAATTTCTGAGGTCATTCAGTGCAAGTGATGTTTGCACTGAGTGACACCAGAAATTGACAATCAGAAAAAACCTTTGCCTTACTTTCCTCCTAGCCACCCCTTAGTGATCTCATCATTGTTTTTCACCTGTTTTGGTTTTGTTTGGTTTCTTTGTTTAATGGCATATCGGCCTTCATGGGTTATTTAATGCCAAAGCCATCCTTGTAGAAGAACAGTAGTGGTAGCTGGGAGGATGAGGGATTTTCATACCTTTCCCAAGGGTATTAGTCTGAAAGTGAATGTAATAATGCGACTGGAGTTCGAAGTCACTTAATATGAGGTCGTAGTCCTGCATTTTAACCATAATACCATGGGGACCCCTACTTCTCAGAAGAACAGTAGTGGTAGCTGGGAGGATGAGGGATTTTCATACCTTTCCCAAAGGTATTAGTCTTACTGTGATAGGACATAGAATCTGAAAGTGAGGGTGATGCTGTGCATACCTCTTGCTTAATACTCTATATAGAGTCACCCTAAAGCACTGATAACATGGATAATTGCCCAGGGTGCCAAGAACAAGGGGATGCCTGTCATGTGTTTGAGACAATAAGACTACAATTTGTCCATTTGTGAGCATTTATTGACCTATTTATTATTGCATGCAACTATAGTCAAATTCCCAACACTGTGCTGTGGACAAATATAGTTAACTTTTATAATAGATTCTTTTTGCTTGTTTATATATTCCAAACAAGAAAAAGACAGGAACTTAATTGATTTTAAGTATTATTTGGATTATTCGGACTATTTGTTACATAATTGTTAGTACCCTAACACTTATTTACAGTAGTGTAGAAACCAAATGGCTGTTATAAGTTGCAGCCGGCGGCCTTGAAGGATTGAGTGACACGACTTGACCTCATCTTGATCCTTCCGGTGGATACCGTGAGAATCAGTGGAGAAGACCCTCTTCTGGTTTAGATTAGAAAGAGTTTAGTCAGTATCGGCCAAACCCCAAAGGTGGTAAGTCGCATTAAGCGCACTTCCGACTCAATCTGCGCAGGTAGTCTGGTGGGGATTTCAGAATAAAATATGATCTAAAGCAAATCGAAATCTTGGGTTATTATCTAAAAACTACCAATGACACAGGGCTTCTGATAAAGAGGAATCCCCAATGGAAGACCAGACACAAAGTCCCCAAGACGAAGTCCAGACGCTAGAAGAAGAACGTAAGATACCAAAGATGAGCAGAAGAATAATAGAAGTAAAGAGAGTATACAACATATTGTCCTCATCTTTATTGTTATTTGTTTCGGCCGATGTGCCCTCCACCCTTCTTCAGGTATTTCTTGGAGCCTTCTCAAACTTGGGAACCTTCTTTTCGAACTTGGGAACCTTCTTTTCAAACTTCTTTGAACCCAACCCTTTATTCATTCCATGGGGTATCCAGAATTTGAACTAGGATTGTCAATTCCATTTCATATGATGATAACTGTTACACTAAGTGTGCCCCTTTTTAATTATCAAACCCCTCCACTACCGATATTGAGCACTATTTATTTATAGATGTGGTAAACTACATTATTATATATATATATATATATATATATATATATATATATACATACATACATACAAGGTGTGTCAAAAAAGTATCAAGTTTAAAGCTGTATTTTACCAAGATAGAAATGAATAATGAATGGAACGTAAATTTTTTCAGAATACAAGGTGTGTCAAAACGTACAAAAAATCTTGATACTTTTTTGATGCACCTTATATATATATATATATATATATATATATATATATATATATATATATATATATATATATATATATATATGTCAAATGTTTTGAAAATCTTGACATGTGATTGTTTTAACTATACTGAGCACTTTTAAAATGGTTATGAATACAGGAACAATTTAAAAAAAAATGTAAATTTACATTTCTGCAGTGTAAAATATTCTAAAAAGATGAAAATCAGAAAGAAAAACAAAAATGATGTTTTTAAAAATATTTGTTTATTGCAGTAAAAATATTTGGTCAAAATGTGGAAAAATAGAAAAGAAAAGAAGCAAACCAATAAAATGAGATATGACAGTTTTATCTTAAGGTTTTTATGATACAAAAAGAATGCTACAATAATCACACTATTAACATTGCTATTCACATTTGGTCTGGTGAGTTTCCATCTTGGCTGTGAGTTGATGAAAAATCTTGAAAATTTTGAGTTGTTGTTCAAAATACAGCTGTGCCGGGCAGGTCATGTTGGCAAAATGGAGAACTACTGTCTTTCAAAGATTACACTCCCAAAGACCTCCATGAAAGAGATACAAAGACACCCTTAAAAAGGGTGTTAGCTCCTGTGAAACCAACCACCACCAGAATAACATTGGTGGCAAACCCTCACCAATGCCATTTCATTCCTCGAGAATGGCCATAGAATCCAAATGGAGGGAGAAAAAAAAGGGCTACAAATACTAGTGCTGTATTTGAACTATGAACTTCTGTTCTCTGAATTTAAGCCTGTTAAACACTTAAAAAATAAAAATTGACCTTGTGTCAAATCCTGCATGTGATGGAGGGGTTGGGTAAATACATACACCTCTTTTGTGTGACATGAAAATGGTGTTTGTATGATTATGAGTTTTTCACACCAGCATTAGCTGATGGTATTTCCCTGGAGTCTGAGTGACAACAAGTCTCCTCAGGTCTCCAGAACTCTTCTGAGTATTCTAGCTCATTGCAGCAATGCAGTAGTCTGGATGGTATCAATTCTTCCTCTGATTTCCAGGTCCTCCAGTCTTTTTTCCAAGTTTTTTGGGACCGTTCCAAGTGCACCAACTACAATTGGTATCACTTTCACCCTCACATTCCACAGCTTTTTCAATTCTGTGACAAGGTCCAGGTATTTGTCCATCCTTTTCTTCACCCTGTGATCTGCTGGAACCAGTTGATATGTTCTCTTTTTTTGTTTGTTAATCAATACTAGATTTGGTCTCCTGGCTGGGATGTGGTGATCTGTCTTTATCTCGAAGTCCCAGAGAATTTTATGCTTTTCATTCTCAAGAACAGATTCTGGTTTATGCATTTACCATTTTGTTGTATGGTTAAAATATAATTTTTTGCATAATTCCCAGTGGATCACCTTCCCAACCCATTTGTGCCTAGCTTTGTATTCCCGTTGTGCTAGTTTGGTACATTCGCTTAATACTTGGTTTACAGTCTTGTCTCTGTTACCGCACAGTCTAGATTTACTATTTTGTTGTGTTTTATCTATTTTTGCATTGATATAATTTGTTCGTATGGCATTATTTTGTGTAGCAATTATTAGCGATTCAGTTTCTCTCTTAAGGTTTCCTCTTAACCATGTCCAAGTCTTTTCACGTGCAACCTCTCTGATTTGTCGTTTGAAGTGTCCATATAATTGTTTTTCTTCCCATCTTTGTTTTCTAGTTTTCGTTGTTTTTCTGTTTGTTCATATATTACATCTGCTGTTGTTATTATTATTATTATTATTATTATTATTATTATTTGTTATGTCTTTTTTAGCATCCCTCATTTTTACTACCTTCTCACATCAACCTATTAGTTGCTAAAGTTTTAAACATGTGTCTAGTGTGGGGAAGATTTAGAAAAAAAACATGGATGCTGCTTGGTAAGGATAGCAAAACTAATTCTTATTGGAAACTCTTCAAGATGTGGAATCAATGAATGTAGCACATCTGAACATCTCTAATAATAAATGTGAATGTCAGTAAGTCACATTTTTTCAACTTTACTCCTAGAGACAGTAGCTCAACATATCATACCATTTTGGAATTAGGCAAACTATGAGCAAATCCAGACCTGCAATCCTGAAATTTTGGATTTCTGAGTTTTAATTACTGGGAATGTTTTTGGTGATTTTTTTTTTTTAATGATAAAACTGTTGTTTGAAAAATATTGTTCAAGTTTAATAAAATTTAATATGTAATATTATATTAATAATATTATATTAATAATATGCATGAAGTGCCATTGTTTGGCCAAAGGCCCAATGAAGAGCCCTCTACAAGAACTAGCTTAATTGCCACTTGATAGGTTGGCTTTTAAGCTAGTTTACTATAAAAGTAGTGGTAGAGGGACAAACTGGTTACATTCTGGTGATGGGGAAAGTGGCTGAAGTGATGAGAAGTGGTCCCCTCCCAAAAGGAAATGCAACTGGTTCTGCACCCTATCCAAAGTAAACAAGATAAACTGAAAATAACCTTGCCCAGATACGAGAACAGTATTCCATTCTAAGGTGCATCTGTTTTTTTGTAGAAGAACAACAAAGTATTGGGTGTTAGATACTTTTGGGTGTGATAGAATTGGCCCTACCACTTTGGCTGCACTCTTTGCAATCAATGGTGTCCCACTTTGAATCAGGAGTCAAGTGGAAACCTAAGAGTGTGTCAAAGTTTGTTGTATCAAATCCCCTAACTTAATCCTGTCAGCATCATCTGCTGGCCAGTTAGTGATTAATTTAACTAGTTTGTTTTTTTAGTATTTCTGATTTAGGTGGATAATCAGATGAAAAGATATTGTGGGATTTGTTTCATCTTGGTGTTTCAAGTTACTTGCTTTGTAATGGTTGAATGACACATTGCAGATAAGACATAAATATTTACCATTGGTGGGGCCTAGAATATATTGACTGCATCCCCTGAAGAGGGGGACCAGTGCTTTCAGTGTGACTTGATTATAAGTCAGTTGTATTCAAGTTTGGAGAAAGAGATGTCTTTAAGACAGACCAATCTCAACTGTCATCACATAGGAGTGTGTATGATGCAGCTATAGCTGACTTACTATTAGTTTTATATATTAAGTGGATACTAGCAGGACCTGTTGATATACCACACTATAATAATTTAATTATTAAAATGTTTCATAAGTTTACTTAAGAGCTATTGTAAAATAGTTCAATATGTAAAAAGTATAATACTCTTGATTCAACTCTCTCACACTCTTTTTTTTCTTTCTTTCCTTCTTTTCATCTTTTCATTATGTTCAATTGAAACAGATTAGTGTTATTGCTTTTGAATGCTCAATCTTCCCCTACTCTCTTTCTTTCTTTCCCATATTTTTCTATGTAGTATGTCCTATTTCTTCCCTTTCTTTCTTTATAATAAAAACGGACATGGTCCATTATTTATCTGAGGTGACGACACTCATAAGAAAAAAAAAAATGGCGATTAAGTGACACCAGATAATCAGGATTTACATTTTTGTATTTCTTCTTGGACAATCTGGACGGTCTCTTTTTAAAATCAGAGGTACTGCAGGATGATAACGGACAGAAGATTTATTAACAAGTATATTAATATACATGAAGATATATGATAATCTTATTATAATATGGAGTTGATTATTAGTGTTGATAACATGCAATTAACGGTTTGCAGGCTAATTTGCATACTTAGTATTATTGATTTCTAACATGAATATAAGCAAAAATCTCTTCAGTGAATCTTAAATGATTAACAAGAAAAAATAACTGATTTAACTAAATAGTTACCAATACATTTTGTTTTTTTTGTTGGGTCCATTTCACTTATCCCTGCTTTTCCCATGGTCAGCTCTATGTTGGTTCTTGGATGGGATCCTCAAATAACCTTTTTATACTGACACACAATGGGAGAAGCACTAATGTTGTGTACCCAAAAGTTCTGTTGTACATACTAAGAGACTACATCATTTGTTGCCCTAGGTATGACATTAAACTATGTCTAGTGGTGAGTCTCTGTTTTGTAGCACAAAGGTTTGTAGAGTCATTCCTTTGTTGCCATTACTCACAGATTCACTCTGATTTGGAGTGGTAGTACTTGAAAGTTTCCCATTTATGGGTCAAATAGATCTGTTTGAAAATTATTATTGGTTTGGGTTCTTTGTTTTAAGGGCCTTTCAACCTTTGTGGGTTATTTGATACCAAAGCTATACTTGTAGAAGAATAGTGGTTTAACCCATAGAGGGATGAGGGGATTCATAACTTTATTAGTTTAAAAGTGAGTATAATAGAGTGACTAGAGTTCAAACTCATTTACTATGTCTCTAAATGTTTGAGATGAGGCTTGATGATTAGTATTATCTGCATTATTCGGACTATTGTCCTCATCTTCATTGTTATCTGTACAACGTTTCGGATGATATGCCTTCCAGCCTTCTTCAGGTATTTCGGACTTGGGAACCTTCTTGTCATAGTCGGGAGCCATCACGGAACTTTGAACCTAACCCTTTATTCAGTCCACTGGGATATCCTGTTCTCATTCTGCTAACCATAGCTGGGGTAGAGGCGTTAAGCTGTGTTAATTATTATTCTATGTTACTGCTGCCTTTGATCAGGATTGAACCTGCAATCCAGAGATAACTGTCACTTAGAACTGTCTTAGCCTAACTCCTTTATCCAGTAGGCCATGTGTCCAATTGGAAATACCTGAAGAAGGCCGGAGGGCATTTCGGCCGAAACGTACAGACAACAATGAAGATGAGGACAATAGTCCGAATAACACAGATAATACTAATCATTTACTACGATGTCACAGACCAGCGTGTTAGCCATTATGACATGGAGACTCCCTCATTAGTATTGGATAAGAATACTTGAAACCATATAACTGTGTGCAAACAAATGATTATTATTAAATAGAATTATTAATGTTATATAGGAAGGTATTTGCCTCTCATCCCACTTATGAGGACGTGACACAAGGACATTTTTATGTGGGCCCACCCACAAGCCAAAGCTCATGGGTGGTAGGCACAAAAAATGCGTTGATCCCGTTGGCATTCCCCCTCGAGGCGAGTGCCTCAGGCGCTGGGAAATAAACCCAGCCCTGCCCCTTTAAATCAAGGGGGCAGGATAGCCCCCTGAGATCAACGCTGTTGATTTTACTTAGCAGCTCCAGAGGCAGAAGCACTCTGAAGCAGGCTAGGCAATCGCTTAATGTTATATAGGAATACTTGAAACCATTTAACTATATGCAAATTATTTGTATTAAGAATAGTTACTTGAAGCTATAATTGTTTATTAAGGATTATTATTATGAGTGGCTTGAAATCATATAATTGAGTAAATAATCAGTTGTCCTGTTTACTTGGCATAGTAACTGGAGAATGGATACCAGAGACTGTGGTCTATTGGGTAGTCAGGCTATCGTTCCTGTAGTGTGCAATATAGGTGTGCTGTATTCTTTATAGAGGATGAGAGAGAGAGAGAGAGAGAGAGAGAGAGAGAGAGAGAGAGAGAGAGAGAGAGAGGAGAGATGATAGGTGATGATAGTTCTTACTTGATTACAATTCTTGCTGATTCTTCATCTAACTGCTTCTACTTCGGACACCATCTTCTC
>CM042142.1:36213004-36315504 GCA_023376005.1 Doryteuthis pealeii
TAGTATCTGGTGAACCCATAGAAAGCAAAACATGTCATAGGAATAAACTGTTATTTTCAACAACCTGGTTTTCATTTTACTATAATCAAAATTTCTTAAGCATAATTTGAATCTGCGTATGTGTTATGTTTTCTTGTAGCTTGTGATTTACACATAAGTGTAAAAAAAGAAAAAGGAAAAAGAAAAAAAAAGGAGGAGATGTTTGTACACATATATAACATTTAGTATGCATATCTATACATGCATAAGTTATTATGCATAATAGGTGAAGGGTCAATAAGTTCACAAAAAGGTCAACGGGTTTCTGAAGTTTGGGAAACCAGATTTACTGTTCAAATAAGGAAATGACTTTTGAAATTCACATTAATTTCTGGACCACCAAGAAAATGAGATATGGTGGAAATTGCAGACAGAATAGAGAAAGAGGTAGGAGACTTAGGAGAGAGAGAGAGAGAGAAGAGAGAGGGGGGGGATAGTCCAACCCACTCCCCTTCACCCTGAGTTGAATTGAGTCAAGATTAGAATTTGGAGTCCTTGTGTTTGTTGTAAATGGAAACTGATGATTGAAATTTTCCTCATATTTTGGCTGCTGGGAAATATCAATGGCTGAGATCTGATGAATTGTGAGAAAGAGTAAAAGAGAGAGAAATAGAAGCAGGAGAGAAAGAGAGAGAGGGGGGGGATAAAGAAAGCATATGTATGAATAAGAGATAGATAAAGATTGAGAGAGACTAAGAAAGGTAAGAGAGAAGAATGAAATCATAGCAGAAAAATGTGAGTGAGTGAGAGAGAGTGAGAGAAAAGGAAAGAAATCAATAAGGAGGGTATGTGTATGAAAAAAAGTTAAAGAATGAAAAAGAGACTGAGAAAGAATAATGAAATTATAGTGGAAGAATTTTCAGAGAAATGTGTGTGTTAAGAGAGGAAGACAGAGGGGGATTAGAAACGAGAGAGAGAGAGAGAGAGAGAGAGAGAGAGAGAGAGAGAGAGAGAGAGAGAGAGAGAGAGGAGTATTAGTTTGAATAAGGGATTGAGAAAAAGACAGGGAGAAAAATTGGAGTGATAGAAGAAAGAAATCATTGAGGAAGAGTTTTTAGATAAATGTGAGAGAAAATGAGTAAAGGAGACAGGAGTAGAAGAAAAGAGGAAATCAAAATGAAGAGAAAAAAGAACAAGGACAGTGTGAGTGGGGAAAAAGAGATAGAAAGATTGAGAAAAAGACAGAGAAAAATGAGAGAGAAGAAAGTAAACGAAAAATGTTCAGAGAAAGGAACAGAAATCTTGGAAAGAAGAGAGAGAGAGAGAGAGAGAGAGAGAGAGAGAGAGAGAGAGAGAGAGAGAGAGAGAGAGAGAGAGAGAGAGAGAGAGAGAGCTGGTAATAGCCCTCCAGGTATCTGGCAGGGAAATACAGGCTGATTTGAAAGAGTGATGAATGAGAGTGTTAGAAAGCATGATGTAGTTTATCTAAGGGAAAAGAAATAGCAAAATATGAGTAGAGGCTGAGTTAAGAGAGCAAAGAAGAGATTAACATTTAAATTCATGCTTTTTTGTGGAAAATATATGTTTAAAGTTTGATATTTTCATCCTACTTATCAGGGAAAATGTTTCTAATCATTTATTCAACTGGGGTATTTACACTAATGAGATGATTGCAGTAAATTAGGCTTGATTTCTTCCATCTGTGTTCAGAAAGATATAGACACATGAACAGCATAAGATATATATATATATGTATATGTGTGTGTGTATATGTATGTATATGTGTGTGTGTATATGTATGTATATGTGTATATACGTATGTTTGTGTGTGTTTGCGTGTGTGCATATATATATGTGATGTTTAATAAACCGATGCTGCAGTGTTTCGGTTTATTTAACAAACCTTCCTCAGGGCATTTGTTTGTTTAAAGTAAAAGAAATTATTAGTGAAGACAAAAGTCTGCAAGCCTCTGCTATTTGTATGTGTCTGCTTTTGTTGATATTCAAATACATGAAAAAGACATAATTTAAAACACTGAGTAACGTCGGCATCTCTATTTAAAATATGTGATGTAATTTTTTCCCTGAAAATTGTTGGGAAAATTTTAGTGAATGGAAAAATATATTTAATGTCAGCATCTCCATTTAAACTATGTTATATGATTTTTTTTCTTTTGTTCTGAAAATAATTTTAGTGAATAGAAAAATACCTTATTTGATTGAGTAAAGAAAGAAAAATATATATATATATATATATATATATATATATGAATATTATTGATCAACATCCAAGAATATTATAAAGAATAGAAAGATTGGATTGTTTAAGCTACTAACAGCTGGGATAGAAACCAATCGATTCATCATCAGGCAGGCTGCTTAACCGCTCGACCATCGTCACCTACAGAATTGGAAGGGGATTTTAACTGATAAATACACATATCTGTATGTATGTATGTATGTATGTATGTAAAGGCTGCAGATAGTGCTCCATCCTTTTTATAGTATATAGGGTTCATATATATATATACATACACATACATATATTCAGAGAGACATAGACACACAGCCATGATATGTACATATGCGTGTATGTATATATGTACATATATGTGTCTGTATGTATGTATATATATTTGTGTATGTATATATGTACATATATGTTTCTTTGTGTGTGTATATATATATATATATATATATATATATACAGTTTCCTTAAATGTACACAAATATATTCAGAGAGACATAGACACCTAGGTGTGATATATATATATATATATATGTATATATATATATATATAGGGTGAGGTGAAAGTTTCTTCAGCTGAAATATTCATATGAGGACATCACATTTACCAATAAAATCCAAGCACTGCAATACTGGTGGAAGAAGTGTGTTGACCACAATTGGGACTATGTTGTAAAATAAACCTCATTTGGTCACATTCCATGAGAGTATTTTGGTCAACTGAGCCTTATATATTATATATATCTATTATTATACTAAAGCTGAGCATATATATATATATATATATGTGTGTGGTGTGTGTTCGTGTGTGTATGTATACACACACACATATATATTTATGAATATATGTATATATATATATATATATATATATATATATATACACACACACACACACACACACACACACATTCATATATATGTATATACATGTTTACAACTGTTGCATAGGAGAATGCTTATAGCATCAGATACAAAATATGTAACAACATTGGTTAGGAAGGCACTGAATATGAAATACTTAGTAGAGTGAGGGGAATCCAGTACAAAACTGTCTTTTCTATAGTTACAATGATTTGCTCTGTTGTAGGTGGCAGTGGCTGCTATCTGCATTGCGCAAGGGGACAACAGTTTTCAGGTCATGGTGTTGGTGATGATGATGGGGGATCATCTTTGTGGTTTGAAGGAAGCAAACATAAAGCCAACAACCTTCTTAAGCATAAGGCCTTTTGTTTTTTATTTTCTTGGCATTCATCTGTTTAGCAGCCAAGGAAAGATGGATGGAAATATTGTGATGTATGGTCATTTTTCAATATATATGGACTGCTTGAAAGAATCCCTTGGTGCCTGTCACATCAACTATTGGTCCACCCTAGCTGAGAACTATGAAACCTGGTGTCTAACCACTAACCATGATGTCTCCTCATTTGAAAACACTCATCTTCAAAGACAAAAGGCTTGGAGGTGCGTGGTGTACTGGTTAGTCATAGGAGATGGACTCGTTCGACCCGAGTTCAAATGCTGGATGAAGCCACAGTTCACATAGTGCTAATACCCTTGGGAAAGGTATGAATCCAACTATTCTCCCTCCAGCTATGGGTAAATAGTAGGGCAGACTGGGCTCTTTAACCTTGGTTAGGTAACCAGTCTAGAAGACGGAAAACTCTGAATTCAAACCTCTTAAAATCTTGGGGTGGTCACTACTAGAATAGGCTCAGTCCTACTTAGTGATTTATTTCAATTTAAAAAAAAGAAAAACATTTTTTTAAAAAGAACAACCACAACACAATATCGTCAAACTTTGGTCAGATCTGCAGCTGCTGCAACCATGCTGACTAACCCTTATTGGCTTTATCAGCCATGAACATTCCTGCAGTCAACATGGACCACTCCCTTAATATATGCTACCCCAGGTAAAAATTATGGAATTAGCACACTAATGAGGATATTCATTTTGGTATGAAACCATCTGTTGCATAGGTACTGTAACTTATATACCCACTTAATCTGCTGGGTATATATTGGGGAAGAGAGTAGACAGGTGAGAGGATGAGATGGGTTCTTACTTGTTTGGATGCCATCTTCCTTTTTCTGGCCTGATCCTTTCTTTGGTGGGCTGATTTCTTCTTTGAGTTGATTTCTTCTTTGGGCTGGGTGCCTGCTCATTTCTTTGTTAATAATGAAGCAAGACTTTGTTGTTTTTTTTATTCTCTACAAAAACCCCAACCCAAAAGGGTTTCGAACCGTGCGGTGAGAAGTCAGCATCTTAGAGCGAGGGAACCCTGCGTCCGCTCCTTCTGACCAACTGCTTTTTTCCTTCTCCTAGACCAATTTCCCTACCAAGGTTAAAGAGTCTAGTCTGCCCTACTATTTACCCATAACTGGAGGGATAATAGTTGAATGCATACCTTTCCCAAGGGTATTAGCATTATTTCAAATGCAAACAGCCTCATCCAAGATTTGAATACTAATCACTGTCATTTCCTATAATGATAATAATTACACCATAGGTACCTTCATTACACCAGCAGGATTAGTATATCAAAATACTGTTCCTAACCAGCATTTGGAGTGAAAGATTTGCCTAAAATCAACAAATTAATTGTTAGTTCATGCCCAATTATATATTTTCTTGTTAAGTAATTCCCTACTAATATCGCACATATGCAAATCAATAAGAATCAAAATTGGAACCATATGACCTTGTTTCATAAGGACATTTTTTTCATTTACACTGCCAAAATCCGGTTGTTTGTTAGGGGTTAGGGTTAGGGTTAGGGGTTAGTTTTCTAATTAAAAAAAAATATCTAAAAATCATCTGTTAACAAACAACCGGATTTTGGTGGTGTAAATGAAAAAAATGTCCTCATGAAACGAGATTGTAAAAGGGGTGCCTAAAGGTCATATGGTCCCAAAATTGTTCCTACTACTTCATTGTAGATTTTTACTTACAATCCTGAAGAGAACTTACATTACCACTATGAAAAAGTTATATGAGCAGTTATTTCCTGTAATGATAAGAAAATATTACACAGGAAATTATTAAATATCAAAACGTTATAAAAATATCAACATTCTGCTCCTTATCTTCATTAGAAGTGAAACATTTTCCAAAAATTAACAAACTTATTGCTAGACTAAAACTTTTAAGTAGACTTGGTAATTTTTATTTGAGTGTCTTATTACAAAAAGATTCTTTGTTTTTTTTTTTTTTTCCAAAACATTTATGCAAAGCTATTCATCTATATCAAAACAAGAATGAAACGCAAATTTGTTGGGATAATATTTAAATTTATGTCCCAAGTAGAAAAAAAAAATGTCAAGTCATCAGTTGAAATTCTATTATCTTCATCCCCACCCCCTGCCCAAAACGAAAGAGGTCAAAGGTCAATAAATATCAAATGTAGGTTGGTTATTTTTTTTTTTTTTAAATGTTTAGATGAATTATTTTCACTATTAGCAGAATTACCTAGAAGTTGCCTGGGATAAAAGACCTGAGAGATAGGATTATCTTTGGCATAATAATCATAAAGCAATACAAACTAACCTGATTTTTTCAGACATTTGTTGTCTAATGGGGGGTGGTGAGGACAAACAAGGAATCAAAATATCTAAATATAAATCTTGTTTGTTCTCTTTGCATTCATTGTTTTAGAGACCATGGAAAAATGGTGGGAAATATTGTAAGGTAAGGTTATTTGTCAATACAACTGTTTTCTGAAGGTGAATTGTTTTGTCTCATGTCTATAAAGTACGAAAGACGTGGTTCAGACGTCAAGAGTAGAATTGCAAATGGCTACGACCATGACTATTTATATTGTATTCTGGTCAAGGGCAGATTACCCTGTCCAGCCTAGACACAGAAGATCACTCTATTGTACTTATACAATGTAGGTTCTTTTATTCATATTGTGAATTCTAATGGACTCTTTCAGATTGCCCCTTGGTGTAACTGTTCATCTGGGTCTCATTGTAGGAATCTGTCCCTTGACTGACTACTCAACAAAATTATTTTTGGACAAAATATATAATATCCTGGTAAAAATTATGGAATTAGCACAGCACTTGTTCAAATCAATCATTGTTCTCTATTCCTGTCCCCTACCCCAATCTCATCATATTATTCATACCCTTGATTCTCTCTTACCTCTTCTTTATCTGAACCCAACTGACCTCTGTCATCATAATACTGGCTTCAATTTTTGTCATTCACATTTCATTATATATATATTTTTTACAAAACCACAATTATTTCCATATGGGGATATTTCTCTTATTCCTCTTATAGTCTGGCACAAGACCAGAAGAAAGGAAATGAATTAGGAACATATCTTAACAAATAATACTTAATTTGTAATAATTTATCTGGTTCTATTTGCTCTCAGAAAATACAAAGTTAACTTGAGAGCAAGTGTCCTTTGATCACTCAAACAAAAGCGAGGTGTGTATGATAGAGAGACGGTATGAGTGGACCCTTATAAGATGAAAGTGTTACAGACGAAATGTTCAAGTTCATAGCCGGAATTTAAAAAAAATTTTTTTTTTTTTTTAAAATTTTGAAAATGCATATTCTGTTTTGAAAAAAAAAAAAAATTTTTTATTTTATTTTATTAAATCAGAAGCATTATAATCCAAAAAGGAAACTCAAAAGAGTTTGATGTAAATATGTATAAAAATATATAAGAAAGTATCAAAAAGTTCAAGATTCCAGCACTGCAGACCACGATAGTCACCGGAAAGTCTTGAACTTTTTGATACTTTCTTATACATTTTTATACATTTGAAGATTTAGGGCTGTTCATTTTGCTTGTCTCTCTTGCTCTCCATAATATTGTAATGTACTCATTTTTATTGCCTATCCTAATTTGTTTCAAACATTTTCAGTACATTTAACCTGTAAATTACACATGAAAATATAGTTCAGAAGTTTTTTTTTTTTTTTGTTTCATTTTACTTAAGTGAAAACCATACATCAAAGTGGCTAACATAACCAAACTAGTGCAAATGATTTTCAATGCTTGACAAGGGTATTTTGAGTATGTTTATTATTTTCCTCATTTTATACCATTTATTATTCTCAAGTAATGTCTTCATATTATTGGGATCAATTTTAGCTGGTCTATTTAATTGTGGAGTATGTATTTACCCAAACCCTCTGCCATGTGTGAGCACAAGGTGCACCCTAATGAAGATGCCTAGAAAATAAGCTAGATAGAAGTTGCACAAGAATGCTGCATGCTGTCTTAAACAAATCATGGAAACGGCATCCCACAAGAAAGCAAGTGTATGGCCATCACACAAACCATCCAAGTAAGACAAACAAGACATGCTAGACACTGCTGGAGAAGCAAGGACGAACTCATGTTATATTCTCCTGTGGAAACCTGCACATAGATGCCAGTATGAGCTGTCCAACAACGGCCTACATTGATCAGCTCTGTGTGGATTCTTGATGCTGCACAGAGGACTTCCTGGAGGCGATAACCAATAGGGATGGTTAATGAGAGACTGTCATGAATATCTGGCTGCCAGCACAACCTGATGATGATGATGATGATAGCTGGTTTGAATTTAGAGTTCTTCTCCTAGACTGGTTGTCATACCAATGAGCCAAATTTTTCCTACTATAGCTGGAAGTGAGAAGCAATGGATTCATGCCTTTCATCAAGGGCATTAGCACAAAGTAAAAATGTGAACAGTTTCCTCCAGGATTTGAACTTGGATTGTTGACTCCATTTTCAACGATGATAACCATTACCCCACACGCCTTCATTGAGTAAAGAAATTTCAAGCACAAAACTCTGCAAAACGCTTTTGATACATTTGATCATGTGCAGTACCTTCTCCATAAACTGCACAATTTTTTTAATGTTCAAGTCAACTTGAAATTTTGCTTTTCCCCTTTTTGGTTTACTTATAGTAATGTGCCTGTTGTGTAATGGTTATTGTCATAGGAAATGAATACAGAAACAAAAGTTCAAATCCTGGATGAGGATGGTTACATTTCCCATAGCACTAATACGCTCAGGAAAGGTATGCATCCAACTACTCTCCCTCCAGCTATGGGTGAATAGTAAGGTAGACTAGGTTCTTTTACCTTGGTTAAGCAGATAGTCTAGTTCTGCTTGTTACATATTGTCGGATCTACTTCCACTTTTTCTACATATTTATATATATATATACAAACATACATATACAAATGCATATATATATATATATATATATATATATACATAAACTAATATATGTATATATATATTTAATCATATATGAGGCTATTTGCATTTAACATAGCACTAATACCCTTGGGAAAAGTATAAATTCAAGGGAGACATATATTCTTATGCATTTTTAGACTGCTCAATATATGATAGAGCTGTTATATATGTTTTATAGTATAATTCAAATTATTTTTATGGTTTTGCTTGTGATAGTCGGTTTCATGGTTTCTAATATTCTAACATAATATATATTCACACGCACACACACACACACACACATACACACACACACACGCACACATATACAGACACACACACACAAACACATATTCACACACATACATACAACTTCACACACACGCACATATACAGATACACACACACACACACACATACATATTCACACACATACATACATATTCACACACACACACACACATATTCACACACATACATACATACAAACATACAATTACACACACACACACACACACACACTGCTTAAAAACTGACCTTGTGTCACATCCTGCTCATGTGGAGAGGTTAGTATTATTATTTTTATGGCTTTGCTTGTCACAGTTGGTTTCAAGGTTTCTAATTTTCTAATATAATATATATTTCACACACACACACACACATACATACATACATACATACACACACACACACACACACACACACACACACACATACTTAGCTTAAAAACTGACCTTGTGTCACATCCTGTTCATGTGGAGAGGTTAGTAAATACATACTTTTAGTAATCATTATTGTTAAGCTTGAACTAACATTGCAAATTCTGCCATAGTTTGAATTCTAGATCAGAAGCAGCATGTCATATTTTATGGAGTAGATTGGCAACTTTTGAAATTTAAGAAGACTTTTTTTTTTTCTTAAATGCATTCATATACACATACACGTACATAGATATTTTAGATATTTTTTTTTTTCAGCTTAGTTTAGTGGGCCACAGAGACCAAACAGGGAGAAATGGGGGGAAAACAAAGAAAGATTGTGTTGCACCAATCTTACATAGAGCCTGCTTAGCTGGATTTAAAATTCAGGCATCAATTACTGGTTCCAGGGGAAAAATGTGACAACCACAGCTTTGAAGCAGGCCAAAAGAGACTTTACTAGGGCGAGTCATTAGTTTTGCAATAGTTTGGTATTCGTTAGTTTGCAGACTGTATATCACATGACCAAAGCAGTTCAAGCCATAGAGAGCACAATGGTGTACTGGTTAGGGTCGTAGGAAATGGACTCGTCGACCCGAGTTCAAATCCTGGATGAAGCCACATTTCACATAGCACTAATACCCTTGGGAAAGATATGAATCCAACTGTTCTCCCTCCAGCTATGGGTAAATAGTAGGGCAGACTGAGCTCTTTAACCTTGGTTAGGTAACCAGTTTAGGAGAAGGAAAACTCTGAATTCAAACCTCTTATAATCTCCACTTGCGGTGGTTACTACTAGAATAGGCTCAGGCCTACTTAGTGATCTATATCAATTTAAAAAAAATTGTAATGTACCTGTTGTAGTTGGCAGTATCATGGTAGTTGGTGTGCTGACATGTTGTGCATTGCTTTACTCTGCATGTGATTTGAAAACCATATAGATGAATGTGTAACATAGTCTCATTTGGGGACTTAGGCTTTACAAATTCAAACTGGGCCAAAAACATTTGTTGTGCAAAAGGTGAGGACACAGTTAATCCGTGTACAGTAACCAGATGGTTCAATAAATTTTACTCAGGTTGCAAGAACCTTGATGATCAGGCAAGGATCAGCAAAGCCTAAAACTGTGAGGCAAATCCAGCAAGTGGCATTTAGAGAATATTAGGTGTGCTTGATATCTAACAATCTTGTGTGACTCATCACCATCATGATCTTAGTAAAAGCATCTGGAGCTACCAAATTGTGTCTCATGTTACCAAAATATTGCAAAACTTTTGTCTCATCCTAGTATTTATACTCATATCAACTGATAGGTATTTTAAATCGTACTATAAGAATTAAATGTGGTTTTAAATTCTGTGGTTAAAACCACTTCTTAAATAGGTTAAGAGGCTTCAGAGAAACCTTTGAACATAGGTGAATATATATGCAATAAAATCCAACAAAGAGGTACATAACAAAATACAGACTTTATTGTCTGAGCACATTTAACAATGCAAATACAAAACAGCTAGGACAAAGGTACTAAGAGAAAGTGTCTTTGTAGATAATTTTGAGGTTACTGAATGGAGAATAGAAGAGTCACTTACTGTATAGAATATCTATTGTGTAACAGGTACACAGTAAAGAGGCAACTGGTGTGTATAACTTCAGTGGATCCCTACTGTGTAGAAAGAGCTATGTACACACAGAGGTACTAGCCTATAGTTGGGAGGCAAGGCCCCCTGAGCTTTAATGGACAGAGACACAACTTGTCTAGTGCAGCTTTGTGGATGCCAGATGAAAGAGAGTTAGTTTTTCCCGGGCTGTGTTTAAATAGCCTTGGTGTGTACGCCTTCTAGTTGCAAACTCTGGTAGCAAGGGAAGATAACCCTTTTCCACTTTCAACTCCATACCAGCAAGGAAGACAATTACTACACCACTTTTGTCTCAATAGTTATTACATTTGGTGTATGAAATTTATATGCAAATGTAACAACTATTATTGGACAAATGAGTAAATGTTACTTTCTCTGTCCCATTATATTTATTAAATTTAGTGTATGAAATATATATGTAAATGTAACAACTATTATTGGACAAATGAGTAAATGTTACTTTCTCTGTACCATTATATTTATTAAATTTAGTGTATGAAATATATATGTAAATGTAACAAATATTATTGGACAAATGAGTAAATGTTACTTTCTCTGTACCATTATATTTATTAAATTTAGTGTATGAAATATATATGTAAATGTAACAACTATTATTGGACAAATGAGTAAATGTTACTTTCTCTGTACCATTATATTTATTAAATTTAGTGTATGAAATATATATGCAAATGTAACAACTATTATTGGACAAATGAGTAAATGTTACTTTCTCTGTCCCATTATATTTATTAAATTTAGTGTATGAAATATATATGTAAATGTAACAACTATTATTGGACAAATGAGTAAATGTTACTTTCTCTGTACCATTATATTTATTAAATTTAGTGTATGAAATATATATGTAAATGTAACAACTATTATTGGACAAATGAGTAAATGTTACTTTCTCTGTCCCATTATATTTATTAAATTTAGTGTATGAAATATATATGCAAATGTAACAACTATTATTGGACAGATGTATATTTTAAATATATAACATGAATAAATGTATGCCAATGGCATAGTTATTTTATCTTTTCCTAACAACATTTTTACATTGTGTGAGTTGGGTAGGGTGTGTGAGTTGTGACATAGTGTAAAATATCTCTTATTAAATCCTTTTAAGACTAAAATTCAAAACTTTTTTTTCCTCGCTTGTGTGTGTCACTGGTATCATTTACTAAGCCTGGCTTTTTACAAGGATAGAAATATGGGGCACCCAGTAAGAATCCGCCCTACTAGCAGAAGTCTTCTAGTGTTACATAATGAATAGGTTGGCCTATTCATTTTGTAATAAAGTGTAGAATTTAAAAATAATTGTTAACTGTAAGAACTCATCAGAAGTTCATCTAATGAAATGACTGGAATGTGGGTCATGGGGAGTTCAGGTGAGTATTGCTGGAATGACCAGGATGTTAACATCAAGGTGTTGGTCCTGGTGTTTTTTTTTGTTTTTTGTACAAAGGATTAACGATGACCCTGTGATGTTTTTCAAAAGAAATATTTGTATTTGTAACACATGCATGTTGGGAGTAACCAGCCATGCAAAGAAATAGCATAGATATAAGTAAAAGTAAAGTCGACAGAGTGGCCTAAAGTCAGTATCAGCCAGACAGCAAGGGAGTCTATCCCCTTTTCATTAGTGTTAGACCAAGGAGATTGCTAAGAAGTTCAATTTTCAGTGTGCCCCATAAATCTGGCCTTGTACCAAGCTAAGTTAAAATTAGAAAGTTTCCTTTTTTCTTTTTGCTTTTATTTCTTCTTTATCTTCTCTTTTATTTTTTTCTTAATTCTTTATTGCATTTCTTTTGTATTTTTCTTTTTCTTTTATTTCATCTTTTTCTTTTATCATTATTCTCTACTTTTATTCTTCTTTTACAATTCTTTTTTTTAACCCCTTTTCTTTTGCTTCTTTTTCCTCTTTTTTTCCTTTGTACTTTTTTTTCTTTGACTTACCTATTTTTTTTCATCCTTCTTTCCTTATATTGTCTCTCATCTTTTTGTTCTTCTTTGCTTTTATTTTCTCTCACACTAGTACTTCTCTGTTAATGTCCGCTTCCATTTTGTCTACCATTTATAAATGCTTTCCATTAACAAATCTCTGTGGGTCCAAATCTGCATATCTTTCAAGTGCTGCCTTTTTTTTGGAAAGACATACCCCCCCCCCCCAAAAAAAAAAATGAAAAAAAAGGGGAAAAAAGAAAGAAAAAAGAAGAAAAAAGAAAGAAAAAAAGAAAAGAAAATGAAAGAACCAAACAATTTGGCAACTAGACACCAGGATCAGATGTGAATAAAGAGATAAAATGTCTGTATTTAACAAAGAATATCAAGATTTTAGTTGAGTTTAGAAATTAGAGCTAAAACTTGCTAATGTATCTGTCTTGTTTCAAGCAATGTGGCACCATATTTAAAAAAAAATCTCCTGTAGAGCAATTCTTTGCTGTACATGTATGTCTATCTACACATTCCTCTTAAATATTTAGGTTGATTGCAACAAGACTATTGTGTGTAGTATACAGTTCTCTGGAGAAAAAACAACAAACACCCTCTTACCCCCTCAAAAAAAAAAAAAAAAAAAAGAAAGAAAAAGAAAAGAACAACAAAAAACAAACAAGATTTGGTGATTATATATAGAACACCTCCAAAGTAATGTCTCCTGTTTATTTCAACTGAAACTATAACAGATACAGGGAGCACAGACAATTTGATAGAGAAAGTTTTCAGCTACAAAACTATTTTTCCACATAGTCACTACCATTAGCTATGCACTTACAGTTGCAATGAAGAAAAACTTGCATTTGTTTTAGTTTTTCATTGAATTAAATTGGATGCTTTAATTTCAGGGGCATCTTTTATAGAATCTATATTATAAGTGTTATGTACTCATATACCCTTGTTGGGTATATACACAAGAGTGATAGAGTCTTCGGGTGATAGAGAGAGTTGAGGCATCAGAGAGAGATAGACAGATAGATAACTTGCTTGGTTGTTCTTTGTCTAGTCGCCATGTTGGATTCTTTACTTCTTCTTCTCTTTCCATTCCGTCTACGTCATCTTTCATGATCGTCTACATCTAAGTTCTTGCTTTACTTGTTGCTTCTTTATTTTCTAACTAAGGGCATGTGTAATTAATTAACAAGGCTTATTGCTTTGATCAAAGATTTTATTTGCCCATTTACTAACTCATTGCACGGAGTCACAGCTGAGATAGGACACGTCTGTCCCACCTGATGTCTGGCTGCAAACTGATTATCTAACTAGTTCTCACGTGACTCGTGATATTCTTGCCTCTGAGGTCAGTTAGGGCCAGTAACTGTCACTGGTATTTTTCCATTCCCTCAGAGTTCTGACGACAGGGCTTGTCAAAAGCTCTACGTCACCATACAATTATGCAACAAAAGGACTCAATTTCTGTTTTTACAAGCATTTTTGGGGAAGTCCCCATGGTGTAGGGGTTAACATGCTGGACTGCAACATCATAGTGAGTTTGAACTCCAGTTATGCTATTACATACACTTTTGGACTAATACCCTTGGAAAAGGTATGAATCCCTCCAGATACGGCTTGAATCGTACCCCTACTATTCTTCTACAAGGATGGCTTTGGCATTAAATAAACCATGAAGGTTAATATGTCATTAAACAAAGAAACAAACAAATGAGTGTTATTGTAACAAATAAATATGGTACATCATAATGAGATTTTAGTTAGGGCAATATCAATAAAATGTTCTAACTTGGAGAATCTAGGTTTTCTAACTTTGGTAGGGCAACCAGTCAAGGAGAAGGAAACTCTGATTTCAAGCCCCCTACCAAAGCCAGCATTAAAGTGTAAGGTTCATTAATATTCATGTCTTAGAGATTTTTGGGATTGAAGAAAAAGGCTGAGATGCTGTTGATGATGATCATTGTTGTTGAAGTGAGTTAATATACTTTTGGTTTGAACAACAACAACAACTAACTAAGCACAACTGAACTGGTGCCAAAAGCAGCTGGTATTTATGGAACTCAGAAATACTCCATTCATGCATTTGGGTGATTCCATTCCTTGAGTCCTGATAGGCTGCTTGATTTCAGTGGTGTTATGGTGCCAGATAAATGATATGGCATTCTGCAAAAAGTAGACTTGCAACAAGGTCAGATCCGTATTGAATTACGGCTTCCTTCTTACCTTGTCTTGCCAATTCGATGATAATTGGAATTCTTCTACAATCATCATCATTATTATCACCATCAAAAAGACTGAATCTTTAATTTTTTTTTAGTTTTAAAATCAAAAATTTAAATAGATATGTGTGCACTGCTGAGAAACTTATATAATGAAATGAGGATGTGTAAATGTTGAGATGAGTCAGTGCTAATTTGCAAACAAATTATCAAACAAGTCTTGATACTTTTTAACAAAATTTTTCTGGCAAAACACAGAATTGTGCAAGTGCAGCACCTTCCATGCTCACTTGTCATATATTGATGTAACTTTTTCTTGTTTCCTAAACTGAAAATTCATCTCAAGGGAAAGATTTGAGAATTTTTAGGACTTTAAAAGAAATATGATGGTTCAGCTTCACACCATATCAAAAGAATGGTTTTTAGAGGTGCTTTGACTAATGAAAAACTCACTGGAATAAGTGTGTTGAATGCCAAGGAGATTATTTTGAAGAAAATTAATGTTTAATTCAGTGTTTATTTGTCTTGGTAAATACAGCTTCACTTTTGATACTTTTTGAACACTTCCTCTGTATGTATGTGCGCATATGTATGTACAAACACACAAGAAACTCATTTATTAGAGTGTGTGTGTATGCACACAAACACACACACACTAATAAGCATCCTCTTGTGCACACACACTTATATATGTCTACTCCTACACACCCTAATAAACAATCCTCTTGTGTACACATACACACATCTACACCTTAATAAACAAACCTCTTGTGTATATGCACACACACACAATAATAAACAAGCCTCTTGTGTACACACACACACACACACACTTTAATAAACAAACCTCCTGTGTATATGCACATGCACACATATACAAACACATTAGTAAACAAGCCTCTTATGTACACATGCACACACACACGCACTAATGAATGATCCTCTTGTGCATACCGATACATACTAATAAACTAGCCTCTTGTGTGCTCACACATAGATATACACACACATTAATAAACAAGTCTCTTGTGCACACACATACACACATTAATAAATAAGCTTCTTGTGCGCACACATACACATTAACAAACAAGCCTCTTGTATACACACATTCACACACATTAAAAAACGAGCCTCTTGTGTGCACACATACATACACACATTAATAATCAAGCCCCTTGTGTATGTTTGCACACACACATGCACACACACTAATAAACGAGTCTCTTGTGCATACCGATACACATTAATAAACTAGCCTCTTGTGTACACACACACACACACACACACACACACACACACTAATGAACAAGCCTCTTGTGCATACTGATGAACACTCATAAACTAGCCTCTTGTGTACACACACACTAATAAATGAGCCTTTTGCATGTGTGTGTGTGTGTGTGTGTGTCCATGCCACTTTTGTGCTAAGCTGACAAGGCCTATTAACATAATTTTTGGCATGAAGGCACACAAGACCACCACTTATGACATCAGCTATGAGAGGATGACATTGGAGGTTATTTGAGGTCACCATGGGTCAGACCACATTGGAAACAGTTTTTAATATCAGAATTATTTCCATTCATTCTTAAGAATGGCACAATGATTTATTAGAATAGGACTCATTTTTCAGTGTATTTTTGTCACATATCACTTTTTCAACAAGTAGTACTAATATACACACATTTATGTTTCACCTTCAACCTTTAAGCATAACCCTACCCCGCTTCCCTCTCTCTCTGTCTGCCAATAAATCAGATAATGCTTTTTTTTTTTTTATTAAGTTGAATTCTGATGCAGTTTGCTTTATGACCAAAAGTAATATTTCAAAAAGTGAATAGCTGTACTTCGTAATGGCTACTTTTTCATGGAAATATTTTTTTTCTTTTGATTTGTGTTAGAAGAAATATAGAAGTACATATTTTAACTCTATTCTCATATTTTACCCCCCCCCTGACACAACTGGGTATTATTGCTAGTATATTATATATAAGGGTCATTCAATAAATGAGGTGAATTTTGCCTAAGCTGTATTTCTTCATTTCACCATCTTCAATTTAAATGAAGCAGTAAATAAACAATAAAAAACAAATAAAATGTCTTTTAAATACGTCATCCTAAACTTTAATAAGAGTGACTCTACATCCTTTTATGGCAAAAAAATTAGTCTCACAGAGCCATTGTTTCTGAATCACAAATTGGAACCTCACAGGATGCCCCATTAAAATCCCTTCGTAAATAAAAGACTTTCCGTTGATCCAGCCTGGTGGGGCGTCAGAAAAATAGTGCAGACACTCTGAAAAGAAAAATTAATGTCTCTTATTTAGAATATTTAATGGAAAAACAAAAATCTATACTGTTACTATTTAAATCTTATTTTTTAATTATCTTCACAAATATAATCAAATCTTCATTATTTTTGTGCAAAATGCAATATATGGTGATAGTAAATGTGTATATACAATTTACATTGTCGTTAACTGTTTTATGTTTGTAGTTTCGGACCATATGACCTTTAGGCACCCCTTTTTGATCTCGATTAAGAAAGGACAGGTTTTCATTTACACCGTCAATATCCGGTTGTTTTAACAGACGATTTTTAGATTTTCTTTTAAATTATAAAACTAACCCCTAACCCTAACTCTAACTCCTAACAAACAACCGGATATTGACGGTGTAAATGAAAAACATGTCCTTTCTTAATTGAGATCAAAAAGTGATGCCTAAAGGTAATGGTCCGTAGTTTCCTCTGGGCATACATACACTCAACTGCCCTTTATATATGTATAGATAACGATCATCTTACAACCTGTGTGTATGAGGGTCATTCAATAGATAAGGTTAATTTTACCTAAGGGGTTGACAATAGGAAGCACTGTTTGTAGTTACGCCTTTTTCAAGGAAATCAATAGTGATGAGTCTTTTCATATCCTAGCATGACCTTCTTTACTGACCACTGAACCTAGAACTTTTTCTTTACTAGAAAGTCAATGTATTTCCACTCAATGAACTGTCTTTTTCGACTTGTAGTGGCAAACCCATGTTTAGCTCATCTGTAAACAGTTTTTTTTTTTTTTTTACTAAAACATAGTTCTCTGTACAGATCATACATTCTTCTGTAAATTTTCATGGTTTGCACTTCTCAGTCACCAAAGATTTGATGACAGACCTCTGCTCTGGAGCACTCTGTTAGATTTGCCACCATTTTGAATAGCCTCAAAATAAATATATTTGGTTTGGTTTGGTTTGTTTTGTTTTATGGCATATCAATCTCGCTGGGCCATTTAATGCCGACAAAGTTTTGAAATAAATTCATTCTTAATGTATACTCAATTTTTTCATAAACATTTTTCTATTTAACCCATAGATGGGACCCTAACATGTACTACCACTCCAGGTCAGATTGGACCAGGGAGCAATGGGGATGAAAGAGTGCCCTACATTCCCCAGACCTCCAGAACTGGAACTTCACCATAAAAGAGTTTAATATCATTCCCTGGACATGAAGAACTTCAACCACCGCCTTCTAGCACATATATGATAAAAACGATTGGGGCTTGCCATAAAAGCAATAGGGTTGGAGCAATTATATAGGTGCTAGGGCTTGACATGACCAGCCGATTGATCGGAGGGGGTCTTCTGCGACCACCCATCTAGTCTAAGTAAGGTTCCAAGTGGAGTGTTGCATGTCATGAACTGCTCATCCACCAGGATTCTGTCCTTAAGCATCACACGTCACCACCCAGAGCCACATTGGGGGGGGGGGGTCTTACCCCTCTGCAGAGGTGCAGTTGGTGTAATTCCAAGAGTTTATTTTTATGGAAAAAAATTCTGAAAAATAGATCTATTTTACTTTTTCAAAAATATTCCCTTATTTATTGAATGACCCTTGTTTAAACTAGCTGTACCCATGGAAATTCCATGGAATGTGTATATAATAATTGTATGAATCTAAACTATAAATAACATTTTGAGAATTGTCAGTTTCTATGTATATATTTGTATTTTTTATATTTCAAAATTTAGCGAATAAATAACAACACATTCATAACAAAAATAAATGAAATATGACCATACAATAATTGTTAAAAAAAAAATGTGAATGGAAAAATTGAAGATTTAGTTTTTTGAAGTAAATAGGTCATTTTTTTTAGGTAAATATATCTATCTTACTTTTATGATATTTAGTTAACTTTTTTTTAAAGCTGGTAGTTCAAATTACAATATGGTTAACATTACCAGTTCACAAGAAGGTTTTTATGTTGATAAAAACATTATCACAGCTGAGGATAATTATAAAAGCTAACAGAAAAGCAATTATTAAAAAATAAAAAAGAAAAAATGTTATTAAACAAAATAAAACTGAAGATGAATAATAAAACACTTATAAATCTTTATCTTATTTTTTCTAATAAACAGTTTTCTTTTTATTTAAATTAGTATAATATACAAATTGGCTAATTCCATCAGGACAAAATTGCTACCATTGTTAAGTCATATATCAGGCTACTTAGAAACTTTGATGTAGAAGAAATGGTTGTTTTGGCGATACAATTTTATATCGAACCTGGATCAATACAAACAAATGAACAGATAAAGAAAGAAAAAGAAAAGAAAAAAAAAAGAACCAAACAATTTGGCAACTAGACACCAGGATCAGATGTGAATAAAGAGATAAAATGTCTGTATTTAACAAAGAATATCAATTTTATATAGAACCTGGATCAATACAAACAAATGAACAGATAGATAAAGCAGCTTACACACACACACACACACACACACACACACACACACATATATATATATATATATAGGATTGCTAAAGAAAAGGCATAGATATTGGTCATGTTAATGGTTATAAATTTATTTCAACTGAAAGATTCTCATCTTTGAGAATCCATGGATTCCTCAGACTGTCTACAAATATATATATATATATATATATATATATATATATATATTATATATTAAAAATGGCAATAAATCTGATGATATGTAAATGTTAATAATGAAAAAAAACCAAATATTCAGAGGAAGTGTTTACTCATGAATAATAGTATGCCAATGTTCAAGTGTTTTTTGTTTTTATTCAACCCTCTTCAGGGCGATATTAAGAAGAATAACTTCTCGATGAAGCATCATAATATTACTTCTTGACACCGCCTGAAGATTGTTGAATAAAACACCAAATGCTCAAACATTGGCATGAAGTCATTCATGAATAAATTCATCCTCTGAATATTTGTTTTTTTCATATTTTTATATTTACACATACACACATACATACACATATTGAATATTATTCAGAAGTTACAACATTATACTTTGGCCCTTACTTAGGCTAGATGGGTGGTCGCAGAAGCCTCTCTGACCATGTCAAACCCTAACACCTATATGATTGTCCCAACCCTATTGCCCTCATGGCAAACCCCAACTCTTTGTATCATACATGCTAGAAGGCAGTGGCTGAGGGTCTTCATGTCCTGAGAATGACGTTAAACTCTATCTGATGGTGAAGTTCCAGTTCTGGAGGTCTGGGGAATGTGGGACACTCTTTCAACCCCATTGCTCCCAGGTCCACTCTGACCTGGAGTGGTAGTAAACAATTGTTTTGACATGGCTCCACAGAAAAAAAAAATCTAGTGGAGATAGATTAGGTGACCTGGGAATTGGTCCACCTCTACCCACCCTTAGTTTAGAATTTTGTTATTTTAAAAAAAAAACTGTTGTACATTCAATACGTAATGTCAGGGTACTCCAACTTGATGGAATAAGGTGTTATTTAAATCTTTGCCATTTGAGGATAAAGAAATTCTGTAGTATTGGTAGATATCTTCATCATTAACTGTTTGTTCTTCAAATAAGAAAGAGTCTATGATGTGAGACTTTTTTATTGTGTACTTTAGATTAACTTTTTCAGAATTTCTCTCGCATATTCAGACTTCTTAAAGAGTCTATGATGTGAACTTTTTTTATTGCATACTTTTCATTAACTTTTTCAGAATTCCTCTCACATATTCAAACTTCTTAAGAGTCTATGATAGACTTTTTTATTGCGTATATTAGATTAACTTTTTCAGAATTTCTCTCACATATTCAGACTTCTTAAAGAGTCTATGATGTGAGACTTTTTTTTATTTCATTCTTCAGATTAACTTTTTCAGAATTCCTTTCACTGTATCCAGACTTCTTAAAAGGTCTATGACCTAAGAGTTTTTATTGTGTACTTTACATTAATTTTTTCAGAATTCGATTGTCTTTACCGATTCAATAAATTCAGAAGATTTCTCCATTTCTAATTTTATCATATAGTAAAAATCTAATCTCATATTCTTTCTCTTGTGAGTTGTAAACCAGCCATTTTTTTTTTTAGGCATGTTTGAGTATGACTTTCAGAATTTTATATACTATTGTTACTTGAATATTTAACTTATTGTATAAGCACTGAAAAGTTTATATGTGTGTGTTTATTCATACATATGCATACACACACACATGGTAATTGTAATGGATATAATATCTGACAAAATGGTAATAGGACTTGAAAGTTTTTAAGTGTTATTTCTTACCTTACATATATATTTACGTACACACACACACACACACACACATATATACATATATGTATATACATGTATTTATTATATATATGTATATGTATATGTATGCATATATGTATATACACACATATTATATATATGTATATGTATGCATATATGTATATACACACATATTATATATATGTATATGTATGCATATATGTATGTACACACATATTATATATATGTATATGTATGCATATATGTATGTACACACATATTATATATATGTATATGTATGCATATATGCATATGCATATACATATATATTACATGTATGTATATGTATGCATATATGCATATGCATATACATATATATTACATGTATGTATATGTATGCATATATGCATATACATATATATTACATGTATGTATATGTATGCATAAATGCGTATACATATATATCATATATATGTATATGTATGCATTTATGTATATACATATATGTATGCATTTATGTATATACATACATATATGTATATATTCATATACATAAACGTATGTTATATATATATATATATATATATATATATATATATATTAGGGATAGATGATGGGAAACTGACACATAAAAATCTAAAAGGACGCAATAAAATCATACACATGCATCCCAGTGTTTTCTTTTTTCTTCTCTCGTCATTTCAAGCTAACTGTAGATACATTTCAACATTTTCTTAGAAACGAATTACACATGTTAGGTTACAAGGTAGGAGTTAGGCAGCCTTAATAGTTTCCCCAGATCATAAATAAAAACCCTACAATTTATTAAGAAACTTTAGTTGGGAATCATCAAATTTTCTGGGGACTTGTTCAAAGCAAATATGTGCGTCCCAGAACGCACTAAATCAAAAAGCTATCAGCATCACTGTATATATATATATATATATATATATATATACAGTGATGCTGATAGCTTTTTGATTTAGTGCGTTCTAGAAGTACACACACACACACACATATATATATATATATATATATATATATATATATATAATTTTATTAATAAGTCTTTATGCATATGGTAGAAATAGTTCCAGTAGTTTTAACATTACTGGAACTACTCTTAATAAGCCTGGAATATCAACAGATATTCTTGCTCTTTGATAACAGCATTTATTTCTTGGTCATGAATATTAAAAAAAAGACAACAGACACTTTTTTCAGTCTCGTTTCCACAGTTTTTTTTTACTTTCCTGCTAATTAATCTGTTAATTAATATTCTCATCCCAATGAAGGGCAAAATTCACTTTGACTTGCTGCTTTTACTCACAAACCTTTGAGAAAAACTTCCCAATTGAATATTCATGGAAAGGAATTAATGTTCTAAGGATGACAATGAAAACTATAAAACCGAAAAAGCGATTAACTCTTTTGTGTTTAGATTTAATATTACATCAGAGAATAAAGACCTTCCACAGTGTCTGGTCGGCACCAGACAAATTGTCTCTGTAAATGTGTATGCTTAAAATAATATCTCCGATGTTATTGCAAAGTTATGTTATAATTAAGTTAAGCTCTTTTGTGCTTTAATTTAATATTGTTTTAACAGATAAATGTTTTTCAGTTTGTCTGCTATGGACTAGACAAACTGGCTTTAAAAAATCTACAAAGTTAAACTAAAGCTACTCTCATGTCACAAAGTTACATTATAATAATTGAATTAAAATCTTTTGTGTTTCTATTTAATATTATTTTTAGTGAATAAACATTTTACTGTGTGTCTCATATGGTCCTGCTAAGTTGCTTAATCTAATGATATCTAATATCTTTAGTTGTTTATATTTGTCGTTTTAACAAGGAGTTTTCAGAAGAATGTCTATCACAGCATTTATTCTACTGTATTCCATTTTTAATCATCTGTATAAATAAACAAAAGAGTTAGTCTGTTGATATGTGGCTGCCAAAATGCCTGTGTTGTATACGTTAGAAACTTAATGTATTAGGATCTTGAGAATATGAATTTAGGTCTTTGTTTTTTTTCTAACTGGAATATTTTAAAAGCTTTAAATCAAGTTCCCATTTGACTATAATACTTAGTGTAACTATAGCAGCTACTGCTGTTGGACATCTATCAGTAAATCTCGTCTACTTTTCTCTTGTAACTCAAGTATCAGAGTTAACAGAGAAATAATAGGAAGAAACAAAACAAGTATTAACGATAAGGAAAGAAGTTTTGCTAAACAAAGATACAAGGTGAACAGAGTAGTTAGCAACTGCTAGGGTGAATTACAAGTCCCGTGAGATCTTGTCGTTTCCCTCTTCCGAGGTCTTGTCAGACATTATTTATAGGAAAAACAGATGATACCATTCTCGTTGTTGGCATCCTTCCGTCTACTAAAGACGATAGCGTAGTGTCCACTATTTTTTTTCTTTCTTTATCTGCAACTGCATGAGTGGCTAAACAGACCAATTTTTGAATGGCAATCTCTGGTGCAGTGATTGCAAACAAATGGTGATGCTTGCTGTAGATGCCGTTGTCTCTCCTTCCTTATGGCTCTCTTTTCTGTAGCGGCTTCTTTCCTCTCCTTTCACTTCTTTTCGTTTCTTGTTTGACAATTCTCATTACTTAGGTATTATATGACACTTTACTTTTTTAAAATGGGTGCCAGCTCAAAGCAGTTGACAAAGTTATTTTCTGGAACAACATTTTCAGTGTTTTATTTAATTTTTTAGGGTTAGAGTTTGTGTTAGGGTTTGGTTTGCTACTGTTGAATTGTTGGCCATTCTAAAATGGGAAAGATAACAACTAACTTTATATAATTCACTGGAAGTTATCAGTTCAATTACTGTTTGTTTTATGGTATATCAAGCTTTATTGATTATTTAATGCTAAAGACATCCTTGTAGAAGAACAGTAGTGATACTATTTAACATATAGATGGGGGGGATGAGGAGCTTCATACCTTTCCCAAGGGTATTAGTCCAAAAGTGAATGTAATAGCAGAATTGAAGTTCAAACGCACTTACTATGGTGTCACAGCCCAGCATGTTAGCTACAATGTCATGGGAACTCCCCTAGATCTTATCTAGTTCACTGGAATTTTCAAGTTCAATTCCTGAGTCAGGTAGTGCAGAAATATGCATTAGAAAGATTTGATGCTTATGAGTTCTGAAATTCCTTAAGAATTACACCTATGAATAAACAAACCACCAATAACAAAAAAAACCCCAAAATTCTGGAATGATAATTACACACACACACACACACACACACACACACACACACACATAAAAAAAGCAAAAAGCAAAAAAGAGAATCAGATGGTCCTGTTAATAAACAAAAAAGTTTATGCTTAGAGGGTGAGCCAGACTAGGAATGAATCAGAAACTGTTGAATAGGCACACACACATAAGCACACACACACAAACACATACATACCCCCCCTCACACACACAGAGTTTGGAAGACAAAATCAAATGGACAGCCACTAGCAATAACTCCAGTTTCAGAGATCTTCTGTAGATGAGATTTTTATCTCAAAATATTAAGAATAAATCACAGGTTAACAAACAACACCATAGTTACCTTATTTTTCTTTACACTTTTATAGGGATAGCCTTCAAAACCAACCACCAAACCATATATATATATATATATATATATATATATATATATATATATATATATAGTCATCCACAGACACGTGTTTTGACTTATCAAGTCTCTTCAGTGTGGCTAGACATTTTGTGAGCTACTTACAGCCGGGATAGAACTCCGATCAATTCAGAAGCAGTCAAACAACTTAACCGCTTGGCCATAGTCACCCACAGAATGCGAAGGGGATTTTAACCATTTTAATACACACATCTCTATGCATGTAAAGGCTGCCATAGAGTGCTCCATCCCTTTTATAAGTGAGCATTGCGTTTCAATCCCTCTGCACAAGTAGAATGTGACTCAAGGTCAATTTCTTAATCAAAGATTAACAGGTTTGAATTCAGTTTTCCTTCCCATAGATTGGTTATCTAACCAAGGTTAAAGAGCCAAATCTGCCCTACTATTTACCCATATCTGGAAAGAGAGTAGTTGAATGCATACCTTCTGCAATGGTATTAGCACTATATGAAATGCAAACAGTCTAAATAATATATAATAATGTAGTTTGCTATATTCATAAATAAAGAGTGTTCAATATTAGTGATCGAGTATAGGTAGATCTAAGTTAGGATAGTATAGATACTGAGTATTTGGTGACAGTTTCTTGGGATCTTGACACCAATAAGCACCCCAGGTGAGACCTAGATTCAAAAGGACATGTTTTGCTTTTCCCCGTTAAAATCCGATTGTTTGTTAATAGATGATTTTTAGACACACTTTTTTTAAAATCATAAAACTATAAATGAAAGGTACGTTTTTATATTAAAGACACTTTTTTTTTTTTTACTAATTTCATGTTGTTGTTAATTCAATAGCAATTCTTTTTTAATTAGAAAACTTTTAACGTTAGACATGTTTAACTCGGGAATAGTTAAAGCTATAAAAAGTATATTATAAGGTTATAATAATAACAGCTAACCCTAAGCCTAACCCTAACCCTAACCCTAGCAAAATCTTTTTTTAAATAAATACTTTTTAATATTAACTATCCATAGAGGCACATGGAAAATAAATAAACATGTCTTTCGTTTTAAGTTTTATTTAAAAAAGATAACAATATTAGTTTATCTTTAGTGCAAAATGAATTTTTTCACATATGCTAACATGAAATAAATAATTTTTCTTTTATTAAAATCAAAAACTATTTTAGTATAAAAATGTTACTGGTTTTTATCGGCCGGCTGTTTTGTTTACTAACAGCCAGTAAAAAGCAAAATTCAGCTCCTTTCAAAACGGATTTGGGCTGGGGTGCTTATTGGTGTCAAGGTCCGTTTCTTGCATATGCAATCTTGGTTTGATGATGGCATATGCAAGAAACAACTTTTGTGGTTGGCAAAACATGTAATGGTTATTGTAGTAGGAAATGGACATGATGAGATGAGTTCAAATTCTGCACAAAGCTGTTTGCATTTCACATAGTGCTAATACTCTTGGGAAAGATATGCATCTAACTATTACCACTCTAGCCACGGTTAAATAGCAAGGCAGACTGGGCTCTTTAACCTTGGTTAGGCAGTCTTGCAGAAGACTTAACAAGTTTTTTTATTAAGTTTTTTTTTGCTGATTAGTAAGATGTTGGAAGTGTAGATTTAAGATGATATAAAAACTATTCAAACTGTTTTTTTTTATGTAGTTTGTCTACTTTCAAGCACCATTTGTTATTAACAAGCATGTAAATTATTGTAGTGTGACTGGAGTTTGAACTTGCTTGTCATGATGTCTCAGTCCAGCACATTAGCTACCACACCACAGGGACTCCCCCCACTATATATAATATATAATATATATATATATATATATGGGAGAAATAAGAGGAAATTAATTTGACAGTATGTGGAGAAAGGTAGACAAACACGCTACAACATCCTGTGTTTGTCTACCTTTCTCCACATATATATATATGTGTGTGTGTGGAGAAATGTAGACAAACACTGGATGTTACAATGGATGGAAATTTATTTCTGTTGATAATGTCTTCCATCCATTATAACACCCTGTGTTTGTCTACATTTCTCCACACACTGCCTGATTGATTTCCTCATTTTACTCCCATATATATATATATATATATATATATATATATATGTGTGTGTGTGTGTGTGTGTTGCTTGTGTGTGATTAATTATGCTATATTTTGCGCAAGGCTATTTGGGAATAACATTATATGTATGATTTTAATTTAGCAAACATCAAGCGCATATTTTTTGGAAATAAAAGAAAAAAAAAAGATGTTCTTTGATTTTACTCAAAGGAATATACACATAAAGAGGATTTTTCATTACCCTATAAATATATTTACTACAAAATTAGCCAGATTTTCCTAACTCTCTTTTCCAAATTCTGTATCAATAATGATATACATTGGGCTAGTTTAACTCAGTTGGTAGAGCATCTGACTAGGAACCACAAGATTACAGGTTCGATACCAGCCCTCGACAACTCAGTGTATGAGTAGCACAGGGATCTGTGTGGTGGTAACAGCAGCATTCAGTCCTTCCGCATTTGAGTCCACAATTTTTATCTTTGTGAGGGTCTTTAGTTCCCTCAGTCACTTGCCAAATCTTAGACTTCCCAGTCCTGTATTTTGGAGATCTGTCTGCTGCTTACCAAGCAAGTTTTTGCAGTGGTAGCCCCTTCGTGTTTGGTAATTGTATATGTATATGTTTATAGAATCTATATATTAATATGCTTGTTCCTTAATCTTTTGACTGTTATCATCTTACAACACTCTCTGGTTAAAAATCAGACTGTCCAAATTGTATAATATGAAATGCAAAAATGTAAATTCTGATTATCTGGTGTTGGTTATCCACCAAATTCTTATTTCTCGTGAGTGTTGTGACATCAGTTAAATAACGGACCATTCCATTTTTTATTATAAAGAAGGAAAGGGAAGAAAAAGGACATGGTACACAGAAAAAATATACGAAAGAAAGAAAGAATGAAAAAGAGTAATGGAAAGATAGAGAGGGTGGATGAGTACATGGAAGCAATAACAATAATCTGTTTCAATCGAACATGATGGAAAGAAGGAAAGAAAGAAAAACAAGTGAGGGAGAGTTAAATCAAGATTATTATCCTTTTTACATATTGAAATGTTTGTGCAAGAGCTCTTAAGTAAACATATCAAACATTGTCATAATTAAATTAGCATACTGTGGTACATCCACTGGTCCTGCTAGTAGTTTATAATCTGCCTCTTATTCTATGTTTAAATGAAATTATTTTAATATATCTTTCATCAATTGTGCTTATCTCATTATATCTATATGTTTCTTCAAATGTATGTTTTTGTTTTTCAGAGATTTGGCTGTAAGTTTACGCAAGATGCTTGGGGATTGGTTTCGTGTGGTATCTTTATTGAAATCTGGTGGTGTTGGAGATGATGTCCAACTTGAGGAAGCATGGAATGCCATTGGTGACTATTATGCTGACAGGCAAAAATGGTGAGTCCTATAAAACTATTGATGTTAAATAATACTATATCTGTCCCATAATAGTTGTTACATTTGCATATAAATTTTGTGCACTACAGTGTGTGTCAAATTATTATGCAAAAGGATTACAGTATTGTAAATTTAATTTCAGGAAATATAGAGAAAAATAATTTAAAACAAACAGATCTGTGTCAATGTGCATTAATAACACTAGCAAAAAAAAAAAAAAAAAAAAATAGGAAGGATTTTTGTGCCACACTCTTTTGTAAAAAAATGTAAGCAGATCTTTGAAATCTTTTTTTTTTTTTTAAATAATAGATGTAAAAAATAGTTTTGATGTCAAAATTCAAATAGATATGTTTTCTTTTTAATAAAACCAAGTTTCTAACTGTTAAATTCAAATTCAAATATTTAAGGTTTTTCTTTTGGGGGTGTTAAATGAAAAAAATTGTTTGTTTTGTTTTACGACAGATGATAATCAAAGCAGAACATTTCTTTTTCACCGTATAATGAAATATAAATTATTAATTAACATTAATAAGATTATATTATAATTGACGAAACTGTCGTTAGAGGGAGTAAGAATATTTTTTGTTACCGAGTTTATTTTTAAGCAGAGGAGGTGATTGATGAAACTGTCATTAAATTTAATCTTGTAATGAAAAAACATGTGCAAACCTAAACCAGATATAGTTAAATACACAAACGTCTTCAAATTTAATGTAGAAGAAGATTATGTGACTATTTCTTGTTTGTAAATAATTTCTCGTAAACTCTATATGTTAAATAACTTTAAATATATATTAAAATAAAACAAACTATATATAAATCAATAATACCAGGTATGTATTTATTAAAACTTGTTTTAACAAACAATGTGGACCATTTAATGTTGCATACTTAATTTCTGAGTATATATAAAACAGGTTGTTCTTTATTCTATGTATTAATGATTTTGACTATAAATTACATATTCATTGATAAATTGAATCTCCATTATAATAAGATGTGTTACAAATAAGATGGAGATATCTCCACACTAGACAATAAACCCCTGAAATCAGTAAACCAGTTCACATACCTAGGTAGTAATATCTCATCTACAGAAAGTGGTCAATATATGCATAGGAAAGACCTGGACTGTTATTGACAGATTATTGATCATATGGAAATCTGATCTCTCTGATAAGATAAAGTGAAAAAATCTTCCAAGCTGTAGCCATGTCAGTGCTACTGTATGGCTGCACTGCTTGGATTCTAATGAAACGCTTAGAGAAAAGCTAAATGCAAACTACACAAGGATGTTGTGTGCTGCCTGAACAAATCCTTGAAGCAGCACCCTACAAAAAAGGCAGTTGTACAGCCATTTACCGTAAATCCTCGAGTATAATCTGCATTTTTTTCCCCAAAATTTAAAGGTCAAAATCCCTAGTGCGTACTACTATATACGAGGTTAAAAATGAAAAATATTTTCTAAGCAATGTCCGAGTCTCTATTTGCTGTCCTGCAATGTTTATTCAGACACATTTTTTCAGACGTACAACCCCCTAAAAATCCTCTGCGTATTATACTCAAGGGCGGACTATACTCAAGGATTTACAGTACCTCTTATCACTCAAACCATTCAAGTAAGATGAACAAGACATACTGGACACTGCTGGAGAAGCAAATATGAAGTAACATTCTCTTGTGGACACCTACGCATGGACACACCAGGATAGGCCGCCCAGTAAAAAGCTTCATCAATCAGCTCTTTGCGTATTCTGGATGCTGTATGGAAGACCTGCCAGGATGACCAACAGGGATGGGTGGCAATTGAGAACAATGAGAATCTGTGCTGTCAGTGCAACCTGATTATGATGATGATGATGCACTATTAAAAGCACTTAAGTCATTTTTTAAGCTTGTATTATAAGAGTGCCATATTATTTGATGACCATTGCTAAAATATTAGATTATGTACTGTAAAAGTGATTTATCAGTAAAAAGCTTCATCAATCATCTCTCTATGTATTCTGGATGTTGTGAGAAAGACCTGCCAGGAGTGATGACTGATAGGGATGGGTGGCAAGCTAGAACAGTGAGAATATGTGCTGTCAATGCAACCTGATGATGATACACTATTAAAGAAACAATTTTTTAGGTTTGTATTATAAGAGTTCCAAATTATTTGATAACCATTGCTAAATTATTAGATTATAGACTGTAAAAGTGATTTATCAGAAGCTGAGAAGAATTCTATTATTCACAACTCTTGAAAAAAGCAAAAAATGTTTAACAGGAATCATTGAACAGTGAAAAAAATACATTGAAGACCCTGGTGCATTCCATATAAGATCAGATAAGAGCAAGTCTAGGGTAAGAAAACAGTGGAAAGAATGTATTTACATAACCTCTCTACCACAAACAGAATGCAACATACACACACACACACACACACACACAAAAAAAAAACAAAGTGGGAAGTTGAGTGTATTGTCAAGAAAACAAAATAAAATAATGCCTTAGTGGGATTTAATATACACTAGTTTAGCTCAGTCAGTAGAGTGTCCGTTTAGGAACCACAAGGTTCCTGGTTCGATACTGGCCCTCGCCAACTCAGCGTATGAGTAGCACAAGGATCTGTGTGGTAAAGTAAGGAGCTGATGATAGGTATTGCATTCCATCTCAGGCGGAAAAACAATCTCCTTGGTCTAGCGCTAGTGAAAATGGGATAGGCTCCTTTGCTGATTGGCTGATACCGACTTAGGCCACCCTGACGACTTTATATACCCAGTTGAAGGGTAAGATCCTTTCCTTTTTTCCCTCAAAATAGTGTCTTGGGGATGACTTTAAACTGTATCTAGTTGTGAGGCTACAGTTCTGGAACACTGGGAGTGTGGAGTCCCTGCTTTGTTGTTATTACTCCCAGGTCCCCTCTGAGATGAATTATGGAAAGCTTTCTGACAATTGTGGGAGCCATTACTGCTGAAGAAATTCAAAATTATCTAAGTCAGTAGGTGATTTATGAGCAAAGATCTTATATTTCATAATACATGAGTTTTTGTTTTCAAAATTGCATGTTCTTAATTAATAGGCTTCATGGATTATTTAAACTTAACTGTTTCATTTAATGATTTAATCAATACATATATTTATCTACCTCTCCACACGAGTAGAATATGACACAATTTCTTAGGCAGATTTTTACAGGTTTGAATCCAGTTTCCCTTCTAGCAGACTCGTTGCCTAAACAAGGTTAAAGAGCCCAATCTGTCCTACTATTTACCAATAGCTGGAGGGAGAATTAACACTATGTGAAATGCGAGCAGCCAAGTTCAGGATTTGAACTCTTGTTGCCATATTCATTTCTTATGCCAACATCTATTACACTACCCACCTCCACAATTAAGATATTACTACAGACTTACTATGTTTTTATACCCATGCTTAATAATTTACTATAATAAAAATGAATGAGTATATGGATAGAATATCTGACAGAATGGAAGTGAAATAAGACAGGAACACTGCCTATACAAAGTTGTCATGGCAACATAATTAGGAAAAAATAACCTAATTAGGAAAAAGTGACAGTCATAAGCACAATTGTGAATGTTTTTTGTTTCCCACTTTTTAGGGTCTCATAAGGATTAGCATTCCTAATTACATTGCCATGACAACCTCATTGGCAGGCATAATGTTCTGTAATATTTTTCAGAAAATTAAAAAAAAATTCCAAATTATTTTCTGATGAAGCTTATACAGAATGAAATAATATTAAATATATAAATACCCCAGCAAATTAATTTTCACATATTATTTCTCTTCCATTATAATGCTATATGAATATGTGTGAAAAAATCATTTAATTGCTTCTACTGTAGCAAAATTAAAAAGGGAAAAAAACGCATTTACTTAATAATTTGATACACTGCAAATGTTACTATTATGGGGCAGATGTAGTATAATCTTGTTCCTTGTCAAACAAGGCATGAAAAGAAGTGAAAAAGAAAGGAAATAAGCTGCCACAGCAAAGAGAGCTAAAAGGAAGGAGAGACAACAACCACCCCAGCAAGCATCACTGTTTGTATGCAGTCACTGCATCAGAGATTGTCATTCAAAAAATTCTGTTCACTGTGCAGATGCAGTTAAAGAAAAAAAAATTGGACATTACGCCATCATCTTTAGCAGATGGAAGGATGCCAACAATAGAGATTATGTAGCTGTCTATCTGTAACTGAAACTATGTCACCCTGTCATCACAATTTCCTTAGTTATTTAGGTTATATTCTCAACAATTATTAAATAGTCATTATTTAAACTTAATTAGTATCTTATTTATTAACAAGCTCTCTATTAAAGTCTAGTTGAGTTAGATTTGCTGCAAAACTGCCCATATTATTAGTGCATTTAAAATCCTGAATATTTTTATATTCATTCTTATTTAGTTTTTTTGTCTTTCTAATATAATATAATATTTTATTACATTAAAACTTATATACTTGCCCCAGGGGACACATATATTTGCTAGTAAAATGAACTATTTAGTATTGTGATGTATAGTACTTAAAATTTACCAGCAAAAGAGTTAATAATAGTTATGGGAAAGATAAATATTTTTTTCTTACTTCAAAGAAAGGTGCAAAAATCAATTTTTCTGGTCATTTTCTCATTCCCTCAAACAATTTTATGTGTTCCTAATTTGTTTTTGTTTGGTATAAACCCAGTACAACTTTTATATTGCCTTGTCAGCAGAATTTAGAATATACAAAGAGGAAAGACTCTCTAAAAAAGGGGTGTCCCGTTATGACACTAAACTGCATCTGGCGGTAAGGCTCTATTTCTGGAGATCTGTGAGAGTGTGGGGTACTCCTTCATTGCCATTACTCCCATGTAATATTCATATTCAATAGAATTGTGTATTAAAAAAACAAAAAATCGGACCATATGACCTTTAGGCACCCCTTTTGTGATCTCGATTCACAAGGATATTTTTTTTCATTTACACCGTCAAAATCCGGTTGTTTATTAACAGACGATTTTTAGAGTTTTTAAAAAAATCATAAGATCAACCCTAACCCTAACCTAACCCTAACAAACAACCGGATTTTGACGGTGTAAATGAAAAAAATGTCCTTATGAATCGAGATTGCAAAAAGGGTGCCTAAAGGTGATATGGTCCAAAAAATCTTCTAAAAAACAACTATACAAAAAATGTAAATATAAACATAAAATGAATGTGGTTCCCAAAACTCTAGGCATAAAATAACCCTAGATGGATTGACATATCATTAAATTCAATTGATCAATCAATCATGTTGGTTACAGAGGAAATGGGTGCCACTGAGTAAGTGTCATTGTTCTGAGAGATACTATGAAGGGGAATTACTGTATTTGATGGTTTATTGGAGGCACTTTAAAAAAAAAAAGAAAATGTCCCAAAAAGTCACCCTGTGTCTTAAAAGGTTGGTGGTCAGCTTTGGGTTACTGGCTAGTGGAGTTCTAGAGCTGCAGTGGCTCTTAAACATCTCTGCAAATGTAAACAAGGTGATGATCACTTCTACATCAACAATGGCAACACCTTTTCTAAGGTAAAAACGTATATAACAGTAGTACTTACTGTTATATCATATAAAATAACAACAATCAGAAAGAAAATTAAGTGATGGTATTTACCCACCCATGTACTTAAACAAACGTATTTAGGTTTTTAAATGAAAATATTTGGATTTGATAAAGATCTGAATACATATGAAACTTTAGAATAATGGGCAGAGTTACAAATGTCAGTTGAAAACGCTTCCCTGATATTTGTATGAGGGTAATCCCAAAAGTAAGATCTCCAAAGTGCTGGGGATGCAGGGAAATCGTTCATGTGGCTATTAGCAACATTTTTGTGTTTGTTGTGCATGTGCTTGCCTCTGTGTGTGTGACTTGCTGCCATGCTTAGTTTTGGCTTGGCAGTTGTTTCTGATGGAACCCCCAATTGATGCTACCACCAAGTGTGAAGTTCGTGCAGTTATTCAGTTTTAGAATGAAAAAAGCATTAAATTGATTGAGATTCATTGCCAATTAATGAAAGTGTATTGTGAGTTGTGCATTGATGTCAAAAACGTCTGCAAGTTGTGTTGGGAGTTTGCAATGACAAGGTTCAACACTTTGTCAATGACAAGCTGGTGGCATGCTTGTATGACATAAACATACAAAAACTGCATCAACTGAAATAGAATTTTATGTAGAAAAATAAATACATGTTCAAAGTTTAAAATTATGTAAACATCATTGACAATAAAGAATAAACGTTTCTGTGATTTCTAAATATTTTGGAGACCATATCTTTGGGATTATCCTTGTGGTTTTAAACCTATTTAATTATTCATTTTTTAAATGCCTGCCCAAATTGAGGTGCATCTTATAAAGCCTCAAATACGATACTTGACACTCCAATGACTTAATAGTTTATGAAACCCATCCAAGATAGAATTATAAAACTTATAAAAAAGCCTGAATGTAATAGCATCCAATAGAATAGATGAAGAGAAACTACTATCTCTTCTCATGAAAACTTATACTAAAGACTTTTTTTTTTTTAGTGTTGAGGGGGCTTCCCAGCTGCAAGGATGACAAGGGCCCTCAAGGTACTATGCCACCACTGATGTTTCCCTGGTGGGGTGGGTGCCATAGCTCTGTTAGCTGTTCTATTTTGAGGTTCCAGACAAGCCTTGCTCTTAGCAGCACTGAGGCACATGGAGTCCCGACCATACTTTGTCCTGTCTGGCAATCTTCAACTTTGAACTGTTGCCTCATGAGGAGGTGGAGTTGGGCTGTGTACTGACTTGTGAAAGCATTTGCATGAGAATAAAGAACTGTTGAAAGAATTAAACCAAAAGTTAGGTTAAGTTGTAGATATATATATATATATATATATATATATATATATGTGTGTGTGTGTGTATTTAGGCAGCATTTTTTCTTGTAGGCATATATTGTTAAATAATGCAGCCATTTTCTGTCTGCAGGTTTTGTCCTTTGTTTTTTTTTTGTATTGCTGGATTATTTTTGCCATATATTACAAAAATAATCCAGCAATATGAAAAAAACAAGGACAAAACTTGCAGACAGAAAATGGCTGCATTATTTAACAATATATATATATATATATATATATATATATAAATATAAATATAAAAGAAAGATTCTGTATGTCTGCTGTTTGTTTGTGCAACAACTAAGTGCACATCCTTTTATAAAGCAAAGGCCAAAGTTCAATAAAATCCACACCCTATTTTTGTCTGAGAGGGGTTAAAAAATTTTTACTCTTGATTTTCAATAAGAAAAGCTAAATAAAAATGTAATAAAAATATAAATCAATGATACATTAAAAGAATTAATTATAAAAATGATTAAAAAATAAAACAAATTAATAAATGATAGAACATAATAAAAGGCAAATAAAAGAAAAAATACTAACAAGAAGAATAATGGAAATAAACAAGTTAAAAACAAGAATATATAAAGAATTCAAGATAAAACAAATATATAGAAAAATAATTCTTATTAATCTATATATAGATATAGATAAGAGATTTATTTTTAACTTTTAAAATCTTGAGCAATGCTGGGTAACTCTGCTAGTGTGTTATAAAAAGCTTAACAAATAGACAGATTCTTTTAAAAGATTGTTAAAAATAAATAATTTTGATGAATCAAATTTTATAAGTTCTTATTCTGTATTTTGTGCATGTGTGAAATTATTTAGAGATTTAAAAAAAAAAAAAAAATTAGTGTAATAAGTAATTGAGAGTTACTTCCCCTGTTTTATTATTACCTCCCCTTTGTGTAACTTTTTGATGTTTCTGAGAGTATATAAACTCTCAGTAAACTGTAACAGTATTTTAAGTAGAATAAAGCTTCCTTAAGCCTAACCGTATGTGTTTGTTTATTATTACAATTAGTCCTTCTTTCAATTTTGATTGATTGATTTTAACTGCATGTTTACCTGTCTAGGCTTATTTTATGCCTAGAGGTTAGGGATTTATATTTACATTTTTTGTAGTTGTTTCTTAAGATTTTTTTTGCATACTGTTATATGATATTAAGTATTCTTATCAAATACAAATAATTTGCTCGTTTTAAGTAATGTAATATTTATATCAATAATGTACAGTTATATAGTTTTACATAACTCCAGATCTCCAACTTACGATCAAAGGCAGTTTAGTGTTAGGACACCCCTAGGATATCCCATTGTGGTGTAATGGTTAGTAAGCTAGTCTTGCAGATCCATTACTACTGAATAGTGAGTTCAATATTCACTTGATGCCCCATACTTGTGGCAAATTAACTGAGTAAATACATCCAAGACACTCCTTTTTTTGGTTGGGGGGAGGGGAATCTGCAGAGATACAGTCAGTGTAATCTAAGCCTGCCAACAAGGTGTTTATATCAATTCAGTAAGGATATAAGAAGCTGATCATTAGTTATTTTGGTTATATTGATAAACCAGAAAGTAAGATAATGAATATGAATAATTCAATGATATGATATCTTATTTAACATAAGAAAATGGCTATAGAAGGTTATAGATCTCTGGAAGGCTTTGTGAGTTCATATATAGAAATAAGTGGTAAATTGATGTTTTTCTAGTTATTAGCTTTAGAGAACAGATATTACACTTAGATCTCACCTTGAAAACTAGGATGCTATGGTCTGATTCTAAGAAGAATTGCTGAGGAATAACACTTTAATCCTCTACACATACTGCACTCAGATCCTAATTTTATGAATATACAAGTTTTTTTGTCATTTAAGGTCGACTGGGTTCTTTAACCCTGCTATGGCAATCTGTCTAGAAGGAAAACTCTGAATTTTAAACCAGACGTACTCCACTTCAAAATTGACCATTTATCATATCCTGTTGATTGTGGAGTCGTTGGTTGGTAAATTTGCTGGACACTGCTGGACAAGCAACAATGAACTCATAAGTGATATTCACCTGTGGACATCTACACATGGACACATCAGTGTAGGTTGACCATCAAAAACCTACATCAATCAGATCTGTGCAGATTCTGGATACTGTGTGGAGGACCTGCCAAAGGATGACTGATAGTGATGGTGGCGAGAGAGAGTCATGGTATCAGCATGACCTCATGATGATGATGATATGTGGAAAACTTTTTAATTCTCATTAAATTTGTTAAAGTTCTGAACAGCTTGATAGGAATGAAAGTAGCTTTATTTCAGTTTGGTTGAGATGTGAGCATGTGTCTTGTATGTTAGCAAAAACCAAAACCAAAACCAAAACAAAGCAGTTTCTCTGAATTTTTGAGGTTTTTTTATTGGACACATGGCGTAGTGGATATAGGCGTGGGTTAAGACAGTTCTAAGAGACAGTTATTCTAGGCTGCAGGTTCAATCCTAGCCAAAGGCAATAGTAACATAGAATAATAATTAACACAACTTAACACTTGTACCCAGTCATGGTTAGCGGAATGAGAACAGTATATCCCCGTGGATTGAATAAAGGATTGGGTTCAGAGTTCCGTGAAGGCTCCCGAGTTTGAATAGAAGGTTCTTGAGTTCGAAGAGAAGGTTTTCGAGTTTGACAAGAAATACCTGAAGAAGGCTGGAGGGGACATCTGCCGAAAATTTATACAGATAACAATAAAGATGAGGACAATTGTTTGAATAATACTAAAAATGCAGTTTAACTGCTCATTGTATCTCGAAAGTAAAAGGTTTCATTTTTGACTGTTTTGCTGACTGTTTCTAATTTTAGTTTCTATAGTAATAATTTTAAATAATCAAAAACAGATGGCAAAGAATTTCATATCCAACAGGGATAATGGTACAAACTAATAGTTTAGTATCATTCATTACAAACTGTAATGTATTGTCATGGAAAATTTAATCCTTTTAAAATGATTTAGAGATGAACATGACAAAAAAAAAAAAATTCAAAAGAAACAAAAACAAAAACAAAGAATTTAAAAGCAAGTTGTATTTTTAGAATAAAAGTTGGAAGTAATGGCAATGAAGGGTTATTCCACACTACCCAGATCTCCAGAACTGGAGCCTCACCATCAGATGCAGTTTAGTGTCATATCCATTCAAAAACTGAAATCATTTGTGATAAGGTGAATGTTTTAGTTGATGCACAGCAGTAGAATCATAGAATCTACTTAATAGCATGATTGTAGTTTGCAGTCTAGCCCTTTAACCACTATGCCACACGAATCCCCCTAACAATCTTAATATTGAGGAATGAAAAATGTTACTGTTATAGTAACATCATTTATGTTTGCCTATGTTACTATAATAGCTAATTTTCACATTACTCTGTAGTAAGACTAGGTTGTCTAACTAATATATATATATATATATATATATATATATATATACTCCCAATGCCTGGTAGAACACTCTAGAGGACATGTTAATTGAACTTTCACTGTTTAGTGTAAAGCATTTACTTGTTCCATTGTTTATAGACTTGAGTTCTCTGGTGATTCTAAACATACATCTACGTAAGTATGTACCAATTAATTGTACATCTTTTACTGGCGACAGCCAAGAGGGGAAGGAGCTTGACAGACAAAAATTCAGTCGGGTTTTGCTCCCAGCTAGAAGTAGCTGTCAAAGTCGAGCCGCACTGATGAGACATAAACATCAAAACTGTGTCTGTGGATGACTATATATATATATATATGATCGTCTGTATACAGACTGGATCTCTCTGGTGATCATAAAATATATAAACAAATGTATGTATTTAATAGTTTAAACACCACCCCTTTATGGTAGCTGTCAAATGGCTGAGAGATTAAGAAATCGAGCGGACAAAAAGTCAGTCGGATTTTGCTCCTGGTCATAGGCAGTTGTTGTGTCTAGCCACACTTGGCCACATGTTGCCTGGATGACACTGCAGAAGCTCACTAATTTTGGATATGAGACTTTGCCTCATCATATATATATATATATATATATATATATATATATATATATATGATGAGGCAAAGTCTCATATCCAAAATTAGTGAGCTTCTACAGTGTCATCCAGGCAACATGTGGCCAAGCATTATCATGAAGCAAAAAAACAAAACAATCTTGAACTCATGCAAAAAAAAGTAAACGGATAATTTCTGTTCATAATTAGAGATGCATATAACTTTCAAAATGAAATTCTAAAAGAATTGTGAGAAAATCAACAAAGAGGCTACTTTAATCATTAGGAATGGGAATTCTTTTTTTTTTTTATATACAACTATGTAACATAAGGAGAAATGAATTTGGTCTGTGAGGCTAATTGTGTCTTGTGTGCAAGATGTCTGCTTATCTCTTATAAATGGTTGAAGAGAAGGTGAACTGTACTGCCCAGCTTAGGGATTGAACTTACAACCTTTAGGTTATGAGTAATGTCTTTTTATAAGCATTCTGGTTTGGCCAATGAAGAGAGATAAAAGCTAAGGCAGTTTTTCTCTTAGGGAATTACTTTTTTTCTTCCCAGGAGAACCTTTGCCTGTTTACTATCATTTTTTAACCACTTGAGAGAGCAGAGATTGGAATAGAAACAGAAGGTTTGGAGATTTTAAAACTACTAACAAAATAAGGTTAGAACAGAATTTAAAGTACAAATACTAAAATCAGACAGTATTTTCCAAACAACCTCATAAATAAAACACAATGTGACTATATATATATATATATATATATATATATATATAATCAGTCACACAATCTAGTCTCACTAATGAGAAAATTTGTTATTATAATAACAGAGGCAAACATGAATGATATTACCATAACAGTAACATTTCTCATTACTCAGATTGTTGATACATTGCAAAAAGCTTTATTTTCTTCTTCTTCAAATTTGACAGAGTTTTGATCAAAGATTACCATTAATACAGTAGATAGAAAAAACAGACAAATCTTATTTCCATACTTGTTGCATCATCATCATCCTCTCATCATCATCATCATAATGATAATAATAATAATAAATTTTTTTTATTTACTCTTTGCCATTTTTTTTTTCACATTGGTTATCCCTATTTTCTCAGTGCCATCTGGTCATGTGACTTTCTAAAGCAAGGAGAATCCCCTTTCCAAATGACTCTAAGATAAAACTTTGCCATTCAAACTAAATGACTCTTATGTATTTTCATCATATAACTGGTATTTCAAATTACTTAAACTTCTTGCTAAAAATTATAGACTATGTCATTAAGTTATTTCTGTTGATATTGCTGTTACAAGCTGTTGTAATCAGCCTTTCTTTTGTCTTTTTTTGTATATTTTTTGACTCTTTAATTTTTGCATATTATTATTGTTATAATAAAGAAGTGCAGTGGTACTATTTAACACATAGCTGGGGAATGAGGTGTTCATACCTTTCCCAAAGGTATTAAGAGAATGTAATAGTACAAGGTGAGTTTGAACTCATTTACTATGATGTTGCAATTCAGCATGTTAGCCACTATGCCCTCATTAAAGCTTTATAAGTATATTTAAAAAAACAATCTTATAAATATTATAAATATATTATATATAATCTTAATATATATATATGTGTGTGTGTGTGTATGTGTGTGTGTATCCCAAGGAGGAGGAACAGATATTACACTGAGATCTCACCTTGAAGGCTGGGTGCTATGGTCTGATACTAGGCAGGAGTGATGCTTTAACCCTCCAAAGAACACACAGATACTACACTCTGATCTTAGGCAGAGGACTTAGTAGAAGTGACATTTTGATCTTTAGCAGAGTGCACTAATATTCTAATCCAAGATGCAAGTACTGATTTATATATAAACTAGCAGGACCTGTGGATATACCACTGTATATGATAATTTAATTATCACAACTTTTGATATGTTTACTTAAGAGCTATTTCAAAATAGTTCCGTATGTAATAAGTATAACAATCTTGATTTAATTCTCTCTCACTCTTTTTTCTTTCTTTCTTTTCATCTTTTCTTTATGTTCGATTCAAACAAATTAGCATTATGGCTTTCACACGCTTACCCTTCTCTCTTCCCCTACTCTCCTTCTTTCTTTCCTTTTATATTCTTTTGTATAGCATGCCTTTTACTTTCTTTTTCTTTCTTTATAATAAAATTGAAATGGTTCATTATTTAGCTAAGTGACAACTCTCACAAGAAATAAGAAATTGGCGGATAAGCAATACCAGGTAATCAGGATTTACATTTTAGCATTTCATTTTGAATGATTTGCATGGACGGTCTTATTTTTAACCAGAAGGTGTTGAAAGATGATAATGGTTATACAATTAAGGAACACGAGTATTAATATATAGATAATGTTGTCATTTTTATGGGTACTATGCTAGTGTGCATATAACACCAACTGCGTTCTGAGTTTAAAAAAAAAAAAAAAATCCAGCTTTTATGTAATAAACTGGACTAGTTTGGTTAGTCTGGCTGTGAGATTAAATCCATCTGTTGTCAACTTTAGTATTGTTTGGGTGTATAGATGTACATGCATTGCAAAAATGCATGAATAATTTTGTTTTTATGTTTTCTAATTGTTGGAAAACTACTTGACGGTGAGAAAGAATGAATTATGTGTTACATGTTACAGGAAATTAAGGACCAGCCCACACAGGCAAGTGTCTATTCCCATAGGCATGTATTGTATGCATGTCTGTTATCTATCTATACGAATATACAGGGTCTCTCTAAAAAATATATGAACATGTGCTTTGAGGCTTCAAAAATCAATTGTACTAAAGACTCTTCAGCTATTTGACTGATATCATTATGTAATGATGTCATCAGTCAGTTTTCTAGTCGTGGATTAAATGCCTGTTAGTTGATTGAAAATTTATGCTGAAAACAGGGATGTTTATATTTTGAAGGAATTTTTGTTTGTTTGTTTTGTTTTACAGTATTTCAACCATAGTGAGTCATTTAAGGTTGATGAAAGATTCATAGTGATAGTTTGGAACTCAATTTTATTTTGTTAACAAATTTTCTATTTAACCCATAGATGGGACCCTAACAGGTACTACCGCTCTGGGTTAGAGTGGACCAGGGAGGAAAGGGGGGGGTCCACATTCCCCAGACCTCCAGAACTGGAGCAACACCATCAGATAGAGTTTAACAGTTAGTAGAGCATACACCTAGGAACCATAAGGTTCCTGCTTCAATACCTGCCCTCACCAACTCAGCATATGAGTAGCACAGGGAACTGTGCAGTAAAGTGAGGAACTGATGGTAGGTGTTGTGCTCCACCTCAAATGCAAAAACAGTCTCCTTGATCTAGCGCTAGTGAAAAGGGGATATACTTCCTCACTGTCTGGCTGATACCGACTTTAGGCCACCCTGACGACTTTACTTACTTTACCCCTCTGCAGAGGTGCAGTCGGTATATTCTAAAGCCACAGCCGACAGGGCTGAAAGAAATTTTGAAATATAAACATATTCAGGTCATGATTCAATGTGATAACTGAATTTCATGACTGAAAAAAAAAACCCCAAAAACTGTACTTGATTATGTATATATTTGGGCTAATAAATTTAACCAAGAGCATTAGTAGCAGACTAGAGAATAAGATGGAGATCTTGGAGACAGAGATAGACCAAGGTGGGGGACTATTTTAATCTTGTAAAAATATTGGTTTTGAGGCTATTCAAAATGGCAGCAAATCAAACACAGAGCTCCAGACTTGAACAGGACTGTCATCAAAGTTTTGGTGACTGAGAAGTGCAAACAATGTGAAATCTATAGAAGAACTAAACAAAATGTGACCCATTGGGTCACCCATTGAGCTCTGGGTAGATAATTGGGATTAGGGAAAAGTGAGTTTGCAAAGCAAATTAAAAAAAAAAATAAGGCCAGAGAATTAAAAAAAACAAAACATTAAAATCATTTTGTAAGATTTCTAAGAAAGGGAATGTTTGACCTAATTCAAATTTATTAAGAGCCAAGTTGTTGCCAGGCTAGCTGCTTATGAAACTTAACATACAAATACGTTTGCACTCTCCATCTCTTTCTCTCACTGAGAAACTAACATATATAATGAGGAAGTAATCAAGATATACATAAAGTGAGTAAGAGACAGGTCAGTTTTTGACTTAATTGAAAATTACAACTAATTAGAACCAATTAAAATCAAATTTTTTTCAAACATAACTCAATCCTAAGACTAAGGAATAATTTAGTATAACCTTCGTGTAATTAAACCAAACAGTAAAAAAGCCTTTAGGAGACAAACATTGAATCGCTCAGCTCTAGTGTTATAATAGATATGTGATGTGTACAGAGAAGCATATTTTTGTCAGAAAATATTTTCAGGTTTGCCAAAACAAGCCTGAATTGAAAAAGAGTCCATGGAGTGGAAGCATTTTGAATCTTTGGTAAAGAAAATGTTTCAGGTGCAGCAGGCAGTAAAGACATGAAAAGAGCCATCACAATTGATTTTCTTAAAAAAGGTGCAACTGTAAACAGTGCTTCCTATTGCCAACTCCTTAGGCAAAATGCACCTTATCTATTAAATGGTCCTTGTACATGCAGGTTGTAAGATGATCATTATAAAAAATAAAGGATGTTGAGTCACTTTTATTAAAGTTTAATATAATCTATTAATAATAGATTCAGTCTCTATTTGTTTGTAACCAAAACTCTGTCACTGCTTACATCACAGTCATTTCAGGAATTAAGTAAGTTTATCAATGAGTATTTGATTTATAGTCAGCATCATTACTACATACAAATATTAAAATTCTATGAAAAATCAATTAATTGTCAAATTTTCATGAAAATTTCAATACTTATTCATCTTTAGATGAATTTATGTTTAAAATAGTTTTTTTCCAAAAATGTATTAGGGAAAATATTTTTTTATTAGGTCCACCCTTATTTAATTTTATGAAATTCAAACAAAATATATTTTACTCATATGATTTTTTAATTTTTCTCTAAAGATAAGAGTCTGAATAATTAAATCAGAAATAATAGAAACCTTTTAGAGATCCCTATTGTCATAAACAAAACAAACATCTCAGTGGAGTGAATATGATGCTTTTTAAGTAAGTAATTAATTAAAAAAAAATATTAAACGTTTTATTTTATTCATTTACCCCCCCCACTAGGCAATATCTTTAATTTAAATAATTCAGTTTGTTTAAGGAATATTTCTTGCCTATTATTGCAATTTAAAAAAATGTTGTTGGTTGGTTGAATGGCATATCAACCCATATGGGTTATTTAATGTCAAATCTTGTTTTTTTATATCTATATATAATTTATTTAAGAAATAATTTTCATTAAATTCATGTTTATTGATAAACTGTTAGTTGACCTTCAGCTACCAACTTCAAGCACATATTATAAAAGGGTTGGCTGTTTACCATAAAAGCAATTTGAAAAATATGGTTGGGACAATCATGCTAGGGCTTGACATAACCAGCTGATTCATCAGATGGGCTTCTATGACTGTGCGTCTAGCCCAAATAACGGCCGATAGAGAATATTGCATGTCATGTGACCACATAGTACATGGGTCACAGACTGCTCAGCTGCCACAATCCTATCCTCAGGCATTATGGAGTGCCACCCACGGTCAACAGGTGGGTCCATTGGACGAGGAGTCTTACCCCTCTGCAGAGGTGCAGTCAGTGTATTCTACTGCCCCAGTCAACAGGCAGCTTTAAAAATGTATCAAATCATTATCACAGTACAATCTGGTACACTTTTTATTAAATTGATACATCATTTTCCGTGGTAAAAATATACACATAATTTTCTCTTTATTCATTGTAGCTTGTCCCATCATGATGGTTTATACTTAAACAGAATAAAGGAAAGATATTACAAAATCCTACTGCTAATAAATAACCAGAATGAAAACCATTTTGTCAGCTCTATTCACTGCTATCGTAACACCTCCAATTTGTAAGAATCTGTGAATTCAAGGTTGTTTGAGATAGATGAGAAACCCTTTACTTGTATATATATAATTGTACGTGTTGAAATGTATTCAAATCTCTCTGTCTACGTGTGTATAGGACACTGTAAATACAATTTTTGTATGTTGACATGTTTATGTATCCATGTGTGTGCACGTATATTTTTTGTAGGTGTATTAGTCGTCATTGCCAATTATTCAAAACATTTATCTTCCAACTGAGCATATGATGCCCCTGTCATTCCTTCATGTTACCAGGTCACAGAAGCCCATTAGGGGGTGAGTTTTTGAAAATCCCCCAATTTATCTTCCATGGACTTTGAGTGCTTTATAGTTTTTAGTTTCAAGCACATGAACTGCTTGAAATATTTTCTGGGATGTAAGTTCTGACAGGCATAAACTTACAATGAATTAAGGCATTGCTGGCTGATGGAGATGATTTCTTTAAGAATGTTCTTAGTACTTTCTATAAAGAAATAACTTTGGAGGTATAGAATTTTATTGTAGATATGGTAGTGTTTTCTGAACTCTACCTTATTGGGTTACATAGGTCTCTCTTTAAAATTTTGATACCAGGGCTGTAACAAGGTTGTTGTTGTTTTGTGAGGGGGGGGATATTTTTGTGATATCTTTAGAGAGCCATGATCCCACCCCACTGCTAGTTATCTTGCATTGCAAACTGAACCTATATCACCTCGTAAAATTTTAAAAAAAGCATACCATATATATTTGTGGATAGGTCACACTTTTTTAAACCCAAATTTCTGCCAAAATCAGTGGTGCAACCTATCCATTAGGCATAAATATAAAACAGCGTACAATAGGCATTTAAAAGTTTCAAAGCCTTTTGTCATACACAAAATATTTATACCATATTTGACAGCATATAAGATGCACAGGCATATAAGACGCACCCCCATTTCAGCAGGTCAGATTCAGGAAAAAAAGTTTTTAGTGTATTTAAGCATATATTGTTGAAAACAGTCTAGCTGTGCATTACACAAGCATTATTTGTTATCCTTGGCATTTCAGTCTCGGAAGACTATAATATAGTTTTTGTGCAACTGAAGTTACAGCGCCCCCTGTGACTGTAAAGTCCAATGAGATTCTTATCATTGGTTTCACTTCACCTATGATGTATAAGACGTATAAGATGCAGGGCAATTTTTTTAGCCAAAATTTTGGAATAAAGTGTGTCCTATATGCTGTCAAATACTACCGACTTATTGCTGTAAACTGACCTGATGCTGCTGTGTTATGCTTTTTTACCCAGGCTCATTTACAATTATAGTACTAAGATACGCACCTCTTAATTCTATATGTTTCCATTATGTATCATGGTTTATGGCAAAGTGTTCTTGATCTAATATTTGTAAGCAAAGTCTTGAAACAAAGGTGAATATTTGTTTAAGTTTTATGTTGAAATAGGTTGTGTAACTAGCTAGATTATAATGCAACCTATCTGTAGGTCAACCACAAATATCCACTATGACAACCACAAATTAGAGGTGTGACCTATCTGCTGGTGCGACCTATCCGTGAGTATATATCGTACTTTATTATTAAATTGGAAAATAATTATCAAATAACCCAAAGGTTAACATGCAGTAAAATCCAACCAACCAACCAACCAACCAACAGTTTGCCTGTTTTCAAAGGAAAATTGTTTTCAGTATTATTTTTAGGAAAAGGCTGAGACTGACTTTCTCTTTTGAGGAAAAACTGAATTTATTTATCAAAACAAACTGTTTTTTTTTTTAAATATTGTGCTAAAGATGTTTTCAGTGCCTATAAAGAATTGCATCATAGGAAAATGCAGGAAGCTCAACAATCAGGTATACTGTTGTATTTGAAACCTTCCACATCAACTAACAAACTTAGAACCTTCCACATCAACTAAGGCAAACTTAGAAGGTTATTTTTATTGGTCATAGAAAAGTCATGAAACCACATGTGACCCTCATCCTTTATCGGTGAATGGTCTGCAGTCATAATCATCATCATAATGTTGTGCTGGCAGCATGGATTCCCATGTTTCAGTCATCACTCCTGGCAGGTCTTCCACATGGCATCTGGAATTTATACAGAGCTTATTGATGTAGGCTTTTGCTGGCTAGCCTATACAGGTGTGTCCATGTGTCGGTATCCATTGGAAATTTCACTTTTGTTTTTATCCTTGTTTCTCCAGCAGTGTCCAGCATGTTTTGTTCGTCCTACATGGTTGGTGTTTAGGACTGGAGGTAAGTGGCTGTACAGCTACTTTTTTGTGGGGTGCTGCTTCCAAGAGGTGTAGCCATACAGTTGCACTGACACAGCTACAGCTTGGAAGAATTCTCACTTTGTCTTATCAGAAAGATCAGATTTCCATATGAACAAGGATCTGTCTATAACAGTCTATTCCTTTCCTATGCATATATTGACATTGCTTTCTGTAGATGAGATGTTACTACTTAGGTTGGTGAACTGATCTACTAATTTTAGAGGCTTCCCATCCAGTGTGGAGATGTCTCCATGGTAAGTGGCAGTACAGCTGCTTTTTTGTGGGATGTTGTTTCTTAAATTTGTTCAAAACAGCACGCAGCATCCTTGTGTAGTTCCCATCAAGCTTTTTCTCTTAAGCATTTCGTTAGAATCCAATCATAATACAGAAAAGTAAAGAACTCGTCTCACAAAATACTTATACTGATTCCTTTAATATATAGTTGGTAATTATTCATATTTTTGGTATGATATTAGAACAACAGTAGAGTACGGATAATTATTGACTCAGTCTGGTAGTTAGATGCACTGAAGAAAACAACACTGTATGGTACTTAACTGTGAAACACTAGTAGGTTCAGCTTTGATGTTAAAAGCTTAACTAGAATTCCCAGTGTTTGACCTTGTTAATGAAATTAATACTGAGAGCTGATACCACTTAATGGTTGTATTTGTGAGGTATAATTGCTACTTTACTTATTGATGCAAATTTAGCACATTCTCTCAGCAAATTTTTAATTTAAAGTATTTAAAACTGGTTTCTAGCAGTTATTAAATGAGATAACAGTCTAAGTAATTTGTAAAATGAGATATCTTAAATTAAGCAATTCTCTGCCTGCTCAACATCAGATGGATGACAACTTGGGAGTCTGTAGATGTAAAGAAAAATATCAAAACGTAAATATGTGTATGACGTGTGATCAAAAAGTATTATGACTAATGCTTTAATTTTTTTTTTAAATTTAGAAATTTAAAATTTAAATGAAGATGGGTGCATAGCCGAGTATTAAAGTGATAATGTCTAGATGCCTACACTTTATCTAAATGAGTCAATGTCAATTCTCAATACTTTTTGATCAGAGGTCTTGATTTTTGATCAGCTGTTTTTGGTGAAACATTAGATTGTACAAGTGCAACAACGTCCGTACTCACCAGACCTAACTTGGTGCAACTTTTTCTTGTTTCCTGTTGGATTCAGAGAGTTGGTGTCCTGCTGAGTTGAGTAGCAATCACTAACTCAGTCCAAAAACCAATTTGTGCTTAGACCCATTGGGGTTATTTGCTATAACTCCACCCTAAAAAAAGGGGAACCACTTTGAATGAATTTTATCTGTTAATTAATCTACCCATTATTTTCACATTAAACTAACCCTAAACCCTAACCCTAACTCCTAACCCTAGCCCAATCTTCTTTTTTCCTTTCTTTAATGGGAAAATAATGGGTAGATTAATTAACAGATAAAATTCATTCAGAGTGGTTCCCCTTTTTTAGGTTGGAGTTATAGGAAATAACCTCCATTGGTACTTATAGTACCCTGGATTATTCAAAAATTTGCATCAGGGGAATCTCATTCCCTGAGTTCTGATTGGCTGATGGTTTCAGTGTGGACATGGTGATAGATAAATGTCCACCATTCTGCACCATGCCCTTTGGACTGTTGTGGTCTGTATTTGAGTTACAGCCAACTTTCCTCTTGTCTACCAATTGGACACTAATTGGAATCCCACTGCAATGGTGTGTCATATTGCTTCTACATTTCCTGAGTTGAAAAAAAATCATCTCAAGGGTAAGACTTGATATTGGCATACTTCAGTCTGCTAAAGATGTTGGCATGGTGTCCAAAATGTTTATTTTTTTAATCTGCATCTGTGCAAGTGGTTGAGCTGGCCAATTTTTGTATGGCAGTCTCTGGTGCAGTGACCTATTAGCTAGACCAATCTCATAATTATTATTATTGGTTATTTGAAACTACATAATTGTGTGAAAACAAATGATTATTATTGAATAGAAATGTTTGTTCAATTTTAGGCAAGAAGCTGTTTCATATTACGAACAAGGAAGAAATCAAGCACGCCTGGCGGATTGTTACTATATCATTGAAGATTTTGTAGGCTTGGAGAAAATGGTCTGCGCTTTACCCGAAAATCATGAGCTTTTGCCAGTAAGTATTTTTTAGTAAATATTTAACAAGACTAGATATCTAGAGATATTTCCTAAGGTTTGTAGTAATTTGTATGTGTGTGTGTGGCTTAAATTCTGCAGAACTTTGAGCATCTGTTGTTTCTAATTACTACCACTTGCCTTGCATTGATATTAATCTTAGAAAGATTTGAAATTGATACATTTCCTTTCTTGGGAGAAAAAAAAAAAATTCAAGTCTCGCAGTTTGTGAATAATTTTACTCATAATGCATTACACCAGCATTTTAAAGAGAACAGTGCTAAGAGATTTGAACTGATTTAAGGGATATTTTATGTTTGTTTGTGAAAAACGTGGATCCCTGTATATGTTCAGTACCTATTAAGAAAAAAAAAAAAAAAAAAAAAACTGACCCCACCCCCTCAAAAAAAAAAAAAAAAATCAAGAAATGAATGTGTTTATTGCATTTTCTCTTTAAATGTCACCATAAATATTTTGTTGTTTAGACTGGGCAAATGCTCATTGAACGTGTTGTAGATTCTTCATGCCAAAGAGTTGATATTTCCTTAAGAAAATAATATATATATATATATATATATATATATATATATATATATATTTATTTATTTATTTATTTATATATGGTATCATAAAGCTAAATAACAGTATTAAATTCACTGCTGCTCAAGACTTGCGAGCCTGTCAGTTTTAAACCTTTAAAAATAAACATTGCTGACCTAAGATTATCACATGTCAAGCATAGGTTGGAAATTAATTCAGTTGGTAGTAGAAATGTGTGTTTCAATTTCCTAGTTTTTTAGGTGTAATAAGTTAGCTTCAAATATTCGTCTAGCAAATGGTAAAAAAGTTTCTAATTTCTACTATCTTGTTGCAATACTATACAGAACTTAAAAATATATGCATACATAGTACTAGAAAAACAAGATGTTCAAAATCTATATGTGTGATTAAAGGCCACCTTTGGTAGCTGTTAAGTTCAATATTGCATCAGGTGTGTGATGTAATGGTCACTGTCTTATGAAATGGACACAGCAAGATGAGTTCAAATCCTAGAACAGGTTGTTTGCATATCATATAACACTAATACCCTTGGGAAAGGTATGAATCCAACTATTCTCCCTCCAGCTATGGTTAAATAGTTGGACAGACTGGGCTCTTTAACCTTAGTTAGGCAACCAGTCTAGGAGAACTCTGAATTCAAACTTGTTAAATTCTGCTTAATAAATTGACCTTGTGTCACATCCTACTCATTTGGAGGCCTTGGTAAATATATATATATATATATATATATATATAGAGAGAGAGAGAGAGAGAGAGAATTTTGGTTATTTCCTATAACTCCAACATAAACTAAGAGGAACCACTCTTGACTGATAAATTATTTATTTATCTATTGATCTACTAGGAAAAAAGAAGACAGCGTTAGGGTTAGGGTTAGTTTAATGGGAAAATAGATAAATAATTTATCAGTCAAAAGTGGTTCCCATTTGTTTATGTTGGAGTTATAGGAAATGACCAGAATTTTATTATAATCAATTGCAAATAAATGAATGTTGATGAATAAAGTGAATTTAATAGTTATGTCCCTTGACAAATTATAATGATTGGGATGAGCTTGAAAGCTGAATATTGGATTGGGAATTATTTTATTCTCTAAGAGTATTTTAACACTATTGTGCTAATAAAAATGTCTATAGGATATGTCATTTTTGCTTCATTGTAGTAACATACATAAAAATTTAGATCATTATAATATTAATTATATTTTATTTTTTATATTTTATGTAATTATAATTCTATTTGTATTGGTATGATGTTATTAATGATTACAACATTATGTTTTGGAGGCATAAGTGGTGTAATGGTTATCATTGTAGAAAATGATATGTTTTGGCAGCATGGCCATGGGTATTTAACACTTGAGAGCAGAACTTCTTAACTATAATCTTTGGTATCCTGTTTGAAATTATCTTTTTCTCATGAAATTTTTATTTTCCTCCAAGCCAAAACAGCCGAGTGAGAGCCACGTATCATTCTGTCAATACATAGTTCCAAACTCTCTTAACATTCTCACATCTCACACTTCCTCTCTCTCACTTCTCCATGTGACACTTCCTGACTGTAGAATAATCAAACTAAGTTCCAATTACTGTCGAATTGGTAAGACAAGGCAACAAGTGGTCGTAACTGAATACGAATCTGTTTTGCTGCAATACACTACTGCAAAATGCCAGGGTATTTATGAAGCTCCACAACATCATAGAAACCAAGTAGCCAATCAGGATTCAAGGAATGGAATCATCTAAATATATGAATGGACTATTCCTGATTTCAATAAATACCAACTGTCTTGAGCACTGTTTCAGTTGTTCTTAGCCAGTTGCTGATGTTCACACCAACAGTATACCGACTGTCTGACTTCAATATGGCGCTGCGAACAGCAATGAAACCTGAAGATTGGGAAAGCTACTTCAATACTGACCAGTAGTAAAAATGGCATGTGGCATTATGCTGACTTATCCTTAAAGATTTTTCCATGCTAACTTACTGGCTCTTTCCTCTCTCTCTCTCTCTCTATATATATATATATATATATATATATATATATTTATATATATTATGTATGTATTTACCCCCCCCCCTCCAGATAAATTAATTGAATATTGCCAACATTTTTTCTTAATCTCACTGGATGCATAATAAATGTTTTTTGTTCAAGATTATAATTTTTACAAAAGACAGAAAAGTATTTACAAATGGAATACTGAATCCTATAATACCACCCACGCCAACAAATACTTAGCCATACTGAAACTGATCTAATGCACAAACTTATTGCTTTCGCCGCGTTCTCTGTATTCGATGGTGGCAACTCATCTCAAACACCACTGTTCAGGCAAGATGCAGAATCTTCTCCCTTCAGCAGACTCTTCTTGTGAGATGACTTCGCTGGCTTGGTCATGCCCTATGTCGACAACCCGGTGACATCATCCATGAATCCATTGACCCAGTACCACTTCAAGGAAGAAATGCTGAAAACATGGCTTAAAACAGTCAAGCAAGATACTGAGCTGATCCTGGGCCCAGGCCTTTATGGAGTTTGTTGATGGAACTGCAAATGGCTGACACTGATAACTTCAATTGCATTGGATCACCACGTATGGTCTGCATTCATTCGGGATACGATGAATTTTTTGGGTGGAACCAGCTCAACTGACCCAGGATGAATACCGCAGCAGTAACAGTAAACAGCAGTAACTGAAACTGACTTAACAAGTGAAGATATTGATCTCTTCAGTCAGAGAGGGATTTTTTATTAATAATTTAATTTTAATTTTATTCATTAAAAATCTGTTACCATGAATAAGAATCAAAATTTCAGGCATTGCATTTTCATTTTACATTTTTTTTATTTTGGTTTCTTTTTTTAAATCTAGATTTTTATTCATTCATGGCTTGCCTTTATAAACAAAGTTTAAGGGGGTGGTCCATATAAACTGCAGGCATGTTCATGGCTGATAAGGCCTATGTGGGAGAGGCAGGTATGGTCGCATAGCTGTAGCTGAAGGTCTGGTTAATTTTTGATAGCAGTGTGTTGTAGTTTTTCCTCTTATGCTTTTTGTCCCTTTTGAGGATGGCACTGTGGGGGGTTTTCAAAGGTGGAGATACCATGGTTAGTGGTAACATGCCAGGTGTCATAATTCTCAGCTAGGGCGGACCAATTGCGATGGTTGATGTAACAGGCACCAAGGGATTTTTTCAAGCAGTCCTTGTATCGTTTCTTTAGTGTCCCTTTGTTAAGATGGTGAGTAGAGAGTTTGCCATACAGTGTGATCTTGAGCAGGCAATGACGTGTCCTGCCCAGCATTGTGTTGCATAGCCATTACTTACCTGTTATAGACCTTTTTTCTATTAAGCCTTTTCTTGCTGGTATCTGTTCTATGTTGTCTCTGTTACTAAGCTGGATTGGTCTCTATATATCTGCTATCTGGATCTGTTGATTCTGGGCTTTTGAGTAACTGGACTGGGGCTGACCTCTCTGTTCTTCTTGATCTTCTTAGGATGTCTTCTTGTCTTGAAGTTTCTTATAAAGGGATTTATAAATGCAATCTAGTTAATTTTCACCCCATGTGGACCCCTATTCACCCTACCAAAATTTTATTCACCCCGAATGGTCTCTATGAATGACTTTGAGAAGCCCTGGTTTTAGATGGTACTAGGTTTTCAATCCTTCTGATAGATTCTGCATGGGCAGATGTTGTGACATTTTCACTTCTTGGTTGTTTTCTTGTTTGTAAATTGTTTCCTAATCTGCCATTTCTCTAGACAAACTGTTTACTCTTCAGCTGTTCTGTTTAATGTTGTTGTACAAACAGCAACGGTATCAAGTTTTCTTTCTCTATATAATTGATCCTATCAATATTTCAGTTAGACATCCCTATTATTACCATTGCATGAAGGAATTTTACTACAATACTTTTTAAAGCTTTAATATATACTCATATAGGTAATTACTAATATTGGGCTTGTCTGGCACAAGGCTATTATTGTGGGGCACCCAGTGAAGTCTTTTCCATATAAATGAATGCCCTGACAATGGTTTGCTAAATAAACTGAAATGTTATTATGTCAGCTCCTACATTAAAATATTATCCATCTGAACACCTATTTGTCTTTTCAATTTTTTATATACTTACATACTCTCGGATTCATTTCCATTTTTCATGATATATATATATATATATATATATATATATATATATGTATTTCACATACTATTTCTAGCTTATATTTTTTGTATTTAAGGTAAGACTATGCTCCTACATTTTTAGTGTGATCTTTTAAATAAAAATATTTGTTATTGTTGTAGTTGTTATCATTATAAGAGTTTTTCACACTAGTGTTAGATGATGGTATTTCACTGGGGTGTGAGTGATAAGTCTCCTCAGGTCTCCAGGATTCTTCAGAGTATTCTGGACAATTGCAGCAATGAAGTGGTTTGGATGGTCTCGATTCTTCCTCTGATTTCCAGTTCCTCCAGTCTTTTTTCCAAACTTTTTGGGACCATTCCAAGTGCACCAACTACAAGTGGTATCACTTTGACCTCATATTCCACAGCCTTTTCAATTCTGTGGCAAGGTCCAGGTATTTGTCCATCTTTTCGTTTTCCTTATCTTCACCCTGTGATCTGCCGGAACTGCAAAATTATTTATTATTATTAGTAGTAGTAGTGGTAATCTGGTGGACTAGCTCCTCAAATATTATCTTATGAAGAGCACCTTCTATATTAATATTGATATATGTGTGTGGACTTGTATATCAAATACATTTATTTAAACCTATCTACTTAATACATGCCTTCTGTGTGCATATTTTCTACTTGTATAGGAAAAACAACATGATATTGTGGAATAAATAAAAGGTTGTTTTTGACATTCCTTGAAGTTTACTAAATTTTGTAGTCAGATACTTCAGTGACCAAATTGTTGGGATAAAGCAACAAAGATGAGGAAACTGGTCTAAAAAAAAAGGGAAATAACCAGAATTTTATTATAATCAATTGCAAATAAATGAATGTTGATGAATAAAGTGAATTTAATAGTTATGTCCCTTGACAAATTATAATGATTGGGATGAGCTTGAAGCTGAAAATTGGATTGGGAATTATTTTATTCTCTAAGAGTATTTTAACACTATTGTGCTAATAAAAATGTCTATAGGATATGTCATTTTTGCTTCATTGTAGTAACATACATAAAAATTTAGATCATTATAATATATATATTATTTTATTTTTTATATTTTATGTAATTATAATTCTATTTGTATTGGTATGATGTTATTAATGATTACAACATTATGTTTTGGAGGCATAAGTGGTGTAATGGTTATCATTGTAGAAAATGAATGTTTTTGGCAGCATGGCCATGGGTATTTAACACTTGAGAGCAGAACTTCTTAACTATAATCTTTGGTATCCTGTTTGAAATTATCTTTTTCTCATGAAATTTTTATTTTCCTCCAAGCCAAAACAGCCGAGTGAGAGCCACGTATCATTCTGTCAAACACATAGTTCCAAACTCTCTTAACATTCTCACATCTCACGCTTCCTCTCTCTCACTTCTCCAAGTGACACTTCCTGACTGTAGAATAATCAAACTAAGTTCCAATTACTGTCGAATTGGTAAGACAAGGCAACAAGTGGTCGTAACTGAATACAAATCCGTCTTGCTGCTATACTGCTGCAAAATGCCAGGGTATTTATGAAGCCCACCCAACATCATAGAAACCAAGCAGCCAATCAGGATTCAAGGAATGGAATCACCTAAATATATGAATGGACTATTCCTGATTTCAATAAATACCAACTGTCTTGAGCACTGGTTCAGTTGTTCTTAGCCAGTTGCTGATGTTCACACCAACAGTATACCGACTGTCTGACTTCAATATGGCGCTGCGAACAGCAATGAAACCTGAAGATTGGGAAAGCTACTTCAATACTGACCAGTAGTAAAATGGCATGTGGCATTATGCTGACTTATCCTTAAAGATTTTTCCATGCTAACTTACTGGCTCTTTCCCTTCTCTCTCTCTCTCTATATATATATATATATATTTATATATATATATGTATGTATGTATGTATTTACCCACCCCCCTCCAGATAAATTAATTGAATATTGCCAACATTTTTTCTTAATCTCACTGGATGCCATAATAAATGTTTTTCAGTTTCAAGATTAGAATTTTTACAAAAGACAGAAAAGTATTTACAAATGGAATACTGAATCCTATAATACCACCCATGCCAACAAATACTTAGCCATACTGAAACTGATCTAATGCACAAACTTATTGCTTTCGCCGCATTCTCTGTATTCAATGGCGGCAACTCTTCTCAAACACCGCTGTTCAGGCAAGATGCAGAATCTTCTCCCTTCAGCAGACTCTTCTTGTGAGACGACTTCGCTGGCTTGGTCATGCCCTATGTCGACAACCCGGTGATATCATCCATGAATCCATTGACCCAGTACCACTTCAAGGAAGAAATGGCAAGGGGGTCAGCTGAAAACATGGCTCGACCTAACTTGGTGCAACTTTTTCTTGTTTCCTGTTGGATTCAGAGAGTTGGTGTCCTGCTGAGTTGAGTAGCAATCACTAACTCAGTCCAAAAACCAATTTGTGCTTAGACCCATTGGGGTTATTTGCTATAACTCCACCCTAAAAAAAGGGGAACCACTTTGAATGAATTTTATCTGTTAATTAATCTACCCATTATTTTCACATTAAACTAACCCTAAACCCTAACCCTAATTCCTAACCCTAGCCCAGTCTTCTTTTTTCCTTTCTTTAATGGGAAAATAATGGGTAGATTAATTAACAGATAAAATTCATTCAGAGTGGTTCCCCTTTTTTAGGTTGGAGTTATAGGAAATAACCTCCATTGGTACTTATAGTACTCTGGATTATTCAAAAATTTGCATCAGGGGAATCTCATTCCCTGAGTTCTGATTGGCTGATGGTTTCAGTGTGGACATGGTGATAGATAAATGTCCACCATTCTGCACCATGCCCTTGGGACTGTTGTGGTCTGTATTTGAGTTACAGCCAACTTTCCTCTTGTCTACCAATTGGACACTAATTGGAATCCCACTGCAACGGTGTGTCATATTGCTTCTACATTTCCTGAGTTGAAAAAAAATCATCTCAAGGGTAAGACTTGATATTGGCATACTTCAGTCTGCTAAAGATGATGGCATAGTGTCCAAAATGTTTATTTTTTTAATCTGCATCTGTGCAAGTGGCTGAGCTGGCCAATTTTTGTATGGCAGTCTCTGGTGCAGTGACCTATTACCAAGACCAATCCCATAATTATTATTATTGGTTATTTGAAACTACATAATTGTGTGAAAACAAATGATTATTATTGAATAGAAATTTTTGTTCAATTTTAGGCAAGAAGCTGTTTCATATTACGAACAAGGAAGAAATCAAGCACGCCTGGCGGATTGTTACTATATCATTGAAGATTTTGTAGGCTTGGAGAAAATGGTCTGCGCTTTACCCGAAAATCATGAGCTTTTGCCAGTAAGTATTTTTTTAGTAAATATTTAACAAGACTAGATATTCAGAGATATTTCTTAAGGTTTGTAGTAATTTGTATGTGTGTGTGTGGCTTAAATTCTGCAGAACTTTGAGCATCTGTTGTTTCTAATTACTACCACTTGCCTTGCATTGATATTAATCTTAGAAAGATTTGAAATTGATACATTTCCTTTCTTGGGAGAAAAAAAAAAAAAAAAATTCAAGTCTCGCAGTTTGTGAATAATTTTACTCATAATGCATTACACCAGCATTTTAAAGAGAACAGTGCTAAGAGATTTGAACTGATTTAAGGGATATTTTATGTTTGTTTGTGAAAAACGTGGATCCTGTTATATGTTCAGTACCTATTACAAGAAAAAAAAAAAAAAAAAAAAACTGACCCCACCCCCTCAAAAAAAAAAAAAAAAAAAAAAATCAAGAAATGAATGTGTTTATTGCATTTTCTCTTTAAATGTCACCATAAATATTTTGTTGTTTAGACTGGGCAAATGCTCATTGAACGTGTTGTAGATTCTTCATGCCAAAGAGTTGATATTTCCTTAAGAAATATATATATTATATATATATATATATATATTATATATATATATATTATTTATTTATATATGGTATCATAAAGCTAAATAACAGTATTAAATTTACTGCTGCTCAAGACTTGCGAGCCCTGTCAGTTTTAAACCTTTAAAAATAAACATTGCTGACCTAAGATTATCACATGTCAAGCATAGGTTGGAAATTAATTCAGTTGGTAGTAGAAGTGTGTTTCAATTTCCTAGTTTTTTAGGTGTAATAAGTTAGCTTCAAATATTCGTCTAGCAAATGGTAAAAAAGTTTCTAATTTCTACTATCTTGTTGCAATACTATACAGAACTTAAAAATATATGCATACATAGTACTAGAAAAACAAGATGTTCAAAATCTATATGTGTGATTAAAGGCCACCTTTGGTAGCTGTTAAGTTCAATATTGCATCAGGTGTTGGATGTAATGGTCACTGTCTTATGAAATGGACACAGCAAGATGAGTTCAAATCCTAGACCAGGTTGTTTGCATATCATATAGCACTAATACCCTTGGGAAAGGTATGAATCCAACTATTCTCCCTCCAGCTATGGTTAAATAGTTGGACAGACTGGGCTCTTTAACCTTAGTTAGGCAACCAGTCTAGGAGAACTCTGAATTCAAACTTGTTAAATTCTGCTTAATAAATTGACCTTGTGTCACATCCTACTCGTGTAGAGGCCTTGGTAAATATATATATATATATAGATATATATATTTATAGAGAGAGAATTTTGGTTATTTCCTATAACTCCAACATAAATAAAGAGGAACCTCTCTTGACTGATAAATTATTTATTTATTTATTGATCTACTAGGAAAAAAGAAGACAGGGTTAGGGTTAGTTTAATGGGAAAATAAATAAATAATTTATCAGTTAAAAGTGGTTCCCATTTGTTTATGTTGGAGTTATGGGAAATAACCAGAATTTTATTATAATCAATTGCAAATAAATGAATGTTGATGAATAAAGTGAATTTAATAGTTATGTCCCTTGACAAATTATAATGATTGGGATGAGCTTGAAAGCTGAAAATTGGATTGGGAATTATTTTATTCTCTAAGAGTATTTTAACACTATTGTGCTAATAAAAATGTCTATAGGATATGTCATTTTTGCTTCATTGTAGTAACATACATAAAAATTTAGATCATTATAATTATATTAGTTATATTTTATTTTTTATATTTTATGTAATTATAATTCTATTTGTATTGGTATGATGTTATTAATGATTACAACATTATGTTTTGGAGGCATAAGTGGTGTAATGGTTATCATTGTAGAAAATGATATGTTTTGGCAGCATGGCCATGGGTATTTAACACTTGAGAGCAGAACTTCTTAACTATAATCTTTGGTATCCTGTTTGAAATTATCTTTTTCTCATGAAATTTTTATTTTCCTCCAAGCCAAAACAGCCGAGTGAGAGCCACGTATCATTCTGTCAACACATAGTTCCAAACTCTCTTAACATTCTCACATCTCACGCTTCCTCTCTCTCACTTCTCCAAGTGACACTTCCTGACTGTAGAATAATCAAACTAAGTTCCAATTACTGTCGAATTGGTAAGACAAGGCAACAAGTGGTCGTAACTGAATACAAATCCGTCTTGCTGCTATACTGCTGCAAAATGCCAGGGTATTTATGAAGCCCCACAACATCATAGAAACCAAGCAGCCAATCAGGATTCAAGGAATGGAATCACCTAAATATATGAATGGACTATTCCTGATTTCAATAAATACCAACTGTCTTGAGCACTGGTTCAGTTGTTCTTAGCCAGTTGCTGATGTTCACACCAACAGTATACCGACTGTCTGACTTCAATATGGCGCTGCGAACAGCAATGAAACCTGAAGATTGGGAAAGCTACTTCAATACTGACCAGTAGTAAAAATGGCATGTGGCATTATGCTGACTTATCCTTAAAGATTTTTCCATGCTAACTTACTGGCTCTTTCCCTTCTCTCTCTCTCTCTATATATATATATATATATTTATATATATATATGTATGTATGTATGTATTTACACCCCCCCTCCAGATAAATTAATTGAATATTGCCAACATTTTTTCTTAATCTCACTGGATGCCATAATAAATGTTTTCAGTTTCAAGATTAGAATTTTTACAAAAGACAGAAAAGTATTTACAAATGGAATACTGAATCCTATAATACCACCCATGCCAACAAATACTTAGCCATACTGAAACTGATCTAATGCACAAACTTATTGCTTTCGCCGCATTCTCTGTATTCAATGGCGGCAACTCTTCTCAAACACCGCTGTTCAGGCAAGATGCAGAATCTTCTCCCTTCAGCAGACTCTTCTTGTGAGACGACTTCGCTGGCTTGGTCATGCCCTATGTCGACAACCCGGTGATATCATCCATGAATCCATTGACCCAGTACCACTTCAAGGAAGAAATGGCAAGGGGGGTCAGCTGAAAACATGGCTCAAAACAGTCAAGCAAGATACCGAGCTGATCCTGGGCCCAGGCCTTTATGGAGTTTGTTGATGGAACTGCAAATGGCTGACACTGATAACTTCAATTGCATTGGATCGCCACGTATGGTCTGCATTCATTCGGGATATGATGAATTTTTTGGGTGGAACCAGCTCAACTGACCCAGGATGAATACCGCAGCAGTAACAGTAAACAGCAGTAACTGAAACTGACTTAACAAGTGAAGATATTGATCTCTTCAGTCAGAGAGGGATTTTTTATTAATAATAATTTAATTTTAATTTTATTCATTAAAAATCTGTTACCATGAATAAGAATCAAAATTTCAGGCATTGCATTTTCATTTTACATTTTTTTTATTTTGGTTTCTTTTTTTAAATCTAGATTTTTATTCATTCATGGCTTGCCTTTATAAACAAAGTTTAAGGGGGTGGTCCATATAAACTGCAGGCATGTTCATGGCTGATAAGGCCTATGTGGGAGAGGCAGGTATGGTCGCATAGCTGTAGCTGAAGGTCTGGTTAATTTTTGATAGCAGTGTGTTGTAGTTTTTCCTCTTATGCTTTTTGTCCCTTTTGAGGATGGCACTGTGGGGGGTTTTCAAAGGTGGAGATACCATGGTTAGTGGTAACATGCCAGGTGTCATAATTTTCAGCTAGGGCGGACCAATTGCGATGGTTGATGTAACAGGCACCAAGGGATTTTTTCAAGCAGTCCTTGTATCGTTTCTTTAGTGCCCCTTTGTCAAGATGGTGAGTAGAGAGTTTGCTGTACAGTGTGATCTTGAGCAGGCAATGACGTGTCCTGCCCAGCATTGCTGGGATTTTAGAAGTGTTGCATAGCCATTACTTACCTGTTATAGACCTTTTTTCTATTAAGCCTTTTCTTTCTGGTATCTGTTTTATGTTGTCTCTGTTACTAAGCTGGATTGGTCTCTATATATCTGCTATCTGAATCTGTTGATTCTGGGCTTTTGAGTAACTGGACTGGGGCTGACCTCTCTGTTCTTCTTGATCTTCTTAGGATGTCTTCTTGTCTTGAAGTTTCTTATAAAGGGATTTATAAATGCAAACTAGTTAATTTTCACCCCCTGTGGACCCCTATTCACCCTACCAAAATTTTATTCACCCCGAATGGTCTCTATGAATGACTTTGAGAAGCCCTGGTTTTAGATGGTACTAGGTTTTCAATCCTTCTGATAGATTCTGCATGGGCAGATGTTGTGACATTTTCACTTCTTGGTTGTTTTCTTGTTTGTAAATTGTTTTCCTAATCTGCCATTTCTCTAGACAAACTGTTTACTCTTCAGCTGTTCTGTTTAATGTTGTTGTACAAACAGCAACGGTATCAAGTTTTCTTTCTCTATATAATTGATCCTATCAATATTTCAGTTAGACATCCTATTATTACCATTGCATGAAGGAATTTTACTACAATACTTTTTAAAGCTTTAATATATACTCATATAGGTAATTACTAATATTGGGCTTGTCTGGCACAAGGCTATTATTGTGGGGCACCCAGTGAAGTCTTTTCCATATAAATGAATGCCCTGACAATGGTTTGCTAAATAAACTGAAATGTTATTATGTCAGCTCCTACATTAAAATATTATCCATCTGAACACCTATTTGTCTTTTCAATTTTTTATATACTTACATACTCTCGGATTCATTTCCATTTTTCATGATATATATATATATATATATATATATATATATATATATATATATATATATATATATATATATATGTATTTCACATACTATTTCTAGCTTATATTTTTTGTATTTAAGGTAAGACTATGCTCCTACATTTTTAGTATGATCTTTTAAATAAAAATATTTGTTATTGTTGTAGTTGTTATCATTATAAGAGTTTTTCACACTAGTGTTAGATGATGGTATTTCACTGGAGTGTGAGTGATAAGTCTCCTCAGGTCTCCAGGACTCTTCAGAGTATTCTGGACAATTGCAGCAATGAAGTGGTTTGGATGGTCTCGATTCTTCCTCTGATTTCCAGTTCCTCCAGTCTTTTTTCCAAACTTTTTGGGACCATTCCAAGTGCACCAACTACAATTGGTATCACTTTGACCCTCATATTCCACAGCTTTTTCAATTCTGTGGCAAGGTCCAGGTATTTGTCCATCTTTTCGTTTTCCTTCTTCTTCACCCTGTGATCTGCCGGAACTGCAAAATTATTATTATTATTAGTAGTAGTAGTGGTAATCTGGTGGACTAGCTCCTCAAATATTATCTTATGAAGAGGCACCTTCTATATTAATATTGATATATGTGTGTGGACTTGTATATCAATAAATTTATTTAAACCTATCTACTTAATACATGCCTTCTGTGTGCATATTTTCTACTTGTATAGGAAAAACAACATGATATTGTGGAATAAATAAAAGGTTGTTTTTGGCATTCCTTGAAGTTTACTAAATTTTGTAGTCAGATACTTCAGTGACCAAATTGTTGGGATAAAGCAACAAAGATGAGGAAACTGGTCTAAAAAAAAATAGAAAAGGAAAAAAGTAGAATAATCAAAATACCTTGGCTCAGAAATTCAGAAAAACATAGTGACTTTACAATCACAAGTTACCTTACTACTTGTGGATTCATGATTGATCTTACTAAAATGGAAAATGTACAACTTATTTAATTTGTTGTGTGTACAAAATTCAAAAATGGCATTTAAAAGCAGATTTATCTTTGGAAAAAAAAATCTTTTTTTTTTGCTTATGACTCTTCAGAGAAAATTTTGTAAGAGAAACCAGCTAAGATGACTACCAAAAGTCTGACACAAAGTAGAAGACAAAACAAAACAAATTGGGGGTGGGGGGAGGAAAGTAAATATTATTTTCTGAAGAGCCGTAAGTGAAAAAAAAAAAAAAAAGAAGATCTTTTTCAGAAGATGAATAAGCTTTTAAATGTATGGGGCTAAGTAAAGTTTGTTGGATGCTGGTATCTTAGTCCCAATAAAAGTTTGTTCTTTGTTCTTCTGGGCTGGTACGCTGAAATAGAACTTAAGGAAAGACAGGAACGAAAAGGAAAGAGACAAAGGCAGAAGGTGGCTTTATGACTTAGGCTCTATTGAACGGGGTCATAGTGGCCAGGCGAGGGGATAACCCCTGGCCAGGAAACGACCTACACTCAGTTACAGCCTAAGTTAGAATGGCCGACGTATTATTTTGGAGGAAGGGAGTTTGTTGCTTTTTTATTTTATTTTAATTTTATTTCTACTTTTGTATCTTTTAATCCCGACAAATGACATTATTTAATCTATATTATAATTATGCAATTTCTGTATTGGTTGGACATTTGTTACTGTATCACTTCAAAAATAACTCACCATAGTGCAATTTTTGTTTGGGCAATAAATCTAAAGTGCTTTAATTTGGAGAATAAAACAATTTCCAGTCCAGTTGGGCCACCAGTTTCTAAGTAATTTTTACTCAAGTGTAAATTGATTCAAGAGAGAGATAGTTTCAAGTTTATAAAATGCTAATTACAGAGTTGTTTCTTTGAGTTTTCCTAAGAAAATAAGAAGAATAAGATGGGAAGAAACATTGACCTGTCTGCATTCTTCTCTGTCAACCATAGTGGTTAACAGTGATGATAATTTAATTATTAATAAAAAATGTGAATGCCAGTATGTCAGTGTATCAAATTTTTTTCAACTTTACTCCTAGCCTACTATATCATACCATTTTAGAATCAGACTGATTCTGTGAGCAAATTAAAAACATTCCGGGCCAAATCTGAAACACGCAATCTTGAAATTTTGGATTCCTAAGTTTTAATTACCGTTGTTGATTTTTTCCATGATTTTTTGCAATAATTTTTTTTGTAGGAAAAAAATGTTATAACTTTGATAAAATAAATTTGAGAATAATCTAAATTAATTGCAAAATCCAGTGAAGGTTACTCATGAAATAGAAATAATTATTATAATGCAGCTTTGTAATAAGTTCCAAATTATATCATTGTTTTGATGAAAACTGTTAATTGTTTGAAAAATATTGTTAAAGTTTGAAAAAAATTCAATATGTACTGAATGATGTGTTATTGTTGGGCTGAAGGTTCAGTTGAGCGCCTTCTGCAAGAGCTAGCTTAATTGCCCCCCGATAGGTTGGCTTTTAAGCTAGTAAATAATAATAATAATAATAAAGATTAGTGATAATTAACATATTCAAATAATTATAATATAAATCTCATAACTAGGAAGTGATTTGACCAGAGACTGAATACACATTAGAAAATTGTTTTTTGTTTTTTTTAATAAAAATATTGTAAACTTTTGTACACACATAATATATATCACTAGTGTTTCACTGAGTCTGCTGAAGTCCCGGTTTCGATTTCTGTCGGAGGGAAATCGTTAGTATATACCGCTGATGAGATTTAATAAAGTCGAAACAGTCTGTACGGTATTCTACACACCGAGCCATCCTTTGCCGGGATTACACTTGTCAAAAAGTTCATTTTCTATAAGAAAAAGTATCGAATTTTATGCGATACATGCGTTGTAAGTGCCTTCAATAAAAATTTTAATATATAATATATATATATATATATATATATATATATATATATATATATGAGAGAGACTTTGATCTCAGTAGTATACACAAATAAGATATAAACAAAATGAATAAAAGAAAAAAGGAGAGGTAGTTGAGGATAGATGACAGAAAGAATTACAAATTCCTTTGTCTGATAAGCATATGGAAAACTAATCTTTAGTTTTGATTTAAAAGCTAAAGTTCATACTAATTAATAATACAGAGAGAGAAATAAAAATAATTCTAAACTAGACAAGTATATATAAAATGAAGCTACCTATAATTTTTTAGTTCTCCTGAAGAAGGTGTACCTTGAACACTGAAGCCGTGATAGAGAGAAAAACTTTTCTACAATTATAAATGCTCAATATTTCATGAAATATATTGAGCACTTTTTGGATTAACTACTAATGCTACTACAATGAAAACATGGTAGCAATCTTTGATGAATATATATATATATATATATATATATATATATATATATATATATATATAATGCATTTTACCTTTATACTGTTTTTTCTTTTCTTCAGAAAATATCAGCCATGTTTGTCACAGTTGGAATGTGCGATCAAGCTGTGGAAGCTTTCATTAAGGTCAGAGAAAAATTTTACACATGAAGAAAATATTTCTTTCTTTTCCTTTGATGTTTTGTTAGTCTGTCAGCAATAAAGCAATGTGGACACATTTAACTGCCGATGCAAGTTACTGTGAAAATTAATTGAAAAAATTTGTAGCCTAAATAGAAGGGAGGATATTTGTTACAGTGCTAAAATTTTTTTTGTTCAACGCTTCAGATAATCATTAGTATATCTAATCCCTGACATATGTATGGTTGGTTGGCTGGCTGGTTGGTTGGTTGGATTTTACGGCATGTCAACCTGTTGTGTCCTTAAAAGAGATACAATCAGACAAGATTGTAGTCAAGTGGAAGGACCAGTCAAAACGTTTGTAGAATCAAGATAGAGGGTTTTATTGCAGAGAGATACAATAAGACAGACAAGGAATAATGAGGCACGCTACTAATCCTTGAAGCCAGACCAGCATAATGTCGTGCTCAATATATATATATATATAATATATATATATATATATATATATAGTCAGACCACATAAGTAAAAGAGAGTGTGGACTATTCCATTACAACACAACCCTTGGGTTATTTTATGCTGAAGACATTTTGTTTTATTCATTCTTGTTGGGTATCAATTATATTTTTTAAACACATTTTTTAAAACTCATTTTTGATCTATTTAACTCATAGGTGGGACCCTGAAAGGTATTACCACTCCAAGTCAGAGTAGACCTGGGAGTAATGACAATAAAGGGGTACTTCACACTCTAGAATTGGGCTTCCATAAAACATGAGTGTAGGTAGATTTTTGAATCTCCCTCATGCATGCTAAGAGACTACATCATTTATTGTCCTGGGTATGACACTAAACTGGGTCCAGTGGTGAGTCTCTATTTTGCAGCACTGAGGAGTGTAAAGTCACTCTTTTATTGGCATTACTCCCAGATCTATTTTGACCCAGAGTCGTAATATTTGTTAGGTTCCCATGTATGGGTCAAATAAATCTGTTTGAAAATTATTAGTATTAGATAGGAACATTTGGAACCATATAACAGTGTGCACATTATTAAGTATAGTTTGTTGATTCAATTATTATTATCATTAGTTACTTGAAACCATATAATTGTTTGAGAAGCATAAGAACCCTCTCATCCCCCAGCTATGAGCTAAATAGTACCACTACTAATCTTCTACAAGGATGATTTTGGCATTAAATAAACCACAAGGGTTAGTATGCCATCAAACAAAGAAAATAATTTATATAATTAGTTGCAAAAAAAAAAAAAAAAGAGGAATGACTTCAGCATTAAATATCCAATAACGGGTGACATGCCATAAAAAATCAATTAACCAACCAACCAACCAACCAAATTACATCCTTTTTGGGGGTTTTGGAATCAGAATATTTTGTTCAGTAATGTTTACTTTTTTTATTGATAGACTTTTTTTACTTGTTGTGTTAGAAGAAATATCTTACATTTTGTATATTTTAACTGTAATGTTGTATTTAAAGTTATTTTTCACCAGACAATGCCAAGTAACCCTGTTTGGGAGGAAATATGAAAAAGAGGAATCTAGATAAAAATGGCACAAGTGAAAAACTAGAGAAAAATGGCAGATTTATTAATAGCCGTAATCTAAGAAAAAGATCTAATTGAATAAAATAAATGAAATATAACTATAACAGGTAATATTTATTTAAAATCTCGTCAAATCATTGCTAATTACTTGCAATTATAAAATTACTTGAAAACAGCATAAAAAATAGATTATTAGACATTGTATTTGATCTCTGTGTGAAAAAAAGAAGGCAAACATGGATATATTTCACTTTCTCTGAGATTATTATTATAATTGTTTTTTGGTTTTGTTTGTTTTAGAAAAGAAAACACTGACATGATTTCAGTGGAAGAGTCCATTGTTTCAAACACATTATACCAAACTGTTGTTTTAATGCTGCTTGTGAGGGTCGCTTAAAATAAACAAAGTATTTCAAATTGTTATTTTAATTAAATGTGCCGTTCATTTTCTTAATTTTTTTTACATGTGTGTGCGTTTTTTTAATTTTTTATTTTTTTACTGGATACTGGAATAGAGACCTGTGTATTTGCATCACATTTAATAGTCATTTACTAAGCTGAGCTTAGTTTGGCACAAGGCTAGAAATGTTACAAGTGTTAGAAGAATTGAAGAAGACGTTAGAATTTAACTCTTTGTTTACTTTAAGCTGCTCACAGCAACTCTCCCACCATATCCAAGCAAAGTACAAAAAACTGATGGTTAGTTCATTATAACTGAGCAGAAGGACTCAGATTACAATGATAATAGGATTTCATTTGAATAGAATAGTGAACATTGAAATCTCTCATCATACAGGTAAAAATCCCAGGAAATTTTGGTACTGTCATGGGGGAAATTTGGTAGGCAAAGAGTTAATAAGAAGTAGGCAACAGAAGTATGGGTCACCTAGTGACTTTGCATTTGTTTTTGTAGAGGGCAAAAGTTTCAAGAAAAATATCTTGTAGGTTTACACTCATATAGACAAAGTCTATTTATTTCATTAACTTGTGTAGTTCCTGAAAAATAACTGCATTATTCATATATGAATTAGCACTTCCGCTTAGAATTAGATGGGAACTACACTATGATGATGTGCTCTATCATGAACAAATCCAGGAAGCAGCAGCCCACAAAAAAAAGCAGCTGTACGGCCACTTACTTCCTATCACACAAATCATCCAATAAGACAAACAAGGCATGATGGACACTACTGGAGAAGTAAGGATGAACTCATAAGTGACGTACTCCTACACATGGACACACCAGTCTTTTCACTCCCTACCAAAATATAACTCCTAATTAAAGTAAAATAAAGTCGTCGGGGTGACCTAAAGTCGGTATCAGCCAATCAGCAAGGGAGTCTATCCCCTTTTCACTAGCGCTAGACCAAGGAGATTGTTTTGGTGTCTGAGGTGGAGTGCCACACCTACCACCAGCTCCTTACTTTACAGCACAGATCCCTGTGCTACTCATACACTGAGTTGGCGAGGGCCGGTATCGAACTAGGAACCTTGCGGTTTCTAGCGGAACGCTCTACCAACTGAGCTAACCTGGATCAACTATAATTACATGAAATAAGCCGCTGGAAATGAAATAGAAAATTATATTATTATTATTATAATTAATAATATATATATTAATATTGGCGTTCCTTAATCTTCCGTCCATTAATACTGGTATTCCTTAATATTCCATCTGTTATGATCTTGCAACTCCCTCTGGTTAAAAATGAGACTTTCCGAATTGTCCAAGATGAAATGCAAAAATGTAAATCCTGATTATCTGGTGTTGCTTATCTACTGAATTCTTATCTCTTATGAGTGTTGTCACCTCAGCTGAATAATGGACCATTCCATTTTTATTATAAAGAAAGAAAAGACATACTACACAGAAAAAATATAATAAAGAAAGAAAGAAAGACAGTAGGAGAAAGATAGAGAGGGGTGAGAACACAAAAACATTAACGCTAATCTGTTTCAATCAAACATAATGAAAAGACAAAAGGAAGGAATGAAAGAAAAAAAAACAGATAGAGAGAGAGAGTTAAATCAAGATTATTATACTTTTTACATATTGAACTATTTGCAATAGCTCTTAAATAAACATATCAAATATTGTAATAATTAATTTATCATACTGTGGTATATCCACAGATCCTGCTAGTATTATATATCATATTAAAACAAAAAATAAGGAAAGTTAAAACAATGTAGGGGTGACAAGACTTTCGGACCACCCAGTACATTGATCAGCTCTCTGTGGACACTGGATGTCGTGAGGAGGACTTGTCAGGAATGATGACTGATAGGGCTGAGTAATGAGCGATGGTCATGGGAATCTGTGCTATCAGTACGATATGATAATGATAATGATGATGATCTGTGTACACTGCCTAGAACCCAAGTCTCACTCACTGCTATTAGGATCAGAGGGATGTCTGAAAAGTAAGGAACAGATAGGCATAAATCAATTGAAATTGAAACAGTGGAAAAGTTGCAAGGCAAATTAAGTGTAAGGTCAGTTAAATGTGGGACCCTCAGGTCTTTATGTGTTGGCTAGGACAAAGATTACTCAGTCGTTAAAATTAATGTCATGAAGGTGTCAAATTGTTACAGATGAGGACGCAATTGAGAAAGAACATAGGATATTTGTCTAGAGCAGGGATCAACAACCTTATTTCATGGTGGGCCAGAAAATTGAAAGAATAATGAGCGCAGGCCACATTAATATTGTAACAAGTTGTAAAATGTGAAAATTCGAGATCGCATAAGTAACAAGTGAAATGCCCACACGCATGAAATTTTGTAACCCACCTACAAAATCTTTATAGACGTCAAGTCTATAAAGATTTCGTAAGTTTAACATGATATTTAAATTTAAATGGTATCAGAACATCTCGCATTCCATATGTTTTAACAAACAAATTCAAGTACTGTTGGCGGGCCTGATAAAATACCTCCCGAGCCGGATCCAGCCCATGGGACTTACTTTGGTAACCCCTGATCTAGAGCAAGGCATACAAGTATGTAGAATTTTGCACTTGCAAAAGTATTTTGTTGAAAAAGTATTGAAACAGGCTTCCTAATATTTTTATTTTCCTTTTTTCAAATTGGTACAGACACATCTACACAGTAGTCTAGATATCTAGACATTGTCCTTTTACTATCCGCCCTGTCGGTGGGGCCTTAGAATGCACCGACTGCACCTCTGTAGAGGGGTAAGACTCCCCCAATGGCGCCACCTGTTTGCCGTGGGTGGCAATCCGTGATGCTTAAGGATAGAGCCCAGGTGGATGAGCAGTTCATGACATGCAATACTCCACTTTGGCCCTATCTTGGGCTAGACGGGCGGTCGGAGAGGCCCCCTCCGATCAACCGACTGGTCACGTCAAGCCCTAGCATCTATATGATTTTCCCAAACCCTGTTGCCCTTATGGCAAGCCCCAACCCCTTTTTATCATATGGGTGCTAGAAGGCGGTGGCTGCGGGTCTACATGTCCTGGGAATGACGTTAAACTCTATCTGATGGTGAGGTTCCAGTTTTGGAGGTTTGGGGAATGTGGAACACCCCTTCATCACAATTGCTCCCTGGTCCACTCTGACCCGGAGTGGTAGTACCTGTTAGCGTCCCATCTATAGGTTAAATAGAAAAATGTATTTATAAAAAAATTATATTATTCATTAAGAATTGATTTATTTCAAAACTTTATCTGCATTAAATGACCCACTGAGGTTGATATGCCGTAAAACAAAACAAACAAACCAAACCATCAAACCTTTTACTATGTGTTCCTCATTTATACATTGGTCTTTATTCAAATTTTGAAAATAAAAACATATCAAATATTAAGCCTAGATACTTTTTGATCACACCACATGTTTTGTTTTATTAATTAATTTTTTTTTTTCTTGTTTTTTGAGAAATTTCAAAGTTTTATTTTAAGATAGAATATCTTGCAACATTATCACAGCATTTAAACAAACTGAACATTATCTAAATGTTAAATTGGGAGGGAGTCCCTGTGGTGTAGTGACTAATGTTCTGGATTGAGACATTGTATCAAGTGAGTTCAAACTCCAGTCAAGCTATTCCATTGCCTGATGTTGACTATCTATACTCTAATCTTAAAAACATTGATATTGCAGCTAAAATGTTTTAATTGATTTAATCTAAACAAAAGAGGATTTGGAAATTTACAATCAAATATCATTTTTTTGATTGTACTGAGTTAAAAATATATAATGTTAAAAAACAAAATAGTTTTACTAACCCAATACAAAGCAATTATTCTGTGGTGAAGACTATTTCATTATCTATCCATATATATATATATATATATATATATATATATATAAGCAAGATTCTATATGTTTGTACAATGATCAAGCAAACATCCTTTTATAAAGGAAAATTGGTGGAGACCAGCAAAAATTAAAGTTCAATAAAATCTACACCCTATTTTTATCCGAAAAGAGGTTAAAAACATTTAACCCTATTTATTAAAAATTTAATTTAAAAAATGATTAAAAAAAGAAAACAAATTAATAAACAATGAAAAGCAAATAAAAGATAAATAAACAAAAAATATAAACAAGAAGAATAAAATGTTTATTTGTTTAAATTGATTGTGGAGATTCATTTTTGTACTGAATAATATTGGAGAACATAATAGCTAAACTGACTTCAGTATAAAATAGGAGGGGGTGAGTCCCGTGACTTAGTGACTGATGTGCTGGACTGCAGCATTGTAGTCATGCTATTATATTCACTTTCAGACAACTTGGACAAGGTATGAAACACCCAATCCCTCTAGCTATGGGTTAAATAGTACCACTACTATTCTTCTACAAGGATGACTTTGGCATTAAATAACTCACCAACCTTCAGCATAAAATAACCCAAGAAGGATTGACATGCCACAAAACCAACCGACCAACCAACCAACCAACCAACCAACCAAATCAATATTTTGTTTAATAATGAATTTACTTATTTATTAATTACGGTTAAGTCACACTGAAAGCACCAGTTCCTGTGAGATCACTGAAGTAAAGCAGAATGAGCCTGTTCAATAATTAATTGGGTGACCACTTAAGCAACAGCAAGTACTGTAAGCAACCTGAGTCCTTTGTTTATCAAAATAACTTGATTTTGCATTAAATGACCCGTAAAGGGTTAATATGATATAAAACAAAATAACCAACCAATAATCAAAAACATATTTATCGAATTTATCCTTTTTTTCCCCCAACATTACTGGAAACTTGTGCTAGTATAGATATATAGCTATGAAGAAAGATGATAGGGTATTGAACTGTATGTCTCTTGTGCCTTTTACCACAGAGCCATTCAAGCCGTGCTTGATATTATTAACGCTGTCAGAAATTAATCAGAATGACAAAACACTGAGAGTGTGTGAAGCTTTCATTATTGGAAAGCTGGATATCAATAACAAAGTTATTTGTTTTCATGACAAGGAAAAAAAAGTTTCATTAACAAAAGAAAAAAAAAGAAAGAAAAAATGGTGCCAAAATTGTGGTTTTAATCAAAATTTTAATTTACTGATAACATGGGGCAAAATGGAAATTCTTGTGAATGCCTTGGTTTGATGAGAAAACTTTATGTGCTCCTCCTTTCTTTGTCTTTTTTTTTTTTTAATCAGGTATGGATCTGTAAAGGCTATTCACATTATTATGGAAATTATTACTTTTTTTTTTTTTTTAAATGTTTTCTTATGAATAGAACATCAATAGCTTTTTTTTTTCTCCTCATATTTTTTCTTTTCTTTTTATTAGGAGACTAATGGGCATTATCGACCTGACAGAGTCAGCAGAATTGATGTCGTAAAAAAGAGAGGCCTGCCCACTCTCTTTTGCCCATGGGCAAACTTCTGTTTATTGCATCAATTCTAATGTCCACGTCAGGATAATAATGCACATTAGCTGTCCACCAGAAAATTATTACAGTAATTTAGTTGACCACATTTGCTGTTGATACAATCAATATCAAATCAGCAAAGCTGGAGGGCAGCTAATGAAGTTAAGCAACATTGCAATTGGTCAATTTTGAACTGGTAATGACCAGATTCTAAAGTGGAGAAGAGAAGAAGAAAAAAATCTGACTCGTCTATTAGATGAGCCACTTTGTGTTTGGCTACTATGCTAAGTGTTGTGTGTGTGCGGTTAAATCTTAAATCACACCGTTATACAAAACTGCCTTCTCCCAACTCCCAAATCATTGTGCATAAGAATTCACTGTATCATATAAATAGAGAATTGGGTTCCCTGGACACCATCTGGCTTTATTTGAAATATATAGGGTGTGCCACAAGTAATAGTGCAGTCATTATCATCACATTTTACAAAAATGCCCTACTACTTCTGCCCCTTAATTTTGACTATCAATTATTTTAATATTAATGTTAAATTTCAAGAGGATTAAATTAGATTAATTCAGTTTTCAGTCCTTTAACTTAAACTGTAAAAATGAATGAAGAAAAATGCTTTATTTCTTTCTATAAATGCAATAATATTCAGAGCTAAACAGGTAAATATTTCATACCTATTTGCAATATCAATATTTTATGAGTTCAATATTAATAAAGTTCATATATGATTTTAAACAGTTATTAAACTCTTAAACTCCACTCTGATGGTATGTAGTTTGGATGGGCATTGTTTTTCAAATTTCCCTTTAAATCCATTCCACAAGTGCTTGGACTGCTATATGTTAACGTTTTTTTGTTACAAACTCTACAGTATTGAAATACTGTATAGTTTAGTAATGAATAATACCTAATAATAACTATTTTAATTCTATAATGTTCCTTTAGAAATATAAAATTCTGCTATCATTGGTTTAAAAGAACACTAACCTCTTATAGAAAATTGTTAGGGGATACTTATTTATAGGTGATACTATAAAAAGTGATTAAACAGTTAGCTGTTTATTATTTTTTTTTTGTTTTTTGTAAATTGTATGATTTTACATATTTAGTAATTAGTGTTTTGTCTTCATCTAAGGTTCCTCTTCTCCCTCACACACATCTCCTCTCTATTTAAACCCATCCTTATCTGTGCACATACCTCTCTTCTCTGTTTAGACCTATTCCTGTCTATCAAGGTCCCTGGCCCCCAAGACTCATAGGTCAAAACCCGCTTAGTAACAGAAAGATAATAGTTAGGCCACCTGACACCCATGTCATCAAATTGGTGGTTTTTTCAAGACTTTTTGCGTATCTTTGAATTTGTCACATGATCCAGATATGTAATTGCAACTCTTGAAAGAGATATTTTCGTAATCTTTTTTAACCCTGAGGCTATCGGAGAATATTCAACTCTTCTTTACTTTTTCCTTTTCTTCCCTTTATATGTGCATTTGTTTAATAACACCTCACTTTTACATTATACTTAGTGTCCTAAATTTTTCTTTGTATTATTTCTATTTTATTATTTTACATTCTTTTGTTTCTGTTTGGTTAAGCCACGGCCCAATTCCTTTGTACAAGTGATAAGAGAGAATAATCAGTATTTACAGTTACTTGAAAAGAAAGAACAAATTTATTCTTTTTTGCTTTTGTAGCATAATTATTATGGTCTACAGGGAATTTGGGGATTGAAAATAAAATGGTATTCGGATTTCTGGAGAAAGAGAGGAAAAAGAAATAAAAACAAACAAAAGTTAAAATTTAGAAGTGTAAACACTCAACGGAAGATCTGGGTTTTGATCGGAAACGGATGTGACCCCTGGGACGAGAAATGGAAGAAGAGAAAAATCAGTCCTTTTTCGGTGGACTGGTGGGAGTCAGATGTAGCTCCTGTTTCCCCATATGGGTTTGAGGATAGTAGTACAGAACATGATACTATTTTAGAAGATAGAATGTGACCATATATTCTCTCTCTCTCTCTCACTGAAAAAGAACCTACGAGCATGAAAGAAATAAACAGCCCCCTGTGACGATACAACCTGTGTGTGTTGTTTTTGAACTAATGACGACTACTACTACAACTTGAACTTAGCTCTATGTGATATATATCATTCTGGTACACTTTGCTGAAAATTGAATATTTTTTTGTCATTCTAATTTTTTGGTTTTATACAGATTAACTATCAATCATAAAAGAGTTTTCTACTAAAAAACTAATTGAAATTTTTATTTTTATCATGTTCATATTTTCATTTCATCTTCCTTTTCAGTGCAACCGCATCCGTGATGCTATTGATTGTTGTATTCATCTGAACCACTGGAACATGGCCATCGATTTGGCAAGACAACATGCAGTCAAAGACATAGATTCCCTTTTGACCAAATATGCTGGACATCTATTGGAGAAAGGTCGAAGCCTAAATGCCATTGAGCTTTATCGGAAGGCTGGACATTACCTGGAAGCAGCCAAGTTGCTTATGAAGGTTAGATTTGAAGATTCAATAAAAAAAAGTTTTACTTTTTATGTTTTTAATCTCTTTCAAATGTTTAATATTATTTTACTTTTACTTTTATAAGCGCATTAAATCAGAAAGTAAATTAACTAAATTACTTTTTAAAATTCACATTTTTTTTACACAAAAATTGTTGATAATATTTTTTTTCTTTTTAGCTGAAGCATTGTTAACCCTTAATTTTGACTGGTAGTTTCTTTCATCTTAACATTTTTTTTGTCACTATTTATTATAACTCGCTAAGGTTGTCAATCTTGAAGACAAAGAGTTTGAATCTCACTGAGAGGTTATCCTTTATTTCTGGAAGCACACTCTTTGTGTAATTGTTATTGTCATAAGAAATGGAATTGGTGACTTGAGTTCAAATCCTGGTAATTTATGAGGAAGTGCGTCCCGGTCTCCTGCCTCAAGAATTGCTGCCTGGTAACTATTAAAATAACGACCCAGCTCAGTCTATTCAAAACTATCCATCTATCTCAATTTGTTCATATTTATCTATATTACTTTAAATACTAAGATTTTTTTTATTCATGTTTGTTTAATGTCTTGTTTTTAGTTTAAATAAACAAGAATTATGACAAAAAAAGAAGCGACCAACCCCCAAATACATTTACTTGTCGAAAATATATATCTATCTCCATTTGTTCGTATTTGTTTGTTTATCTATTTATCTATCTCAGTCTATTCAAAACTATATATCCATCTTCATATCTAAACAAGAATTACGACAAATTACGATAAATAAACAAGAATTACGACGAGCTGGGGTTGTAATTTTGATAGTCACCGGGTAGCGTTTTTTGAGATGGGAGACCGGGACACACTTCCTCATAAATTACCCAAATCCTGGTTGATGCTGTTTGTGTTTCATTTTGCACTAATGTCATTTTCCTTATAGCTATGAGTAAATAGTAGGGCAGATTGTGTTCTTTAGCTTTTGTAAGGCTACCAGTCTAGGAGAAAGAAAAATATGGATTCAAACTAACAGTACTTAAAAATTAACTTTGTATCACATCCTGTCTGTGGTGGAAGAGATGGGTAAATATATCCAACACAGATTGGAAGTAATTGGGTGAGTTGTGATGAAAAGCAAATTTAAAAAAATCCTAGATGGGTTGACATGCCATTAAAACCAATCAATCATAATCTTAAATATGGCATTTCTTTGGGTAATAGGAGTTAGTTGTCAGTGTTCATCTACTCTCCAAGTAATATGTGACAGGTTGTACTAGGTTACATATTACAACCAGATCACTGAGTTGACCTATTACAGAATTCCCAAGATTGGTAGTCTTTTTATAAGGCTAAAAGTCCCCACTACTCCCACTAATTATTCATAGTTTAGGGAAAGTAGATTCATGCCTTTCCCAAGGACATTAATGGAATCTGTCACAGCTGGAGTTTGAACTCTAATTGCTGATTCCATTCTCTATACTGATAACTGTTAAGCCAACCACACCTCTGATCTTGGATGAGTAACCCTGTAAGAAAAGTGCTGATTTTCTTGTCTGCAAATATTATCTCTTTTTGTTACTATGTTCACATTTAAAGAGCCATGTCTCCATTTTAGAGATTAGAAGAGCAGCCTAATAGAAAAGCATATCTATCTTAAAGACTCTTTTTTTTTCTACCAGTAAACTCCTTGTTAATCACATTGGCCAGTGAAGTAGCACATACTAAATTACTGCTTTCTTGGCACTTCTCTATCAGTCTGCTATTCTGTAATGAAAACTTTTTAGGAAATTAGATCCTGACAAGCTGAAAAGCGCTCTCTGTGATAACATTTCAAAGTTCATTTCTTACTGTAAATTACTGAATGATAATTGTGCTACCTTTTCTGAGTTTAATACATTCTTACAAGAAGCAGTAAAGGTAGTGTAATGATTATTGGCATGAAAAATGTACTCAGTGATCTAAGTTCAAATTCCAGCTAAGGTTATTTGAGTCCAGTTTGCACTAATGCCCTTTGAAAAAGCATAGATATGCCTCATCTTCCCTTAGTAGGGTATATTGGTTCTCTATAGCCTTGCTAGGGCAACTAATCTAGGAGAAGGAAAACTTTGAGTTTAAAGCCAGAACTTTGTGTTTCTAAGTGTTGTATTTTATTGATATAACGTGTGTGCCAGTTCCCCGCTTATACTTATAGACTGGCCAAAGTCACGTGATTGACTCTTCTAACCAATCACTGGCAGTACTAGTGGCCTGATAAGATACTTAACCCCCCCCATGTTGGTCACACATCAAATACACACTCTTGGACGACACACATAGGATCTTTACCAATACTTATACGATTACCAGTAACTCAGGACACTTTAGTAACCAAGGGATTCACATAATCGACCGACTTTATCAAGGATTCCACCAGATAAGCACTTCTGCTATAAAGCCAAGTAATGGCCCTTAAAAACTTAACACTAAGTTAGGGTGACATTGGTCTCATTGACAGCATGTATACCCATGACTCTCTCTTGCCAAACCCTTCCTATCAATCAAAGACCCGGACAGGTTTATCGCATGGCATCCAGAATCCACTCTGATTGATGTAGGTTTTTGCTGGTTGGCCTACACCAGTATGTCCAATATTGATGTGTACAGGAGAACATCACAGCGTCCAGCATGAATTGTTCATTTTATTTGGATGGTTTGTGTGATAGAAGGCAAGTGGCTGTACAACTGCTTTCTTGTTGTGTACTATTTCCAAGATTTGTTCAGGACAGTACGCAGCATCATTGTATAGTTCCCATTTAGCTTTTTCTCTAAGACTTTTGTTAGAATCCAAGTGGTGCAGTCATACAGTAGCACTGACATAGTTGCAGCTTGGAAGAATTATCACTTATCAGAGAGACATGATACAATACTGCCGTCAAATTCTATCAGCTTCTGCCTTGGACACCATTAGTGGTAGAGAGGGAGACTTGATGCATGGGCAACTGCTAGTATTCTTTGTGACTTTGCTGCAGTTTGTGTCTAGATCAGGCATAAATTGTGAGATTAGCAGATTCCATGATGACAAATAGAAAAATATTTTTAAACATTTGAAAGAAATTATAAATATATGAGAGTAATCCCAAAGGTAAGGGCTCCAAAATATTTAGAAATCGCAGAAACGTTTATTGTTTATTGTCAATGATGTTTACATCAATTTAAAGTTTGAATATGTATCTATTTTTCTACATAATTGTCATTTCAGTGAATGCATTTTTATTGGTGCTGTGGCAATTTTTATATGCCCGTATCATACCAGCTTGCTGCCATGTTGTTAAGGAAGCATTGAACCTTGTCGTTTCAAACTCCCTACACCAATTGTGGATGTTTTTGACATCCATTCATGAATCGCCATAAACTTCTGTTAACTGGTGATGAATTTAAATCGGCTTAATGACTTTTGCATTCAAAAACTGAATAACTGCGCAATATTCTTACTTGGTGGTAGCATCAATCGGGAGCAGAAATGATTGCCAAACCAAGACTGAGCATGGTTGCTAGGCGTGTGTAAGTTCAGGCGCAGGTACATGCACAACAAACAGTATTGCTGCATAAACAGTTTCCTTGTATCTCTAGCACTTTGTAAATTGAAGCTAAGCAGTGTTGAGCATGTTTAATACTTAATTGGGTGACCACTTAAGCAACAGCAGGTACTGTAAGCAACCCAAGCCCTTTGTTTATCAAAAATGTCTTGGCATTAAATGACACCTGAAAGAGGGTTCATAAAACAAAATGCCCTTTTACATTGCCAGAGATCTTGACAGAAGGTCTCAGCACTGGCATGCCATGATAGGACGATGGAAAAGAAAGGGATGCACTTGAGTATCTGACTCATCCATAAACTATCTTATCTACCTAGTCAATCAGAAAAAAAAGATATTACTCCCTACTAGCAAGAATATGCACCCACCAGGTGTAATTATCTAAGTGTTACTGTAATGAAATATATTAAATTAGAAATACTAACGAAATTAAATAAGAACACATATAAAAAGATTAAACTTATTTTAATTATATTTTAATTGGTTTCTACATAAAATCATTCATGAGATTGATTTTAATACATTGGAGAATTAAACAATAATATTACAGATCAATAACACCAAGTAATTATTTATTAAACTCAGTTTTGTTAAAACCAGTATACAAATTAACCACTCCATATATTATATAAACCTTTATTTCTTAGTAATGTATAAGACATATTGCAGAATATTAAACACACTAAAAACCCATCCTCTGGGGTGGGGGTCCAGTGGGGCCACTGGATCTGTGATATTGTTTAACAGCGTTGATCCCAGGGGCATCCTCCTAGGCAACACCTGCCCCCTCGATTTAAAGGGACTGGGTTTGGTTTATTGCCCAGTGCCTGAGCATTCCCCCTGAGAGGAATGCTGACAGGATCAACGCATTTTTTGCACCTACCACCCATGAGTCTCATGTCCTTGTGTCACGCCCTCATAAGTAGGGTGAGAAGCAAATACCCTAATAGCATGGGCTGTTTTGAGGCAAATCTAACTCAGATTTTCAGAGAGACATCGTTGATAAATAAGATTTATTCTATTCTGTGTATCAATGATAATGATTTTGACTATCATTGATAAACAAACTTCTGCATTTCCTAAGTGTATTGTGATGTAAGCAGAGATGTAGTTTTGGTTACAGACAAACAAGCACTGAATCTCCATTATAATAAGATAGTCAACCATGACAGGCATTAATGTATCAATCAAGCAGTCACAGTTGATAATCCTATTTTATTTTTGTTATTTTCAGGAAGCCAATCGAATATCAAAAAGATCCAAACCACTTTTGATGAAGAAAATGTACGTTTTGACAGGTTTATTGATGGAAAAATATCATGAACAAATGAAATTTAATGTTAAATCCCGAAAAGGAAAAAAGGGTGATGTAAGTTTCAGTTTCTCTCTCTCTCTCTCCCTCTCTCTCTTTCTCTCTCTCTCATATATATATATATATATATATATGCATGTTTTGTTGAACTTGACAGACATTTCCTGTTTGATGAGTTTCTTTTCTATCCTTTCCAATTGTCTAGCCATCTCTTTTATATAGGGGTGGAATTAGTGAGTCCCTCCTCCTTATTCCTATTGCTACTCTGTTTGTTTACAAAGAACCAAGGAAACAACTCACTGCTTCACACCTGATGATGGCACTAAGTAGTTCAGAAAGTACTAGTGTAAGAACCTTTGGTTGATTCATTCACCAGTTCCATTCCGATATAAAAAAGATGGCCAGACAATTGGAAAGGATAGAAAAGAAACTCGTCAGACAGGAAATGTCTGTTGAGTTCAACAAAACATGCATAAAGGAAAAAATGCTGCCAAAATATAATAATATATATATATATATATAAAAAATTAGAGCAATGAATATTGTTCTTAATCTTCTTTATTTATCCTAATATTTTGCATACATGGACTCACTAACAACATCATATATATATATATATATATATATAACCACAGTGTATGGTTAACACTATATCACTTGATGAGACAGTAGTAAGCCAATATATACAGTATTACGAGGAGAGTGCTCAATATCTGTGACAGAGTGATATTAATAATAATAAATTAAAGTACATATTTTTGTATATATTTGATTGTATGGAAACTAATCCATAGGGATTAGTTTCCACATAATTAGATATATACAAAAATATATATTGATTTATATATATATATATATGCGTGTGTGTAATATAGTGAAAAATTGAAAAAACACAAGTTCATAAAATGAGTGATGTTTATTTCGCCAATGCTGCAGTGTTTCGATCTATTTCAATAGATCTTCATCAGGACTTTTGTTAATTTGAGTAACAGTCTTCTTATTCTCTCTGATAAATTTATTTTTCCTCAAATTAAAAAAAGCCCTGATGAAGATCTATTGAAACAGATTCAAGCACTGCAGCGTTGGCGAAATAAACATCACTCGTTTTATGAACTTGTGTTTTTTCAATTTTTCACTATATTACATACTGTCGGATTCACTTCCACTTTCTCTTCACATACATACATATATATATATATATATATTAAGAAATTTGAAAAAACAAGTGTTCAAAAAATGAGATGAATTTATTTATCGACGCTTAAACATTTCGATTTCTTTAAACCTTCATCAGGATGTATTAAGAGGTGAAGAAATTGATGGATGTTTTATAGATGACAGGAGATAAAAAATCTTTATAAAATTATTTTTTTTTGTTGTGTAACTGTATTTGTTCAGCGTTATATTTTTGAAAGGCAAGTTGTGATCCGCACACGCGAAGATGTCATGACGCGTGACGTAACTCGAAGAAATGCATTCAACAAAAGACAAGAAAAAGTATTAATGGACTTATTTTATGAGAACAAAGGGAACAAACATATTTGAAACTGATCATAACTTTAGTTTCAATGATGCCACAATATTAGCTCATATTCACAACAAAAGACTACGACAGATTTTTTAAGCCTGTGCAATTTCGCTTTTGCCCTCCCTTAATAATCGACATGGATTTTTTAACATATCACTGTTTCTAGCTAAAATAGTTTTAAATAACTACAAAATACCAGGCTTTATTTAATTATTTAGTTATCATTCCCACTTTGTTCCCTTTGTTCTCATAAAATAAGTCCATTAATACTTTTTCTTGTCTTCTGTTGAATGCATTTCTTCGAGTTACGTCACGTGTCATGACATCTTCGCGTGTGTGGATCGCGACTCGTCTTTTAAAAATATAACGCTGAACAAATACAGTTACACAACAAAAAAAATTTTATAAAGATTTTTTATCTCCTGTCATCTATAAAATATCCATCAATTTCTTCACCCCTTAATACATCCTGATGAAGGTTTAAAGAAACTGAAACGTTTAAGCGTCTATAAATAAATTCATCTCATCTTTGGAACACTTGTTTTTTCAAATTTCTTAATATTGTTGGATTTATTTCCATATTTACTCCCATATCATTCATTGGCAATTCAGTCTCGAAAGACTATGATAAAGTTTTTTATGTGAGAAGATTAAGAACAATATTCATTGCTCTAATTTTTGATTTTTACTCCTTATCTAATATTTTTCCATGGTTCTAAGACAACCAATATATATATATATATATATATATATATATGAATATTATTTTTTTTCACATAAACCATAAGATTGATTTTTTATTTTAATCTATTTCTTGCAGGAAATTCTCAAAAATAATTGTGTTCTACAAATAACATGGTGAAGAATTTGCTGATGTTTATGTCTTCCTACATTGTTTTTTTTTTTTTTTTGGTTATCTATGGCTGACTGTTTTCTAGTACAAGTAAAATGAGAACTTAAACACATACTCATATATGTTTTTTTTTTAATTATCTGTAGCTGACTGTTGCCCTGCACATGTAAAATGAGTACTTATGTATGTTTAATTTTTCATGCTGAAAAGAAAATATATGTTAAAAATATCATACACACACGTGTTCATAGCCTTTAACATATATTAATTATAGAGGTCTTCATGGTGTAATGATTATCATCATAGGAAATGGATATGGTGACCTGAGTTCAAATCCTGGATGAGCTTGTTTGCAACAAAAGGTTGTTGAACAATACTAAGATGTCATATGGTATAAATATGTGGAGGTGTTTGTGGTATAATGGTTATCGTCATAGGAAATGGACTTGGGGACTTAAGAATTAAATCCCGGACAAGGCTGGTAGTGTTGAGAACTTAAACACATACTCATATATGTTTTTTTTTAATTATCTGTAGCTGACTGTTGCCCTGCACATGTAAAATGAGTACTTATGTATGTTTAATTACTAAGACTTGAGAATCAAATCCTGGACGAGGCGGGTAGTGTTTCACATAGCGATAATACCCTTGGGAAAAGTATGCATCCAACTATTCTCCCTCTGGCTATAGGTAAATAGCAGGACAAATTGGGCTCTTTAACCTTGGTATAGCAACCTGTCTAGGAGAAGGAAAATTCTGAATTCAAACTTATTAAATGCCACTTAAAAATAGACCTTGTGTCACATCTTGCTTATGCAGAGGGGTTGGTAAATACATATAAAAATAGAAATGAAATTTATAACCTAAAAATATGCCATAATGAAAACAACAAAAGTTTCTCTGAATTCAAAAACAGCAAAATCCAACTTTACTCTTGAAAAAAAAAAATGATGATGCTTGAAAGCATTCAGGAAGAAAAGTTTAGATAATTTCTATAAAAGCTTTAACTAAACTTTTGTAGTCAGAAAAGAAAATCAGACCCCCCACCCTTAAAAAAAAAACTTTCACTGTGGTCTTTAATAAAACATACAGTCATGACCCTATGTCATTAATTTGTTCTAAAAGCCATGATGTAATCCGGTTTTTATGTCTTAAAAGTGAGAATAGACACCATAAAACTAGCATAGATAACTTACAAAAGAATATAACTATTGCTAAAACTTAAAGAATTCTAAGTCTCATTTTAGTCATACTTTTTAGAGAATAATAAACGCAATTAATAAAATTATGTTATATACCTTGTGATTTGCGCTTAAAAATATCTACAACATGACAACACACATCTTATAATTAGCATAAACAACAATATAACTCTTGATAAGTCATTAAAGAATTAAAAAAATTTTTAGTGTTAATTTGTAAATAATGATAAATAAAATTAATAAATTATGCAACAGAACTATCTGATAAGGTACATTTGTTTACAATTTTTCAGTATAAGTATTTTATTGGACTGTGTATATATTTTAAATGTGTTTTCATTGTATGTATTTTAACTTCTTTTTAGTTTCTTTTATCAATAAGATTGTTAATTTTTATGTGTTTTATTTATTTTAGATATATTTTTAAGGAAACATTTATTTTATTATGATATAGGTGACATTGCTGAGTGACGTAACATCAGGCGTAATGATGTTTGCTGCACTAAAATTTAGTCTAGAAAATTGGCATTAAGGCAAATTTGACATAGGCTGAAATAACATAAAGTAGTGTATTACTAAATTCACACACACTTCAAGTTTAACTGAAGATTTAAGAATCCCTGACAAATAAACTTTTTATAAAAATACTGACTAAACCAGCTCAGCTTTTTTTCAAGATTTGGTGAGCTACAGACACGATTTTAATTTTTTTTCTTTAAGTAAGTATCCAAATGTCACTGTTCCTAATGCAGTCTGCACAAGTGTTTTTATTTATTCTCCTTCTGTACATGTTTAAATTCAAATTCTAATGTCTAATAGGTTATGCCAGTGAGGAACACAACTGCGTCCAAAAATTATATACAAATTTTCAAATATAAGTAAAATAAAGATCTATGGTGTGGCCTGTTTTGGTATCAGCTGAACAGTGAGGGATTCAATCCCCTTTTTGTTAGCACTAGACCAGGGAGATTGTTTATGGTTTTTCTGAGATAGTGTGTCATACCTACTGTCCAGGGAGGTGTTTGTGGTGTAATGGTTACTGTCATAGGAAATGGACATGGTGGCACGAGTTCAAATCCTGGACAAGGATGTTTGCATTTCACATAGCACTAATATTCTTGGAAAAGGTATCCATCTAACTAGTCTCCCCCAACTATAGGTAAATAGTAGGGTAAACTGGGCCCTTTAACCTTGATATGGCAACCAGTCCAGGAGAAGGAAAACTCTGAATTCAAACCTGTTAAACTCTGCTAAATAAATTGACCTTGTGTCACATCCTGCTTGTGTGGAGGGGTTGGTAAAGACATATGCTTTACACACAGATCAAACTAATCAAGCTGTGCTACTCATGTGCTAACTTGGTGAGGACTATTATCGAACACAAAACCATGTTATTCCTAGGTGAATACTTTACCAACTGTGCTAAACCATATATTATCCTCCTACTCATAAACTAGCCCACAGTATAGATATATAAAAAGATATTTTGTCGAAATATATAAATTAATAAAACATTTTTGTCAGAAAATTTATTTCAACTGGGCTTACTGCTTTTTATTTTTTTTTTTATATATTGATAGCTCATGTAGACATCCTATACTAATGTATATATATATATATATATATATATATATATATATATATATATATATATAAATGTGTGTGTGTGTATGTGTTATGTTTTTGAAAAGGATGTAGGTTTTTTTTTTTAAATAGAATTGTAATTCATAGGGAATATTACTGCAAGTAAATTTAAAAAGTATCTTATCAGAAAACAATCTAATTTTTATTTTTGAAAAATATTATTCAAAAGAAAGTATTAAGGCGAGATTTGGGTAATTGAATTGTTTGAATGGAGGGTAATATGTACAAAGGGTGTATGCAAAGATCTCTTCTCAGATATGAACCATATTTGCTGTCATGTAAAATGCACATTTAAAGTTTAAGAAAAAAATGAAAATTACACTGTGTTCTATTATGACAAGGGAGGTGTCTAGTTAATCTCAAAATGGACTGCTATGGGGTGTGGATGAAAATAGCAAAGAGTGGTAGTCTATCAAATACTCTTGGAAACTACACATTATGTGTTGAAAACTACAACATATACTTACTGTTAATATATATATATATCTGTAAATAGATCTGAAGAAAAGTATTTAATCAAAGTTGTGTAATTTGATCTTTGACCCTATATAAATGAGAAATTATAATTTCCGATGCTGTCAGATGAAATATTTTTATTCTTAGAGAAAAAAATACATATTCCAAATGTTTCAAATTCTTTTCTGAATTTAAAACTACGCCTGCCTCTGCATAGACATGCATCTACAAGGTGTGATTAAAAAGTATTGAGTCTGAAGCTTAGAATTTTTTGAATTTTTAGATTTAACTCTGCCCACTTTAAGTAGCTCACAGCAGCTCTCCATACCCCACTCAAGAAAAGTACTAAAACTGATGGTTAGTTCATTATAATTGAGCAGAAGGACTTAGATTACAATAATAGGACTTCATCTGAATAGAAAGAGTTCTGAGGTGAATAGATAGTGAAATTTGAAATATCCCATCATACAGCTAGAAAATAACAAGAAAATTTGGTACAGCCATAGTGAAAATTTTGTAGGCAAAGAGTTAAATGATTAAGCAGTTTATATAATGAACTGAGGATGTCTAGATTGCTATCAAGTCAGGGTCAATTTAAAAAAAAAACATGAAGCTAGATTCAATACTTTTTTGGTGGAACACAGAATTGTACAAGTGCAGCACACTTCATTCTCACCAGATGTAGCTCTATGCAAATTTGTTTTGTTTTCAAAACTGAAAATTTATCTAATGGATTTGGGTAAGAGAAAGACATTTGAAGAAATGCAATGGTGCAACTTCATAACATGTTAGAAATATTTAGAATGTTATCTATAGTTTAAATTTATGCAATTATGCATGTATTCTATTGAATTTCATAGATAGAGCCACACACACACACACACACACACACACACAGAGTCATCAACAGACATTGTGTTTCGACATATCACATCTCTTCAGTGTGGCTAGACTTACCAGAGTACCTCTAGCTGGGAGGGAATCCCAACTGATTTTTCATATGTTACAGTCACTTAGAGATCTCATATCCATAAATAAGTAGTATAATATACATATACATATATTTTCATTAACACACAATTATTTATGAACTTTTACTTATACACCATGATATTTATAAACCATTTCTTCTTTACACAAACTATTTTACATAAAATATTTATTTTTAAATATTCAACATCTGTTGAACTTTTCTATTTTTACATTTCTATTTATTTTATCAATATTTTTACAATTTTTGGATTTTTCTAAAACCACCGATTTCTGGGATATTGACATCATCAACCATTTGAATGGAAATGCTCACATCGCGTGATGTTCCATTTTTACATTTTCTTGCATTTTGTTTGTGGAGATGAGCCATTTAACATCACAAATTGAGGCTCACAAACTTTTTGCTTACTTTTACATCATTCCTTTTATATGAATTTATACCATTATATTAAGCCCTGATGTTGGTTTTCATTAAAACCAAAACACTTTAGTGTCGACTAAATGTAAGTCAATCTTTGACTTAATTTTTTTTTTTTTTTCTAAACTATATATTTTCTTTACACTGTCGCATTTCATGTCCATTTTTTCTTCTCATATATATATATATATATATATATATATATATGAGAAGAAAATATTTTAAAAATATAACAAAGACAGGATGTTACGATTAGAGGAAACAATTTTATGTGTAAATACTTAAGCATTTTGGTATATTGTACCATCTTCAGGACACTTAAGTAATGTTTATGTGAGGGACAAAATGATAACATTAACATTAACAGTGTCCTGAAGATGGTACAATATACCAAAATGCTTAAGTATTGACACATAAAATTGTTTCCCCTAATCGTAACATCCTGTGTTTGTTATATTTTTAAAATATTTTCTTCTCATATTGTCGGATTAATTTCATCACCATATTTCCATATATATATATATATATATATATATATATATAATGAATGACAGCAAATAATAAAAGTGTCTGCATAGAAAGAGTGTTCAGTGCTATAATAATTATCACTCAATGAATGGATATGCTACATTATGAGTTGATTTTTTGTCACTCTTTCATAGCATATTAAAAAAAAACTTTGTAAAAATACTTTTCTCCACAAAGCTCTGTGGTGTAATAGTTACTTTCGTAGGAAATGGACATGGCTGTTTGCTTTTCACATAGCACTAATACCCTTGGGAAAGGTACGAATCCAACTGATCTCCCTCCAGCTTTGGGTGAATAGTAGGGCAGGTTGGGCTCTTGGTATGACAACCAGTCATATTTATATTGAATGTTGTTCAGAGGTTGCACATCACATAATTGAATATGTATACGTACACACACAAAAACTAACTACCAAGACACACACAAATATATACAACCATCGAATCTTCTTATACAAGCACAATACATTTATAAATATATATATATATATATATATATATATATATACAAACATAGTATATATCTTGAAAAGGATTTTAAACAATCTGAAACATGTTTCACAGACTATAAAATAGATACCATTTTGTAGAACTTTTTACTCTTGCCTTTCTCTCATTGGATTCACAACAATCTTCTCTCTCTCTCTCTCTCTCTCTCTCTCTCTCTCTCTCTCTCTCTCTCTCATATATATATATATATATATATATATAATCAAGTAAGAAGTCAATGGAGTCTATCCCCTTTTCACTAACACTAGCCTGAGGAGATTATTTTAGCATCTGAGGTGGAGCACCACACCTACCATCAGCTCCCACTTTACCGCACAGATCCCTGTGCTACTCATACGCTGAGTTGGTCAGGGCTGGTATCAAACCAAGAATCTTGTGATTCCTAGCCGAACACTCTACCGACTGAGCTAAGCCGGCCCAATATATATATATATATATATATATATATGTATATATGTGTAATATTTAGACAATATAAATATATATATATATTTTTTTAGGGGGGGGAGAATATGTGCTTAATTGAAGTTGTACCTAATTTTGAAAATTAATTAATTAATAATTAATGAATTAGTGGTGTTACCTATTCAAATGTAAGGCTAAACAAATCGAGAAAAATCAATCTCTGTATGTACATTTCAGCCTATTAGTCAGTCAGGGTTCAAATCACACACAAAGCAGTCTTCCTGTCTATAACTCTGCTGATGAGGCCTAATAGGCTGAATTGTACATACAGAGATTGATTTTTCTCAATTTGTTTAGCCTTACATTTGAATAGGTATGCCCACGTAATTCATTAATTATTAATTAATTTTCAAAAATTAGGTATGACTTCAATTAAGCACATATTCTCCCAAAAATTGCCGGCTAAAAAAAGCCATATCAAACACATTGTTTGTTTGTTTACTTCTCATATATATATATATGTATATAATATTTAGACATTTACACATGCATACATATATGACTGTTTGTGTGTTTATTTTTCTGTCTTCTCTTTCTCTCTCTCTCTCCCCATATACATGCATGCATTCATACACTAACACACAAATATAATTTATAATTTTTATAACATTTTTCAAATGCCTATTGAAATTCTTTTCAGTTGATGTTTTTTTTATTTTCTTCGATTACATTGTCTACCCTGATTTGTTGTTGCTGTACACTAACTGCACGTTGTTTTTGAACAATCTCATTTTGTCTGAACATAACTGCATCAACTACCCACCTCGCCCGAGCAGCGCTATCTTTGAGTGTGTTATTCTTGCGCATTGCATGTTGGCGCTGGTAGGAGTGCATTTGTTGGATTGCACTTAATAACCCCCAAGATGTGCACTCGATGACATCACAAGTGCACTCAATGCCCAGAGCTGTTCTATCAGACTGTCTGATTGAGACAAAGCATGTTCCATTGCACTGAGCGACACCATTGCAGAATGCACATTTGTGAATATTAAATGCTGGAATCTTCAAAGAGTTCTAATTCACCTGCCTGCTAATGCAAGGATGTGTGCAAAGTCGCTACAAGTCACGTTCACCTCTCTTAGCTCTCCTGCTCTTTTATCAATTTAATGTTCATAACTGAAGGCAAAAATTTTCTGAAGATGGCTTAGATTTTTTTACCATATTTCATATTGCAAATATTTGTTGTTCTTAAAAGTCTTTTGACTGCATCGATTACCTTTTCAAAGTCGGAGAAACCAATGAAAATTTACTTATTTATTTAAATTATCTAAGTATAAATTGATAAATCTCTTTCAATAATCATGTCTTTTTACTTATGTACTCTAGTAAAATAAAGTCTACTTTTTAAATATAGGGTTAGTCATTTGTCTGAATTTTTGAGATGAGGTTTGATAATTTATATTGTCCAGTTGGACACATAGTGTAACAGATATAAGAGTGAAATACGCATGAATCTTTAGTAATGGTAAATTAGTATCATAGTATTTTATTTTGAGATTAATATATACTAGTACAAAATAAAAAACGCCCTCCAAGCGATGTAAAAATAGATTTTTGAAACATATTGCCTGAGGGGTGGGAGTAAAAAAATTCAATGTCAGCGAGTTTGTACCCTAAGTAAGTAAAATCATCAAATTCATTAAAGGATTAAAAAATAAAACAATTTGAAATGTAAACTTTGAATATGTATTAAAATAAAACAAACTATATATAGATATATAATACCAGTCATGTATTTATTAAAACTTGTTTTAAAAAACAATGAGGACTGTCTAATGTTGCATGTTCAAATTTTGAGTGTTTTTATTCTATGCTATGACAATTTTGGGTAATGTGACATAAGCAGTGACGTAATTTTTGTTACAGACAAAAACTAGAAGCGAATCTCCATTATTAATATATATATATATATATATATATGTGTGTGTGTGTGTGTATATATTTATGTATGTGAAGAAAGAAATAGATATAAAATCTGACAATGTAAATGTGTATAAAGTTTGTGAAGAAACAAGAAAATATGTCGAAAATTGACATTTTTGAAGCAGTCCTTATACCTCTTATGCTGTGGCCTTTTGCCAGCATGCAGCTGACCATAAAGGAGTTGCATCGGCATTATAACATCACTCATATGCACAACATGACCTGCCCATCCCATTTCCTGTTTATGTATGTATGTATATATATATATATATATATATATATATATATATATATATATATATACAAGTTTTGTTGAACTCTACAGACAATTCCTGTCGGACAAGTTTTTCGTTGATCCGTTCCAATTTTCGGGCCATCTTTCTGGTGTCGGGGTGTAACTGGTATAACAGTCCCCCAAAGGTTTCGAAACGAGTGCTTTCGGCAATACCCAGGTAGGAAACGATGGTATGTATATATATATATATATATATATATATATATATTGGAACGGATCAACGAAAAACTTGTCTGACAGGAATTGTCTGTAGAGTTCAACAAAACTTGTATAAAAGAAAAGATGCTGCCAAAATACACTTATTTTAATATATATATATATATATATATATATATATTTATTTATTATAGTGTACAATACATTTAAGGTGCAATTGTTACCATTGGTTTCCAGGCAGCATGCTTGCTACCCTTCATCACGGCTGTGGAATAGTCCCTTCATATATATATATGTATGTGACTACCGTTTTTGTTGGTCATTGTTTCCTTAGTATCTTGTGTTTATATTGGTTGTTGTGTTAGTCTATGCCTTATATATATATATATATATATATATATATATATATATATATGGTACTTATTGGGCTGTTGTTGAAATCTTTACATACTTGGGAAATACACTGACCTATACTGGCTCTTTGGATGCTGAGATTCATCTACACATTCAGAAGGCATCTGTGGCCTATGAAAGGCTTGAAAAATAGTTATGGTCTAATACTAACATTACCCATCAGACAAAGTTGAAGGTTTATAAGTCCTGCGTGTTGAGTGTTCTGCTGTACTCTTCGGAAACATTGACATTGCTTTGTAGACATCTGAGAATTCTTGAGCACTTTCATAAGATGGAACACAAACTCACCTGACACAGAAGTTCATACAAGGACAGGAGGCACAAACATTGAAACTCTCATCATAACGGCCCAAATGCAATGGGCAGGTCATGTTGTGCGTATGAGTGATGTTAGAATGCCAAAGCAACTCCTTTACGGTCAGCTGCATGATGGCAAAAGGACACAGCATAAGCCTTGGAAGAGGTATAAGGATTGCTTAAAAATCAACCTTCTAAAAATAATAATAGATCCTGACAACTGAGAAAGGCTGGCATTGAAGAAGAACGAATGGAGAATCCATGTGGATGATGGCTGTACCAGTGAACATGGAAACCTCAAGCGTCAATTTTGAAAAGGATACACCTGTCATATTGGTGAGAACACGGAGGGTTGCAAATGTTAAACATGTGGTTATATTCTGCTTTCTATGGTCAGATATGTCAATCATTGGAAATCTCATCAGAGACAATCCATGCACACTTCAGGAACAAATAATGTGACTTGTACAATCTGTAACAAATTTCAGCTTCTGGTCTTAAGAGACATATGGTGGTGCATAAACATCAATTTTCACCATCTGATTCAATTGATTCAATGAAAAGGACATCCTTCCTGTATCACGTTTGCATTAAACTTTGTGGATCTGCAGCAGATTGATGAGTCACTTGAGGGCTCATGAGAGGAAAGGTTCTGGTGGTTGGGTTGTAGGATTGTGAGGGACGGCAGTGATTTGTCAAGATTGTGCGATTGCTATATGTAAATATATGTATATATATGTGTGTGTATATATGTATATATATATATATATATATATATATATATATGGTTGGCACCTTTCCGTTCACTAAAGATGATAGCGTAATGTCCCCTACTCCTTCAAAAATTATTTGCATCTAGGCAAGTCGCTGAGCAGGCCAACACCTTAGTGACAGTCTTTGGTGCACTGGCTGCACACAAACAGTGATGGTTGTTGGGGCTACTGTTTTCTGTTTATATATATATGTATATATATATATATATATATATATATATGTATGTATATGTGTATATATATATGTTTGTATATATGTATGTATATATCTCCTATAAAAGGGATGGAGCTCTCTCTGATGGCCTTTACAGATATACAGATGTGCATATTTATCAGTTAAAATCCTCCTCCTATTCTGTAGGTGATGATGGCTGAGTGGTTAAATAGCCTGGCTGATGCTGAATCAATTGGGTTTCCATTCTGATTGGAAGTAGTCTAATGTATATCCACACTGATGAGATGTGATACATCGAAACATGGTGTCTGTGGATGAGTATATATATATATATATATATATATATATATATCCTGATGAATTGCCTGCCCACTTATGTAACAAAGATAGGAGACACTTAAAATTTCAGCTGAGCCCCAGAGTAATATGTACACCCCAAAAAAGAAACCCCTTCTCATACCTATTTCAATCTTAATCTTTCTTTATTTTTGTCTTCTTTTCTTCATGGTTTTTTCCCCCCTAAATGCAACCTAATAACCCATATGAAAAAAAAAAAAAAAAAAAAATTCCCCCTTACAATCCAAATTTTTTAGTCAGCCAAAATCTCAAGTGCCTCTCATCTTTCTGTAAGACATGCAAGCAATTCATCAAAACACACAGGAATTTAAAAAAAAAGTTCTTAAGAATTACTAAAATTCTAACCTGCTGGATCCGAGATCAATTTTCTGTCCGCCTTGATAAATAGGCAGCCAAATTCATTCTTCTGTGTATGCTTCAAATAAATATGGACAAAATATTAACAAAAGAAATCAAATCTGTTTTTTTAATCAAATATTGATTACCTAATGGGCCAGTTTAGCATCCGCCTTGGAACCACAAGTTTCTGGGTTTGATACCAGTTCTCCCTATTCAGCCCATGAATAGCACAACTTGGATTTGTGTGGTAAAGTGAAGAGCTGATGGTAGGCATGGCACTTCACCTCAGATGCAAAAACAATCTCCCTGGTCTAGTGATAATGATAAGTGGATAGACTCCCTCGTTGTCCAGCTGATGCTGACAATAGGCCACTCTGCTGACTTTACTTTTTATTTTACAAACATATTTTGTGAGGTTAGCTTCATCTACTTTGTGTCAAAAATAGTTTGCAGGATGAATCAGCTTTTTAATACAAAGCACTGTAAATATATTGAAATTAATTTTTCATTTTTGCAATATTATTATATTATTTACATATTTACACCCACTCTCTCTATCTTTCAACTATTCTCTTTCTTTATTTATTTATTTCTCATATATTTTTTTCTGTGTAGCATGTCCTTTTTCTTAACCTTTCTTTATAATTAAAACAGAATGGTCCATTATTTAACTGAGGTGACAACACTCATAAGAAATAAGAATTCGGCATATAAGCAACACCAGATAATCTGGATTTATGCTTTTGCATTTCATCTTGGAGGATTTGGACTGTCTTATTTTTAACCAGAGAGTGTTGCAAGATGATAACAGACAGAAGATTAAGGAACAAGCATATCAATATATATAGATTATATAAGTATCTATATATTAATACTGGTATTCCTAAATCTTCCGTCCATTATCATCCTGCAACACACTCTGGTTAAAAATGAGACCGTTCAAATTGTTTGAGATGCAATGCAAATATGTAAATTCAGATAATCTGGTGTCGCTTAATCGCAGATTTCTTATTTATTCCATTTTTTTCTTAAAAGTTTTTTTCCCCATTGTCCTGTCAAATTTGAATAATCTTTGATCAGATCTATTTGACCCATAGATGGGACCCTAACAGGTACTACCACTCTGGGTCAGAATGCACCTGGGAGTAATGTCAATGGATATGTATTCTGCATTCCCGAGATCTTCAGAACTGAAGCTTCTTCATCAGATATAGTTTAGTATCATAGCCAGGATACTTTATAGTATATCATCATCATCAGATCTTGCTGATAACACTGATACCCATGACTTTCTTTCTTGCCAACCATCCCTAACTCCTGGTAGGTCCTCTGTGCAGCATCCAGAATCTGCTCAAAGCTGATCAATGTAAAAGTTTGTTGGTCAGCATACACTTGTGCATCCATGTGTAGATGTCCACAGGAGAATGTCACTTATGAATTTGTCCTTGCTTCTCCAGCAGTGTCCAGAATCTCTTGTTCATCTTACTTGGGTGGTTTGTGTGATAGGGTCAAGTGGCCATACAGTTGCCTTCTTGTAGAATGGGGTGGGTTAGCTCAGTCGGTAGAGCGTTCGGCTAGAAACTACAAGGTTCCTGGTTCGATTCCGATCCTCGCCAACTCAGCGTTATGAGTAGCACAGGGATCTGTGCGGTAAAGTAAGGAGCTGATGGTAGGTGTGGCGCTCCACCTCAGATGCAAAAACAATCTCCTTGGTCTAGTGCTAGTGAAAAGGGGATAGACTCCATCGCTGATTGGCTGATACCGACATTAGGCTGCCCCGACGACTTTACTTTACTTAGGGTACTGCTTCCATGATTTGTTTTAGATAGCACACAGCATCCTTGTGTAGTTCCCATCTAGTTTTTTATTTTCTGATAATTTCCTTTAGAATTTACTTGCTTAAAAGCTGCCTTTAAGCTCAATATTAAGTTACATCCTAATCATCATCATCATCGTCATCGTCATCACATCATCATCACCATCCTCCTCCTCCTCCGCATGCCAGCAGCATAACCTTCTTTGATTCTCTCTCACTATCCATCTGGTCGGCCATCGCTATTGGTAGGTTTTCTAAACGGCATCAAGTGTCTACACAAAGCTGATGAATGTAAGCTTTTGTTGATCAGCCTACCCTGATGTGTCTATGTGTAGGAGTCCATAGGAGACTGTTATTCTTACTTCTCTGAAAATGCAGAGCCTGCCTTGCTCATCTTACTTGTATGGTTTGGATTTGAACTTATCAAATGGTTTCTCTGGTTTTTTACTTAGTTCTTTCCGCTTTAAGAGTTTTTTGTGGTCTAACTGTTAAAGGCATGGAGAATGGAATTGGCAAAATGGGTTCAAACCCTGGATTGGGCAGTTTGTATTCACTTGGCCTAAATGTCCTTGAAACATCTGCTGCTCACAGATATGGCTAAATAACATTGGCAGTTGACGCCTTGTAGAAAAAGACAATTTATCTAAGTGTCATTAGGGGGACATCACTTGTACCTAATTCCCACGATTCTTCTATAAAATGCATTCAGGAAACTGATTAATTCTGTCAAGAAGAAAGTCAACTTTCTTCTCTCTTTCTGCCTTGTTTAACATTCTAGATCAGGGGTTCCCGACCAGGGGTGCTCGCACACCCTGGGGGTGCAAGCATCATTCCAGGGGGGTGCGAGAAGCGTCTGTTCAAATTTAGATTAAATTTTTTTCTTTTGTAATTAATATCATTATATATATATATATATATATATATAAGCCAAGGAATAGCAACAAAATAGTCATTGAATTAAAATACATGAACAAACTTTTTGAAATCAGTCTCCTTTTTTATTGTTTTGTACATATTTTAAGCAAGTAACAATTTTTTGTAAAGTTTATTCAAATATTAATTGTGTCGGGAATTTGAGTTCCATATTAAATTTGAGTCAGGATTTAGCAAGTAATTCAAATATTAATGTCTGATTTTATATGATCTTTTCATAAAACTGTAATATGGATTCACATTCTATATTTTTGAACAAAAGTATAAATTGTAGGTGTGCGAGGTCAGAGCAAAACTCTTTTAAGTGTGCAGGGATAGAAAAAGGTTGGGAACCACTGTTCTAGATGAAAAAGCTCATTCAAAATAATGACACACCACCAGATTAACTGGGTTTATCATTATTTTCTTTTTTGTTTGTTTTATTTTGTGCTGAATCAGTAAATATTGGATTAGAAATTGCTTTATTCTCTAAGTTAGAATATCCTGTTGGCAGGGCTCAGAATATGCTGATTGTATACCTTGCAGAATGGTAAGACCCCCCCCCCTCCCTAAAAAAAAGGGGGGTGTCCTGGGTATGAAACTAAGTTTGAGTACAACCAGGCTAACATGATGAGCAATATTTCCTCACAACTTGGGAATTATACATGTACTAACAAAACAAATGTATCCTGAATATGATACTAAACTGCATCCAATGGTGAGGCTCTATTGTGGAATCCCTTCATTACCATTATTACTCCCAGGTCTACTCTGCAGCTATGTTGACTGCATCTCTGCAGAGGGGTAAGACCCTTCTGCCCAAATGGGTCACTTGTTGGCCGTGGGTGGTGACCTGTGATGGTTAAAGATGGAATATTAGTGGCTGAGCAGTCCATGACATGCAACACTCCACTTTGGGCGGTTGAAGAGACCCCTTCTAATTGATTGGCTAGTCATGTCAAGCCCTAACCTCTATATGATTGTCCCAACCCTATTGCTCTTATGGCAAATCCCCAACTCTTTTTATCATATGGGTACTAGAAGGTCGTGGCTGAGAGTCTTATTGTCCTGGGTATGACATTAACCTCTATCTGATAGTGAAGTTCCAGTTCTGGATCTCTGGGGAATGTGGAATACCTCTTCATCACCATTACTTCCAGGTCCACTCTGACCTGGAGTGGTAGTACCTGTTAGGGTCCTATTTTTGGTTTAAATAGAACAAAATGATTTTTTTAAAAATGTGTTTAAAAAAAATTGAGTACTCATGAAGAATGAATAAAACAAAACGTCTACAGCATAAAATGACCCAATGGGTTTTGATGTGCCATTAAATCCAACCAACCAACTGTTATTGCGCCAGCTATGGATTAAATTGATAAAAAAAAAGTTTTAAAAAAATGTTTAAAAATAAAATTGAATACCCAATAAGAATGAATAAAACAAAAATGTCTAGAGCCTAAAATAACTCAATAGTTGACATGCCAAATAAATCCAACCAACCAACCAACCAACCAACCAACCAACCAACCAACCAGGTCTACTCTATACACTTAGTGTAATGGTTAAAATGTGTCACAACCATGAAAAGGTTGAGTACAACTGGTCTAACATGATGAGCATAATTTCCTTACAAGTTTGGAATTGTACATGCACTAACAAAACATATGTGTCATGTGTATAGTACTAAACTGCTTTACTGCTCTGTCAGTGGGGCTGAGAATAAGCTGACTGTATCCCCTGCAAAGGGGCAAGATACCCCCCCCCCCGCAAAAAAAAATGGGTGTCTTCGATGTTACACTAAACTGCATATGATGTGGTAGTACTTATCAGAGTCCCATCTAGGAGTCAAATAAATCAGTTTGGAAATTACTGGTTTTTGATAGGACCATTTGCAAAAAAAAAAAAAAAAAAACAGTTAAGAAACTACTTCACAAAAATAATGTAACTATGAATGTACTATGTACATGATTCCTTAACCTCTAGGCATAAAATAATCCTAAAAAGGTTGACATACCATTAAAATCAATCAATCAGTCAATCAATCTCAGAACATTTTAAGTACAGTACTTACGAGTTTAATTTGTTCTGCTCATCTCAGTATCCTTATATATCAAATAAATTCACCCCATTGAAATAAACTAAAATGCCATTAATTTGTTCCAGCCACCCCCTAAAAAAAAAACACTAATTTTTTGAAATTTAAGAAAAATAGAACTGTATTGTATACAAACATAATAAAATAAATAGAATGTAATGAATTATGTGCTGTAATATGTTTTAATGTTTATTTTTTTTATAAATATTTTCCTTTGGTGTTATAAATTTGGGAACTTAAATCTTTTCATTGAACTTATTAGCATAAGCGTATCTGAAGCTCACTTGAATCTCAAATTTTAGCTCTCAACACAAAGCAAAAGTTGATGCAGTCATAAGTCAAGGTACCACTGTATATATATATATATATATATATATATATATATATATATATATATATAAAGTTGTCGGGGTAGCCTAATGTCGGTATCAGCCAGACAGTGAGGGAGTCTATCCCCTTTTCAGTAGCGCTAAACCAAGGAGGTTGTTTTGGCTTCATAATCAGAGCACCACACCTACCATCAGCTACTCACTTTACTGCACAGATCACTGTGCTACTCATACAATGAGTTGGCAAGGGCTGGTATCAAACACGGAACCTTGCGGTTCCTTGCCGGATGCTCTACCGATTGAGCTAAACCAGACCTGTTTTTATTTAGAATTTAGTTAGATCAGAATTTTTATATATATATATATATATATATATATATATATATATATATATATATATATATATATATATGTATATTACTAAATTCTGATCTTACTAAATTCTAAAAAAAAAGCTTGCATGAACTATTCAAAATAATGGCACACCACCAGAACTTGATGCTTGGCTTTATCGTTCTTTTTCTTTTGTTTTTGTTTTATTTTCAGTGCTGAATCAGTAAACATGTTAAGTGAGATCAGAAATCCCTCATAGATTTTTTGTTTTTAAATAAAAACTAAATTTTCCTTAAAGTTGACATACAAACCTCAGAAATGAGATAAGATTCTTGTTAAATTAAGCATGGCCTTGAGAGATGAACACAATGATTAGCTCTCAGAAATAGCCAAGAAAAATAAAAAATTATAAAGATCTTTAGAATGTATTCTATATATATATGTATGTATATAGATATATATATATCTTTAGAATGTATTTTATATATATATATATATATATATATATATTTTATATGTGTGTATATATATGTATATGTATATATGTAAATATGTGTATGTATATATGTATATATGTGTATGTATATATATATATATATATATTCTTTTGAATACTTATCTATCTATCTATCTATCTCTCTCTCTCTCTCTCTCTCTCTCTCTCTCTCATATATATATATATATATATATATATATATAAGAGAGGATCTGACACAGGGTTTCCTTGTGATGACAACATTATCAATTACTATTATTATTTGAACCAAGATTATTATGAAGTGATCATTACTCTTTATGCTTTAATCATAGCACAAATTTATTTCTGGATGTACAGTGTTTCATTTAGAATGTTTTCAGTTGGATGAATGGAGTAAATTCTCATGAATTCAAGACAGAATTAGTATAGAGTTTAATGGTTAGGTTATCATGGACCTGAAGTTAACTTGGTTTGAGAATTGTATAGTTGAGAAACCATCAGTAACCAAGTGCTGTTAACTTTATGTTTACACTACCCTAACTTAATATATATGCTCTATCCAAGATACTGAGCACTATTTACTAATAAATATACCACACCATATTATCAATATTATCAATTTATTATATCTTTATCTATCTATCTATCTATCTATCTATTTATAAATCTGTGTGTGTGTGTGTGTGTACCCAACTCCTCCACATGAGCAGCATACGACACAAGGTCAATTTCTTTTAAAGTGGAGTTTAACAGGTTTGAATTAAGAGTTTTCCTTTTCTTAGACAGTTGCCAAGATGAAGAGCCCAGTCTGTCCTATTATCTGCCCATAGATGGAGGTAAATAATTAGATTCATACCTTTCCCAAGGATACTAGCACTATGTGAAATGCAAACAGTCTCATTCCAGATTTGAACTCGGTTCACATGTACATTTCTTACAATGATAATGATCACACCACAACCCCCCCTCTCTCTCTTTATATATAGACTAAAAAGTCTATATATAAAGACTAAAAAGTATTAGAGTCAGTATCATTATGGACTACTGTTGAAATACTAATTAGGATCCTTGATTTCTTCCTAGATAGAAGCATCAGTATTATTATGGACTGCTCTTGAAATGCTGATTATGATTCTTGACCCCTTCCTAAATAGAAGTATCAGTATCATTATGGCCTGTTGTCATGTGTAACTGATAGGCTCACAGGTAATCTGGTTTGATTCTAAAATGTAAAAGCAAAAAAAAGTTGTATAAAATATCTTCCTAGATAAATACAGATTATCATATCTCAAATTACCAATACTATGGATTAACTGCCATTTTCTTTTCTGTTTTCATCAGTGTTTTTTTTCTTTCTTGTTCATCATTGTTTCAGCCTTTCTATAAATTGTCAGTGAATTTGTTCCTTAATTCGTTCAGCCTGGGGGATGAGCTTCTTACACTGGTAATTAATCTGGATAATTTGGACATTTTTACAGAGTGAATAGGGTGATGAAAATTTAAATGACTTTATTTATTCATCTATTTTTAATTACACCTTATATATAATTACAGGTAAAAAATATAAGTCTCAATCGGGTGCATGATTCCTGTTGGTCTATTTTGGAAATTCTGATCTGAGATTAATGAAATTTAAAAAATTTAGTTTAGTTATTTAGTAATCTTATTTGGATAAAGGCTTTAAAAGGAAAATAAAAACCAAGTGAAACCTTGAATCACAGAATCAAAACACCAGATTGTTAGAAATATATCTATATAAATATATATAATCTATAAATATATCTTATTTAGTATATTTATATGGTGTGTCTTATATGGCATCTCCACACTCAATGGTAAGCCTCTAAAGCCAGTAGAACAATTCACATACATAGGTAGTAATATCTCATCAACAGAAATCGATGTTAATACACGAATAGGAAAGTCATGGTCAGCTATAAGCAGATTATCAGCCATATAGAAATCTGATCTCACTGACAAGTTAAAGCGACAATTCTTCCAAGCTGTGGTTGTATCAGTGCTGCTGTATGGCTGCACCACTTGGATCCTAACAAGGTGCCTTGAGAATAAGCTAGATGGGAGCTGCACAAGAATGCTGTGTGCAGTCTTGAACAATTCGTAGAAACAGCACCCTACAAGGAAGCAGCTCTACTTACGTATTGAGCATTTTATATTT
>CM042142.1:36320504-36428004 GCA_023376005.1 Doryteuthis pealeii
AATGATAGCCTTTGTTTAAATGTAATATTAAACATATTTAGAAATCTTAAATTAAAGGAAATAACAGGTAACTTGAAATAAAAAGGCCATTTTTAGCCATTTATGGATAAATCCTCATAGAAATGGGGCTCTGGACTTAAAAAAAATTCTTAACAGGATGTTAAGAGTTAATAATTGAGGTTTAGATAAAATCACAGAGAATGTGACATAAATAATTAAGGGAATTGAGTAATATAGTTTCGGTTACAGACAGACAAACACACAATCTCCATTATAATAAGAAGATAAGTGTGCAGAATTCTTTTTACTTTGTAATCATGAGACAATCTGACCAGAGTTTTGGTGAGGCCCATCAGCAACTTGTTGGTATTCAACACATCATTAGCCAGGACTTGACCACAAGTGTTTGGTCTCTTCCTCCCCCCTCTCTCTCTTTCTCTCTCTCTCTCTCTCTCTCTACAACAAGGACTTGATCTGATGTGCGATTGGCTTGTATGTTTCATATGATGTTTTTCTACTGTATTCTTAGTATATAACACTTTGTATAACTTTGAGTTAAAAAAAGGAAAAAAAAAAAGGGTTTTCCGAGTAGCCTATTAGCTGCATTACAGTTTAACATTATAACTGATTGAAATTGCAGACCCTATCTCTCCACCCAACGTTTGGTCCACTGCACCTCTCTCTTCTGAGACGTAATGGCCCCTTTTGTGTCCTTGAGTTTGAAACCCGTGCATTAGATTGAATTAAAGTTTGGATGTATTTGTTTAATAAATCCTACCCGTGATATCAGGAGTTACATAAACAGCGAGTCTAAAAATGTTAGCTGACAAGTCTAATAAAATTTAAGGATCAATTAATATGTAAATGTCATGTTTTGCCCCAATGACCTTCTTCTTCCTTCTCCCATTACGATCTTTTTACTGAAGCCGAGTGAAACTTTTAATGTGATGATTATACAAAGCGAAAAACTTGTGTTGACGTTTTTTTGAAAACTGCTGGTAAAATCTACATTTGCTTTTGTGATGCATTTTACATAAGTCTGTATGTGCGTAGATGTCTTGTAATGAGAAACATGATATTTCTGTTGAGAGAGAGAGAGAGAGAGAGAGAGAGAGAGAGAGAGAGAGAGAGAGAGAGAGAGAGAGGATGAGAAAGAAAAATAGAACAACACAATATGTGAATAAAATAAACAAATGTGTTTGTATGGAAACAAAGGGATTTATGTCGGCCAGAAATGGGAACAGAATGGCATTAAAAGACGAGCCTGAAGACTACGAATGCGGTTTTAAAACTCCACAGCACAATACAAATTAGGTCTTAGAGTGGGGTAAATCCAAAGTTGTCAACAAAAACATTGCTAGGGAATCAAAAACCATAAAAGAAGCCATTTACAATAAGAAAGCATAAAATTGAGTTAGAATTACATATCAGATCAAAACAGTTTTTGTAAGTTTTAAAAGACTTACAGGGTATCTTCAATGGCAAGTTAACAGTGTTACTTCTCTCCTTGTCTTATCATCATTTAAAACAGGGATCACTAAACTTTTTTTTACAGTTCACTGGATAATTGAAAAAATAATGAGCATGGGCACATTAATATTGTAACAAGTTGTAACATGTGAAAATTCGGGATCGCGTAAGTAACAAGGGAAATGCTCATGTGCTCAAAATTTTGTAACCTACCTTCAGTAGTCAAGTCCATGAAGATTTAGTAAGCTTAACATGATATTTAAATTTAAATGCAATTAGAACGTCTCACATTCTGTATGTTTTAACAAAGAAATTCAAGTACCATCTGTGGGCCTGATAAAATGACGGATCTGGCTCACGGGCCGTAGTTTGGTAACTCCCGATTTAAAATATAGGATATGGACAAATGTAGACAAACACTGGATGTTGTACAAAATGGATGTTTATTGTGAGTAGTGATGTCGACGTTATAATGTTTTGGTCTGTTAGACATTCTTCAGGACGTTGGATTGAGTTCTTGCTTCAATGGTGAACATTTTCATACTGATGGATTAGAATGTCGTGAATAGGGGAGGGGTGGCCAATTGTTGGTGTTAGCCGGAGTTGGTAGTGGGAGTTCTATTTCCATAAAGGATATCTATGACAGGCAATAAAAAAGATATTTACAACATTTATAGAAGTTTTCAAAGATGAAGTTTACACTTTGAAAAACTTGATAAAGTAAGAAATCAGTAAAATGTTGCATATTTATGAAACACACAAATGATGGGTTGTCAAAAAACCAAGAAGAGAATTATATTTATATTTACTATCAAAAGTATGTACCCCCTGGGCGCAAGTATTTAAGTTTTAATATAATAAAATATCATATTAAATTAGAAAGAATAATGGAATCAAATAAGAATGAATATAAAATATTCCTCTTATTTTAATGTTGTTTTAATTGATTTCTAAATAAAATTATATATAGGATTGCTTTTAATATGTTTGAGAATAGCATAAATAATGAAATCAGTAACAGCACATAATTATTCATTAAACCTAGTTTTGTTAAAATCATTATGCAAATTATTCCCACCATATACTATGTAAATCTTTGTCTTTGAGATATATAACATATATTTCAACATTTTCAATACTTCAATGACATGGGAAGTTTTGCGGAAAATCTAACACAGCTAGACTTTAATAGAGACATTGTTAATAAATAAGATGCTTATTAAGATTAAATAATGACTATTTCATAATTGTTGAGAATACATCTTAAATAACTAAGGAAATTGTGATGTCAGTAGGGATGTAGTTATGGTTACAGACAGAGAGTTTATATAAACTCCATTATATTAAGATTTGTAATTGTTTTAAATCAGAATGTTAGGAACAACAAATAATAATACAAAACAGTTAAAAAAAGAAAAAAAATTATCAATTATTTCAGAACTCAAAAGTAGATTTTATATTCAAATAAGTAAAAAAATGTAAAAGTAAAGTCGTTAGGGCGGCCTAATGTCAGTATCAGCCAGACAGTGAGGGAGTCTATCCCATTTTCACTAACTCTAGATTAAGGAGATTGTTTTTGTGTCTGAGGTGGAGTGCCACACCTACCATCAGCTCCTTACTTCACAGAACCCTGTGCTACTCATACGCTGAGTTGGCGAGGACCGATATCGAACCAGGAACCTTATAGTTCTGAGTCGGACTCTCTGCCAACTGAGCTAAACTGGAATGGGAAGTGCTAAGTAAAATTATTTATAAATATATTTATAAATTTATGAATTAATTTTTAATGATGTCTAAGATTGGCAAATTAATCTGTTTTAAAAAGTTATATTTTTTTATAAATAAGTAACCAAAATAATCCAATAAACATAACACTACCATTAGTTTCACTTACTCTCATCTTTGTAGCCTTTCAAAAAATGATGGACTGCTGTGTATGTTGTTCTGAACTCATTGGCAGTCAATTATTTTGGGAAATTCACAACCTTCCTTTTTTTTGTGTTTAACATCCTATACCACCTCATTCCACCCGTCCAGAAGTCACATTCGTTTTCCTAATCCGACCTAAACAATAGCCTTTATTTAAATGTAATATTAAACATATTTAGAAGTCTTTGATTTAAGGTAAATAACAGGTAACTTTAAATAAAAATGCCATTTTAGCCATTTTTGATAGATCCTTATAGGAATGGGGCTCTGGACTTAGAAAATACTCAACAGGATGTTAAGAGTTAAAGCTGCCATTGCCTTTAACCCAGAGTGACCTGGCAATATCTTACACCTTCAATATCATAAGACTTAGTTGGTTTTCTATCACAATGTAAAAAAAGCCAGATGAGACTGCTGCCTCATTATAATTTCATGCATATATGTATTTATCAACTCCTCCACACAAGCAGGATGTGACACAAGGTCAATTTATTTAAGCAGAGTTTAACAGGGTTGATTTCAGAGTTTTCCTTCTCTTAGACTGGTTGCCTATGAAGGTTAAAGATTCTAGTCTACCCTACTATTTACCCATAACTGGAGGGAGAATAGTTGGATGCATACCTTTCCTAAGTGTATTACTGCTATGTGAAATGCAAACAGTTTTGTCCAGGATTTGAACTTGTGTCGACAAAACCATTTCCTATTACTCTAACCACTACACCATGAACCCCTTTAAAATTTCATGCATATAAGTAAGTAAAAAAGTTGTTGGGGTGGTCTAAGGTCGGTATCATCCAGGCAGCGAGGGAGTCTATACTCTTTTCACTAGCACTAGACCAAGGAGATTGTTTTTTAGTGTCTGAATCAGAGCGACACACCTACCATCAGCTCCTCTCTTTACCACACATATCCCTGTGCTACTGATACGCTGAGTTGGCGAGGGCAGGAATCAAACCAGGAACCTCAAGGTTCCCAGTCATACACTCTACCAACTGTGTTAAGCTGGCCCTATATCATGCATATACTGCCGCAAAAAACAACAGCTGTGATACCAGCAAAACATTAATCCAATGATGATCCTGGGGTCAGGCATGGTTTCAGGGCTGAAGCATTATTACCACTGTATGTATGTATTTACCCAATCCATTTGCTATGGGTAGGATGTGACACAAGTTCATAAGTATGGGGTATTCAACAAGGATTAAACTCTATATTCAGTAGTAATGGATATGTGAGACTAGCTTGCTAACCATTACACCATGACAGGACACCTTCATAACTGACTTGTTCACCATGTGTAGGATGTGACACAAGTATGGGTCATCCAACGAAGTGGTCTTCATCAAGAGCGAGATGTGTATGATAGAAAGACAGTGTGAGTAAACCGTTACAAGTCAAAAGTGGTACAAATGAAACTTGACTTGTAACGGTTTACTCACACCGTCTTTCTATCATACACATCTCGCTCTTGATGAAGACCACTTCAATAAAGGGTCGAAACAGATTTCTGTCAGCGAATTATAACATCATATGTTTGTTTTTTCTAAAATATTTATTTCATACTGTCGGATTCACTTCCATTCATATATATATATTTACATTGCCATTAATTGTTTTATTTTTGTAGTTTCATCCGGACATACATACACACCAACTGCTCTTTATATATGTATAGATTTCTTTTGCTACTTTCTTAGGTGAGTTCATCTCTTGAAGGATTTTTGGAAGAAGACACAGCATCAATGTATGATACTCAACTGGTTGACAGTCCTTGGCATCATGCGGAAGCCTATCATTTTTATCTGCTAACCCACACCCAACTCCAGGCTGGTAAGTTTGTATTACATCTGTTTTCTTTGTCACCTGTATTATATCATGCTAATCCTGACTGTCTGTTTGTTGTATATATTTGTATTCCGGTCACAACCAGAGTAGCAAATACTTCATCAATTCTATATGAACAGGGTATTATCATCATGATCAAGTCATGCTGATAGCATGGATTCCCTTTACTCACTCTCTCTCTCTCTCACTATCCATTCCTATCAGGTCCTTCACCCAGCATCCAGTGTCCGCACAGAGCTGATGAATAATACTCTTAACAAGTAAAGTTTTTCTGCCCTTCAGATGAATATTTTAGTCTTAAACCAAACTTGAGTAAATGTTATCTTATATTGAACTAAAAAGAATAGGAACATATTGCTAAGAAAATCAATGATTTAAAATAACAAAACAGGATTCCTCTTCCTATTTCTTTGAGGAGTCCCTGTGGCATAAATAGCTAACGTGCTGGACTGCAACATTGTAGTTAGTGAGTTCAAACTCCAGTCATACTATTATATTCATTTTCAGACTAATACCCTTGGGAAATGTATGAACCCCCACTATGGGTTAAATAACAATAAGTGACAATAGCTATTTTGTTAATTCATCAAAAGACGCTACACTTAGAGATGAGTAGCTGTAGTTTCCTGACTAAACTGTTTGATCTTGATCTGTGAGGTTTATCTATCCAGTATCTTGTGAACTGTGCTGTTGACCTTCTTTTGGGTTCACCCACCTTGCTTCACATCCACTTTGCTGCTACCAATGGTTTCTGATGCTACACTCTTGTATGATGCATATAATAATCCCTCCCCTGCTGAATCTGATATCCAGGGACAAGCCGAAGCAATATTACTGAATGATTATAGAGGTTGCATGTTTGTTTCTGCATTGAGTTTGACATTTGTACTTAGAGCGTGAGTTATGTGACTCCTGTTGCTACACAGATAGGGTTTTGATATCTCTGTGAAAAAAACAAAAACATAACGGTTGAGTTAATACTGTTCTAAGTGACAATTATCTGTAAGTTGCAGGTTCAATCCTGGCTGTTGGTGAAAATAACCAAGAATACTTAACATAGCTTAACACTTGTATCCGGTCATAGTTAACAGAATGAGAACAGTCTACCCTGATGGATTGAATAAAAGGTTCAGTTTGAAGTTCTGTGAAGACTTCTGATTACAACATGAAGGCTCTGAAGAGTTCAACAAGAAGGTTCCTGAGTTCGATAAGAAACACCTAAAAAAGGTAGGAGGGCACATTGGCTGAAACGTTGTGTATATAACAATAAAGATGAAGAGAATAGTCTGAAAAATCTCAATAATACAAAACTTGTGCCTTTATAAATTTCCAAGTCTGCAAGTATCTTTTATTTCAATCGGGTCCTGTAGCCTGATTCTTATTTTCTCTATGTTTCAACTTCATTAACACAACCTGATGAGGATTTATAAAAATATAACTTTTTAAAACAGATTTGCCAAGATTTTTGGTGGATTTCAGTCTCAAATTTGAAGCTATGTTTAAAGAAGAAAGTTAAATAAAAAATAAAAACTGTTGAATGTTGTTATTGTCAACAATAACAGAATTGTGATTGCATCTGTTTGGGACTCACGTGTGGGCTCCGAATCCAAAAAAGACAAGACAATCAGTGTTCAAGAAAGAAGAACATTGAGGATAATTTACAGTCACAATTTAACCTTTTTCCTGATAATTAGATTCAATTCCAAAACTCTGACAAAAGTCCATTGACAAACTGTAAAAGCTGCATTTCTACTTAAATTGATTATAGTGTGCAGCTTTGTGATAGTGAGTAGAGAATTGGACATGCATCTGTTTTTTTGGGTTGGAGAGCTGACAAAGTTACACATCAACTTTATAGTTACTTGAACTGTAATGCTAGTTTACTATTTGTTGATTCTGAATGAGCAGTGTCTCTTTTTCAATAGTGCTAACTGCTGCATCCAGAATGATACTCAAAATAAGAAGTGGTAAGAGATGACATCTAGTGAGGATGGAGGGTACTACACTTGTATAATTCTCTGTTTCACTAAAGGCAGCTGATAAAAAAAAGTATTGTTGTTTGTTTTGTTTTACGACATATCAAACTTTTTTTTGTCATTTAATGCCGAATCAAATCATTTTGATAAACAAAGAACTCACATTGTTGAGTGGTCTTCCAGTTAAGTATTGAAAAGGCTCATTGCTGACACATCTAGACTTTATCTAGACAACTAGATATCACCACTTTATTATATCAGTTGCTCAGTTCTGTGTGAATGTCTTCATTTCAATTTTAGATTTCTAAATTTAAAGATTCAGTTTTGGTCCATTTTGATTCCATCATGTAAAGGAATGCCTTAAGAAAAGCAAGGGTAACAGAAAAAATCTTAGTATTATTTGTATTATTCGGACTATTGTCCTCATCTTCATTGTCATCCATACAACGTTTCGGCTGATGTACCCTCCGGCCTTAAGGTATTTCTTGTCGGACTCTGGAACCTTCTCGGAATCGGGTTCCTGAAACATTGTACAGATGACAATGAAGACGAGGACAATAGTCTGAATAATACAAATAATACTAATCATCTAGCCTCATTTAAAAAATTAAGAGAAATAGAAAAATCTTCCCTAAAAATAAACCTGCCCTTTTCTATTTATTGGTTGGTTATTGGTTTATTTTGTTTAATGACACATCAAACCTTGTTGGCTATTTGATACCAAATCTTGTTTTTTGTATATATGATTTTATGTGTATTAATAAACTGGTAGAAATAATTTTCATTTATTTATTTGCTTGTTATGCCTCCTTAGGCAACTCCCCTCTTTTTTCTATCTTCTCACATCAACATTAAAAAAAAAAAAAAAAGAAAAAAAGAGAATCTTACCACAGAATCTATACAATATTAATATGATACCTATATACAGATCAAGTTCTGTTGAGTAATACATCCGATAATTCCCAAAAATGGCCACTTAAATTATTCTTTTTACCATTTTTTCTGAAATCATTCAAATTAATCTTAAAATTTTGTATGTTATTGTTATTTTTGATTTGATTAGGCAATTTGTTCAAAATAAAACAATCACTTTATTAGCAAAAAACAAAAAAACAAAAAAAAAAAAAACACAACAAAAAACCACAACAATTGGTTAGGCATAGCTTTTGAAATCTCCTTTGACAGTAAGTTTCCAGTTCAAGGAGAAATATTAAAAAATGTCTACAATAATTAGTAATTCCATTTATTATTTTGAATCTTTCAATTAGATCACCTATAATTCTTCTTTCTAGTAAAGTAGTTAATCCTAATTTATCTAATCTCTCCATGTAACTATAATCTTTTCTCTTTTTATTAGTTTTATCAATCTTTTTTTTGTATGCCCTTCAATATCACTATTACACTCCAGTTGCCATGTTTAAACACTAACTTCATATGTATTGATAAATTGGTAGAAATAATTTTTGTTGGATTTTTTATTAACTTCATGTGTATTAATATAATAACTTTCATTAACTTCATCTGTATTAATAAACTAGTGGTTGACCCTCAGCCACCACCTTCAATCACCTTTAAAATAAAAAGGGTTGGGTGTTTGTTTTAATCATATAGGTGCTGAGGCTTGACATGATCATCCAGTTGATTGGATCGGTCCTCTCTGACCACCCATCTAGCTCAAGTGAGGGCCAAAGTGGAGTTTTGAGGGTCATGGGACCTGTTAGTACCTGGGTATGGACCACTCAGCCACCAAGATCTCTTCCTCAGGCATTATGGGGTAGCCACCTATAGCCAAGTGGCTCCATTTGGGGGAGGGGCTTTCTACAGCCCCAGCCGATGGGGTGTTTTCTATTCAATTTCAATGATAGACATTACAGAATTGTAATTGCTGTTCATTTTTAGAAATTTTTTCTTTTTTTGCTGCACCAATTTTGATTTTTCATTTGATCTTATTTTTAGGTTATGTGGATGCCGCCATGAAAACTGCTCTGGTCTTACGTGATTATGAAGATGTGCTTGATCCTGTCAACATTTATTCTCTTCTGGGTAAGATTATCTCCCTTTTTTGTTTGTTTATCGATTTTCAGGCTCTGAAAATTTTGATCCATTGAATCAGAAACATATCTATGAATAAATAGTCAAGATATTTCATACTAAACATAGTATGAGGGTAATCCCAAAAATAAGGTCCCCAAAGCTGTAGTGATGCAGGGAGACTATTTGTGTGGCTATTGGCAACATTATTGTGTTTGTTTTGCATGCACCTGAGCCTGCCCCTGTGTGTACCTTGCTGCCATGTTCAGTCTTGGCTTGGCAATTGATGGAGCTTCAGATTGATGCTACCCCCAATTTATTCGGTTTTAGAGTGCAAAAGGCATTAAACCAATTGAAATTAATCATCAATTAACTCTTACATCCTGTTGAGAATTTTCCAAGTCAAAGCCACATTCCTATAAGGAATAATGGTAAAAATGTCCTTTTCATTTAAAGTTACCTGTTATTTTCCTTAAATCAAAGACTTCTAATATGTTTAATATTACATTTAAACAAAGGCTATCATTTGGGGTAGATTAGTAAAATGAATGTGACTTCCGGCCGGGCGGAATGAGGTGGTATAGGATGTTAAGAGTTAACAGAAGTGTATGGCGAGTCATGCATTGATGTCAAAAACGTCCACAAGTGGTGTAGGGAGTTTGCAGTGACAAGGTTCAACGCTTCCTTAACCAATTGGCAGCAAGCTGGTTTGACATGGGCATACAAAAAACTTCAACAGCACCTAAAAAAAAATGCATCGACTGAAATGGTGATTATGTCACAAAATAGATATGTGTTCAAACTTTAAAATATAAAACATTATTGATAATAAATGTTTCTGGGATTTCTAAATATTTTGGAGACCTTACCTTTAGGATTACCTTTGAATAATTAGCAAGTGCAATCAAATTTTTGTACACTGTTTAGTTTTGGTTTAGTTGTTTTGTTTTACAGCATATCAACCCTTTTCAGGTCATTTAATGCCAAATCAAGTCATTTTTGAAAAACAAAGGAACCAGGTTGCTTACAGTACCTGCTGTTGCTTAAGTGGTCACCCAATTAAGTATTCAACAGGCTCATCACTGCGTAACTTTGGTAATCTGGTGGGAACCAGTGATTTCAGTGTGACTTGACTGTAATTTTTTTGTATAAGAATTTTCTTGACATTCTATTTTTGCCATGAAACTTATGGGACATTTTGAATGTAAAGAATAAAAAAACTAATGGACAGGATTTTAAATTGACCATGAATTTATCAGTTTTACTTTTTACTGCAGCAATAAACCCAGGTATAAACATGTTAATAAACATTGTTGAGAGGTTAACATTTATAGCTTCCTACAAATATAAACATGGGGTAGATTATTCTAATTCTGGTTGAATGAGAACAATCTACCCCAATGGATTAAATAAAGGGTTCGGTTTGAAGTTCCGTGAGTTCAATGAGAAGGTTCCCAAGTTCAACAAGAAACACTTGAAGAAGGCTGGAGGGCACATTGGCTGAAACATTGTGTATATAACAATAAAAATAAGGATAACAGCCAAATCCAAATCCATATACAAATTATCAAGCTGTTTCACTTTTAACAAAAAGATAATTATGTTGAACATCAAATAGCTGTTATAAATTAGTAAAAAATAAACATTGATTATAATAAATTAATAATCATATATATATATATATATATATATATATTAGTATTTGGTTGGGTTTGGTTTCTTTGTTGAATGGCATATCAACTTTTGTGGGTTATCTAATGCCAAAGGCTTCCTTGTAGAAGAACAGTAGTGCTGCTATTTAACCCATAGCTAGGGGAATAAAGGATCCATACCTTTCCAAAAGGTATTGTCCAGAAGTGAACGTTATAGCTCAACTGGAGTTCAGACTTGTTTACTACACTGTTGCAGTCCAGCATGTTAACCACTAGGCCATAGCCACTCCCCTATAATATTACTAATGTATTTTGTTATATTTATAGATAATGCTAAATATTGGTGATAGAGCATCTCCATTGGTAGACCGCTTGCCTTAGAATCACAAGATTCCTGGTTCGATACTGGTCCCCAACAACTCAGCGCATTAGTAGCACAGATTAGGTAATCTGATCTGTGCAGTTAAGTGGGGAGCTGATGGTAGGCGTGGTGCTCTATTTCAGCAAAAACAATCTCCCTGGTCAATTGTTAGCAAAAAAAAAAGAGGTAGACTCCTCACTATTCATCTGATACCGACAATAGACCAGTCTGCCAACTTTACTTTATATATATATATATATATATATATATATAATATATATATTGGTGAATATATCATCTTTCTCATCTATTAATAACAGAGATTCGGTCTCTATTTGTCTGTAACCAAAACTATGTCACTGCTTACGTCACATTACCCAAAATCATCAATACATAAGTAAAGAACAATCTTGTTTGAATTAATTTGTATTTAACTGTAAGAAACTTGATTTTATTAGAAAGAAAACATATTCATTTGAATTTTGTCTATTATTAAAAAGATATAAGATTTCAAAGATCTGTTTACACTTTTTTATGAAAGAGCGTGGCAAAAAATCCTTTTACATCCTTTTGGATGTTAATAAAATCAAAAATTAGAATATTTGTTCAAATTTAAAATAATGTAGAATTGAGTGTATTTAAAAAAACAAACATTGTTGTTTGTAGTAAAACAAAACAAATTCCAACCCTCTTAGGCAATATTTAAAAAAAAAAAATTTTTTACACGCCCGGAAGGTGTCTCTTTTTGCTAGTCATCTTAATAGAATGTCAATAGCATCAAATTGTTTTGTAATTTTTAATTGATAAACTGAAAACTAATGATATTCATTTGAGTAGAAGCTGAACAGACATCTAAATTGGGACTGTTACATTGGAAGAGAAATTGATGATAGCTATATATTTAGAATGCATTTATTAGACATAGAAACATTGGAGGGAGAGAGAGAGAGAGAGAGAGAGAGAGAGAGAAAGAGAGAGAGAGAGAGAATGGCAATAGACATGATTGTCAATTTGGAAGAAATATTGAGATAGATAAAAAAGAAAGAAGTGGAATTGAAAGAGGAAACAGAAATTAAAGAGAGGTTGGCATGTTGTTCCTTTCCTTTCCTTTAACATGTGGAAAGTTCCAACTGCTTGATAACTTGCAGACATTTTAAAAACCTTTGGTGAAGGAGTTTTATTGAAGTATCAATTTAAGTGCTAAGTACAACAATCCTCATGTTTAATCTGTTTGTTAAGTGGAATATAAACTGTGCCCAGCATCAAAAGGTTAAAAGTAATCATAAAACTGTCATCCGTTGAAAATAAAAAGGAATGAAATTACCATCTGAAAGGCAGAGTGAGTGTAACTCTGAATTACTGACTCCCATACTAAGTAGTATACAAGGTTATTCGATGCATATTCTCTACTTTTCTTGGGCGGGGAGATCCCCTTCCCCATCGGAGTGGCTGTTTGTAGTGGCTAGCATGCTGGATTGTGACATCCTAGTAAGCCAGTTTGAACCAATTGGTCTAGTGCCCGACTGGGAACCACAAGGTTCTGGGTTTGATGCCGGCCCTTAGCTAACTCAGCGTATGAGTAGCACAGGGATCTGTGCGGTAAAGTGAGGAGCTGATGGTAGATGTGGCACTCCATCTCAGATGCCAAAAACAATCCCCCTTGGTCTAGTGCTAGTGAAAAGGGGATATACTCCCTCGTTGTCTGGTTGATACCGACTTTAGGACACCCTGATGACTAGAAAAAAATTAATACATGTAAAGTTAATAGAATCATTTTTAGCAGTTTATTAATACACATAAAGTTAATAAAATTATTTCTACCAGTTTATTAATACATAAAAAGTTAATTATTTCTACCAGTTTATTAATACACATAAATTAATAAAATCATTTCTACCAGAGCCCAGTCTGCCCTACTTTTTATACATAGCTGGAGGGAGAATAGTTGGATGCATACCTTTCCTAAAGATATAAGTACTATGTAAAATGCAAACAGCTTTGTACAGGATTCAACCTTAGGTGGCCAAGTCCATTTCCTATAACAATAACCATTACACCACATGCCTCTGTTTGTACTTGTATATATATATATATATAAATATATATATAGGTATATAGTTTGAAAGTTGATTTAATCTGACAAACAAAGGAAATTTGTTTTAAATTCTAAAGTTTTTTTATTTATACAAATCTATCAACGTAATGTTGATTATTTATTTGAATTTTCAAGATGAGCTTGATAATTTGTGGGGTTTTGTGTGACTGATGTGGATTTGTCTGTTGTGTTTCCAAGGATCATTTGTCACCAAGTCCACGTGTAGAAATTAACATTCTGTAAATTTAAAAACACATTGAGGGAACTTTCAAAAAATTGAATTTGTTCATTCCGGGTTCCCATCAAGAGAGATTTTCATTCTGAACCTAACATTGTGAATGTGATTTAATTCTTTTTAACTCTATATTTTGGCTTGGTTATTAGGATTTTAAATTCAATGTTTGTTTTTTTCATTGGTCCAATTATGCTGACGTCAATGTAAATAACAACATGCAACAGGATATCTAGGGAAGAAGAGGTGGGCTATCTACTTTAAGTGAGTGCACGTGTGTGTGTGTGTGTGTGTGTGTGTGCATATATCAGAGGGGATCAATAAATCTGTCTGACATTTTGATCTGAAATTTCCACTATATAATATTCAATCTATATGATTAATGGAAAAAACCAAAAAAACAAAAAAAACCCAAAAAAACATTGGATTAAGTGCATTGAAAAGAAAGGAGATTTCATTTGAAAAATAGCTGTTTTGCTTTTCATCATTAAGCTATGGGCTTATTGATATATGTACATATATCTATTAATAATGGAGATTCAGTTTCAATTTGTCTGTAACCAAAACTACATCACTGCTTATGTCCCATTACCCAAAATCGTCAATACATAGAATAAAGAACAAATGATATTAATAAAATAAGTAAAAGCTGTTATTTCTTTAATAAACAAAGGACACAGGTCATTTACAGTACCTGCTTTTGCTTAAATGGTCACTCAATTTAGTATTGAACAGAACCATTGCTGCTTGACTTCGCAATATCCCATTTTAAATTAAATAGATCTGTTTAAAAATTATTTGTATTTGATAGGGCTGTCTGGAAAAAAAAACTCTTAAAAAAACTACTACACAAAAAATGTAAATGTACAGTGAACTCAATTTTCTAACGTAGGCATAAAATAACCCTAGATGGGTTGGCATGGCATTAAAATAAATAAATCACTCTATCTGATGCATAGTTAAACATACAATTTCTTCTGACATTCGTGTTGTAACTCATGTATCAGAATTAATAGAGAAATAATAGGGTGAAACACAGTGAGTATTGAAGATGGGAGTAAAAAAGTTTACTAAACAAAAATGCAAGGGGAACAAAGTAATTAGCAATTGCTAGGTTGAATTAACAAGTCCATTGGGATCTTGTTGTTTCTCTTTTCTGAGTTTTTGAGGTTCCATCAGACATTATTTATAGGAAGACAGATGATTCCATTCTCATTATTTAGGTACTATATGACAGTTAGAAAATGTGTTTTTTTTTTCAGTTTAAAATTTATGCAGTTTCCTATTCAAATTTATCTGGAGAATTTTTAAGTCTGCCTTGTTTGAAAAAAATTTTCTTTACTGTATTTTATTGAGGAATTTTAAGAAAAAAAAAAAAAGAAAAAAGAAAAACTCTTCACTCAAAATCTACTCCATACAAGTGAAAAATGTTGTAACCAGACAATATATTTACATAATTTACTTGTCTAGAGAAAAACAGTGACATGCTGCGGTTTTTCAGATGATATATGATGAACTTTAAAAAGAAAAAAAAATTCCTTACAATATGCCATAAGAAGCTCTCTAAGTTTATCAAAGCGTTTTTAAAGATTAATCTAAAAAAAATGTTGTTTTTTTTTCAATGTTATCTAAAAGGCATTACTTTAAATTATCAATTATACTTTAGTAAACTCCTAGTTTTATAGATATATTAGAAAAATCATATATATATATACAAAGTGTGTCAAAAAGAGTATTAAGATTTTTTGTACTTTTTGACACACCTTGTTTTCTTAAAAAAATGTTCCATTCATTCTTCATTTCTATCTTGGTAAATACAGCTTTAAACTTGGTACTTTTTTGACACACCTTGTATTCTGAAAAAATAACATTCCATTAATTTTTTTTCAGAATACAAGGTGTGTCAAAAAATACAAAAAATCTCAATGCTTTTTTGACACACCTTGTATAAGCTGGTTTAGCTCTGTAAGTAAAGCAGCCATATAAGAACCACAAAGTTTTGGGTTTGATACTGGCCCTTGCTAACTCGGAACATGAGTAGCACAGCTTGGATCTAAAGTGGGGAGCTGATGGTAGGTGTGGTGCTCTACCTCAGACGCAAAAGCAACCTCCCTGGTTTAACGCTAGTGAAAAGAGGTATACTCCCTTGCTTGTCTGGCTGATACTGACCAAGGAACGACTTTAATTTTAATTTTTTAATATATATATATATATATATATATATATATATATATATTGTAGATTAAATGAAAATGGCATGGCCTATATATTTGACTAATGTAAATAACTATATTATTATATCTATTTATACAGAATATATTTATATTATTATTTATCTAAATATATTTATATTAATTTTATGACAGGGTCATTAAAAAAGATATAAACCCATGAAAATTTATTCAATCGCCTTTTGACCCTCAGTCATTTGTAGAAGCCTTAGTTAGTTTCATCAACTCCTTTTGCAACCCCTGACTTAGTCATTATAATTTATAAAGGGAGATAATTATTTAGTGCTAATTATAGAATACTTTACATTATTTATCTATTTATATCATTATTATCTGTTTTTTAATTTTTGAAAATCTGGGTATTTTGAAGTAAAAAGGGAAATAAGCCATGTCTGTAGGTCTTCTGTAAAAGAAAAAGAATAATTTCTAGTAATAATTTTTAAATATATAAACATTTTGGAAAATATGTTGCACAAAACTGCACATTTTTAATTATACATTTTAAGATGAATTGAATAGATCTATATCATGCCAAAAATATTGTGTTCAATATGCCACCTTCCAGACATTTAAAATTCACTATTAAATTTTTAAGTGAATAAAGATAATTCAATTGAATCGGAGAAAATACTTTTTTTTTTGCACCCATTCAAAGAAAAATATCATTCTTAAAACTGCAAAAAGAGAAAAAATGCTACAAAACTTATTTTTTGAGTTTTAAGAAAATAACTCTTAAATTATCAAATGACTTTTTTTGAAAGTTGAATTTTTTAAAAAAATTTTATTTTTTAATTTGCTCTTCTAGATTTGATCTTTTTAGAAATTTAGAAATTAGTAACTGGAACTTTTTATTTATTCAAATGACCAAAGATTGACCCCCCCCTCTACAATCTTAATTGATAAAAAACGTTTTGTTTTTTTTTCAATTTAAAAAAATAAAATAAGCTATTCATTATAAAATTAAGTCCTTAATGAATAAAGTACTGAAAATTTCTTTAAAATTAGACAATTCCCTGATTTTTGGTAATTGTTTTAAAATTAAAAATATTTTTTATTGCCTCCCTTGAAAAAAATTGAACATACCTATATTAAATTATTACCTATTCATAATTTTTTATTATATCTATTTTTATAGAATAGTTTACATTTTTTATGTATTTATATATATATATTTATATTATATTATCTATTTACAATCTTTTTTATTGTATCTATTTATATAGAATACATTATTCATCTATTTATATCATATCATTATTTATAAAATATTATTATGTCTATTTATATAGAATACTTTACATTATTCATCTATTTATATCATATCATTATCTATTTATAAGATATTATTATGTCTATTTATATAGAATACTTTACATTATTCGTCTATTTATATCATATCATTATCTATTTATAAGATATTATTATGTCTATTTATATAGAATACTTTACATTATTCATCTATTTATATCATATCATTATCTATTTATAAGATATTATTATGTCTATTTATATAGAATACTTTACATTATTCATCTATTTATATCATATCATTATCTATTTATAAGATATTATGTCTATTTATATACATTTATATGCTTTACATTATTTATCTATTTATGTTTTATATGCAGTTAATTATAATATAAATTGTATAGATAAATGACTTATATGACTTATTTGTATTAAGTTTATTTGCTGCTAAAGGTGTTTATTTGAATAAACCAAATTCTAAATATTTGCTTCTATGTTGCTATTTGTTTAACTTTGTGACACTCATTTCCTCCATTGTAATTGATTTTTATTTTCATCTGTTGGGCAGTAATTCAGTTTCTAAAGCTAAAGAGTGTATATAAATGTTTATGTTTATATTATAGGGGAACCTTTGGTTTTATATCTTTTTTAATGACCCTGTCATAAAAGTAAAAGAATGTTTAACAACCAAGAGGCAAATCATTTTACTGGCTCCTCATCCTGCCCATTTGCTCACCTTAGTGTTTCCCAGTGTTTCATATTTATTCACTTGGAGTTATAGCAAATGGTGGCACATGTCTGATTTAAAAAGATATTTTCTTATAGTTATCTGAACTGTAAAAGAAATGTAGTAAATCTTGTTTTCTGTATTTCCCAACAAAAGATAAAGCCATCATAAAAAAAAAAAAAATAATTGATGGGTTGTTGAGTGTCAGAGTTACTTAGTGCTTGGATCAATGATCCTTCTAACATCTCTATATTTACAGAATTTGTTTTATTTGTATTTTGACGGGATCTATGCTCAGTTCAATATATATATATTTACCAACCCCTCCGCACGAGCAGGATGCAACACAAGGTCAATTTTTTAAGCGGAGTTTAACAGGTTTGAATTCAGAGTTTTCCTTCTCCTAGACTGGTTACCTAGCCATGGTTAAAGAGTCCAGTCTGCCCTGCTATTTACCCATAGCTGGATGGAGAATTGGATTCATACCTTTCCCAAGGGTATTAGCGCTATGTGAAATGCCAACAGCTTTATCCAGTTCAATATATAAGTGTGTGAAATATATATATATATATATATGTATATATATATATATATATATATATATATATATAATCATTCAGTATGCCTGTGTGGAGGTGTGTGATGCTTGTGTGGAGGCGTGTGGTGTAATGGACACGAGGAGAAGAGTTCAAATTCTGGATGAGGCATATATATATATATATTATTCAATATGGCTGTGTGGAGGCGTGTGATGCCTGTGTGGTGTAATGGACACAAGGAGAAAAGTTCAAATCCTGGATGAGGCACTTTGTATTTCACATTAAGCTAATATCCTTGGGAAAGATATGAATTTAACTATTCTCCCTCCAGCTAAATGGCTAAATAGTAGGGCAGACTGGGCTCTTTAACCTTGGTTAAGCAACCAGTCAGGAAAACTCTGAATTCAAACCTGTTGAACTCCACTTAAAAAATTGACCTTGTGTCACATCCTACTCATAGGTAGGGGTTAGTATATATATATATATATATATATATATATACTTATTGGGGTCTATCTCCAAAACCCTATGAGGAGGAGTTTGTGAACAAACAAATAAACAGATAGGAACTACAATTTTATGTATATATTTTAAATTATATAAACCTGAAATCTTATATATATTATTTTCTCAATAAAAAAATATTATTTTTCACAATTCCAAAAATGTTATTTTAGAAATAGAATTAAAGACTATTTAAAAAAATATAATTTAAACAAATTTTTAATTAACAAAAAAGTATAAAAATATTATTAATGCATATGTATGGTGTTTCCTAAGAAGAATAATTTTTGAATTATTTATTTCCCTCTGATAAATAATCGTTATTCTTTATTTCAGAAAAAATATATCTTGAAAGATGTGTAATCTATTGCTCATAATAAATTGCATAAAATTTTGATTTATTTTATTATTTTATCATTATTATTTCAACAGAAATTTATTTACAAAAAAGTAAAAATATAAAATTTATCTGATTTTAATTAAATTACAGATCTCTCTTTATTTTTCCTATTTGACTAAAAAATATCTTAAAAAAAGAAAAATTAAATCATTTTATTTAAGCAAAAATTGTATAGAAAATGATTTAAAAAAAATGATTATGCAATTATTTTTAAGTTGTAGATCTGTTAAAAACTAAAAACAAATGAATGTATATTGTGATAGTTTCTTTTTGGTCATCCATAATTTTAAAGACAACCACTAAAATTGAATGTCTGGTTTATATATGTTCACCAGAGCCAAAAATATGAAATATTTCAAATCAAATTGATGTATTTTCTTTCTATTTTAAGTTAAACAGTATTTTTTTTTTTGAATTCATGTAATTAATGACAATTAAATGAAACAATTTTGTACATAAATAGTTTCTATTTAGATTAATTGATTTTTGGGAGATTTTTAAAATCAGAGATTGAGTTTTTTTTGACTGGTCATTAATAATAGTGGATTTTTTTCAAAATGCGATATATTCTTAAAAATTGAAAAATAATTGTATTTAAACTTTTAAAACTGGTTTCAATGGAAAAATATACATTTTTTCTTTTAATCGTGATTAATTTCATGCTTCTATCTAGTGACTGAAACTATGTTTTTTTTTTCATGGAAGAATATATTTGAATATTTTCAACTTGTTTTAAATTTTTAGGTAAAAACTTCATGCATCTGTCGTTGGATGTCCCTAATATATATATATATATGTATATATATATGTGTATATATATGAACATCTTTGTGTTGTTCCCATTTTGTTAGAGTCTAAGTGGTGCAGAAATACAGTAGGTTACTGCTTGGAAGAATTCCTGTTTTATTTCATCGGAGGAATCAAGTTTACACATAGTCGATAACCTGTCAATAGCAGTCCATTCCTTTCCTATAAATATGTTGACATTGCTTTCAGTTGATGAGATACTGCTACCAAGGTATGTGAACTGATCTACTAATTTCAGATTCTTGCTATTTTGTATTTGTTTTCATGTTGAAGAATAATAAGTAAGAGTGAAAAATAGGAAATGGGAGGATGCTTTATTGATATGTGAAAAAAAAAAAAATATTTGTCGACACTTAGCGTTTCGATTGATAATTTACAGTATTGAACATATATTTAAAATAAATATATATCAGACATGTGTTTCCAATCTTCATCAGGACATCTATTAGAGTTGTTTTTTGTTTTGTTTCGTTTTTGACAGACATAACTTTTGTGCTTAAGAAATTAATAAATTCTGTTTTATCTGTTTTGTTTTGCTTGCAGCATTAGCAGCGTGTGCAAATCGAGCTTTTGGGACATGTTCAAAAGCATTTATCAAGTTAGAATCCCTTGAAAGTTTGGAACCAGCGCAGAAACAACAATTTGAAGATTTAGCCTTTGAAATTTTCACCAGGTAATTTCTTTATCACTTATACTGGAATTAGACATTTTGGTACCAGATATTTTGACACTGGGTAATTCCATGTCAAATCATCCAAGCCATGTCACCCACTCCTTTCAATTGGTTGACTTTGAGATTTTTCTGATAGCATTTCTGGATTCCTTGGGTAAAAATGTTTTTATAAACCAATTTTTAGGTGTAGGGATGTTCTAGAACTCATTTTACAGACAAAAATAGATTACAAAATGTTGCCATTTTTCACAAAACCCACCAAATTTGGAGAGTTAAAAATTGACATTACTCCACCAATTTTTGGAATTGGAAGCTCAAATTTTGAGGATTGCCTAATATTAACATAATCCACACATAGAAAAAAATTCAGAAAAATTTAAAAGGGTGGGTGACAATTTTACTTATTTCTGAATGATTTGACATGGAATTACCCCACTGGTACTTTTGTTGATTAGTTGTTTTGTTTTATGCCATCTCAACCCTTTTTGGGTCATTTAATGCTGAATCAACTCATTTCAATATTCTCTTTCTTACAGTACCTGCTGTTGTTTAAATGGTCACCCATCTAAGTATTGAACAGGCTCAATGCTGCTTAACTTTGGACACTTTTTTAGCACTGAATATTTAAAAAAAAAAGTATAAAACAAAAAAGGATCTTTAGCACCATTCACTGTGGAAAAATCACAACTTTTGTTTCATGAGCAAAAATTAAACCTCTCTGATCAATCGACTGGTCACATCAAGCCCTAGCCCCTATATGATTGTCCTGACTGTATTGACCATATAGCAAATCCTCAACCCTTTTACCATATATGTACTGAAGGCAATGGCTGAGGGTCTTAGTGTCCTGGGTATAGTAGTGAGGTTCAAATTGTGGAGCTCTGGTGTATGTGGAGTATCCCTTCATTGCTATTACTCCCTGGTCTCCTCTAACCTGGAGTGGTAGTACATGTTAGGGTCCCATCTATGGGTTAAATAGATTAAAAAATGAGTTTAACAAAAATTCACCTGTAAAGCAAAATTGATTACCAACTATTATCTTGCACTCTAACAATGTTTAAAAACAATTTACCTACAAACTATTCCCATACAAATCATATATACCAAAAAAAATTTGGCATCAAATAATCCCCAGGGTTGATATGATGTTAAACAAAATCAAACCAAACCAAAAAGTAAAATTTTAAAGATTAACTCTATTTAGTATTATTTGGATTATTCGGACTATTGTCCTTATCTTTATTGTTATCTGTACAACGTTTCGGCCGATGTGCCCTCCAGCCTTCTTCAGGTATTTCAGGGAGCCTTCTTGAACATTGTACAGATAATAATAAAGATGAGAACAATAGTCTGAATAATCCAAATAATACTAATTATCAAGCCTCATGTAAAATATTAACTCTATTTATTATTAAAATGGGATGTTTGGGTTAGTTCACTGTCATAAGATCATAGAGGTGGCTGACTCATCAATAGATGACAGACTTGGAGATGAGTAGCAGTAGTTTCCTAACTGAACTGTTTGATTCTGGCAGTTGAACTATCAAATTCATCCATCAGCATCTTGTGAAGCACGCTGTTGTCCTGTTTTGGATTCGTCCGCCTTGCTTTACATCTACCATGCTGCTACCCATGGTTTCTGGTGCTACACACATATGGTGTGTATAATACTTTTTTTCATGGGTGGCAACCCGTGAGGCTTAAGGATGGAATCCTGGTGGATGAGCAGTCCAACATGCAACATTCCACTTAGACCCTTACTTAGTCTAGACAGGTAGTTGGAGAGGCTCCCTCCGATCAGTCACCTAGTCACGTCAAGCCCTAGCACCTATATGATTTTCCCAACCCTATTGCCCTTATGGCAAACCCCAACCCTTTTGATCATATGGGTGCTAGAAGGTGGTGGCTGAGGTTCTTCATGTCCTGGGAATGATGTTACTCTATCTGATGGTGAGGTTCCAGTTTTGTAGGTCTGGGGAATGTGGAGCATCCCTTCATCACCATTGCTCCCTGGTCCACTCTCACCCGGAGTGGTTGTACCCGTTAGGATCCCATCTAGGGTTAAATAGAAAACATGAGTTTATAAAAAAAATTGAGTATCCATTAAGAATGAATTTATTTCAAAACTTTGTCAGCATTAAATGTCCCACTGAGGTTGATATGCCATAAAACAAACCAAACCAAACCAAACCAAACCATATAAGCATGTAGCACCAGAAACTATGGGCAGCAGCATCAGTATCATCATGGACTGTTTTATGCGGAGAAAGTGAATGGATTCTCAGGTCATCTAAGTTAATCATGTATATTGAAGATTATGCAGTGGAAAATGTTTAGATTAAATTTCAGCTAATAACTGTGTGTTAAGCTGCACACTTATTGATGCACCCTTTAACCCTCGTATGCACACATGGTTTAACCTGAACGAGATTCTATATTTTGCATGAAATCAAAATTGGCTACTTTTATTGGTTTTCATCAAGCAAACCCCCCGAGGTTGTGTTGCTGATAAACTAATGAAGAATCACCATTTTGCAAATGAGAAAATTTCAATTTTAAATCCAGCCCCAGGATAACTACGCAAACGCACTGTCTTGTTTAAATAGGCAAGTGTAGCGTAATTATTATGGAATTCGGGAATTGAAAAATAAAACGGTAATCGGATTTCTGAAGAAAGAGAAGCAAAAGAAATAAGAATAGAGGTGAAAGTTTGAACTCAACTGACCGACCAAATAGATTTAAAAACAAAAACAGAAGTTCCGGTCTTTTGACCAGAGACATATGTGATGCCAAGATGAGAAACGGAAGAGGAGTAAAATCTTTCTTTTTCGGCTGGTCTCTGGTGGGATTCAGACGTGGCACCCAGTTCCCCGTATGGGATTAGGATAGTAGTACTGAACATGGTATTATGTTAGAAGATAGAATAATTTGACCATACTCTTTCTCTCTATCTTCTCTTCTCTTTAAAAAGAACCCACAAGCCCGAAAAGAATAAACAACCATTTGTGACTATACAACTTGCGTGTGTTGTTTCTGAACTAATGACAACTACTACTACTACAACTCGAACTTGGCTCTATGCGACATATATCGTTCTGGTACACCAGGCAAATATGAGGCCAAGTGTGATGAATTGGCTTTTGATAATTTTTGCCAGGTAATTTCACATTGCCTTTACAAATACATACAGGTGTGTAGAGTGTGTATATTAAATAACTAGCATAAATCCACAAACAAACTGGAATTGGATGCTGTGTTCTTTTCTTGTAACGAGGAGTGCCTTTTGTACCTATTGTATCCAACTAGGCTTGAAAATGCATATTTACTCTCTAAACTTTTCTATTGTCCAGGAAAAAAAATCAAGCAAACATTGCTTATTTGATATTTAGAAACTGAACAGTATAAAGCTTCGCATCTTAACCCGGCGTATCAACATTAAGCGGGTAAATTCAGTGTAATACCTCTGTCTCATAATAAAGGGTGTCTCATCATGGTGTAATCGTTAGAAAGCTCAAAAATCCATTGTTACTGAATAGCAAGTTCAATCCTTGCTGGATGACCCATACTTGCGACCTTGTGTTACATCTTACCATGGCGAATGGGTTGGGTTAATACCTACCTTTCCCAAAGGTATTAGTCTGAAAGTGAACATAATAGCACAACTGGAGTGGGGAACAGGTTGGGTAAATACAGGGTATCCCATTATGATGTAATGGTTAACAAGCTAGTCTTGTAGATCTATTACTACTGAATAGTGAGTTCGATCCTTGTTTGTTGTCTGATGCTTGTAACCTTGTGTCACATTTTACCCATTGTGATGTAATGGTTTCAGATAACAAATAATAACAATCCTTTATAAGCAATTACAGTTTCAAGCAACTATTCTTAATACTAAAAATTTAAACACAAGTATTCCCATCAAATACTAATAATTTTCCTATCAAATGATGTAGTTCCTGGTTTGATACCGGTCCTCACCAACTCAGCGTATGAGTAGCACAGAGATCTATGTGGTAAAGTGGCACCCCACCTCAGTTGCAAAAACAATCTCCTTGATCTAGTGCTAGGTAAAAGTGGATAGACTCTCTCACTCTCTGGCTGATACTGACATACTTTGTCAATATATATACAGGGTGTTTGGGAGAAATTTGACAGTTTCATAAGGAAAAAGAAAAAGTGCTTGGTAACTGCAAAATTTAATGGATTGTAAAGAAATTCAACAGGCACAGAAATTACACTGTCAACAAGTTTCACTCAAAATAACCACCATTAGTGTTGATCACAGGCCCAATTCTGCTTTGGAACCTGGAGCAAGCTGATGTTACAGTTTTCCTGGGAAGGGTCTCAAAAACTACCTTAATTCTGTCAATTAACTGGGCTTTTGTAGTACTGGCACGGCAATTGGTGTCTTTTTCAACAGCGCCAGATACATAATAATCCATGGAGTTAAGATCTGGGGAGTTCGGAGGCCAAACATTGGGACTGGTGTAGTCGTAAAAATTCATCGACAACCATTTTTTACTTTTCCCAGAGGTGTAGCAAGGGTCCGAATCATGCTGCCATACATATGGCCTACCATTGGCTACCCTTGTTATCCAGGGCTTGACTACAGTGTTTAGCAGCTCCACGTAGGCATCTGAGGGTCCTCCAACACTTTTTTCTGCAGATTTTCGAGGAATTATGCTGTAGAAACGCAATCAGATCATCTGTTATGTTGCTTTCTTCTAGCCACAGCTTTGTAGTCTCCATTGCAATTCTCCAGTTCATGCCTGATTGTTTTTACAGTGTTCAGGGAGCATTGGGCAGCAACCATAAACTCCTTATTTTGATAACCGGCACAGATCATCATGATACAAGTTATTCTCTTCCATGATTCAGTTGGGTTCCAGTCGTCCATTCTATCTGTCATCATGTATATGAATGAAGAAGGATCCAAGCTTTTAAATGATACATACTGTGTGTCAATATCTCCAACCTACTGAGAAAAATAACCAAATATAAATATGTCAAATTTATCCTGAACACCCTGTATATATATATATGTTATGTAAAATGTGATGCTTCTTTCATTATTAGGCTAAGGACTTACTGAGAAATCTACATAAATGTAGGCACATAAAATGTCTTATGTGTGTGAATTGGCTTTACATATAAACATATCTTTCATTGTTAACACTGGTAAGTGTTATGTATCTATATAAAATTTCCCCTTTTTTCTGTGCACATTTGTTTGGGGCAATAAATGAACTACCATGTTTGCTTGTAAATCATCTTCCTATTATTTATTTAACTCCCAGGAGTCAAGTGATTGTGGGTGGCTGATGTAGTAAAATATTTGACTCCCATTTCCTTAGGGTGTGTGAATTACAGGCAAAAATGAGTCCCATTGCCTTGTTTGCTGGCCTGTAAAAAGCCCCGAGAAAGAGTAGCTTTTTTTTTCTTTCCTTTTTTTCTTTTTTTCTGTGTTATGACTTTTTAACAACAAAGGGAGAGATTCTTAACACAATTTGATCTCATAAAGAAGTTAGTTTGTTTCTTATAAAATGCCCCGAGTCAAGTTAAATGTAAAAAAAAAAGAGAAATGTATAAAATGATTCAGCAGTTTCAGAGCTTTTACTTTTACAAAGGATTCGGCTGACAGAACAGACATATCTGTGTACATCTATATTAATAATTGGAAAAAGGTTTGTTTGTCCTTTATAGACAGACAAACATTTGGAAATAGAGCGACCAGATTCGGTATGCAGACTTATTGTACCTAGTAAAAAAAACACACACACACAAAAAAACTAAATTGGCGAAGTGGCTTATTGTCAGTATCAGCTGAACAGCAAGAGAATCTATCCCCTTTTCACTTTTACTAGACCAGGGAGATTGTTTTTGTATCTGGGGTGGAGTGCCACAACTACCATCAGCTCCACACTGGTATCAAACCCAGAACCTTCTGGTTCCTAGGTAGATGCTTTAACAACTGAGCTTTATCCTATTTCTTTCTCACTGTGAGTCTCTTACCCTAAACTCAGCAGGAAGTGATGTTGCTGCAAGACATACAGTACATCATAACAAATTTTCATAAAATGTTTTCTTCAAAGATAACAGGATTTTATTATTTCTAATAGAACATAATTCAGTCAAAATGGATATTATTAGGTATGTTATTTTCTTGACCTTCCACCAGCCTGGATTACCATAAAGCCATTGTTATGTGAGGAGCCACACACAAACTGAAGCTCATGCAATAGACAGTGTAAAAAATGCATTTCCCATCAGCATTCCCTGTTTAGGGTGCCTCTAGCAAGAGGCAATAAACCTACCCTTGACTCTTTTATTCGAGGGTGCAAGTGCTGGCTGGGAGGATGTTCCCTTGGACCATGCAATTTATTTTGGCTCTCCCACTGTGCCAGGTAGTATTATTTATTACTAAACTCTACAGCATTAAAACTAAAACTAAAATTGCATGTATATATATATGTGTAGCTCAGTTGGTAGAGCGTTCGGCTATTCCTAGTATATTCATATGAGTATCTATAAGATCCTATATATATATATATATATATAAGATTGATTGACGATCTCTTGAGGTCAAGGATGATGGTCTTTTAGTCTCAATCCTGTCTATGAGTCCTTAGATGGCTGATGAAGCCAATCGTAGCTCTGAAACTTCGGCTGCAGTGCAAACTTATTGTTCCTCAGGGCAGTGCCGGTCAAGATTGCTGTCTTTGGTTCTTCAATATTTGTTAGCTTTCCCCTCATCTCTGCAGTTTGTTTGTATTCAAAGGTACTGGTATCATCCCTGATAGTGGTTCTCCAGTACATTCTGTCTTTTGCTGCTGTCTACCAGGTCTTGGCTTTGGTTTAACATTCTTTGAAATTTGCTTTCAAGACATCTTTAAGACACTTCCAGGATACACCTCTAGTCTGTTTTCTTTCTTTCAGTTGGGAGTTTGGGGAGATGAACGGTCATCACACATTTGTACCAAGTGGCCGCTCCATCTCAATTGTTTTTTGATGATATATATATATATATTATTCATTCATTATAGTGTACAATATATTTAAGGCGCAATTGTTACCATTGGTTTCAAATAAGAAATGCAAGGAATGTCAATTCATTTATATATGTGTATACTTGAGCCAAAATTTCTCTGCTTAAACACTACTTCACCCCTAAGCGGAAAATACAAAACCATATATATATATATATATATATATATATATATAATAATAATAATAATAAATTGAATTTATTATTTATAACCTGAGTACCACAATTTGATGAAGAATGCAGATCAAGAAATGTTTGTGAATATTAACATAATAAAAACAAATTCTTATTCAGGGTTCTTATGTATTCAAAAAAAAAAAAAATATTTTTAATTTATTGCAGGCACAGCCCCAAAGATTCTAAATATAATCAAGTGGATTGTCCAAGTTGTGCATCAAGTATGCCTGATTGGTAAGTCTGATTTTTTTTTTTGAATGAAATACACATGGTGCCAAAAATAGTTTTACAATTACTTATTTCCTGGCTATGACACTAAACTGTATCCGGTGGTGAGGCCCAATTGATATTTGAAATAAGGAATGTTTATCTGCTTAAAATGATTGTCAGCATTATAAATACATTGGATTTAATTTAATTGGAGTTAAATAGATAAAAAATGAGTTTTAAAAAATGTGTTAAAAATGTGTTTAAAAAAATTAAATACCCAACAAGAATGAATAAAACAAATACATTTTTGGCATACTCTGACCCAAGGGTTGATATGCTGTAAAATACAACCAACCAACCAACCAACAAATTTATAAATGCCATGTTTATAAAATTTCCTATGATCTGAAATAACAGATTAACTCATTTTTACTTTTTCTTTTGATGCTAATCCAGCCAAGTAGTTTTGTAAAGTCCAGAGCCCCATTTCTATAAGGATTTGGCAAAAAATGGCCTTTTTATTTAAATTTACCTGTTATTTCCCTTAAATCGAAGACTTCTAAATATGTTCAATATTACATTTAAACAAAGGCTATCATTTGGGGTAGATTAGAAAAATGAATGTGACTTCTGGATGGGTGGAATGAGGCGGTATATGACGTTAATAGTTAAGGAGTAGTTGGGAGATTATGGTGGGTGAAAAAATATTTCCCTTCTAAGTTCCTCTTGGACAGATTTTCTTGAGCTTTTTAATTTGTAATGTCAAGCAGTGTTGGTATATGTACACTTTGTGAAGAATATATATGTATTTACCAACCTCTTCACATAAGCAGGATACAACACAAAGTCAATTTCTTAAGCAGAGTTTAACAGGTTTGAAGTTAGAGTTTTCTTTCTCCTAGACTGATTGCCCAACCAAGGTTAAAGAGTCCAGTCTGCCCTACTATTTCCACATTTGCTGAGGAGGAATAGTTGGATTCATACTTTTCATATGGGTATTAGCATTATGTGAAATGTAAACAGTCACGTCCAGGATTTGAATCTATTTCTTACAACAATAACCATTACACTATAGGCATCTTTGTGAAAGATATAGAGGAAACAACTATGTGTGTGTATTTACCCAACCCCTCTGCCACAAGCAGGATGTGGCACTTGGTCAATTTTTAAGTGGAGTTTAACAGGTTTGAATTCAGAGCTATTTTTCTCCTAGACCAATTGCCATACTAAGATTAAAGTCTGATCTACTAATTACCAATAGTTGGGGCGGTTATAGCTGGATTCATAACTTTTCCAAAGGTATTAACGCTATGTGAAGTGCAAACAGCCTCGTCCATGATTTGAACTCAGGTTGCCACATCCATTTTCTATGATGGTAACTGTTACCCATGAGATCCACACTGTGTATATGATAGAACAAAGAAAAGAAATGTAATATTTATTTATAATTTTCTTTAATTAAATGTTACATTTTTTTTAATGAGATGGATAAGTTTGTCTCTTTTCATCAAAGTGCTTGATTCTAGGTAGAGTTTCAAAGACACACACCTGAATATCATTCTCTGGCAAAACACTAAGAGATGGAATTCCTAAGGTGTTCTGATGTTGTGTTCAACATCATTCTGGCAAATCTTGCAGCAACACTAATGACCAGTTGTTTAGCACTTTGCTCTTCTTTATAAAGGCAGTGAGTCTATATGGAAAAATTTAAAGATCTGACTAATAAAAAATATAAATAATACCAAAGTATATAGATATAAATAAATATCTAAAAATTACTGAATAAAACAAATTGCATGGATATGTACACCATGAATAAATATTTGAAGATATTAAGAACTTGAAGCATAGAAACTTTTATCAAAATGACTTTAGTTGGTGTTATATGACCCGCAAAACAAAACAACAAAACAACAAACCAACCAACCAACTTTGCTCTTCACTTGGACAAACATTGGTTTTGTGAAGAGGGGAGACTTGCAGCATTGGCAACTGTCGGACTCTTATATACCCTCCCCCTTTTTCTTGGGTATATATAATTGGTGGAGAGTTCTCGGGTATATAATCAAGAGAAAGACAGATAGGATGATGATGATTGTTCTTACTTTGTAACTTCTACTTGTTGCTGTTTACTGTCTCGTTGCTTCTGCTGGTTCTATTTCTTTGTCTAACTTGTCTGACCGCCATTTTATCTGGGCTGACTTCTATCTGCTAAGGGTTGATCTTCTTCTGTTCTTCTTAGAGGGCTGAGATGGACATAGCTTGTTTTTAATAATTAATTAACAAGACTTGGTTGTACTTGATCAAGGTTTTATTTATTAGCCCATGTTGATTCCGCTGAGGGGAGGAGATGGCCCAGGGAGAGCCGACAATTGTATCTCTCTCCTTCGAAATCTGGGTCGCATCTGCTAAACTAAACTTATTCATGGCGTCTTCTAATGGGTCAAAGATCATCAACCATTAACTGCTGGTAATTTTCCATGGACTCCCTGATTTTAAATCAAACAAATGTTAATGTAAATCTTTCTATTCACAAATGATGATTTCTCATAAATTGTAACAAGACTTCCATATAACTTTGTCCAGACCTGTGTTGTAATCTAAGTGCAGCTTTATAGCCTTGTGAAACTGACAGATGCCAGATTAAAAAAAAAAAATAACAGCAAAAAAGAAAAAAACAAAAAACAGAAAGTAGAGACTACTTATTGAAAGGTGTTTATTTCTGCTGGATTAAATTCAAGATAGTTGTCATTGAGTTGATATTGGATTGGAGACTCTCAGTTGCTTTCTAATGTTTCATCTTTGAAAGCCAAAATACTTTTCATTGTGTCATGCATGGAACAATTGTTCTTTGGGATGTTTCTTTTGATACACCCAACCTTCATTTTTAGAATTTTCTGCTAGGATAAGCATGCAATATATACATAGACAGTCTTTTATATATATATATATATATATATATATATATATATATATATATATATATAAAACTTAAGCATTGATTACTATGTATATGTATGCAATCATGCATACATCTATATTTACTTATGCATACTTATCATGTATATAAATTTCTATATAAGTATTGAATCAAAAATGCTAATGTATTCACTTTAAATATGCATTTATTCACATGCAATTGTATATATCCATGTGCTATGTACATTTGTCACGTACATACACAGTCATATATAAATATATGGACCCAAGTGGTTAGAGTTGTGGGAAAGGTATGCATCCAACTACTCTCTCTCAGCTATGGGCAAATAGTAGGGCAGACTGGGCTTTTTAACCTTGGCTAGGTAACCAGTCTTGGAGAAGGAAAATTCTGAATTCAAACCTGTTAAACTCTGCTTAAGAAATTGACCATGTGTCACATCCTGCTTGTCCAGGCTTGTGCAGAGAGGTTGGTAAATAAATTATATATATATATATATATATATATATATATATATATTAATACATATATATCCTTTTATGAACACGCCTATAGTCATGTAAATGCATACATAAATGCAATATGTATGCAATAGTAAGACATCTGTACATCACTGGAGTAGAGTGACATACACTTGTACAACATGTATGCAACTGTCTGTTTCTACATAGTTACAGTCCAGATATTTTATTTTAAAGTACCTTCTTTTAGACTTTTTCCCTCAGAGAATACCTACAAGTCAGCAGAGATTTGATGCTGGAGGTTTGCTCTCCAGTTTTGGTTTTGGAGTTAACTTCTCCAAGAATGGTTGCCTTTACTATGGCTTTGCCATTAAACTGGAACCCTTTCTACCCTACATTGGTAGTTAGGATACCATGTGTGTATATATATATATATATATATATATATATATATACCTCAACCACATTGTCACGTTGTCTAACCCCCATTTAACAGATAATAGCTCTATTTCACAACACCTAAAATTACATTCATGCCCCCACTCTAATTACCGAAATATTCTAACGGAAAATACACACATTCTGCACAAAGAAAAAAATAAACAAAAACTCCAAATACTAGAAGCTCTATACATAAAACAATACAAACCATCCTTAAACAAAATTAATTTCCAATGCAGTACACACATTTTAAAATACCTATAACACCTTTCTCACCAATTCTTCTCCTTCCAGCCTCTACATTAATATAATTTAAAAAAAATTGGAACACATCACCCCTGATGATGGCACTTTGAAGTGCCGAAAGTACTCGGGACTTGAACTTTGGTGGACTAATCCATGAATTCCACCCAAATATTAAAAAGTTGGCCAGAAAACTCGAAAAGATCAAAACTAAAATTGTTAAACAGATGTGTCTTTTGTTTAATTCTACATGTATATATATATATATATATATATATATATATATATATATATATACTTTTATATGGGATCCTAATTAGTAATTATAATTGTTGGCATCCTTCTGTCTACTAAAGACGTAGTGATCTTTTTTTTTTTTTAATCTGCAACTACGTGAGTGGCTGAACAGACCAATTTTTGAATGGCAATCTCTGGTGCAGTGATTGCAAACAAACAGTGATGCTTGCTGGAGTTGCTGTTGTCTCTCCATCCTTCTGGCTCTCTTTTCTGTGGTGGCTTCTTTCTTCTCTTTTTCACCCCTTTTTGTTCCTTGTTTGACGAGTAAGTGTCAGGTCGCACGGTCTTCTGCACAAGCCTCCCATGTGTTGGTGTTGATATGACATGCCTTCATGTCCCTCTTGCAGACATCTTTAAAGCACAGGTGTGGTCTCCCTACTGGTCAGGTGTTTTCTACTAATTCGCCATAAAGTAGGTCTTTGGGGATGCAGCCTTTGTCCATCCTCCTGACGTGACCAAGCCAGCACAGGCGTCTCTCGCAGATGATGGCGAATATGCTGTTCATGTTTGCTAGTTTCAGAACGTCTGTGTTGGGCACTTTGTCTTGCCAGCGTATGCGTAGAATTACCTATATATATATATATATATATATATATATATATATATATAAAAAGTTAGAGTATTGAAGAGAAGTCAATGGCACTTGGTAACTGACAGTCTCTCACTTATACAAATTTCAGACAAACGGAATTTTTTGTGTTCCTGATTTTTCTTATAGGTTGTTGTGCATCAAGGGAAGTGTTAAACATGTGATTCTAGTTTTATTTGCTTGATTCTGCTTTAGTTTGTGAGGCATGGTGTGCTGGTTTTCTTTGTGTGAGATTTAAGGGAGGCCTTTCTAATTGACTGTTGTATCAATTTCATGATTTGATACTTTATATATATATATATATATATATATATATATATATATACTGATAATATATATTGGTATATTTATAAGTAAAGAGTGTTATTTCCTATAAGTCTAACATAAACAAAGGGGAACCACTCTTGACTGATACATTTATTTATTTTCCCATTAAACTAACCCTAACCCTAAACCTTAACTCTAACCCGTCTTCTTTTTTCCTAGTAGATCAATAAATAAATAAATAATTTATCAGTCAAGAGTGGTTCCCCTTTGTTTATGTTAGACTTATAGGAAATAACCGTAAAGAGTGCTTAATATTGTTAATGTAACTTGTATATCTAAGTTAGGGTAGTAGAGACATAAAGTCAACAGTGGTTGGTAACTGACAGTTTCTTTACTATGCGAATTTCAAACCAAGTTTAGTTTGAAAATTGCATTGGCAAGAAACTGTCAGTTACCAAGGGCTGTTGACTTCACATCTCCACTATATATATATATATATATATATATATATATATATGAGAGAGAGATAGAGAGAAAGATAGAGAGAGCATGCTGATAAATAAGTATATTCATGTAATAAAAAGTTAATTTTGTTCTAAACCAAAGGTACCAGGGTTATTTCTAGTGGAACATTATATAATGAAAACTTTGTAGTATTGAAACTCTATAATCCAAAATATGAATATGTAGCTGTCCAAAAATAAATACCCTTCTCATATATATTTACCAATCCCGCCACACAAGCAGGATGTAACATAAGGTCAATTTCTCAAGCGGAGTTTAACAGGTTTAAATTCAGAGTTTTCCTTCTCCAAAACTGGTTATCTAGCCATGGTTAAAGAGCCCAGTCTGCCCTGCTATTTACCCATAGCTGGAGGGAGAATTGGATTCATACCTTTGCCAAGTGTATTAGCACCATGTGAAATGCAGACAGGTTCGTCTAGGAATTGAACTTGGGTTGACGGGTCCATTTCCTATGACACTAGCCACTACACCACGCACCTCCGGAATACCCTTCTTATATGTATACAATTTTATTTTTGCTTGCAGACATATTGTCATTTTATTTGTGTTTGCAGAGTTTTAGTGCTGTTGAGTTTGGTTATAAATATTATCCAATCAGATTTGTTTTTATAGTATCTATTTACCCCCCCCCCACGAGTAGGGTGTGACACAAGGTCAATTTTTAAGTGGAGTTTAACAGGTTTGAATTTAGAGTTTTCCTTCTCCTAGACAAGTTGCCACACCATGGTTAAAGAGCCCAGTCTGTTCCGCTATTTAACCATAACCGAGGGGATAATAGGTAGTTTAGTATTCTGGCTATGATGTTAAACTGCATGTAGTGTGGAGCTCTGGGGAGTGTGGAGTACCCTTCATCGCTATTACTCACAGGTGCACTCTTACCTGGAGTGGTAGTACCTATTAAGGCTCCATCTATGGGTTAAATAGGTAAAAAAAATGAGTTCTACAAAAATACATCTATAAAGCAAAATTGATCACCAACTGTTGTTTCGCACTCTAACAATTTGTTTAAAAACAAACTATTTACCTATAAAATATTCCCATACAAATCATATATACAAAAAAAAAAGAAAAAGATTTGGCATTAAATAACCCACTGGCTTGTTATGTCATTAATCGAAACAAATAAGCAAACAAATATTCCTTGAAATATAAATATTTTTAACACTTTGCCTATTTTAAGCAGCTCACAACAGCTCTCCCACCACTATAATCAATCCTAGTATAAGTAACTGATGGTTAGTTCATTATAATTGAGCAGAAGGACTTAGATTATAATAGTAATAGGACTTTATTAAAGAATAGAATGAGTTCTGAGATGAATAGATAGTGAACTTTGAAATATCCCAGCATACAATTAAAGAATACCAAGAAAATTTAGTACAGCCGTGGGGAAATTTGGTAGGCAAAGTGTTAATAATATTCACTTATTATGTGAGTAAAGGTAGTTGAAACCTTTTTACCTTTCTTAGTTCTAAGAAAATTATAAAACTGTCTCACTATGAGAAAATGTTTGACGTTTGTCAAAGAAAATGTAGACTTTAATGTGGACATGTAATTAAAAGTTATGGTCTATTAAAAAATGATTTCTTTATCTCAAAGCTTTGGATATGCAATTAAAGACAATAAATTCCTTCTTCAAAAACTTGTTTTTGCATAACATTATGGACAATTGTGTGAAACTGGTGTACCATAAAGATATATTTATTATCATAAACAAAGTAATAATTATTATCATAGTAAATGTTTATACTTAAAAATGCACCAAGGTAGACGGAACCCAGGTCCATAAAGTTCATGAGAGAGAGAGAGAGAGAGAGAGAGAGAGAGAGAGAGAATAGACATAAAAATAATTATTTTTTCACTTGACTTGAAACAACTCAGCCCAATTAATATATAAGAACATTAAGTGTTTCTAGGTCCTTGTAAAAGATAAGAGACAATATAAAAAAATATTCAGGAGAAATTAACAGTTTGATGAGGTAAGAACAATTATATCTCATATCTTGATTAGCTTACCTATTTGAATGGCAAATAGTTCTCTCTCTCTCTTTCTCTCTCTCTCTTTCTTTTTCTTTCTCTCTCTATTTCTTTCTCTATTTCTTTCTCTTTTTCTCTTTCTTTTTCTTTCTCTCTCTCTTTCTCTCTCTCTCTCTTTCTCTCCCTCTCTCTCTGTTAATAGGATACTTACGGATAAGTGTACAACAAAACAATAAAGTTCCCATGCAAAAAAGAAAAAAAAAAAAAGGCACTTATACCACCAAACTACCTCAAGAAAAATAATATACAGGGTGGTCTGAAAGTCTTGTCACCCTCACATATTGTTTTAACTTTCATTGTTCTTTGTTTTAATAATATCATATATAAGTTATGTAATTATTTTACTTCTAAAAAAATCTTTAAAAAATTAAATTGGTTATTTCCTATAACTCCAACATAAACAAAGGGGAACACTCTTGACTGATAAATTATTCATTTCCCCATTAAACTAACTCTAAACCCAACCCCATCTTTTTTCCTAGTAGATCAATAAATAAATAAATAATTTATCATTCAAGAGTGTTTCCCCTTTGTTTATGTTGGAGTTATAGGAAATAACCATTAAATTACTTTCTAGAATTTCAGGTGGTATTATGTTAAAAAATTTTCAGACCAACCTATAGAAAATTTTAAAATCATTTATTTTCCTTATAATTTAAAGATTGTTCATGAATTGTAGTTTATTAATTTATGATGAGTCAAATATTATGTTCATTATATAACAAGATTACAATAAAATGTTTTGGTGTATTTTGTTACAACCAACCAACAAAAAAGGCATGTGTCAATGATTTTATATAAGATAATGGTAAGTATTATTTGGATTATTCGGACTATTGTCCTCATCTTCATTGTTATCTGTACATCGTTTCAGCCGATGTGCCCTCTGGCCTTCCAATTGGACACATAGCCTAGTGGATAAGGGAGTTAGGTTAAGACAGTTCTAAGTGACAATTATCTCTAAACTGCAGGTTCAATCCTGGTCAAGGGCACCAGTAACATAGAATAATGATTAACACAGCTTAACACCTGTACCCCAGCTATGGTTAGCGGAATGAGAACAAGATACCCCCGTGGACTGAATAAAGGGTTAAGTTCAGAGTTCCATGATGGTTCTTGATTATGACTTTAAGGTTCGAGTCTGAAAAGAAGGTTCCCGAGTCCAAGAAAGTTCCCGAGCTTGACAAGAAATACCAGAAGAAGGCCAGAGGGCACATCGGCCGAAACGTTGTACAGATAACAATGAAGATGAGGACAATAGTCTGAATAATCCAAATAATACTAATTATCAAGCCTCATCTCAAAAATTCAGAGAAATAGAAGATAATGGTATATTACAATGAACAAAATTTTTTAATTTTTTGAAAATCTGAAAAAGATCAGTAGAAAACTATGATGTTGAATTTTTTTCATATTAGTGTTTCTCACAAATAATGCTGTGATTTAGAATTCTATTCTTTGTTCTTAATAATGATACAATAGCAAATATTCAGTTTGGGATGGTGTGCCTATTGATTATCAAATATGTGATTCTTATTTTTATAATGAGGTTTTTCAAGTATCTCCAAATTCTGTCTGCAATTCATATTGTATAAGACACACGTCTTATATTTTCAAGAGAACTGTGTAATTTTCTAATGTTTGTTTTATTTTCATTTGTAGGGCCAGCATCTGTCCGAGTTGTGATACCAAATATCCTCCATGTATTGTAAGCGGCCGTACAATTCTCGACTACCATTACTGGATGTGCAATCACTGCAAGCACAGGGCGTATGAATCTGAATTTTGCAGCGACAGATATGTCCTCTTTGTCATTCCCCCTTCTGAAGTTCATGACACTCAACCTCTTTGTTACATTATTTTCATTTGTGACTTTTTTTTTTTTAAATTGAATATTCATTCCGTCCATTCTGTTTGTTGTGCTATCAAAGAAGTCACTTGTATTTACAGGGTGACCCCCCAAAAAAACTGTTTATTTTGTGCTGGTAGTCTGCATCAGTAATAGTATATATATATATATATATATATATATATATATATATGTATATATATATATATATATATATATATACAAGTTGACCTTAAAAAAAACAGAATTTGGATTCTGTTTTTTGGGGGGTCACCTCATTTATGATATGTATATATTTAAAAAAAATCCTGTTATATATACAGTATTGTCCCTGAATAAATATACCCTTGACAATTTTTATAAAAAAGTTAATTTTCTTCTAAAGATACCATCCAACTAGACAAAATCAAAAGACTACATATTGTCAGAGTGGGAAAACATTCCATGTAACTGTGCAAATCTTGTGAGATTAATACCATCAAGACTATAAGCAATAGTAAAAATTAAATATTGATTTAAAAAAAAATTCTTTCACAGGGGTGTACTTATTTTTGAACTTCTACATATTTATATATTCGATTGCAGAGTTTCAGTGCTGTAGAGTTTGGTAATGAATTATTCATTACCAAACTCTACAGCACTGAAACTCTGCAACTGAATATATAAATAACTAATAATATCTGTTTCAATTGTATAAATGTTCCAATAGAAATAATGAAAGCCCATTATCTATGGTTTAGAAGACAATTTTTTAATAAAGGATTGTTAGGGTGTACTAATTTATGGGTGATACTATATTTACAAAGCTTAGTCTGGCACATGGTCATTTATCTATGGGTGATACTGTATGTCATATTTAAAACTTTTGGTAGTATTGATAATCTTTTGGAGGTTTTAGTGGTGCAGCTATGATTTTGATGTATGAAAATTGCCTTTGATTGTTTTGTCGTTTTGGAAACCACAACTTATTGCTAGCATTTTTAGTTTAAATGGAACAAACCCGGATACTTTGTTGTTTAAGCCTGTTTGTATTATGATATATCCTCATATGGATATATATATATATATATACAAAAACAATTCACAATGAATTAACTCAAATAATTTCTATTTGTCTGAGCAAACTTAATAGAAGAGACTACAAACATTACAGAAGATACAATGAAGAATACAAACATTACAAGAAGATACATGGTTGTATAAGAGAAATTTCCTGATAGGTAAATAGTTTTGTAGTTGATAAAAGTCTTGAAGCTGTTGGTAAAAGATGAAAGTTAAACACTTACATGTTGAGTAATGTCCTTGTGTGCTAAGGTGACAGGAAGTTACTGGGGACAAGAAGCCCCCCTGTCATGTAGACAGGAGATAAGCTGTTAGCTCTGTTGATGCTAGACAGTGGAAGAGAATTTTGATTTTGGCACTTCTGGTTTTATAAGGCTGATTACTACGCCACCTAGTGCCTACTGGAAGAAATAGGATTTTGGATATGAAATGGATAATTAAGGATTTGTAATTCCTACAATCATTTATTTTTTGATTTTCAGGGAAATCATAAATGTAGTCTCTAATTCCCTCAGTATTATCATAGCAAGGAACAGTGCACAACAGAGACAATAATAAAGGATAAGTTCTCTAGAGACTAAAACTCCTTCACCTTTTGCTTTGGTAAATCAAACCAACTGCTTTACTGACTATGCTACATGATAAAAGGTGTTATAGAAATAATGACCCATGTGAATTGTGATGAAAATTTGAAAAGAGCAAATGAAAATACTCCAAACTCCCCAGATCTCCAGAACTGGAGCTTTTACCAGTTTAGTGTCATACCCTTGACACCCCTTTTTGGAGGAGGGGGGGATCTTATTCCTCTGCAGATGGTTCTAAGCCCTGCTGATTGGGCTGTGTTCATTTTTGTCATGATACTTTTTGGACACACCTAGTATGATACTGAAACAGTTTTTCTCATCAAGTTTGTCAGGATCTTTGCACTTATTTTTAGTTTATTACCAAGTAATAGTTATAGTTATAAATTGTTTGAATTGGATGATGAAGTTTTATTGAATTTCATATTTAGTTGGAAGGGGAATCTATAACATTGTAATAAAAGTCAACAATAAAGTAATGAAAAACTAATAAAAAGATTAATTATAAAAATACTTCATCCTGGAAGTCAGATAACTTAACCCTTTCAGCCCTGACACTAATTTACCCTCTGCCATTTGAACATGATCTCCAAACCAGTAAACCATTGCTACAGTGTGAGGGAAAATAAAAGTACCACCAGTATACCAGTGGTATCTGGTATCTTTGTTTGATAGCATATCAACCTTCATTGGTTAGTTAATACTAAAGCCATTCTTATAGAAGTGCAGTAGTGGTACTATTTAAATCATAGCTGGGGGGATGAGTGAGTTCCGACCTTTCCCAAGTGTATTAGTCTAAAAGTAAACATAGTAGTGCTACTGAAGTTTAAACTGATAATAATAATAATAATAATAATAATAATATATCTTTTTCTGTTAGTATATTAGGTCTGAGACCTGTCAGCTGTTCCTTATATTTAAAACATTCATCTTATTTCCACTGAATATTTATATTTTGCATTCCATAATCTTGTTAGTCTGAAACTTGCTACATTTGATTCATGTGTATTCTTTTTGTATCGACATTAAAAGATATTTTTGCAATGTGATAAAAATTTGAATGTTGAACTTTGTTTTTCATTCTTTTTTTTTTTTTTTTAAAGTTGAGATCAAAAAGTATCCAGACTGGAACTAATTTTAAAAATCTAAAACTTAAATAAAGGTGTATGCACAGCTGTGCAAATTATATAATAAAAGTGATGATGTCTAGATGCCTAGACTACTGTCTAGATGAGTCAGTGCCAATTTGAAAAAAGACATTACAAATGGAATCTTTTTTAGTTAAACAACACAGGATTGTGCAAGTGCAGCACTCTCTATACAGCTGAGCCAATTATATAATAAAAGTGTTAGGTTCATCCTAAAAAAATATCCAGAGTTGCTCCCCTTGCTGAATAAGGATAGAATTACCTCCCTTTACAGTGCAATGTGGGTAGAAGAGCAGAAGTGGAGAAGAGGTACCCATGATACATAGGTTGATAGGCACTTTATTTTGTCCCCCACAAGTTTGACCTTTAAGTGTCAGTTTCGGTAGAAGCATTAGGTCTGCTCTGTAATAAATATACCCATTGTTTATTATACATATGAGTCCATATTCTAATTTGATATCATCATTTCTTGTAAACGTAACAAAAAGGGATAATGTCTAGATGCGTCAGAATACATTGAAAAAGACATTATGATAACTTTTGAATGAAATGTTTTTGGTTAAACAACACAGAATTGTGCAAGTGCAGCACTCTCCTTCCTATACTCATCAGACCTAGCAGCTCTGTGCAACTCTCTCTTGTTTTCTAAGCTGAATGTTTGAGGATGTGGAGGACATTAAAAGAAATGCAAAAGAGGAGTCTCAGAAGTGATTCAACCAATGAAAAACTCACTGGAATAAGTGAATGTCAAAGGGGAACTATTTTGAAGAAAATTAACATTTTAATTCATTGTCTATTTTTGTCTTGGTAAATTCAGTTTCAGTCTCGATACTTTTTGAATTTCTTGTATATTTGTTTAAACTTTTAACATTTGTTTCATCAAGTTGAATTCCATAAGCTATTTTGTATATTGATAAATGATAAATGGTAGGGAACCATCTCAGCATGTGTTACTAGATTTGTTAGTTGGTGTATTGATATTAATGGCATATCAACCTGTCTGGGGTTATGCCATGCCTAATGGTTAGGAAGTAACATATGTTGTGTATTTATATTTATCATCATCATCATGTCGCGCAATTAGCATGGATATCCATGACAATCTCTCGCCAACCCTCCCTATTATTCATCGTCCCAGAGAGGTCATCCATGCAGCATCCAGTATCTTCGCATAGTTGGTCAATGTAGGTCCTTGGTGGCCGGCCCACATTAGCATGTCCATGTGTTGGCTTCCACAGGAGGATGTTGCTTATGAGCTCATCCTTGCTTCTCCAGAAGTGTCCAGCATGCCTTGTCCGTCTCAATTGGATGGTTTTTGAGAGGGGGGGCAGGTGGCCATACAGTTGCTTCCTTGTGGGGTGCTGCTTCTACGACTTGTTCAAGACCGAACGCAGCATCCTTGTGCAACTCCCATCTAGCTTATTCTCGAGGCGCTTTGTTAGGGTCCAGGTGGTGCAGCCATACAGCAGTACTGATATAACCACAGCACTTTTTAGTTATTAGTTTTAACAATGTGTCAGCACCATTAGGGATCATGTTATATGGTATTGATTAAGTTCATGTTTCATGTCTTTAAAAAAAGAAATAATAATTTAAATCAAAATGAATATAAGATAATTATCATTTCAATCAAAGCATACCTATATCATCAAAGAACCCATCGCACACATTATAAAAAAATCATGGTTTTATATTTATTTGTAGGCTATAATCACTTAATTACATAAAAAGGAGTCAAAGGTGCTAAAAATAGAGGAGTCAGAGTTGGAGGTTTTGTATTCCATCTCAACAGCCCTCTACATCTATAGATACATGGATAGGCATATCTCTGTGTGTGTGTGTATATATATATATATATTTATATATATACTACGGAACACATTGATTTTTTTTCCTCTAAACTTAAAAAAATGAATCAAGTTTCATGTCTTTAATGAAGGAAATTTACTTTTTTCTATGTTTGCATGTAATTATTCAATAATTTAAATCAAAATGAATATAAAATAATTATAATTTCAATCAAAGCAGATTTATATTTTCTTTTCATCAAAGAATCCACTGTGGATCATCATCTTGTTTGAATCTTATATTAGGGTTTGCATATACACAATAGGTGGATTTATTTATCCAAATATGCAAAATTTGCCTTTAGCTTAGTCGGTAGAGCGTTTGGCTAGAAACCACAAGGTTCCTAGTTCGATACTGGCCCTCGCTAACTCAGCATATGAGTAGCACAGGGATCTGTGCAGTAAAGTAAGGAGCTGATGGTAGGTGTGGCGCTCCACCTCAATGCTAAAATAATCTCCTTGATCTAGTGCTAGTGAAAAGGGGGATAGACTCCCTCGCTGACTGGCTGATACCGACATTAGGCCGCCCCGACGACTTTACTTTTACTTATGAATTTTGAGAAAGGATTCATGGTGGTCCCAAACTTGGTGCTTCTAGCAGATACGCCTACACATGCAGAATAAAGATAAGGACAACAGTCCGAAAAATCTAAATAATACAAACTAGGCATGGGCAAAGTGCAAGTTAGAGGGAGATAACTCAGGAAAAAACTCATCATATTTTTTTAAAAATAGTTTACAATTGGGCCAAATTTATGGAGGCCTACATGTGTAAAATTTCATAGAGTAAAGTTACATTCATTAATGAATAAAATGCTGAAAATTCCGTTAAAATTGGACAATTCCCTGATTTTTGGTAATTTTCAAATTCTTTAAGAATTTGAAAAAATATTATTACTTCCCTTGATTCAAAATGCACATACGTAATGCAAACCCATAAAGAGTTGATATGCCGTTAAGCTAATCGACCAAACGTTATATTTTACATGGAAATAAACAGGAGGCATTACTTTCGGAGCGCTCTCATAATTGGTCGTGTATTCCCAATAATTGTGGAGATAATCTTGGAATGCTACAACACCCCCCCTCAAAAAAAAAAAAAAACTGGCATTGTCAGTTGACCCTGATTTTAGTTGTAGACGGTAATAAAAAAACCCCTACAAGTCGAACTAAATGAAAGAGTGACATCTTGAATTATCTGAAAGGAGAGAGAGAGAGAGAGAGAGAGAGAGAGAGAGAGAGAGAGAGAGAGAGAGAGAGAGAGAGAGAGTTCAATTAGATATTCAAACAGAACTTTATGTGGGTAAAAACACAAGGGGGTAGGTGTGCGTGAGTCTCGTCTTCAAGTGAGAACATGTTTCTCTCTCAGGTGTTCAGGTTAGTGGGACAGAAAGCTTTCTCAAGTAATTATAAGCAGCTAGGAAGAGTGAGAAAGACATTCCGGATGGCTGTCAGGTTTTTGAAAGCGGGAGCAGCAATTGGTACAGACTGGTACATGGTGGTAGTGGAGGGATGGAGAATCGGTGTTTAAGAAGAGAGAGAGAGAGAGAGAGAGAGAGAGAGAGAGAGAGAGAGAGAGAGAGAGAGAGAGAGAGGAGGGAGTTGGATCTTTAAAGTTAGGGGACAAAAAAAGAGATAAAAATCTATAAAAAAAAGTGTGGGGGTATTTTGAGAAAGAACAGAAGGGGAGATTGGTCTAAGATGAATGAAACGAGGGGAATAGAAAATAATGAGAAAGTGAAAAAAAAAAAAAAAATGAAAAGAAATAAGTATAACTGAAGGAAAGAGATAAGAGATCGATTGCACAAAAGCAACAAAGAATAGAATGAGAAGAAAGAAACTTGCAGAAAGAAAGAAGAGAAATACAGGTTGGAGGAAATAGAAAGAAAAAAGAAAGAAAAATAACCTGGTAATTAAAAAAAAAAAACAAGACAGAAAGAAAACTAAATTATTTATTCTGATATATGGAATATACAAGGTGGTAGAAGAAAAAGAACGAAAGAAAAAAGAAACGTGTAGAAATAAAAGAAAAAAACAAAGAAAATATATATTTTGCTGAAATAAAAAATATACTTAGTGTTGCTGGAAAACGGAGAAAGAATGAAAGAAAAATGAAGTAAAAAGAAAAAAAACGAAAGAAAGAAAGAATTGTGCAGAAAAAATTGTACAGAAATGAAAAAGAAAATACAATGTAGCATAAGGAAAGAAGAAGAAGAAAGAATGAATGAATGAATGAAAGAAAGAAAAAGGAAGAAGGAATGTTGTAGAAATAAAGAAGAAAAATGTATAATGTCGATGGGAGGGGAGAGAAAGAAAAAGAAAAAAAGAAAGAAACTGGTAAAGTGAAAGAAAAACGAAGAAGAAATGAAACTTACAGAATTAAAGAAAAACGAAGAAAGAAAGAAAGAAAGAAAGAAAGATTTGTGTAGAAATAAAGAAGAAAAATACAAAGTCCAGTAAAGAAAGAACGAATTGGTGAAAAAGAGACGAACTTGACAAATTAAAGAAAAAACGAAAAAAAATAAAATAAACGAATTGTGCAGGATTATTAAAAAATATACCCGAAAAGAAAAAATCAAACAAAATTTTGAGTTGTTTCTAAATTTTGAGATCATTTGAACAAAAATTGGTCAAATTATTAGATTTAAATCAAGAGCCCTGTTAACGGGATTTAAAATATACTGACCGTACCCATTGCAGAGGGGCAAGACCCCTTCTCAAAAGGGTGTCCAGATTATGACATTAAACTGCATAAGATAATGAGGCTTAAGTTCCGAAGCTCTGGGAGAAAGGAGTACCCCTTTTGTGCCATTACTCTCAGATATGTTCAACCCGCAGTGGTAGTACCTGTTAGGATCATATCTATGGGTCAAATAGATATGTTTTAAAATCATTCATATTCGATTGGTTCGTATGAAAAGAATACACAAAAAATGTAAATATTAACGTACAATGAACGCGATTCCCTAAGCTCTAGCATAAAATAACCTTAGACGGTTTGACATGCCATTAAAATCAATCAATCATCAATCTTTAAATCAGGAGTAAAGTGACGAGTTAAGTGTTTGTCAAGTAATTTCTTTCAAAGGATTTCGTCTATTAGGACAAGGAGAAGATCAAAAGAATACAGATGGAGATTTGGTTTGGTTTGTTGGATTTTGGGGCATGTCAACCCTTGTTGGTTATTTTATGTCGAACACGTTTTATTCTATTCATGTTAGATGGGTATTCAAAAACTTTTTAAAATTCAATTTTTTAAACACATTTTTAAAATTCATTTTTTCCTATTTAACCTATAGATAGGACCCTAACATGTACTACCACTCCGGGGCAGAGTGGACCTGGGATAATGGCAATGAAGGGATACTCCACACTCCCCAAATCTCCAAAATTGGAATTTCACTATTAGTGCAGTTTACCTGATGGAGATGAAAAACTGACAGTTTAGTGTGAGAGGTGTTGAAGGATACAAGCTATTTTCTGGAATGGTTATTCTACTTCTCAACTTGGACGAAGGAAGGAATTGGCGACGGAAGAACGTAAAAATAACGAAATAAAAATGATAAAAAAACTCGAGAAAGTAAATATAACCTAGAGGTTGAGTATTATTAACAAATACGAACATTTAAGAAAAAAAAAAAAGAGAAAAAGGTATCGAAATTTCAATATTTTCCACGAACCTCGTATATATAAAATGATTAAGAAAATATGGTATGTCACTTTGTAGAGTCGTATAGATGCGTCTGGATCTAACGACAAATCAAGAAGAACTGACGAAAAACCTAAAATTAAGCGCCAAAATCTGATGACAGAGTTGAATCTTGAATTGACGGTTTCAAGGATTGTCTGGTGTGCATATCTGTTTCTTTGGGGTTTCGACTATGAGTCAGAGTTCTTGGCCGTAAGGGAGATGGGTTTTAGGGAGAAGGGTTACCTTTTTAGAAGGCACAACATCAGAGGATTAGGGGGTTCTCAAAATTTTAAGTCTGTAGACCCCTACTAAAATTTTATTGGCCTATCAAGGACCTCCTCCTTATGTACCCCAGTCCACTCGAAGTTGTTTAGTTGCAACCAATTATGTGATTAATGAATTCTGCACAAATGTTTATGGAAAACTATTAATTGTAAAATAAACAGAAAAATAAACAGTAAAGTAAGCATAACACGTAAAAAAAAAACAAAAAAACCCCAAAAAACAACTGCAAATATTCAATACTAACTTAATAACTTACCAAGGAAGTACATTTCCTAATGTGAGGGGTTAAGCTGATGACTTTTGATAAGTTCATGAATATTGGGCTTAAACTTTTGAAAATATATCAACATGAGCATATTCTCCAGGATTCTTGTGGAATTATTTTTTCTAATTCTTCTATTTTCTTCTAAGAAGGCTTAGTAGTTTCCATAGACCCATTGTAGACTCCCGAATACTTACAGTTCCCCATTGTTGTATAGACCCCAGTAGTTTATGTAGACTACTTTGAGAAACCTTGGGCTAAACGATGGTATGTGTGTGTATGGGGAGGGGAGAATGGTTGCCTTTAATGAAGGCAGAACAATAATGGCTCTGAAAAAATGAACATAAGGTATATGTACGAGGGTAAATCAAAAAGTAATGCAATTTTGTTTAGGACAAGTATAATTACCAACACAGGAACATGTATCATACATCAAAATGAAGCTGATCCTCTGTGGATCACATCCCTACTTCTCCACATAGTCAGCGTTTATCTCAATAGCGAAACTTCTTCACTACAGATTTCACTTCCTCGTCACTGGAATAATGTTTGCCTCTCAAACCCTCTTTCATGGGACCGAAGAGGGGCAAACAGAGGAAGTGAAATCTGTAGTGAAGAAGTGGCTCAAAGAACAGTCAACAGAATTTACCGGGACAGAGATATATGTTTTCATTCGAAGGTAGAACATGTGGAGAAGTAAGGATGTGATCCACAGAGGACCAGCTTCATTTTTATGTATGATACATGTTCCTGTGTTGGTAATTTTACCTGTCCTAAACAAAATGGCATTACATTGTGACTCACCCTCGTACTTTGTGGAGAACAAGATGGCAATATAACAATAGACTCCCCTATAAAATACTTTACAGTGAACTCACAGATAACACGCAGAGGACAGGAGCCCCTCCCCCCAAAAAAAAAGCAGTTCAAAGACCATATTAAGACAACGCCGAAGAAATATGCCATCACACCTTCAAGCGTGGAATATCTGCTTTCATTTTATTGGGGATATTGTAAAATAATGAGAGTATGGAAGTCAATGTGGGACGTCAGCGGTGGGTTGACGTGTGATGCAAGTGTAAGTAACAATAGATAAAACTCAGAATTAGTTGGACGTCTGAGTGATGACGTGAAAGTCACTAGCCTTGGCTTCTGGTTGGCTGAACCGAAGCAACAGGGCAAAGAGTGAAAGAGATAGTGATGAAGTTTAGAGTCTTGTCTAGGTATTTGGAGGAGACGGACGCAAGAGGGGACAGACGCAAGATGCAGTCTGTCCCTTGGGGCTATTTCTCAATGGTTAACTTGGAACTAGAAAATAAAGAACAAAAAAAAAAAACAACAACAAAAAACAACAACATCAAGTCTTGTGTTCGTTACTAAAAACTAACAATGGACGCAAGGACAAAAGGAACCCAAGAAGATCCCAAGTCTTTCCAGAACACAGAGAATCCAGTTAGCCCAACAGATCCAGCTACCCAGATCCAGAATAGCAGAGACCACAAATCCAGCTCGGCAGATAAGTAAAACAACAAGAAGTAGATAAGTATACTAATAAACATATATTATTATAATAAAGCTAAGTGAATTAATGATTGTTTGCAAAATTCTTTTTTCTATTTAGTGTAATGACACAAAATACATACCAAAATATTCCTTAGTTTCGAGATTAAATTATGTTTGAAAAGAATTCCATTTTATTTGGTTCTAATTAGTCGTAATTTGCAATTAAGTAAAAAAAATCACCCATCTCCAACTTCACATTCTGCTTCACTTTCCCCCTCTCTATATATATCTTGATTAACTACTCCTTATATATGTTAGTTTTCTCTGTGAGATTAAAGAGAGAGATTGCAGAGTGTGAGTTTATTCGTTTGTTAATTTTCAGCAGCTAGCGATTGGCTTATATATAAGACGGGTCAGTTTTTGGTTTAATTGCAAATTTTATCAAAATGATTTTAATGATTTTTTTTATTCTCAGGTCGTATTTATTAAAAAAAAAAATTATTACATTTTGTAAACTAACTTTCTTCCTGATCACAATTATCTACCCAGAGCCCAATAGGTAACCCAACGGGTCACGTTTTTTTCTAGTATATATATATATATATATATATATATATATAAAGTGTTGTTATGGGTCCAACGGGAGAAAATTTAGATATTTTATAAAAAAGAAGGTCCGCAAAATGGATTATGTTTTTTTCAAAGAATTTTTTAATTATTTTACATTTGCGACACGTGTTTCAGATATCTTCTGATATCTTCTTCAGGCATCAATTAACCATATATATATATATATATATATATATATATATATATATATATATATATATATCTTAAATTGTTACCACAACGTTACAGTTGAGTGACTCTTGTTTTCTTCACTATACACGATTCTCACTACCCGCCTTTGGGATAGAACCCATGACCAGATAATAAGCCAAAATTCATTATACACTTGGCCGTTGTCATGTAGGACAATCGGGCAATCCTTTACTAAGTTTAGTTAAAAAAAGTAGTCGCCAGGGTGGCCTAAAGTCGGTATCAGCCAGACAGCGAGGGAGTCTATCTTCCTTTCACTAGCGCTAGACCAAGGAGATTGTTTTTGCATCTGAAGTGGAACGCCACATCTACTATCAGCTCCTTACTTTACTGCACAGATCCCTGTGCTACTCATACGCTGAGTTGGCGAGGGTCGGTATCGAACCAGGAACCGTGTGGTTCCCATGCAGACGCTCTACCGACTGAGCTAAATCAGCCCAAGTTTAGTTTAGTTTGGCATAAAGCCAGACTTATAGGGCACCCAGTGAGAATCGAACAATATTTTGCTAGCCTAGCTCGTTGAACAGTAACGCCAGTTACACCACACGAAGAGCCCCCGGGTAGGATAACCAAATAGTAGACATTGATTGATTTAACGGCCTGTCAACACATAGGATTATTTCATACATATAGGTTAAGGAATCGCGTTCATTTTACGGTCATATTAACAATTTTTTTGTAAATGTTTCTAAATTCTTTCTTTGTACAGACAGTGCTATCAAATACGACTAATTTTTAAATAGATCAATTTGGTCCATAGATGGCATCGTAAAAGATATTCATTGTACGTTCATAGTCACATTTTTGTGTTTCTTAAGTGTTTTTTTTTTTCAAGCAGTAATATGATATCGAATATAATACAGAGGAGTGTCCGTGCAGAAGTAACTAACGTGCTAGATATATGATATCGAATATAAATATAATATGATATCGAATATAATACAGAGGAGTGTCCGTGCAGAAGTAACTAACGTGCTAGACTACAACATCGTAGTAAGCGAGTTCGAACTCCAGCCACGCTATTACATTTACTTTCGGAATAGTACGTTTGGGAAAGGTATGAACTCCCCCCCCCCCAACTCTGGGTTAATTTAGTACGACTACAGATCTTCTAAAAGGATGTATTTGGCATTAAATAATCCACGAAGGTTGATGTGCCATTAAACAAGGAAAGAAACCAGACAATCTAATACAAATAATTTGTACACAGTTCTGCGGTTTCAAGAACTTCCGCTTCGAATTAGAGTGTCCTGGGAATAATGAGTAATGACACGCTTCCTAGATCTCCAAAACGGGGGCTTCATCATCAGATGCAGTTTAATGTCATACTCAGTACCCCCTTTTTAGGGTGGGGTCTGACTTCTCTGCAGGGTGATGGACATTTAGAGCTATAAACCTGCTGAATCCTATTTTTGTCCTAATCAAAGGCCGCTATACAATGTTGATTTCTACGCTTGGTCTACTGAAGGGATTATTAGAGCATAGCATGTGCGCTGATTTTGTGTACGTAGCTAAAAAGAAGTAGGCACTACGTGATCACCCCATCAATAAAATAAGTGTAGAACCCGATGGAATCACAAATAGAACAAGAGAAGAAAAAAAGAAGAAAACTGCCACAATTGGGCTGATTGAGATATTGGTTTACGTTGGAGCCAGAAGAGGTGCCAAACTTATTCGAGAACTCAACAGGAAATTGTCAAAGATTAAATTCGAAACGTGAATAAACAAAAAGTTGCCGTTTGATGTGGCATATATATTCAAGTGTGAAATCGAAGGTTAAGGAACTGATTCTCTGTCTCTCCCGTGCGCGCTCTCTGTACACACACACACACACACATATATATATATATATATATATATATGTGTGTGTGTGTGTGTGTGTGTGTGTGTGTGTACTGTATTCCCCTAAATAAGTACACCCCTATCAATTCTTTTTATTAAACATTTTCATCATTTTCATCTAAACCAAATATAACAGAAATTCATAATTTCCAGTGCCATATGCAATAAAAATTTATATTATTAGGTATTATTTATTACCAATCTCTACGGCCTTGAAACCAAGAAAAAATTCAAATTTAGTTTTAAAATATATTCACTATAGAGAGCTTTGCGTAAAGATGCACTTATTTTTTTTTACTGCTAGCAGATTCTCTTTTTATAAATGATTACTCCAAATGTATCTCAAAGGAGTGGGGACCAATAAAATGACATGCAATACTCCACTTTGGCCCTTACTTAGGCTAGACGGGCGGTCGATCAATCGGCTCGTCACGTCAAGCTCTAGCACCTATATGATTCACCCAACCTTATTGCCCTTATGGCAAGCCCCAGCTCTTTTTATCATATATGTGCTGGAAGGCGGTGGCTGAGGGTCTTCACGTCCAGGGTATGATGTTAAACTCTATCTGATGGTGAAGTTCCAGTTCTGGAAGTCCGGAGAATATGGAGTACCCTTTTTACTAATGTATGAATATGATAATAGGACTGGGGCTTGTCATAAGGGCAATAGGGCTGGGACAATCATATAGGTGCTAGGATTTAACGTGACCAGCCGATTGATCGGAGGGGATCTCTCCGACCGCCCTTCTAGCCCAAGTAAGGGTCAAAGTGGAGTATTGCAAGTTATGGACTGCTCAACCACCTGGGTTCTATCCTTAAGCATCACGGGTCGCCACCCACGGCCAACAGGTGGCCCCATTGGGGGAGTCTTACCCCTCTGCAGAGGTGCAGTCGGTGCATTCTAACGCCCCAGCCGACAGGGCGGCGTACAATGAACACCATTCATTAATGAATTATAGTTAAGAGATATTCAGTTAAACTGAATTGATATTCAGTAGTATTGTAATAAAAGACGAACAAGGCAATTGCAAGGTCAAGCTTGTGGTACTCCTTAACCCCTGACCCAAGAGGAAACCTGCTTGGGGACCCCGGAAAGGCGGGTTTCATATATTTTCTATGAATACAGCTTTATAAAAATTGATATGTAATAAGTTGGGGGCCCTGTATCCTAGATTCGAGGTAGGGGAACAAGACCCTAACACTATCTCTGGTAATCACTTTACTCAAGCTTTATAGATCTGGTTTGCATACTCCCCCCGTTAAAAAATTTCCCCTGGGGATCGAAAAGAGGAGTTTTCAAATTTCAAAAGAGGACACCCTAAGCTTTCAAAAAATACCAAATTTAGCTTGGTAACAATTTTTTCCCGGTACACCTTCTTATTTACCAAACTATTATTCAACATAAATTAACTGTGGTCCAGTTAAGGTGTTCATAGTGAACTGATCCAGGAGGAGACAGCCATATTTGACTTCGACCACAATTGTGAAATAGAATTAGTTTTAACAAAACAGAATATGTAGGTCGACAAAAAAGAAAAAAAAATCTTTACGATTTTGAAAGGTTCAAGGAGTGTGTTCGGAAACAGTAAACGGTTCAAGAGAATAAATCTTAGAAAATTACCGGATATAAAGAGAGCGTTTCTGATTGGCCAATTTAGACTCATGACATTTTGATTACGTCACTTTGACCAAAACTGTAAAATATAGTCTTAATTTAATTACGCATTCCAGTCATAAAAATACATTTCTAAATATGTGTCATCAAAAGGATTTACAACAAGATATAATGTCCCATATTAAAAAAAACAAAAACAACAACAACAAACAACAAACAAATAAAAAACAAAACAAAATAAAATTAATAATAAACTAACATAACCTTTTCAATGATAGATTGTGGGGATTGAATAATAAATAAAGCCAAATAAAATAATAAATAAAACCAAATAAAATAAAAGAAATACAAAAAATAACAATCTCTCGGGAGATCTTAAAACACTGTACTCATTAATTCTATAATTTCATTTTATTTACTAAAATAGTTTAGTTTGGTTTGGTTTCTTAGTTTAATGGCATATCAACCTTGAGGGTTATTTAATGCCAAAGCCATCGTTGTAAAAGAACAGTAGTGGTACTATTTAACTATTGGAGGGACGGGGTTCATGCTTTTCCCAATGGTATTAGTCTGAAAGTGAACGTAACTAGAGTTCGAATTCACTTACTACGATGTCGCAGTCCAGTATGTTAGCCACTACGCCACGGAGACTACCTCCACCAAATTAGTAGATCTCTGTTGTTATCAGAAAAACTGTAACAATTGATTAAGATTAATTTTGAATAAAACCTAGGTTGCAATCTACACAATTCGATAGTTGTACTTTTTAATATGCTGTTGAAATTACACCCTTTACTTGCCACGGTTCTCTTACTTGACGCTAGGGGACACGAAAGGCAATTCTCTCCCGTGTCTGCCAATAGCCACTAAATGGCGTGGTCAAAAGTAAAAAAGGAAAGCGCCGAAGTCAAATTCTCTTTCTTACTTTCCCAGCCTCGATAAAAGTAACAACGCACCAAAAAGCACCCTATCCACGTACAGGGTGCTTTGAGCCCCATAACAATTCGTGCCGCATGGTACACTATAACATGCTTAACCTGTAAGTCTTCATATTCTTACTCAGAACCAGTTACATATCATAGTAAAGATTTCCCCTTCCATATAAAGACATTCTTATTTATTCTTCTGCAGTATTTCTATTCTGTTAAGTTTGTACAGGAATCATTACTTCCTCTTGAGTTGTTCTCGCATTTATTCTGTAAGAGGAAACGATATTTAACCAGTCGCTCCTCTACAGCATGGGTTCCCAACCTTTTTCAGTTCACGGCCCACTTTGAAACCAGATTTTTTTTTGTGGCGGCATGAAATTATTATAATAGAAAAAATATTTCCATTTTTACATAAGATATTTATTAAATCAAAATACAACCATATTGACGCACACACTTTATCTAAACTACATGTACTTTTCAGTTCTAATTTGTGTCCTTAGTAATAGTCAAATTTATTAAAATCTATGCCCAAGACAAATTTTTCCGTTTTAATTTTGACGGCGATTTGCAATTTTAACCGCTTTAAGTTCATTATCTTATTCAATTGGCATATAGGGGCGTATCAGGGGCGTAAATATCTCCCCACTCTCCCCTACCATGAATTGGTTGACATCTTACTTTCTAGAAAATATAAATTTCCCACATATATGATTGGATTTTGTATATAAAAAGTATGCTCTGAAATGATATAGTATTATAATATTTCCTTGGCCCACCTGAAATTTGCTGTGGCCCATTTTGGCCATAGGTTGGGAACCACTCCTCTACAGCACTAAAAATAGGCAAGTACTTTAGCAGTAAATTCAAACACGACGAACAATAAGAAACGGATGCGAAAACTTACATTTAAAAAATTGGTATATCGTAGTGTTGAAAGTTCTTCGTTGACTGATTTGGTCGTAGCAGGGTCAAAAACTCTGTTGTGTGTCGGAAAGTTTGATCGCTAACGGTTCTGTATGTGACATCAACTGCTTGCGTAATGCATAGTTATTCCTCATTTATTTCAGGTGATCGGTTCCGATTTGGAAATTTTAGCTTTTTTGGCGGGCATGTACTCGGTGACCTAAACTCTGGAACTTTTTGGAATTTAACGGCACGGACGTTATAGCAAGCATACCACATGACTTGCCCTATCCAATCAGATTCCAGAAATTACTTAATTAATTTTGGAGCCCCGTTTTTACAAAATTGTGAAAAGTTTTTTTTAATAAGATAGAATTTATTTGTTGGTGCGTCTTTCATGTTTCGCTCATTGGTCGTAAATTTATAGGAATTTATCCTATACCTTTTAGAGTCTCATCTATGGGTCAAATATATCTGTTTGAAAATGATAAGTATTATATAGGAATACTTGAAACAATATAACTGCAAATCATTAGTATTAGGAATAGTTGAAAATATATAACTGTGTGCAACAAAACAAAAAACAAAAAAACAAAAAACGATTATTATCAAATACTAGTTTAAAAGCCGCTATATCGGGCGGCATTCAAGCTAGTTTCTGTGTGTGTGTGTGTGGGGGGGGGGGCTCTTAATTGGTCCTTCGGTCCAACAATGACACTTCAATGCATTGAGTACATATATAGATTTTTAAATTGTTATCGTACAAAAAAAAAAAATCATCGGAAAAATCACACTAAGACTTGGGAATCTAAAATTTCAGGAATGTGGATCCGGATTTGGGCCGGAATGTTTTTAATTTGTTCACGGAGTCGGCCTGATTTCAAAATGGTATGATATGTTGGGCTATGGCCTTTAGGAGTAAAGTTGAAAAAAAACAACAAAAAACAAAGAACTGACACACTGATATTCGCATTTATTAGAGATGAATAGTTACTTGAAACCACGTAATCTCTCTCTCTCTCTCTCTCTCTCTCTCTCTCTCATAATATATATATATATATATATATATATATATATATATATATATATATAAAGGGCAGTTATGTGTATGCATGTATGTGTGTATGCCCGGAGGAAACTACGATATATATACACATTCACTATCACCAGATCTTGGTTTTTGAGCAAAATAATGAAGATTTGATTTATATTCATGAAGATAATTAGGAAATAAAATTTGAATCGTAACTGCATGGATTTTTTTGCATTTAATATTATAAATAGGAGACACTGGTTTTTCTTTCCAAGGTGTCTAACACCCCACAAGGCTGGATCTACGCAAGGTCTTTTTTATGTGGAGATTTTGATGGGGCATCCTGCGAGGTTCCAACTCACGATTCAGTAATAATGGATCTGTGAGACTAACTTTTTTGCCCACCGGGTTGTTGCTTCTCGTTGTGTATAAATAACCGTCTGCTAGCCAACTTGCTAACCATTAAACTGCCGCGAGGCATCCATTATAATTTAGTAAGCTTTGCTTAATTTGTCACAAGGCTAAAATTATCGGGCACCCAGTGAGAATCTAACTTACTAAAAATGGTCTCATTTTCTGCTAGCCAACTTGTTAACCATTGTACCACACAAGGCGCCCATGAAATGTAAATTGTTGGTACCAAATGAGATCAATTTTTTGTTGAAGAAAAGGAGAGAGAAAGGGAGTGAGTCGATGGAAAACAAAAGAAAGAAAAAAAGTAAAAACTATGATAGAGAGAAGGTAAGAAAGAATCAGTTAATGAGTGGAGTGAAGAGAGAAATCGGGAATGTATAACAGCGCACAGAGAGAGAGAGAGAGAGAGAGAGAGAGAGAGAGAGAGAGGAGAGAGAGAGAGAGAGAGAGAGAGGGGGGGATAAAAGAGAACAAAGAGGAAAGAGTGAGTGGAAGATAGAAGGCCAACATTGTTAAATGCTATCTAAGAACAGTGGCAAACATTACAACGATAACTGCAAAGAACGAGGAGGTGGAAATAAACAAAGAAAGAGGGGGAAAAAGATGGAGTCGAGGTCGGATGTTAGTGTGAGTGTGTGTGGGACGGGGGAATGAAGGCTGGAGGTTGCGAGAGGAGCCTGACGGAGGGAAGAGGAAACGACCTCAAACGAGGGTTCACCAAGTGCAGAAGAGGTCACCTATGAACTTTCGGTGGATCGCACTGTGGATTAGTCGTTGAGGACAAAAAAACAAAAAACAAAAACAAAAAACAAAAAAAAACAACAAAAAAACGATGGGAACAAATTCTAGAAATCGGAGTTTTTACAATGATGACAGCTCGTTGTATGATGTGTGGGGTCAGAAGAAGAAACGGTGAGTTCTGGGAGGGTGGGGTTGTTGGTGGGTTGGCGATCCATTTTGGTTTAGGGGTCGACTCGAAACAATAGATCGCAGAGTGCACTCAGTGACAAAGGTTAAACGGGAATATATCTAATAACAAAACCTGCAATGAAGTAAGTAAATGAACATTGGATAAACAGTCAATTATTGCTAATACAATCTGACCCCTACAGTACCTGTTATTGATACCCGTTTGAATCATGTGGGTATTGCAAATGTTCACTACCCTTCACTCTTTACCCAGTGCATCTCGTACCAGTGAAACCAGACAAAAACAAATTTTGCAGTAAAATCTGGTGGTAAAATTAGAAAATAACCGCTCGTGGGAAAGATGGCCCGGTTAAAATTTTGCGGTAAAATCTGGTGGTGAATTTAGAAAATAACTGCTCATGAGAAAGAAGCCCCGGTTAAAAATAATAAGTTAATGTATGCATTTACCAAACCCCTCCGCTACAGACAGGATGTGACACAAAGTCAATTTTTAAGCGCAGCTGGTTTGAATTCAGAGTTTCCTTCCCTTCGTCTAGTTGTTAACTAACCCAGTCTGCCCTACTATTTACTATTTTAAAGCATGCGGATTCATGTCTTTCTCAAAGGCATGAGTGAAGAGAAACGTTAAACAGCTTTGTCCTGGATTTGAACTCAGGTCACTGATACCATTTCTAGAACGTCAATTTATGTATTTACCCAACCCCTCCGTCACGGGCTGGATACGAGACAAAGTCAATTTTTAAATGCAGCAAAGATGGTTTGAATTTAGAGTTTCCTTCTCATAGACTGATTGTCTGCCCTACGATTTACCGATAGCTGATGGGGCAAATAGATTCACGTTTTTCCCAAAAGCCAAGATTTGAAATAGGGTTGTCGATTCCAATTTCCCACAACTATAACCGTTACGCTAAGTGATTACGGCATTATATGATGTGTACCATTTTTTAATAGTGTTTTCAATGGGTTTAGGGTACGCTGACGACGAACGTCCCTGTTCCAGAGAGACGATGCAGATTTTTACTCAAGGCCATTCTTTATATATATATATATATATATATATATATATATATATATATATATATATCCACCCCCTCTCTCTCTCTCTTTCTCTCTCTCTCTCTCTCTCTCTCTCTCTATATATATATATATATATATATATATATATATCAGTCGGTAGAGCGTTCGGCTAGAAACCACAAGGTTTCTAATTCGATACCGGCCCTCGCCAACTCAGCGTATGAGTAGCTCAGGGATCTGTGCGGTAAAGAAAGGAGCTGATGGTAGGTGTGGCGCTCCACCTCAGACGCTGAAAAACAATCTCCTTGGTCTAGCACAAGTGAAAAAGGGATAGACTCCCTCGCTGATTGGCTGATACCGACAACTTTAAATTTTACTTTTTATATATATATGTTTGAGACCAATTCGGAATTAACACATTAAACTGTAAACATAACCATAATAAGAAAGACAACAACGGTCAATATTGCATAGCTCTTACCCTTATCTTCAGGCTCTATATTACATAGCCCTTACCCTTATCTTCAGGGTTTATAGTGCATACTCCATTACCCTTTACTTCAGTCTATATTATATAGCCCTTGCTTTTGCATTCAGTGTCTATATTGTATAGATCTTACTCTTACCTTCAGGGTATGTATTACATATCCCTTCTCTTACCTTCAGGCTCTATATTGCATAACCCTTACCCTTACCCTTATCTTCAGAGTCTATATTGCATAGACCTTACTCTTATCTTCAGGGTCTATATTGCATAGTAGTTATTCTTACCATCAGGGTTTATATTACATAACCCTTACCCCTACATTCAGGGTCTATATTGCATAGCCCTTTCTCTTACATTCAGGGTCTATATTGCTTAGCCTCTACCTTTTCCTCCCGGGTCTATATTGCATAGCTGTTACCCTCACCTTCAGAGTCAATATTGCATAGCCCTTGCTTTTATCTTACGGGTGTATATTACGTGGCTCTTACCCTTACCCGCAGGGTTTATATTGCATAGCATTTACCCTTATCTTCAGGGTATATATTGCATAGTACTTACCTCCAGGGTCTATATTGCATAGCCCTTACTATTACCCCAGGCTCTATATAGCAAAGCCCTTACTCTTACTTATAATCGGCTTCATACACTAGATCGCCATAGCTGTTACTTATTCTGTTATTTTAACCCTTTAAATTTTTTTTTATCCGCCAGCGGCAATCTCTTTTGTTCTTATCTCTGTTCTGTCACCGCAGTCCACTCGTCGCCATATTGATCTAGTCGCTTCTCCCACTGTTCCTCGATGTTGGAATAAAACAAAGCATACACCTTCTTATGCATAAGTTTTGCCTTTATTTCTCGACGATGACATTCTATCTTACCAAATGGCCGAGGAAGTCAGAGCGTGTTGAAAGTGTTCTATTCTAGCCGACATATTCTGAATAACGATACTTCGTTTCTAAACTTCAAGTACCGTTGATAACGTGACTTTCGTCCAAACGAAGGCCACGTCCACATACAAGCCCTGGGTCATGGCCGATCAATCAAATCGCTACCTGTCAATAATAGATTACACTAATCTATTATGTAACACAACAACAAAAACTGCTAAGTATTTGCAATGCTCTGTGCACATTTTTAAGCTCCCTGGTAAAATCATGAGTTATGGTTGATTTTAACGGCATATCAACCTGTTGTGGTTATTTTATGGCTAGAGGTTAGGGAATCACATTCATTATACGTTTATATTTATCAATTCTTTTTGTTTAGCTGTTTTTAATAGTTTTTTTTTGCACTCGGTTATGAGATATACAGAATTCCTATCTAATACAGTTAACTGCACTCAGTTGTGTGGTTTTGAGTACTCATATCTAATACTAACAATTCATACACAATTATATGGTTTCAAGTAATTACTTCTATTTAATAATAATCATTTGTTTAAACACAGTTATATGGTTTTAAGTAAATAATAATAATCCTTAGTAAATAATCAAGCTTTAGATAACTATTCTTAATATAAATATTTTTTTGTTGTGGTTATTTCATACCTAGAGGATTGGAAATTGTGTACATTGTATGTTTATATTTGCATTTTTTGTGTAGTTGTTTCTTGCCCATAGGTATATGATAGAAAGTAATCTTATTTAACACAAGAAATTACACACAGTTGTATGATTTCAAGTATTCCTATCTAATACTAATAATTTATGCACAATTATATGGTTTCAAGTAACTACTTGTATTTGATAAAAATCATTTGTTTGCACACCGTTATATGATTTCACGTATTCTTACTAATAATTTTCTAATAATTTTCAAATAATTTTCTTACTAATAATTTTCAAACGGATCTATTAGATTGGACTCTAAGAGGTACAACTGCTCCAGGTAGAACTGGGAGTAATGGCAATGAATGGGCACTCCACATTCCCCAGATCTCCAGAACTAGTTTCACCAACATATGCTGATTAGTGTAATACCAAGGGCATCCCTTTTTGGGTGGTCTTGCTCCACTGCAGGGGATACAGTAAACGTATTCTACGCTTCGCCGACAGGATGGTTGTCGAAACATGTTGAGTAGATCTATAAGCTGATCACTTTGAGAAGTCCGTGATTTAGATTACATGATTTCATAAAATATGAACCTCTCTGATTCTAATGCCACCCATTGAGACCGATTCGGAATTAACACATTAAAGTGTAAACATAACAACAACAACAAAGACAACAACGGTCAATATTGCATAGCTCTTACCCTTACCTTCAGGCTCTATATTAGATAGCCCTTACCCTTATCTTTAGGCTCTATATTACATAGCTTTACGCTTACCCACAGGGTCTATATTGCATAGCCTTTACGCTGGTTAAATCGAACTTAACGGATCTAAATTCCACCATCGTATGTCACCTCGCCGGAAAAAAACAAAAACAAAAATCAGGGATACATGGCCTAGTGGATAAAGGAGTTAGGTTAAGGCAGTTCTAATTGACAGTTATCACTCCCAATTACGACAAGAAGGTTCCCGAGTTCGAAAAGAAGGTGCCCGAGTCAGAAAAGAAGTTTCCCGAGTCCAACAAGAAATAGCTGAAGAAAGCCGGAGAGCACATCGGCCGAAATGTTGTACAGATAACAATGAAGATGAGGACAATAGTCCGAATAACGCAGATAATACTAAAAATCAGGGAATTAACCGAATTTAATGAAATTTTCGATGTTGATATATTAATGAATAAAAAAATATAATTTATCAGTTATTTTATATAAAAACTTTTACATTTTTTCAGGTCAGTTAACTTTGAACCACGTATCTTTAAGAATCTGTGTTACGCCTCAAAGACACGTGGTTTAAAGTTAACTGACCTGAGTTTCTAAATAAAATAACTGGTGCATTATATCTTTCATTCATTAATATATAAACACTGAAAAATTCATTAAATTCGGTTAATTCCCTCAAGTCCGTTAAATTCGATTTAACCCTTACGCTTACCCTCCGGGTTTATATTGCATACCCCATACCCTTTACTTCAAGGTCTACATTGCATAGTATTTACTCTTACCTTCAGGGTCTATATTACATAACCACCTGATTGCTACCTTTTCGCATCCTCTCGGATCTTTTCACTCTTCCACATGGAGTGATGATACCGCTCACTATTGGTTACAGCAGTTGTAAACAGTAACTATGTCCGTATTTTAATTACAGTCACAATTTAACTCTCTCTCTCTCTCCTCTCTCTCTCTCTCTCTCTCTCTCTATATATATATATATATATATATATATATATATATATATATAATTGGGAAGAAAACAAATGAGCGTTTATTTTTTCTGTAAAGCGGTGCTATAATTTTCATTTTAAACATTACAGTGGCGTAACGGTTATCATGGTAGAAAATGGACTCGGCAAGGCAAGTACTTTAATACACTCATAGCGGCTTTCCCATCACTGCGATCCCGCCGTAAACCGCTAGCAGTGGCTCTCGCACGTGTCACTTGTTTACACTGAGAAATCACCACGTGAAACAATAGAATGAATTCTTAGGTGAATAGATAGTTAACATTGAAATATCCCATCATACAGGTAAAAAAAAAAATTAAAAAAAAATACCAAGAAAATTTGATACAGCCGTAGGGTCAATTTGGTAGGCAAAGAGTTAAATCCGGGACATAGGTACGACATGTCGGCTGAAACCGAAGAATACACTGACTGCACCTCTGCAGATGGGTAAAACCCCCCAATGGGGTCACCTGTTGGCCGTGGGAGACGACCCGTGAATCTTAAGGACGGATTCTTGCTGGGTGAGCAGTCCATGACATGCAACGCTCCACTCAGACCCTTACTCAGGCTAGACATGCGGTCGGAGAACCCTCTCTTCAATCAATCGACTGGTCATGTCAAGCCCTAGCATCTATATGACTATCCCAGAATATTTGCCCTTATGGCACCCTCCAATCCCTTTTTATCATATATGTGCTAGAAGGCGTTGGTCGAGGGTTTTAGTGTCCTGGATATGATGTTAAACTGCATCTAATGGTGAAGTTTCAATTTTGGAGCTTTGGGGAGTGAGGAGTACGTCTTTATTGCCATTACTTCCGTAGTACACTCTGACCCAGAGTGGTAGTACCTATCATATTCTTCATACAGCTCTGTCCAGGCTTGTTCCATGATCCAGGCGCGAATCCATTGAAAAAAAAAAAAGAAGAAAAGAAAAACTTACAGTCTGTAACTTGACAATTAAATGGTGCCATTTGCACTCGACAAAAATCAAAGAAGTTTGGAACCGTTTTTTATGCCTGAGTTCGCACATTGGTAAGGAATTTCCCTTCAACAACGACAATCAGTATTCAAAGATCAGGTTTCGAGCAAATGTATGATGTTTTTATAATATCAATTTTAAATTCGATTACGGTGAATAAGTTTCAGGAAATTTACTTAATAACGAACTTGGTCAACTTTTCCCGCATTCGAAATTAGTACGAGCGACCTAATACAGTGGTGCTTTGATTTACGAGTGCCCCGGTTAAATCGAACTTAACGGACCTAAATTCCACCATCGTATGTCACCCTGCCAAAAGTTTAAAAAAATACCAACAATCAGGGAATTAATTGAATGTGATGAAATTTTCAGTGTTGATATATTAATGAATAAAATATATAATGCACCAGTTATTCTATTTGAAAACTTTCATATTTTTTCAGGTCAGTTAACTTTGAACTATGTATCTTTGAGAATCTGTGTTACGCTTCAAAGATACGTGGTTCAAAGTTAACTGACCTGAAGAAATATGAAACTAGTAGATCAATAAATAATTTATCAGTCAAGAGTGGTTTCCCTTTGTTTATGTTGGAGTTATAGGAAATAACCACAATTTGTTTCGTTTCTGCTGCACATCGTGTTATATAAGGTCATATACCCCATCGTCTAATATCGTCGGGTATATACATGAGAGAGGAAACTCCAGAGAGAGAGAGAGAGAGAGAGAGAGAGAGAGAGAGAGAGAGAGAGAGAGAGAGAGAGAGACAGACAGACAGACAGACAGACAGTTGAGACTTACTTGTTTGTTACTTGTTCCTTCCTGCTTCGGCTATGGTCGTCATCTTGTCGTATTCTACTTCTTTGGCCGGTCGTCATCTTGTCTAGTCTCTTCTAAGTTCTTCTAAGGGCTTATTCTGGGCTAACTCTTTTCCTCATGCAATTAATTAACCACAAGACTTTTATCTTCATGATCACGATTTATTCTGCCCATGTTCTTATTCGCCGAGCGGGAGGATAAATCTCGCAGTGGCACGTCTGCCCTGCGACCATCCCTGGCTGAAACTAAAATCTAACTCTAGTCGCGTGTTTCTCGTGACGTGTTCTCTAGGGGTCAGACGGGGTTATAACCAACTGGTAGTTTTCCATTCAATCTACCCGCCTATGCTTTAACTCCAACGATCCTATTTCAAACTAACTAACTAACGTCAATTTTCAACAGAATTCAATTTCCTTTCACCATTTTAATCTACGCATCTAAATCTATCAGAAAAGCCAATAAAATAGACACCTTAAATTATCACGAAATTGGTCATTTTCAGGCACCATAAGTAATTATTTCTATTTAATAATAAGCATTTGTTTGAACACAGTTATATGGTTTTAAGTAAATAATAATAATCCTTAGTAAATAATCATAGTTTTAAGTAAATATTCTTAATACAAATATTTTTTGTTTTGGTTATTTCATGCCTAGAGGATAGGAAAGTGTGTACATTGTATGTTTATATTTGCATTTTCTTGTGTAGTTGTTTCTTGCACACAGGTATATGATAGAAAGTAATCTTATTTAACACAATAAATTACACACAGTTATATGGTTTCAAGTATTCCTATTTAATACTAATAATTCATACACAATTATATGGTTTCAAGTATTCCTATCTAATACTAATAATTCATACACAATTATATGGTTTCAAGTATTCCTATCTAATACTAATTCCTATCTTACATAGATTATGTAAGGGGTTTATATCTCCTCCAATTCTCCGAATTGAGCACTTTCTTTGGCATCAATGAATTCTACACATTGAAATCTATCAGAAAATCTATAAGAAAAGCCAATAAAATCGATACCTTGAATTTTTACGAAAATAGGTAGCCTTAAAAAGACAATTTTAGCGGATCTTTGAAGCCTCATATTTCCGTCAATTCTCAACAGAATTCAATTTCTTTTTACCATTTTAATCTACGCATCTAAATCTATCAGAAAAGCCAATAAAATAGACACCTTAAATTTTCACAAAATTGGTCATTTTCAGGCACTATAAGGGGGCTTTTAAGGGCTCATATCTCCACTTATTCGCCGAATTGAGCACTTTCTTGTTAATAATTTATGCTACCACATAGATTATGTAACAATTGGTCCTGTGTCAATTGCGCATTCTTCATAGACTGCTCAGACTAAACAGATTTGTGAGGGAAAGTCCCGGTGGCGTAGTGGCTAAAGTGCTGGACTGCGACATCGTAGTAGGCTCTATTACGCCCATTTTCGGACTAATACCTTTGGGAAAAATATGACTACCCCCATTCCCCCAGTTATGGGCTAAATAGTATCACTACTGTTCTTCCAACACGACTGGTAAGCCATGTATGTTTTTTGAACATTAGTCTAGTTTAAACACCTACACTCACACTTATTCACGCTTAAAAAAAACCTCAGTATTTTTATTTTTAATCTTTATTTGTATAACAGAGAGAGAGAGAGAGAGAGAGAGAGAGAGAGAGAGAGAGAGAGAGAGAGAGAGAGAGAGAGAGAGAGAGAGAGAGAGAGAGAGAGAGAGAGAGAGAGAGAGAGAGAGAGAGAGTGTGTTAAAGAAGCGAGAAAATAAACCCCGAATATTTTCTCTACTACTTTATCATCTTCCGTTTTCATTTCGGAAATAATACTAACTTAGACAACACTAAAGTCATACTAATGTCCTGATGAAGAGTTTATAACAAACCGAAACGTTTTAACGTCGACTTCACCATCTACAAATAAATTTATCTATTAGAATACTTTGTTTATTTCTTATATATATATATATATATATATATATATATATATATATATATATATATATATATATATATGCACTTGTCCCAATACTAAATTCCGTAAAATACTCAATGACAACACTACCATTTTAGAACAAAACCTGTAAACAAAGACTAAAGATTTTAGCAGCCCTGCATATTAGATATAAAAATCTTAAACTAAACAAAATAAACTTTGATAATAGCACTAATGTTCTAAAATGCCTGTAACTACATTAACAATTTATACAATAATAATAATATTAACACTAATAATAATAGGGGAAACAATGATGATAATAACAATAATGATAACACTAATAATAGTAACAACAACAATAATTAGAATAAAATAAAATAAACACAACCTCTATATAAATAGAGTAGCGGAATGAAACAACCCATTGTTGTATGGTTTATGAACTACCATTGAAGATGGCCCGCAATAGGGCGGAAAGTACTAGGGAAATTACCTATAGCAAATATATCAGCCAATTTTCGCCAGATATAATTAGATCAATCCGGCAATTTTAAAGGACAAAGAACAAAATTTGCAGACAAAAAATGGCTGCATTGTTTAATAAATATATATATATATATATAATTATATATATATATATATATATATATATATATATATATATATAATGTCAACCCTTCTCAGGTTACTCAATACCGAAGACAGTCTTTAAAAAAAAATAATTATATGGTTTCAAGTAACTTATGATAATCCTTAGTTAAAAAATAAACCTAAACCTAAAAGTTACTATTCTTATTACAAATGGTCTGCACACAGCTGTCTGGTTTCATGCATTCCTATCTAATACTAATAATTTTCAAATAGTTCTACTTGACCCATAGATGGGGCTCTAACGGATACTACCACTCCACGGCAGAGTGAACCTTGGAGCCATGGAAATAAATGTCTACTCCACACTTCCCAGAGCTCCAGAATTAGAGTGTCATTTCATTTTTGGTGGGGGGTCCTAGCCCACTACAAACGATGTAGTCGGCTTATTTCAAGCCTTGCCGACAGGACATTTTTTAAAAACTTTTTTGAAACGGAATGAGAGAAGAGAAGAAGAATAAAAACAAGGTACTTGAGTGGAATTATCGGATTTGTATTCAAAGAAAAGCTGAGAACAATTATGAAATTTGAGAAACGGCGACCGTTTGTTCGCAGCCATTTTAAGTACCAGCAAATCTTTGCTCAGAACGCTAAAATTCTATTGCCATGCCATTAAATATAAACATTCACACATGCACGTTATTTTCTTGGTAAAGATATACAACAAGTTTCGTTTTGTTTTGTTAACCCTATGAAACAATGTTCTAGACAATATTTCAGACACATGTTACTATAGATAGATATAGTGTTGTGGCTTAGACCAGCATCTGGTTAGTTTACAGATGCAGCTTTTTAGATCATCATTTGTAACTGAACACAGAATCAGATGAAATGGCCGAAAACGTCGAGAAAACAGTCGTTGTAAAAAAAAATGCCTCCAGCGATAAGTTGTAACAAATATAGTTTATTCTCAGCAATAGCAGTGCTTCGCGTTAACACAGACTTGGTGAAGGGCAAGTTATTGCATCAGGGATCTTGGCTAGTTTGTACACGTTGGCTGGTTATCTTACATTAATCATTTGTAGATTCTGCTTCATCTATGTCAGTCTGGGGTGAACAATTAATTGATACATACTTACGGGATATATTTTTACACTCACCAGAGAACTTAAGTCTGTAAACAACAACAGTGAAATTTCAATAATTGTCTCCCCTACAGTGCTCTACCATGGGAATTGGGCGCATATATATATATATATATATATATATATATATATATATATATATATATATATATATATATATAGTGTACAATACGTTTAAGGTGCAATTGTTACCATTGGATTCGAGGCAGCATGCTTCATCACGACAACGCACTTATGAAGAAATACTTGGAATGTTCATGCGTTTTATATAATCCAAAGATCAAGGCAAGAAATTTCCCTTACGACGTAGTAGCTTTCCAATTGCCGTAATTTGCAGAGCTCAATGTGTTCTCTTTTTGTCAGAGTCATAGAGCAAGTTTGTACCAGGAAAAAATAACAAAGAAGATTTATGTTGTTAGCTTTATATACTATTTCAGGGAACCTAGAGGAATTCCTCTGTGTTCCCTGAAATAGGCTATAATATATATAGTCTATATATATATATATATATATATATATATATATATATATATATATATATGTGTGTGTGTGTGTGTGTGTGTGTGTGTGTGAACTTATGAGAAGACTTAATTCTGGTGAAGGTTTTTTCTATTGAAATTCCTTTTATTTGTAAAATCTGTCTGAAGAGGCTAGACTCATTTTGAGTTTCTGGTCGAAATAAATATTATAACAGATGACGGTTTGTTAAGTTTTTCTTCCTTTGAAAATTAAATATTGCTCTGTATATAATTGATTTATTGGTTATCATACATTGCGCTCTCTTAGGGATTAATAAAAATCCTTGTACAAATATATGTTTGCACCTACAAGAACACCCAGTATGGTTGTAAAGTGAGATTTCGATGATCCCAAATAGAATCATCCCTTACTTACCAGTCATTTGGGTTATCTTACGCACACACACACACACACACACACACACACACACATATATATATATATATATATATATATAATATATATATATATATATATATATCTGTTAGCGCTTTCAAGCTGGTGGTTTTCCTTAGACAGAAATGTTAATGTTTAACGACAGATTATATATGGTAATTAAGTCTACAAGTTTTTGGCGTTGGTTTTATTCTAGGTTGACCTGGTCATTACAAGCTTGTCCCTCCAGGAAGGCCATGTGCGGAAAAGCGTGTGGGAGAGTGGCACTTTTATAGCTTGAGATAAACCCTTTGTTCTTTTGTTTTTTCCTCCATCATTACATGGAAATAATTCTAAGTATTTCTGAAGAAAGCCAACAGCTTGAAAGCAAATTCAGAAAACGGAAATATAGCAGGAACAAGTTTTTTTTACGAAAGATTTATAACAAACTATATAAACTGTACCGAGAAAAACTTCTTGTACCCCGCCATATATATATATATATATATAATATATATATATATATATATATATAATATATATATATATATACAAGACTTCACCATTTAAAATAGATTATCCTTTTGGAACACTTTGTTTTTCTATATATATATAATATATATATATATATATATATATATATATATATATATATATATTAGGTGTTTTCCTGAAAGCGCAGACAGAAAAATGAAAATATAGCAAGAACAATGTTTTATTTTCAACAGAATTTATAATAAAATATATAAATTGTTCCAAATATATATATATATATATATATATATATAATATATATATATATATATATATTAGTCAGCTGCAGACCCCGTGTTTCGGCGCATCGCGTCTCCTCAGTGTGGCTAAACTTAACGGACTACCTCCGGTCGGGATAGAAACTCGACCGATTTTTCATCAGTCAGGGTTCTTAAGCCCGCTCATCAGCTGACAAGGGGTAACATTTAACTGACCAGTCGCTAGAGAGCTCATATCCGTTTAATAGGAGAATCTTGCAATTTAATCTTAATTCGCGGCCGACAGTCATATTTTCCTTGGAGATATAGGGCTCAACAATTCATGCACACATTTTCACTTAAAAACTGAATTGAATCGATTATTTGAGGTCAAATTTTTGTTTTAGTCGAAAAGTCGCAACATAATAAATATCAATAAGAAAGCAAAATAATATTGCACGTACAAGTAATTTTTAATACATTTTATACATTAAATTAACCCGAAAATCTATGAAATCCAATGTTGCAAAAGACAATTAACAAAACATGTCATTAAAAGTTTAAAAAAAAAGTTTACTAGTTTCTTCTTAGAAATCAATAGCTAAAAAAACAAAAAAAAAAAAACATTAAATACACTATTTACAGAAAAATTACCAACTTGTTGGTATTTATTTAAATAAAATAGCCTTTTTTTGTTTCAAACACGCAGGAAAACTAAAATGCGCAAAAAAACTATTGCGTCTTTTTTTTGTTTGCTTACAAAAATCAGTGGAAAATATGTTTAAATATAAGGTGGCCGAGATTGATAAACAAAAACTTACAAAAAATCAGGGAATATCTGATTTTAATAAAATTTTCTGTGTTGACTTATAAATCAATGAATACTTCAATCAAAATGATTCAATTGAAATAAATCGAAATTCTTTAAAATGAATATTACCGTACACTCCACTCATAAGCATTTAGAGTAACAATTTATATACCTAATTAATAGATAAAATTCCTTTAAAATATAAATCGCAAAATTTCAAGTTTTAAATTTCATATTTTTAGATTCTAAAAACAAATCTTATTTAATAACAAACTTACTTTAATGCGGTGATGTAATAATTATTTAAGTTTAAAAGTTAGGCCAACACCCTCTTAAACAGGACAAATATCGATGTATAATTTTTAAACTTATAATCTAAAAGAAAAATTGTATTTCATAAACACCAGAGTAAAAAAATCTTTAAAAATTGTTTTGTTTTATTTTTTACATTTAATTTTCAGATTTTCGGTACTCATTTTCTTCCAAAATCGTTCCTTTAAATTTTTTTTCTATTTTACACTGTAATTAGTTTCAATTATATATAACCCACAGATATTTTGCGCTCCAAAAATAAGGGGTGAGATCAAAGTTAAGTGATCTGAAAAAAATCAGAAAGTTTTTAAATAAAATAACTGATGCATTAAAAAGAACTAATTTATTGATAAATAAATACTGAAAAATTCATTAAAATTGGATAATTCATAGATTTTTGGTATTTTTTTCAATCAGAGTTCAACCAAAATTGAGAACTCAGACGTACATATAAAGATTTGCGTATATATTTTTACACTAGCTATACCCAAAATGGGCCTAAAATACGTTTTTGACAAAATTACTTTAGCCCCCCCCCACAGAAAATAATTTACCAAAAATCAGGGAATTATCGGATTTTAATACAATTTTCAGTGTTTATTTATCAATGAATGATATTTATAATGCATTATTTATTTTATTTCAAAACTTTCTAATTTTTTTCAGGTCACTTAATTTTGACACTCCCTTATGTTGGGGTCGTAACATTTTTTCGAGTTGGTCTTATAGTTTTCTAATTACAGTATAAATAAAGAGATAAAAGTCCTAAGTTATGAATAGAAAAAAAAATTACGGTGGCTTTTCTATGAGAAAATAAGTACTGAAGATCGAAAAATAAAATGTAAGAAAATAATAAATAGCTAATTTTTTGGAGATTTCTTTTTTACTCATTTCGATAATTATTTAATTGGCTATTATCTTATAAAAGAAAAAAATATACATCGATATTTTTCTGCTTAAAGGGGGGGGGATACATTTTCAATCGAGTTTTTCTTCAAAGAGTATACTTTGATGTAATAAAATAAGGCTTGCATTAAATAGATATTTATTTCTAGAATCTAAAAATATAACATTTTAAACTTAACATCAGGCTTTTCATATTTTAAATGAATTCTATATATTAATTTTTCATAGTAAAATACTAAATTAAAGTTTTCAAATAAAATAACTGATGCATTATAAAATTCATCAATTGATAAATCAATACTGAAAATTTTATTAAAATTGGATAATTACCTAATTTTTGGTAAATTTTTTTGCAATCGCGAATGTTACATTAAAATTGTAAACAAGTCAATAAAACCACTTAAAAAGAACCAAAAATGGCGTCGACGAACAAAATTGACTAAAACAAATTGTTAAATATATTAAAAATAAATTGCTAATTTAATGATATTTTTCTTTTTTAATGGTGGTCATAATGACTACTTATCGTTAAAGACAAAAGTTTGTCCTTAAATAATAGATTTAATTAATTCTAATTCGTTTTTTAAAAACATAGCAGACAATTTTTTGGGTATACCTATTTTACACATACGACGTATTATAAATAAATGAATAAATGGGTACCTCAGTTCGGATATAAGTTTAATTTTGCATTTTTTTTTTTTTACTCATTCAGTCTGATTTTTTTATTACTAATTTGCAGATTTCATATCCGGTCTGATTGTTATAGATTTTATGATTTAAAAACTGCAATGTTACGAACAAGACCAACACGCGCAAACCATAAAATTTCTCAAAATTGCGAGCGTACACATGCCCGTAAGATCAAGATATCAGGCTGGCAAAGCCAGTCTGAGTTCGACCCTAGCCAAGGATAGTTGTTGTGTCTAGCCACACTGAAGAGGCGTGAAACGCTGAAGCGCGTGTCTGTGGATGACTTATTAATATATATATATATATATATATATATTATATATATATAGTGTATGTGTGTTGTTTTATATAACTGAAGGATAAACAAAGAATTTTGTTTTGAATTTTTTCTTTTTCTCCTCGAATCTTAAAACTTAATTGCTTAAAAGTATTTTCAGTTATAAGAAAAAACAAATGTGAAAACCCGGCCCAGAAAAGTTTTCATTTTTGAGAAAAAAAAAAAAAAAAAAACAAAAAAAAACACAAAACAAAAAGCAAAACAAAAGACAAACAAACCAAAAAAAACAAAAAAACAAAACAAAAAAAAAAACAAAAAAAAAAAAAAAAAAAAAAAAGCAAACCAAAAAAAACAAGCAAACTGAAAAAGCAAAAGCAAAAAAAGAATCAAGAGCTACTAAAATGTCTACATTTTTGCGGACCCTTATTTTTACAGTAGTGTCGTGTCAATATGTATCGCCATAGCACAATGGCCGAGAACAATTATGAAATTTAAGTGTGAGCAACCGTTTGTTCGCAGTCATTTTAAGTACTAGAAAATCCACACTCAAAACTGTAAAACTATATCGCTATGCCGCTAAATATAAACATTCACACACGGACGCCATTTTGTTGCCACAGTTATAAAAAAAAAACAAACAAAAACAAATGGGACTTTAAAGAAATGCCTTAAGTACTGCACACGCCCCCCACCGCCCCCAGCATACATCATTATTTTACTAACTTAAATTCCCACCATGTTGTGTGTGGTGGATGTTTAGCATATTACGATTACCTTTTATCGAATGGATTTTTATGTGTGCTGCTTTTAATTGCCATTTTATGAGAAGGAGTGAACCAAATGGCGGTAACCAGATTGTGGCGTTAGAGCCGAGGTTACCCGGTATGAGGGACCGGCACGATACTGATGTGGTTGGCTGTGTGAAGATCTAAAAGATCGCAATACTTACTAGGATTCAGAGTTTTCCTTCACCCAGACCTGCTGCCATACTAAAGTCAGAGAGCTCAATCTGCCATGCTATTTGCCTATAGCTGGCGGAAGGATAGTTAAATTCATATCTTTCTCAAGGGTAGGTATTTAACCGTTAGATATAAATCAACTTTAGGCTTTGACTAATCCATAAGGGGTTGATATGCCGTTAAACAAATAAACCAACCATTTACAAATTCTGTTACCATTCTCCAATTGATTAATTTACGATTTATACAGTTGATTATTATGATAGATGCAGACCCCACACTGTTATTAATTGTAAGTGTTACGATTTTTGTGGCCATCTGTTACGTTTTTATGGACCATTCTTTAGGCTTCAAACAAGAGCGCTTGTCCAGCGGAAATTCTTGGTAAAGAATCTTTGGTTGTGAGTTCCTTCGTCAAGGATTGCAAATGGACGTCTGTTCAGTATCAGTGATTAAGTAGTCAACTAGCCACGCATTATGGTTGCTGGTTGGCGGAGGAATAGACCACGTGATCTCACACAGTCTATAAATTTAGGTGGTGAACTGCAGCACGGTTTATATACACCAAATAATGGAGGCGCGTGGTCTAATGGTTAGAGTCGTAGGATATGGACTCGTCGACCCGAGTTCAATTCCTAGACGAAACTGTTTGAATTTCCCATAGCGCTAATACCCTTGGGAAAGGTATGAATCCAATTCTCCCTCCAGCTATGGGTAAATAGCAGGGCAGGTTAGGCTCTTTAACCTGGCTAGGTAACCAGTCTAAGAGAAGGAAAACTCTGAATTCAAACCTGTTAAACACCGCTTAAGAAATTGATCTTGTGTCGTATCCTGCTCGTGTGGAGGGTTTGGTAAATATATATATATATATATATATATATATATATAATATATATATATATACCAAATAATCCAACATCATCCTTTAGGCTTCAAGCAAGAGCGCTGTCCAGCGGAGATCTTTTGTGTTAAGCAGTGCGCGATGCTTAGTGAAGAATCCTTTGATTGCTCCTTAGTGTCCCTTAATATTGAGTATGATCCTTTGGTTGTTCCTTGGTGCTCCTCAGTCTTGCAAGACCTTCGTCAATGAGTGCAAATAGTCGTCTGTCAATATCAGCCGATTAAATAGTTAACCAACCACGTATTCGGGCTGTTGATTGGCTGAGGTTTAAACCACATGACCTCGCTTAGTCTATAGATTTAAGTAGTGGATCGCAGCACGGCTTATCTACAAAAATATTCCAACAGAAAGTTAGATCATATATATAGATGGGGCTTGATAATTTGTATTATTAAGATTTTTCGGAGCTCATCTTTATTGTTATATACACAACATTTCGGCCGATGACCGAGCTAACATATGTGAATTATGTTAGACATATGGCACAACAGATGTGAGGTTTGAGTTCATACAGTTCTAAGTGATAATCACCTGTAGGTCGAAGGTTCAATCCTGACTACGGGGAAAATAACATAGAATACGTAACATAGTTTAATACTTGTACCCGCTCATGGTTAATGGAATGAGAACAATCTACCACTATGAATAAAAAAAGGGGGTTTCGGTTCGAAGTTCCGTGAAGGCTCCTGCGTTCGACAAGAAGGTTCTCGAGTTCGATGAGAAGGTTCTCGAGTCCGACAAGAAACACCTGAATTAGGCCGGAATGCACATTGGTCGAAACGTTGCCTATATAAAATATAGATGAGGACAACAGTCCGAAAAATCTGAATAATACAAATTATCAAGTCTCAACTCAAAATTTCAGAGAAACCATAAATTTATATATCTATTATTTGTTTAGGACCATATGACCTTTAGGCACCCCTTTTGCGATCTCGATTCATAAGGGAAACTTTTTACATTTACACCGTCAAAGTTCGGTTGCTTGTTGACAGACGATTTTTATAGTTTTTAAAAATGATAAAACTAACCCCCAACCCCTAACCCCTAACCCTAACCCTAACCCCTAACCCTAACCCCTAACAAATGACTGGATTTGGACGGTGTAAGTGAAAAAATATCCTTATGAATCCAAATCGCAAAAGCTCATATGATCCTTTGTTTATTATTTATCAGAATAAAAATAAAAGTATTTCATCTGCTTTTTGTTGCTTTTTCTGACTGAAATAAATCAGCGGTGCCTCGCATGATCATTGTTCGTGATTAAAGAAATTAATGAATCCCTTCAACAAATATATGGGAAAATGTATAAAAAATAGATATATCCATGATGGTTTCACTGTACGCTACTCTACTTCCACAGGACGCCCCATCGTGGTGTAATGGTTAACAAGCTAGTCTCACTGATCTATTACTACTGAATAGCGAGTTCCATCCTCGCTGAAGGCCTTATCACATCTTACTCGCGGTGAACGGGTTGGGTAAATACTTACTACACTACTTTCCTCATCTCTCTATTAGTTTTTCACTTTCTTTTTTACTCCCGCCTTTTCTCTGAATGTTTGAGATGAGGCTTGATGATTAGTATTATCGGGAACCTTTTTGTCGTAATCGGGAGCCATCACGGAACTTTGAACTTAACCCTTTATTCAGTCCACGGGGGTATCCTGTTCTCATTCCGCTAACCATAGCTGGGGTAGAGGCGTTAAGCTGTGTTAATTATTATTCTATGTTACTGTTGCCCTTGACCAGGATTGAACCTGCAGTCTAGAGATAACTGTCATTTAGAACTGTCTTAACCTAACTCCCTTATCCACTAGGCCATGTGTCCAATTGGTTCCTGATTACGACAAGAAGGTTCCCAAGTTCGAAAAGAAGGTTTCCAAGACCGAAGAGAAGGTTCCCGAGTCCGAGAAGGTTCCCGAGTCCGACAAGAAATACCTGAAGAAGGCCGAAGGACACATCGGCCGAAACGTTGTACAGATAACAATGAAGATGAAGACAATAGCCCGAATAACGCAGTTAATACTATTCCCTCTTTATTATAACGTTCTATAACTCAGCCTTCTGTGCATCATTCTGTGTTCTTTCTTTTTTTAAAAAATTCTCTTTCCTTCCAACTTATTCTCCCTTTGCTTTCTTCTTCTGGTATCCCGGGAAGCTAAGAAAAAAATGGCGGCAATTTTTAATTAATTCATTTTCGGGTGAATGGATTTTAGATTTAGTTACAAAGGATGCATCAATTAAAAAGTTTGGGAAGACGAAATCGGTTAAATTGAACTTAACGGACTTAAATTTCACCACCGAAAGAAAAAAAAATACCAAAAATCAGGGAATTAACCGAATTTAATGAAATTTTCATGTTGATATATTAATGAATAAAAGATATAACGCACCAGTTATCTTATTTAAAAAAAAAACTTTTACATTTTTTCAGGTCAGTTAACTTTGAACTACATATCTTTGAGAACCTGTGTTACGCTTCAAAGATACGTGGTTCAAAGTTAACTGATCTGAAAAAATGTAAAATTTTTAAAATAAGATAACTGGTGCATTATATTCTTTATTCATTAATATATCAACACAGAAAATTTCATTAAATTTGTTTAATCCATGATTTTTGGTATTTTTTCTTTCATCGGGTGACATACGATGGTGGAATTTAGGTCCGTTAAGTTCGATTTAACCATGAAATCTTTTTTCAAACTCAGATAACGACTTAACTTTAGACCAGGATTTCACTGTTTCGATCCTCGTGTGAGCTAGTATTTTTACAGTTCAAAGTAGTTTTGATTAACGAGAAGAGGGCTCTTTTGCTTTAAATTCAGTTTTCCTTTTCTTAGACCGGTTGCCTAGCCAAGGTTAAAGAGCCCAGGTTGCCCTACTATTTACCCATAGATGGAGGGAGAATAGTTGGATTCGTACCTTTCCCAAGGGTATTAGCGCTATGAGAAATGCAAACAACCGCGTCTAGGATTTGAACTTGTTTCGCTGTGTCCATATCGTACGACGGTAACCATTACATCATGCATCTCCAGTTCGAAGAAAGAAAGAAATTGAATTCAGTATCTTAGACACTTTGGGCCAAGTTCATCATCATCATCATCATCACATCATCATGGCACGGATATCCATGACAATCTCTCGCCAACCGCTTATCATTTATTGCCGCCGGTACGTTCTATGTGTAGCATCCGGTATCTACGCAGAGCTGGTTAATGTAGTCTTTGCTGGACAGCCCGCACTGGCGTTCCCATATGCTGGCTTCCGCGGGAGTTCGTCCTTGCTTCTCCAGCAGTGTCTAGCATGTCTTGTTCGTCTCACTCGGATAGTTTGTGTGATAAGGGGCAAGTGGCCGTACAGCTGTTTTCTTGAGGGGTCTTGTTCCCACGATTTGTTCAAGATCGCACGTAGCATTCTTGTACGGCTACCATGTAGCTTATTCTCAATGCGTTTCGTTTGGTCCAGATGGTGCCGCTATATAGTAGCACTGATATAACTACGGCTTGGAAGAATTGTCGCTTTGACTTGTCAGTGAGAAGAAAATTTCCATATGACTGATAATCTGTTTATAGCCGACCATACCTTCCAGAATTCAATAGCAACTAAAGTGTAAGTCTAAAAAGTCGAGTTTATATAAGACATTTCAGATATTAGAAAGGAACAAGTCACTATATCCCGATTGTGCATTGGTCACACAAGACTTACATAATAGTTCGTATTCAAACAAGAACAGCCACAGTGTAGGGCATGTCAAACATCCTACAATGTTAATGATTTCTCTCGTAGAATACGGGAATTTAACTCTCATAAACGTTTTCTCAACGCAAACAATATAAAGGACCTATTTAGAAATGTCAACATGAATGACCTGTAGTTCTTGAAAAAAATTGGTTAAACTTGCAAATCGTCGTCAAAATTAAAACGGAAACTTATTTGGTGGTGATTAACTACAGTGTATGAATTAACTTTTTTGCGAATTGGGTTACGGTTTAGGGTTTGGGATTAAGGTTGTTTTTAATTACGTATTGCTTAAAAAAGCAACAAAAAAACCCAAATCACATTAGTCTCAGTTGTTTGTGTTAGTATTGCAATGTATACTTTCAATTAAAATGGTTTAAAAAAATTATTTTTTCAACTTTAAATGTATAGTAATTTGGGTTTTTTTGTTATTTTTTAAGCAATACGTAATTAAAAACAACCTTAATCCCCAAACCCTAAACCGTAACCCAATTCGCAAAAAAGTTAATTCATACACTGTAGTTAAACTCTCATGGATTACCACCAAATAAGTTTCCATTTTAATTTTGACGACGATTTGCAAGTTTAACTAAAAAATGATACAAAAAAAATGATAAATTATACCAACAATGATAATAATTACTTTATATAGTACTGATCATGTTTAAACATGATCAGTACTATATAAAGTAATTATTTGAAAATTATCAATATGATAATATCGTTTATACGAAATGTCTAAAACAAACAAACAAACAATAAAAAATAACTACACAAAATGTAAATATAACGTACATTATAATGATCATCAACAGGTCACGCTGATAGCATGATATCCATCTCTCTCTCTCTCTCTCTCTCTCTCTCTCTCTCTCTCTCTCTCTCTCTCTCAACCCGTCCCTATCGATCATCGCCCTAGGAGGTCCTCCGATCAGCAACCAGAATCCACACTGGCTAGTTGATATAGCTTCTTGCTAGTCGACCAACACTGGTGTCTACAGGAGAAAGTCACTTATAAGTTCGTCCTTGTTTCTCTAGCAGTGTCTAGAGTATATTGCTTGTCTTACTCGGGTGGTTTGTGTGATACGGGACAAGTAGCCATACAATTGCTTTCTTGTGGGCGCTGCTTCCAAGATTTGTTCAAGACAGTATCCTTGTGTAATTTCCATCTAGCCTTTTCACTATAAGCTTCGTTAGAGTCCAAGTGTTGTAGCCGTACAGTATCACTGGCACAACCACGGATTGGAAGAATTTCCGCTTTATCTTATCAGAAAGATCAGATTTCTATATGATCGATAATCTGTCTATAGCAGTCGTCAGTATACTCATAAGAAAGACATGGAAATATAAACATACAATGTACACAATTCCTTAACCTCTCCGCATGAAATAATCCCGGACTGGTTGACATGCCATTAAAATCAATCAAACGACAAATTCATTAAATTTCGCATTAAATAACCCAGAAAGATTTTGGTTTGTTTTGCGGCATATCAACCTCACTGGGTCATTTAATGCCGACAAAGTTTTGAAATAAATTCATTCTTAATGGATACTCATTTTTTTTATAAACTCATGTTTCTCTATGGGACCATAACAGGTACTACTACTCCGGGTCAGAGTGGACCAGGTAGCAATGGTGATGAAGGGTTGCTCCACATTCCCCAAACCTCCAAAACTGGAACCTTACCATCAGATAGAGTTTAACGTCATTCCCAGGACATGTAGACCCTCAGCCACCACCTTCTAGCACCCATATGATAAAAAGGGTTGGGGGTTGCTATAACGGCAATAGGGTTGGGGCATCATATAGGTGCTAGGGCTTGACGTAACCAGCCGATTGATCAGAGGGGGGCTCTTCGAACGCCCGTCTAGCCTCAGTAAGGGCCAAAGTGGAGTATTGCATGTCACGGACTGCTCAGCCACCTGGGTTCTATCCTTAAGCATCACGGGTCGCCACCCACGGCCAACAGGTGGCCTGACTAGGAGAGTCTTACCCCTCTGCAGAGGTACAGTCGGTGCATTCTAACGCCCCAGTCGACAGGGCGGAACTCAGAAAGAGTTGATATGCTGTTAACAAATAAACGAAACGAAAGCAAACGAGATATTAGCATTAATGAGCCATGACTTCAAGTTTCGTAATAAATATGAATTTAGATATGAATATTAATTAGCACGATGTTACCTAATTCAATCACAGAAAACTAATTTCTACATTTTGGAATTATGTAATCTTCCTTGCCCCTGTGTGAGAAATTAATTTTATTCTGTTCCCTGACCCCGAGGTCATGGCCGAGCATAAGGTCATTCAATTTCATCATGAACATTTTTTTTTGTTTCATTTCCCACCCATGTGATTTTAAAATTTACATTGCCGTTTCAAAATAATTAGGTGAAACTCTTTATTAGATACTAGAAGCAGCTACCCGGCGGCGTCTGAGTAGAGGGGGGAGTAAAAAGATAGTCTTGCAGATCCATTATTGTTGAATCGCAAGTTGGATCTTTCCCATTAAAATCCCTATGTAAAAAAGACCTTGCGTTGATCCAGCCACTCTAAAAAGAAAAATAATGTCTCCTATTTAAAATACTAAATGAAAAATAAATTCCATGCTGTTATATTTAAATTTTATTTTTTAATTATCTTCACGAATATAAATCAAATCCCCATTATTTTTGTTTAAAAAGCAAGATCTGGCAATAGTGAATGTATATATATATTTACTTTGTGATTAATTTTTTTATTTTCAAAGTTTCTTCCGAACATATGTATACGCAAACTGCCCTTTATATATATAGAGAGATAACTGAAAATAAGATAATTATTTCAAATCCGATGTATACCGTATATACTCGCAAATAGGTCGCACCCCTAATTTGTGTGTATCTGCGTTTGGCTCGCAGATAGGTCGCATCATAATATGGCTAGTTACACAACCTATTCTAACATAAAACTTACCAAATATTCACCATTGTTTCAAGATTTTGCTTACAAATATTAAATCTAGAACACTTCATCATAGACTGTGATGAATAATGCAAACATATAGAAATAAGGGTTGTGTTTCTTAGTACTACAATTGTAAATGAGACTGGGTAAAAAAGTGTAACAGTTGACTCAATAATAAAAAAATCAATAATTATCTACTCAAAAGTTACAAACAATATAGAAGATGTCTAATCATTTAGGCATAAGCATAGTTATTTACAGTATAAAAAATGCCTAATCATTTAGGCATAAGCATAGTTATTTAACTTAATCAAGAATTAAGTTTCTGAATATCGTACTGGTTAATTAATATTAATAACTGGTATGTTATGAGACAGTACGTTATTTTATTTTATGTTATTGACTTAACATAACATAACGTACTGTCTACATATTGTCTACTCTACGAAAATATTCGCGTAATTGCAAACGCTGATCGTTGCAATTTAATGATGAAATTTTTTTTACATTTATGTCGAACTAGCAGCGGCTACCCGGCGTCGCCTGGATAGAGGGGAATTTTTAAAAGTTAGTTCCGCAGATCCATTATTACTGAATCGCGAGTTGAATCCTCGTAGGATGCACCATTTAAATCCCTATGTAAAAAAATAGACCTTGCATTGATCCAGCTACTCTGAAAAGAAATGTTAATGTCTACAATCTAAAATATTAAATGAAAAAACATCCATGATGTTATCATTTAAATTTTATTTTTTAATTATCTTCACGAATATAAATCAAATCTCTATTATTTTTGCTCAAAAATCAAGCCCTGGTGATATTTAATGTATATATATATATTTATCTTTGTCGTTAATTGTTTTATTTTCGAAGTTTCCTCCGGAATACATATTACATACAACTGCCCTTTATATATGTAACAATGGATAGGTCGCGCCATTGATTTTAGCGGAATTCTTTTGTTAAAAAGTGCGACCTACGGTAAATGATATTTAATCAAAGAAGACATGACATGCAACACTCTACTTTGGCCTTTAATTAGGAGAGGACCTCTCCGATCAATCGGCTGGTCACGTCAAGCCCTGGCATCTATATTGTCCCGACCATATTGCCCTTATGGCAACCCCCAACCTTTTTTATCATATATGCGCTAGAAGGCCGTGGACGAGGGTCTTAGTGTCCTGGGTATGATGCTAAACTGTATCTAGTGGTGAAGCTCTAATTTTGGAGCTCTGGGGAGCATGGAGTTTTTGTTATAAAGGAGAGAACACTGCAAGCAAAAATGCGTAAGCACCCCCCCATATATATATATATATATATATATATATATATATATAGTATGATAGGTAAATTATTCATTTTGTGTACGCATTTCAAGTTTTGTCTACTGTGTAATAAACTAGTCAGTTGGGCACAGTCTGTGTGGAAAGCAGTAACATGAGACAATTCTTCCATTACTCCCAGGTTCACTATAGGTTTGATAGATAAAATATGAGTTTTTAAGTAAAAAAAAATTGAATACTAAACAAGAATGAATAAAACAAAACTTCTTCGACATGAAATAACACAAGAGCTGACATGTCTTATAATTTAACCATCTATCCACCCATCCTGAATAGATGCATTAATCCTTTTTATAAAGTAAAGTAAAGTAAAGTCGTCGGGTTGGCCTAAAGTCGGTCACGATTCCTCTCTTCGAAAATAACGTTATCTAAAGATGTCTGAAAACAAAGAACAACATTCCTTAAAGAGAAACTGAAAGTAAAAGTTGGCACAAATAGGAAAACTGCAAGAAAATAGATTCGTCGAAATGTTTGTAATTGCGCATTAGGGTAGGTCGATTTTGGAACTGTAACGTCTGCCATATGGCGAAAGTTGCAAATTAATATAAAGAATAAAGAATTACTACACAAAATATTTTTCTTAAAACTTTGTGTTCGTTTGAGGAAATAAATTTCAATATTTTAAAGTGTTATCACTGTTACAGCTTAATGTAAAAAAAAAAAAAAAAAATGCATATCTGAGGTGTTGGTGATGATGGCGATATATTTTCAATTTGAATTCTAGTTATAATATTTTATTCGTTTTGTTTAAAATGACAATCTTTTCTGTTTTAAACATTTAAATGTTGAATGTTCTAACCAATTTCTATGCTAAATGTTTGCGAAAATGAGGATTTTTGGTGGATTTAGTAGCCGATCTTTGATGTTATTTCCTCAAACAATGGTGTAAGTAAAGATCTAGTTTTTGGTATCAGTATTTATTATACCAACACACAACTTTCACTGTTTGAGAGAATTTGATCTTTTAAAAAAGTTAAAAATCAGCCGGTAATCTGAACATTAGCTACATAAATGAGAGTAATATCCCCTTGTTTGTTTCACTTTGAGGAAGCCATATCTTTTGGTCGGCCATTTTCATTTCCCCATAAATCTACACTGAAAATACGAATTTGTTTGAATCAATACAACTGCATGTTTTAACACGAAATGCGCATTATTTGAAATGAACTTGATTGTTATTAAGAACACATTTTATGATATTTTCGTGTTAAAACATGCAGTTGTATTGATTCGAACAAATTCGTATTTTTAGTGTAGATTTACGGGGAAATAAAAAGATACGGCTCCCTCAAAGTGAAACGAACAAGGGGAGATTACTCTCATTTATGTAGCTAATGTTCAGATTACCAATCAGCCTACCCTATTGCGCATGCTTGCTACTTTAATTTTTTTTGTGTGAAAGAGTAAAATTGTATCTTTATCGGTATTCTTTTGAGCGTTGCTTAGTACCGTGCCTATATATACGAGATACTCTGTAAATGATATCTGCGGGGAATTTTGCATAACACAAGCTTCAAAATCGTCCATTTTTGAAGGAGTGACGAATAAAAGTTGGTAAGTACTGTCAACGAGCAGCATCTTCATTGCAGCCAAAGAAGTATATATTTACCCAACCCATCCACCCCGGACAGGATGTGACAGAATGTCACATTTTAAGCGGTGTATGGCTGTTTTTCTTTTCCTAGGTTTCCGGGTTCGATACTGACTCTCGCCAACTCAGCGCATGAGTAGCATAGCTTGGATCAATGTAGTAAAGTGGAGAGCTGATAATAGGTCTGGCGCTCCAACTTAGACGCAAAAAACTTTTTTTCTTTCTTTCTTTTTCTTTCTTTCTTTCTTTCTTTTATTCCATCCCAATCCAAAGATTTTTTTCTTTCACAATGCGAAGATTATTTTCTTTCTTTCTTTCTTTCTTTCTTTCTTTCTTTCTTTCTTTCTTTCTCAATCCAAAGATTAATTATTTTCTTTCTTTCACTCAATGAAGATTACTTTTTTTCTTTCATTGCTACCAAACCTTTCACAGACTGAAGATTAATTTCTTTCTTTCTTTCTTTCTTTCTTTCTTTCTTTCTTTCTTTCTTTCTTTCTTTGCTTTAAGCTTTCAATATTCTTTTTTCTTTCTTTCTTTCTTTCTTTCTTTCTTTCTTTCTTTCTTTCTTTCTTTGCTTTAAAAGCTTTCAATATCCCCGTTTTTCTCCCTTTCTTTCTTTCTTTCTTTCTTTCTTTCTTTCTTTCTTTAAAAGCTTTCAATATCTTTCTTTCTTTTTTCTTTCTTTCTTTCTTGTTATTTATTCTGTTATCAAATAAACACCTTCTTCCAATTATTTAGCTGAAATCCTAAAGTTCCTTCCGCACAAATCGTCTTCATCTGTCAGTGCATCGTTTACTGGTCGACAAGAGGCTGACAAATGAGGCAAGAATCTTGTGCTCACAGCGTCTCCATTCCTCCTTTTTTTCCCGCGTCTGTTTGCTGTCCCTGTCCGCTTTTCTTTCACATCTTCTCCGCCACTGCGAAATGTTTATTCTGTTCAGCAAACGAAGTTCATCCACTCGATGAAAATTGAATACGGCAAACGGCGTTGACAGGGGCAAGGAAGTCGGGTCGTTTTGGTGTGGATGGGAATTGATCATTCATTTATTTGTAAGGGGAGATTGAAAGTGGAAATGCGACGAAGGAAAGAAGGAAGGAAGAGAAAAGGATTAGAAAGATAAATATACAAAGAGGAGTGATAAAGAGAAGAGTAAACGATGTAGATAGATAGAGAGATTGTGATTATATATATATATATATATATATATAAGAGAGAGAGAGAGAGAGAGAGAGAGAGAGAGAGAGAGAGAGAGAGAGAGAGAGAGAGAGAGAGAGAGAGAGAGAGAGAGAGAGAGAGAGAGAGAGAGTACAGTGTCGAGAAGAAATGGAAATAAGCTGAAAAGAGAAGAGGAAGAATGTAGTTAATTAATAAAGGGAAATTACAAGTAAAAAATGTACATATTAATCAATATCAGGATTCAGAGAAGAAGAAAAAAGGAGAAAATTTAAAGAAGAAGATAAAAAATAAGATAATGAAAGAAAAAATTAAGAAGAAGGGAATGAAAGAAGAAGGTGATGAAGAAGAATAGTAAAATGAAAGAAGTACAAACAGAAAAAGAGGAATCAAGGAATAGAAGAAGAAAGAAGAAGAAGAAGAAGAAGAAGAAAAGAAGAAGAAGAAGAAGAAAGAAAAGAAGAAGAAGAAGAAGAAGAAAAGAAGAAGAAGAAGAAGAAAGAAAGAAGAAGAAAAGAAAGAAGAGAAAAGAGAAGAAGAAGAAGAAAAGAAGAAAGAAGAAGAAGAAGAAGAAGAAAGAAGAAAGAAAAGGAAAAGAAGAAGAAGAAGAAGAAGAAGAAGAAGAAGAAGAAGAGAAGAAGAAGAGAAGCGGATGAAGATGACAAACAGAAAAAGATAGAAGAAGTTGTTACGAATAGGAAGAAAAAAAGAACAACTAGAAGAAAAAAGAGGTTGAAGATGAGTACCGAGTGAGGAGTATGTGGAAAGGAATCGGAAAGGAAAAAAAAAAGAAAAAGAAAAAGAAAGAAAGGAAAAAGGGAGACCAGGAATCAAGCGAAAGAAAAAGAAAAGAAAAGAAAGGAGAAACAAAAAGCAAGAAAAAATGAAGGGAAAAGAATAAAGCAAAAAAAAAAAAAAAAAAATGGACGAAAACTGGATAAGTTAGAAACGATCCGCCATAAAATTAGTAGCCGAATTGCCTAACCGAACGCTAAAGAGCATACGGAACAAGGCAAATATGCCAGTTGTCACGTTGGCGTCTTGATTAGTCAGTTCAACAATAAGATGGCTGCATACTCCTTATATAAAACAGTATTTGTTGAGTCATGATTCAAGTCGTCGTTTCACAACTCAACACGGAGAAAGAAGATAACTCTTTATAGAAAAGACTTAAAGAACAGCAAATGATTACAGGGCAGCCATATTGTTCCGATATCAGAGTTCTAAAACGAAGGACGCCACTTCATTGAACATAAAACCGTTACCGACATATGAGAATATTAACCCTAAACACAGCATTTAGCGACTAGGGTATCACGAATTAGTCTAGTATTATTTGGCAATACGCTGACTAACCGATTAAGTCAATTGTATCAAAATAATAAAGACAATATTTGATAGAAATGAAATAAGACTAACTCATCTATCATTGATTAACAGTGTACTACGGTGTATTTTTACAGTGTCAACTACAAAAAAACTACAGTGTATTAAGTGTCAACTACAAAACTACAGTGTATTTTACAGTGTCAACTACTACAGTGTTTGTCAACTACAAAACTACAGTGTTTTTACAGTGTCAACTACGAAACTACAGTGTATTATTTACAGTGTCAACTACAAAAAACTACAGTGTATTAAGTGTCAACTACAAAAACTACAGTGTTTTTACAGTGTCAACTACGAAAACTACAGTGTATTATTTACAGTGTCAACTACAAAAAACTACAGTGTATTAAGTGTCAACTACAAAACTACAGTGTTTTTATAGTGTCAACTACGAAAACTACAGTGTATTATTTACAGTGTCAACTACAAAAACTACAGTGTATTAAGTGTCAACTGCAAAAACTACAGTGTTTTATAGTGTCAACTACGAAAACTACAGTGTATTATTTACAGTGTAAACTACAAAAATACAGTGTATTTACAGTATTTACAACTTAACAGGGTCAACAACAAAAACTACAGTGTATTATTTACAGTGTCAACTACAAAAAACTACAGTGTATTTACACTGTATTTACAACTTAACATCGTCAACAACAAAAACTACAGTGTATTATTTACAGTGCCAACTACAAAAACTACAGTGTTTTTACAGTGTCAACTACAAAAAACTACAGTGTATTTACAGTGTATTATTTACAACTTAATAGTCTGAACTACAAACACTACAGTGTATTATTTAGTGTCAACTACAAAAAACTGCAGTGTATTTACAGTGTCAACTACAAAAAAAACTGTGTATTTACAGTGTCAACTACAAAATTGTTAAGTACAACATTAGTCAATAAGAACACAACACCAAAATATTCTATGGTTAACTAGCTTGAAAGCCGCCCTATCGGGTGGCAATTAAGCTAGTTATTTACAAATGTATTTCCGTGTTCTGAAAATTGTTATCGTACAAAAGAATTCGTCGTAGAAATCACGTTAAAAACGTCGCAAACAGTTAAAACTTGGGAATCCCAGATTTTAAGATTCCTGGTCCGGATTCGGCTTGGAATGTTTTTAATTTGCTCATCGAGTCGAGCTGATTCCCAAATGGTATGATTGTTGGGCTACGGCCTCTAGGGGTAAAGCTGAAAAATATGACACAATGACACACTGATATTTGCATTTATCATTCGAGATCTACAGTCTATTGAGTAGTTGAGGAAGTCTACAAATTACAAGTTTCGGTTTCTTGCTTTAATGGCATATTAACATTCAAGGGTTATTTAATGTCAAAGCCCCCACCTTTTAGAAAAACAGTAGTCGTAATATTTAACCCTAGCTGTAGAGGTGAGGGGGTTTCATGTCTTTCTCAATGTGGGGTGTCCTCTTGGCGTATTGGCTAATATGGTGGACTGCGACATCGTAGTAAGCGAGTTCGAACTCTAGTCACGCTATTACGTTCACTTTCGGACTAATACCCTTGGGACAGGTGTGATTCACTTCCTCCCTTCGAGCTATAGGTTAAATAGTACGACTACTGTTCTTCTACAAGGATAGCTTTTGAATTAAATAACCCACGTATGTTAGTATGCCATTAAAAGAAAACTTTCCCAATGGTATTAGTTCGAAAATAAACATAATAATATGATTTAAGTTCGAACTCGCAGACCAGCATTTTAGCCACAATGCCACAGGGTCTTCCCAAATTTGGTTACAACTAAACACAGCATCATAATAAGGTGCTCTCTTTATCTGTTCTTTGACCAAAGTTGACTTAATTATAAAAAAAAAAACACTTTCACATTAACCATCTCATTATAACGAGGCTTATACCTAGATATTCTTATGCAACACAAAACACCGAATAGAATGCTAGTTACTGGGGACTGTTTTCTCATTGAAATCTCCGATCAACAGGAGTCTAAATTAAGAAGAACATACCAAAGATAAAGGAACTCGACCTATTTGAGCAGTTATTTGAATTTAACTACACTACAGTACATAATTCGTAGGCAACCCACGAATTATGTAACACTAACTGTTGTGTCACGGGAGTAGGATCAGAGTCATTTCTGATTCTTTATGGGCCCCACACCGCCCCACCGTCAGAAAAAAAAGAGGAGGAATGCTGACGCGATTGGACACGTTCTGATACTGACCGCATGAGGTCTCCAACCATTGAATAAAATGGAAAAAATGCCTTGTGCTGTTGCCGACGCCTTTGTTTGGATTGCTAAGTACATTCTGAAGATTCGATACAGCTCAATCCGTCTCGTGCGTCAACGTGACACGGTGACGGCATGGGGTGTGTGTCTCCGTGCGTACATCTATATATCTATATATCTATATATATATAAAAGAATGTTTCTGGTATGTACGTGTCGACTTATAACTCCGAAAAGAGATGTAATTCTGATTTGAAATCTCGCAGAAACATTAATGTGTTTCTTACTAAGAAACACACAACATTTGGTTTTTGATTTTTACTAATTAAGTGATATAATTTAATAATTAAACAAAAATCAACCAATTTCTAGAACTCTTCACAGTAAGGAAAAATAAAGTAAGGAAAAATTGGGACAAAAAAGAAATGAATTAGACTAATACATTTCACTTTAACTCAATAGGCTAGGTACTCTCTCTTTCACCCAGTCTGTTCATCTCTCTCTCTCTCTGTCTCTCTCTGTCTCTCTCTCTGTCTCTCTTTCTCTCTCTAATAAAATTATGTTTTAAAACAAGTTTAGGATTACATTTAAAAAATTAATATTTTAAATGTAAACAAAAAAAAACATTTCCTACAAAAACAAACATTGTAATATACGAATTCTCGGAATTTTAAAAATTTTATAAAATATTTTCCTTTTATTCTTTCTTACTCCTGTTTTCTCCCTTTCCCACTGGTGTTCCTAAAAAAATTAGTCCGGTCATGGACCGGGTACTTTTACTAATATATATATATATATATATATATATATATATATATATATATATATGATAAAGGGAATGACTTACCGGGAAACAAAATATTGAGTTAAATGCAATATTGATGGTTGATATAAGTATTAACCGAATAAGTCAGTGTTATAACGAATATAAATTGCGTTAGCAGAGCAGATTTAGTATTAAAGTGTATATTGAAATAACCTACTCGAGTTTCACCATAAGGATCTTCAGGGTTAATTCCAATGAATTAATCAAGACATTGATTAATTACAGCTAATTGCTGAAGTGAATATTGCAATTATGACCGTTGAAAACATTGGAATTAACCCTGAAGATCCTTATGGTGAAACTCGAGTCGGTTATTTCAATACACACTGTAATACTATATATATATATATATATATATATATATATATGTGTGTGTGTGTGTGTGTGTGTGTGTGTGAATAACTGGTGAGTGCGAGTTCAGAGCACAATGTGCAACGAGTCGTGCGCGTCTGTCTTCTGCGTAGAGACCCGTGGGTAGACAGGCACGTCTACCTCTCTCCTTCACTCTCCTCGGCAACAACTGGTATCAGATGCAATTGCTTCCCGCGTCTGGGTCAGTTGTGAAGAATTCTTCGTGCCCCGATAAACATTTTAATTTTCTTGTCAACTTCAATTGCGGATCAGATCAGATTGGATATCACTTGACAACCTGAAAAAGACAGACGTCAAACACAAGGAGGATTCGTCTCAGGGTGGCCAACGCATTCTGTACCCGATAATGACCCAGGAAAAAAATCCACAAGAAAGTCAAAAAAAAAAAAGAAAAAAAAAAAAGGTCTGCGAGAAAAGAAATTGAATATCTTTTACGGACAAATTTTTAGAACTGTATACAAAGGTTTAAAAAATAGCATTACTGTTAAATGTATGCGTGTGTATGTGTGTGTGTGTGTGAGAAACATTAAATGTGGCCAAGATTTCTTGTTGATAGCAATGAAAGAAATGCTCTCATCAATCAATATATATATATATATATATATATATATATAGATTGATTGATTGATTGATTGATTGATTGATTGATAGATAGATGAGAGCATTTCTTTCATTGCTATCAACAAGAAATCTAGGCCACATTTAATGTTTCACATACACACACACACACACACACACACACACACACACACACACACACACACACAGGTACCCCAAAATGGGAATGTCGACGGGAACCACTGATTTTTGGCACTGGCCAACACATTCGGGTTTATGCTAATCTAGCCTGGTGGGAGTCCCGGAAAATAAAATCATAGCCCAAATGTTTTTTTTTAAACACTAAGGGTCGAAAGAAAATGTTAAACTAAGTCCAACCGACTAGAAATGGGATTTAATCGCTTTCTCACACAAGCAATATGTGACACAGGTCTTTTCACTCTGGGGGTGGGCCTGTACCTTTCAGCACTCACGGACAGCAGATAAATTCCTACAGCCCTCACTGCACTCAAGATGGCCACAAAACGCTGTGAGGGCCGAGGTGAATCAAATCACAAACATACAAAAGAGTACGTTGTCTTTGGAAGCCAGCCGGCAAGATTTTTGATTAAACTATCGGATTTGGACATCATCTGGTAAATTGTCCAAACCTTTGAAGAAAATTTTAGAGACGTTTATTGCTGGTTTATCTTTGATGTAATGGTACAAACACATCCAGCAATAAAAAAGTGTTTTAAAGAAGAGAGTCTTTTTTTTTAATACCCAAGTTCTGGTTGTTGGGGATGATTTTATATACTCCTCTACTCGGGTATATATAATCGGTGTAGAGCGTTCTCTGGTATATAAGAGAGAGAGAGAGAGAGAGAGAGAGAGAGAGAGAGAGAGAGAGAGAGAGAGAGAGAGAGAGAGAGAGAGAGAGAGACAGACAGACAGACAGACAGATTATTAGATATGATAGAGATATTTCTTACTTGCTTGATTACTTTGCTGGTTACTGAAATCGTTGCTTACAGCGTCTACTTCTTCGTCTAACTTGTCTAGCCGCCATCTTGTCTGGGCTGATCTAGGGGCTTTTGGCTGTTGATTTTCTTTCTTGTTTGTGGATTCTTCTTACAGGCTGGGCTTGGCTGGTCATTGTCTTAACATTCAATTGATAACAAGACTTGGTGTTTCTTGATCAAGTTTTATTTCTTAGCCTATAATTCCGCCACGTGGGGAGATGGACCCGGGAGCTGACAAACAACGTATACGCCCGCTCAAAACTAGAAAATATTCCCACGCGCCTTTTAAGGGTTCACCGGTAATTTTCCATGAGACCCCATTATTCTTAATCTAACGGACATAATTCAAATTCTAACTACAGGTACGTTCACAATTTATGACTGTTCATAAATTGTAACATGATGATACTCCACCCGTGGTGTTAGCGAACTGAACATTTTAAAAGGTGTTAGTGAGAGTTAGGCTAAAAAAAGTGAACTAGGGAATATTCGCTTTTTTGCCAAAATTATTAACCAATAAAATCCAAATTAGACTCTTTTACAAAGAAAGACTCTATCTATTTCAAATCCTTGTTGTAAATTTCCATAAAGTTTACTGAGTAGTCACTAAACGGCGAAAGAAATAATGCCACATCACTGCACTATAGACAAATTTAATCAAAGTGCAATACAACCTCAAAATATTTGTAGACAATATCAAGAGAAGTGGACAGTATTTCTCCTTTTTTACCCATTGCTATATTATAAAAAAATGGAATTCACTGGATGTGCGTGGTATAATGCTTATGGTTGAAGGAAATGGACTTGGCGACACGAGTTCAAATCCTGAGCGAGACTGTTTGCGTTTCATATAGCGCTAATACCCCTGGGAAAGGTATGCATTCAACTTTTCTCCTTCCAGCTATGGGTAGATAGCAGGTCGGACTGTCTGTAATGGAGAAGGAAAACTCTGAATTCAAACTTGTTAAACTTCGCTTAAGAAATTGACAGAGTAATGAATGTGCGAGACTAACTTGCTAACACCACGATGGAACGCTCTATAGTTGGGAAAGGTATGAATGCAATTATTCTCCCTCCATTTATGGGTAAATAGTAGAACAGATTTGGCTATTTAACCTTAGTGTGCCAACCGGTTTAGGAAAAGGAAAACATTGAATTCAAACCTGTTAAATTTCGCTAAAAACTGTCCTTGTGTTGTATCCTGCGGGTGTGGAGGGGTTAGGTAAACACACACACACACACACACACACACACACACATATACACATATATATATATATATATGTATATATATCTTAATAGACCAATCTCGTGTACGAATTCAAATGTCCAGTAGGAGACTGTCTCTTCAAAGTTAATAACACGTATATTGGCCACACGACGACCACATTATCACGCAGATTAACACTACACCTATCCGATACGAGTTCTATTAATCAACACCTTAAAACACATTCATGCCCCCTCTACCTACCGCAAATTTTAACAGAAAATACATTAACACTACATAAAGAAAAAACAAACAAACAAAAACTTCAAATAATCGAAGCCCTATATATCAAACAAAAACCCCCACCTTAAACAAAATAAACTTCGAAACAAGTCAACATGTCCTCAAATGCCTATAATTTCCCGCCTATCCTCCTTCCATTTTCCCCTCCCCTTCTCACAAACTCCCCTTCTCACAAAATCTCTACTGCATCGTTTGTTCGAACTACTACCAATTCCTACTACCTCCCACTACATATTGTTACTACCTCCCACTACCAATTCCTACGCTACTGCTCGTTTTCTTTAAAAACGGGACACCACGAAACATACCATCTGTTTCCAACCTGAAGATGGCAGATCGACATGCCGAAAGCGCTCGTGGAGAAACCTTTGGTGGATTGCTACACTAGTTCCACCCTGACACCAAGAAGATGGCCAGACACCTTGAAAGGATTGAACAAAAACTCGGACGACAAGAATTGTCACTCGAGTTCAACCAAACACATATATATATATATATATATATATATATATATATATAATAATAATATTCAATCTCTGCAGGCCTCATCAGCAGAGCCTGCCAAGGAACTTCTTAGCATCAGTGACTTTGACGATATCAGAGAATTTTTTTACCAGGTTTGAATTCAGAGTTTTCCATAGCTGGAGGGAGAATTGGATTCATACCTTTCCCAAGGGTATTAGAGCTATGTGAAATGCCAACAGCCTCGTTCAGGAATTGAACTCGGGTCGACGAGTCCATTTTCTATGACTCTAACCATTAGACTACGCGTCCCCATAAAGCAAACACAAATATATATGAATGTGTTTAACTCTCCCCACCCGATATATCCATGATTGTTTCACTAAGTATACTATATAACTTTCCCTTTCTCTAAGGCGTCTCATCGTGGTGTAATGATTAGCTAGCTAGTCTCGCAGATCTATTAATACTGAACAACGAATTCGATCCTCGCTAGATGCCCCATACTTGCGACATTGTGTCATAGGCTGCCTGTGGCGAATGGGATGAATCTCTCTCCCTCTCCCTCCCCCTCTATCTCGCCTCCCCCCTCTCTCTCTCTCCTCTCGCCCTCTCCCTCTCCCTCTCATTCTGTCTCTATTGCTCTTTATTATTCCCTCTTTTTTATAATTTTCTATACTTCAGCCTTCTTCCTTCTCTGAGTCATTCTATGTTTCTCTCTCTCTCTCTCTCTCTCTCTCTCTCTCTCTCTCTCTCTCTCACTCAACTCTCTCTCATTCTATTGCTCTTTCTTTTCCCTCTTTTTATTATAAATTTCTATACTTCAGCCTTCTCCTTCTCGGGGTCATTCTCTCTCTCTCTCTCTCTCTCTCTCTCTCATTCTGTTTCTCTTTCTTATCCCCTCTTTTTATTATAATTTTCTATACTTCAGCCTTCTCTGAGTCATTCTCTCTCTCTCTCTTTCTCTCCTCTCTCTCTCTCTCCTCTCTCTCTCTCATTCTGTCTCTATTGCTCGCCTTCTCTCTTCTCTGAGTCATTCTCTCTCTCTATTTTTATATAATTTTCTACTTCAGCCTTCTCTCTTTTCTGAGTCATTCTCTCTCTCTCTCTCTCTCTCTCTCTCTCTCTCTCTCTCTCTCATTCTGTCTCTATTGCTCTTTCTTATCCCTTTTATTATAATTTTCTATACTTCAGCCTTCTCTCTTCTCTGAGTCATTCTCTCTCTCTCTCTCTCTCTCTCTCTCTCTCTCTCTCTCTCATTCTGTCTCTATTGCTCTTTCTTATCCCCTCTTTTATTATAATTTTCTATACTTCAGCCTTCTCTCTTTTCTGAGTCATTCTCCCCCCCCTCTCTCTCTCTCTCATTCTGTCTCTCTCTCTCTCTTTCTTATCCCCTCTTTTATTATAATTTTCTATACTTCAGCCTTCTTCGTTCTCTGAGTCATTCTGTGTTTTTCTTTTTCAATTTCTCTTTCTTTCCCGCTTATTCTCTCTTCGCTTTCTTTCTTTCTTTCTCTCTTCACTTTCTTTCTTTCTTTCTTTCTTTCTTTATACTTACCACACACGAGTTATGTCTAATTTCTGACTGTTAAAATATTCTTTTGTTCCCGCCAAGAAGAAATTCCACAGGCGTGCACGTCTAAAATAGCCTACTCGCTTTTCCTTCAATTCTGCCGTTATTCAGCTCGGCCTTTCTATCTTTACAAGTTACAACCACCTTCTAACATTTCAAATGTAATGGAATATCTGATTGCACCACAGTAAAAAGAATGCCAGACCCCTTTTTTTTCTTCTTGCTTTTTTTCTTTCTAAACCTTCCCGCCATCTTTTTTAATTACCGTCTGTATAGATTTCACGTAAAGCGTAATCACTTGGTAGACACCTCTCGTTTGTCCCGTGTAAATGGTATCCAGCCAACGGAGAACAACATAGCTCCTGGCATAAAGAATAAACGAACAAATACCACCCACCCTTTCATCTACTGTAAATGCCACCCGAAAATTTCCGCCATTTAGTGTCTCCAGTATTTCTCTCGGATTACACGTTTCTCCCTTCTTTTTATTTTCTCACTCAATTCTTTCTCAATGGCATTTGTACTCCGCGTTTTGTAATTATGCTCAGCCTCGTTTTGGATTTATCTTTTTTATTTATCTTATTTATTTTTTGTGGCTTTAGATTTCTTTTTACCTCATCTTTATTTATTTTTCATTTATTCATTTACTTATGCATTTATTTTATTTTATATATATTTTTTAATAGCTATTTATCTTTATTCCTTAACGGATTTCATTTAAGATAAAAATGAACACTTAAAGTAGTCCATTGGCTATCATAGCTGATTGCCTGGTTATTTCGACCGATAAACATGTCAACTCTTAAAACCTACCCATTTAAATTCTGAGATTAAGTACGACGGTTGATTGATAAATAAGCACTCCAAATCTATTAAACAAGTTTTAGACCAAAAAGAATAATTAAACTAGCACCAAAATAAATTACGACGATTGATTGGTAAATCAAGGTTTGGCTTGGTTTGTTATGTTTTACGGCATATCAACCTCAGTGGGTCATTTAATGCCGACTAAGTTTTGAAATAAATTCATTCTTAATGGATACTCAATTTTTTTATAAACTCATGTTTTTCTATTTAAACCATAGATGGGACCCTAACAGGTACTACCACTCCGGGTCAGAGTAGACCTGGGAGCAATGGTGATGAAAGGGCACTACACACTCCCCAAACCTCCAGAAATGGAACCTGACCATCATAGATAGAGTTTAACGTCATTCCCAGGACATGAAGACCCCCAGCTACCGCCTTCTAGCACACGTATTATAAAAAGGTTTGGGGCTTGCCATAATGGCAATAGGTTGGGGCAATCATATAGATACTAGGGCTTGACGTGACCAGCCGATTGATCGAAGGGGGGCCTCTCCAACCGTACGTCTAGCTTAAGCAAGGGCCAAAGTGGAGTATTGTATGTCATGGATTGCTCAGCCACCTGAGTTCCATATTTAAACATAACGGGTCGCCACCCACGGCCAACAAGTGGCCCCATTGGGGAGTCTTACCCCTCTGCAGAGGTGCAGTCGGTGCATTCTAACGCCCCAGTCGACAGGGTGAGCTTGATAAATCAAGTCTCCAAATATCTAAAACACATTTTTAGACCAAACAGAATAATGAAACTGGTGCCAAAAGGAAGCTCAACAGTTGATTGATAAATAAAATCGCCAAATCTATAAAGCAAGATTTAGAACAATAAAACATGTGTCAAAATGAAGTACGGCGCTTGGTTGATAAATAAGGTATTCAGTCCTATAAAATACGTTTTAAACCAAATAGAAACCAATGTCGAAAGATGTCGAAAGAACGAATTAACATTTGAAGTTCGTTTTATGCTATAATGCAAGGACACCTCATCTAGTGCAATGGTTATCGGCCTAAGCAAACAGACCATTATTAGTAAATTCGCAAAGTGAAAATGAAAGAAAGCGAAAAGGTAGATAGATACTTGGATCTCGTTAGACAGTTGTAAAAGCTGTGGAACATGAAGTTGGCTGTAGTATTTGGTATCCTTGGAACGATCTCCAAAGGACTGGGAAGGAGACTTGGGAAACTGGAGGCCAGAAGAATATTAGAGACCATCGAGACCAGAGCACTACTAAAATCAGGTAGAATACTCTGAATATCGGGGAGACTTGATGTCACTCAGACTTCAGTAAAAAGCACCCCCCCCAGATAAAACTGTTGTGAAACACTCGTAAGGAGTAAAATGTTAATAATAATCTTGATCTACTACTACTACTACTACTACTACTACTAGTACTACTACTTATGATAATAATAATAACAATAATAATAATATCCCCAATTACCTCTACTACTACTACTACTACTAATAGTAATAAGAATATAACTTCTTTATCTACTACTACTACTACTACTACTACAATCGTTATCTACTACTATCACTAATACTAACAATATTACTACTAAAATAATGACACTCATCTACTACTACTATGAATAATAATATATCATCTTCATCTACTATTACTACTATTAATGATATCTTCGTCATGTACTATTATTACTACTACTAATAATAATAATTGCTTGTTCATCAAGAACTACTTGCAACTACTACTAATCATACAAATGATAAAATCTACTACTACTACTACTACTACTACTACTATCATAATTATTAATTTGTCTGATTCAGTGTGTTTAATCATTTACCCCGTATCCTTAAGTATTAATTAAGGATTTCACCCATTAGTTAATGAATTGGCTCGTTCGTTTGGTTATTTTTGTTCAATAATTTTTACGCTAGTTCATCAAGTCATCTACCCGCTCGCTTAATCTTTCATTCAACCTACAATTTATTCCACCATTCGTTCATTCGTTTATTCGTTTATTCCCTTATCCGTTCATCATTTATTCTCTCGTTCGTTCATTCACTCGCTTTCTTTAATCTGCATATATTCCCGCATTTGCAGATTTCTTCTGTCAATATTCCCTTTCCTAAATGATCCTTCTCATACCCCAGCTATGGGTTAAATAGTACCACTACTGTTCTTCTACAAGGAGAAATTTGGAATCAACCCACGAAGGTTAATATTCCATTACACAAAAAACTAAACCAAATCTAAATAGTCGTCCACTTTTGTCAGGGTCCTCAGATAGTCAAATACAAAACATGAAGTTTATTCAGAAAGCATCAAGATTGAAGTTGTATTTACCAAGATAGAAATAAGCGACGAATTAGTCGTAAATTTTAATTCAGAATTTGATCATATAGTAACTAAAAGAAGACAATGGAATCGTCCGTTTTCTATAAATAGTGAGCCTCGGACGATACAATGCAACCTTTCAGTTACTGATTACTCGTTCACTGTATCTTGTGTTTTAAAACTTATTCCTTATCTAAAATATTCATTGTGTTTTTCTTCCTACTTTTTCTGTAACTAGTTACAACAAATAGTCACTTTGTAACGAGTTACATCAAATAGTCACCTTGAATATTCAATACACTTATTCCAGCGAATTTTTCATTGGTTAAAGCACCCTTGAAACTTCTGTTTAATATGGAAAGAAGTTGCACCGCCGTATTTCTTTTAATGCCTTCCAAAATTTTAAGCACATGTAATGAATTTCAAGTTTGAAAAACAATAAAAATCCGCTCAGAGTTTTGCCTGGCGAGTGTGGAGAGTATTGTATTTGGAAAATCCTGGGTTTTGCCAAAAACTTCTGATCAAAAAGTATCTAGAGTTGGGATTGAATCATCTAGACGAAGTATAGACGTGTATACAGCTGTCTAGACGTCTAGATATCATCACTGTATCATATAAGTTGCCGAGATACGTATATTTATATTTAACATTTAAAAAATAATTTAAAGTTTGATGCGTTCATACTTGTTGAAAAAATATGGGCCGATACAGCCTTTGGCCTTCTTCGAAAGTATGACGTTGTTTGGACACAAAATAGAATTATCACACTTTTGATATTGCTGACGGAGCTTCTCACATCACGTGTCTGTTGGTCATGTGACAATTCAAGCCCTTAGCCCTTTCTCTTTTATCGACTCGGTTAGGAACGAAACGGGCGTGAGTCTCATGCTCTGTTTAGCGTATGGGGCATTTATGGGGCTAAGTTAAGGTTGTTTGTGCTGGTATCTTAAACCCAATAAAAGCTGGTTCCTTGTTCTTCTGATCTGGTCAACTGAAATGGAACTTAGGAACGAAAAGGCACGAGAAAGGAAAGAGACAAAAGCAAAAGGTGGCTTTATGACTTAGGCTTTATTGACCAGGTCATAGTGGCCTGTAGCGAGGGAAAATCTTCCTGGCTAACAGGACCAACTAGACCCAATTACGGTCTCAGTCCGAATGCCCGAGGTATTATTTTTTTGTGGTGGGGGGGAGTCAGTCCTTTTTGTCGGACCTGCGCGAAGGGGTTCTTCCGGTCAAGGTCCCATGGGAGGTTGTTCTTTTTATTTTTTATTTTTATTTTCGTATATTTTTAGTCCCCACAAGCGACTAAGCACTTGTGTGCTCGCTTGTTTTCCAGATGGCCCAAACCAAAGGAATATCTGTAAGTGCGTTTCCACCTTTATCTTGCAACAATTTGCCGTCACTTTACTTCCGAGTAAATTTAAATTTCAAGAATGTAAAATTTGCCATTCCTAAGAAAGGGGAAGGAAATATTGAAAAGAATAATAGGAAGACAACATTGGAAATGGCAAAACAGAACAATCAAAAAGGAAATTGAAAACATTGCCATGACGAAAAATGTCTTTAAGAATGTGTTATGACCTGTTTAGGGGGCAATAAATAAATACTCAACACAGATGTATTCAACACATATCAATGTACAAAATGAGGAGGGTTTCATTGGTACAACGTACATGAAGACATGCACTTGCTACTTCCCACTTGAGCAGCTTTGCTCTGCTAAATATACCCTTTGGATAAGTCCATTGTTCTGATCATGGGTGAGTCATCTACAACAAAATGTTACAAAAAGGGATTTAAAATAATGTTGGTTGTTTGATTTAATGCCTCAATATACTACTGGTACTATGTAACCCAGTACTATCTGTTTCATAGTTGCACCATTGGCAACTAAACCGATAACCCCACAGATTTTGTCTGGTGAGTAGGGTGGCTAGACACCTCACAGAACAAAAAACAATATCTGTAACAATGTGGAGGAATCGCAAGGTTCTTGGTTTCAATACCAATCCCCGCCAACTCTCCGCATGAGTAGCACAGATTGGGTAATCTGATCTGTGCAGTAAAGAGACTCCCTCGCTGTCTGGCTGATACCGACAATAAGCCAATCTGCCAACTTTATTTTGCTTTCATATATATTGTATATATTTTTAGTATTTGAGATTTCGTTAATTCGCTTCTGTAGATATACCGGGTGTTTTAATAAATCAACAATATTTGTCATAAATCAACAAAAATATTGACATATCATTTTGCACCTTAAGTTGCTCTACATGTACCAGAGGCTTTAATGAGTAACTTGTAGCATCAGCTAAAAAATTGACGTCTCATTTTGCGCCTTAAGTTGCCCTACATGTACCAGGGTTTTTAATGAGTCACTGACTTATTCAAAGCTTGAACTGAAAAAGTAGGTTATGTTTATTTTTAGCAACTGGAACGGGAGCAAATCACCAGGTTAGCACTGACCCATAGAAACAGCGGTTTGTCATTGCACTGATACAGGGTTTTCATGGTCTACTGAGCATAAGAAAGAGGGCAATTCGTGTTGTCCTAGTCATAGACGCGACAGAATTAATGAATATAGCTTGGAGGGTATGAGTCTATTGATCCACTGAGTTACGGTCCTATCTCTAGTGCTGAGGTTGCAGATATACTAGGCGTGTTCAAAAAGTATTTCGGCTGACACTGTATTTACCAAGGCAGAAATGAACAATGAACGAAGCTTTAATTTTCTTCAATAATTTATCTAGCTATACATATATAAAGGGAAGTTGTGTGTATTATGTATGTATGTATGTATGTATGTCTAGATGAAACTACGAAAATAAAACAATTATCGATAAAGTAAATATATGTACACATTCACAATCACCAGATATTGCTTTTTGAGCAAAAATAATGATGATTTGATTCATATTCGTGAAGATAATCAAAAGATAAAATACAAATAGTAACAGTATGGATTTTTTTTTACATTTAGTATTTTAAATAGGAGACATTAACTTTTCTTTTCAGAGTGTCTGGGCGCTTTTATTCTGACGCCCCACCAGATCAGATCAACGCAAGGTCTCTTTTTTTTTTACATATGGATTTTATTGGGACATCCTGTGAGGATCCAACTCGCGATTCAGTAATAATGGATCTGCAAGACTAACTTTTTTGCTCCCTCCTACATCAACCAAGGCAACGCCGGGTAGCCATTTCTAGTTGAACATAAAAAAGTAAAGTCGTCGGGGCGGCCTAAAGTCGGTATCAGCCAGTCAGCGAGGGAGTCTATCCCCTTTTCAATAGCGCTAGACCAAGATTGTTTTAGCGTCTGAGGTGGAGCGCCACACCTACCATCAGCTCCTTACTTTACCGCACAGATCCCTGTGCTACTCATACGCTGAGTTGGCGAGGACCGGTATCGAACTAGTAACCTTGTGGTTTCTAGTCGAACGCTCTACCGAGAGAGTCGTAAAGTGAAGCCATGCCGTTCTATTTATTTTTTAATGTTCTTCATGTCTTTGAATCTTCAGGTTAGGAAATAAAAAAAATGAGGCAAGGAACTAGTTCTAGTGAGTATGGAATTGGTTGCACTGCGCAGTCTTGTATTTCGCGAAAAACCGTTGTTCAAAAAAAAGAAATCGAGACTAGCTGTTATAATAAGTAATTGAGAGTTACTTCCCCTGTTTTATTATTACCTCCCCTTTGTGTAAATCTTTGACGTTTCTGAGAGCATTAAACTCCCAGTAAACTGTAAAACTATTCTAAGTAGAATAAAGCTTTCTCAAGCCCAACCGTGTGTGTTCGTTTATTATTACAGCTGTATACATATTTTTTCCAAATTTAAAATCACTAGTGTTGCATTGTGGGTAATTTCGAAATTTTGGGAGACAAGGCAGACAGCCCTGTCGCCTGGGGCTGTAAAATACTCCGACACCCCCCTCCATGAGACCACCTGTTGTTCGTGGATAGCGACCTGTAATACTTAAGGAAGGAATCCTGGTGGGTCCATGACATGCAACAGTCCACTCTAGCCCTTACTTGGGCTAGATGAGTGGTCGGTGAGGCCCCTCCCCCGATCAATCGACTGGTCATGTCATGCCCTAGCACCTATATGACCAGTATTATTCTTATAGCAAACCCTAACCCTTTTAATCATATATGTATTAGAAGGCGGTGCGCAGCCTATCATTTTTGTTATGAAATATAGTTAGAATTAAATCTAACGGTAATGGAAAAGTTCATAGAGCTTTATAGGTTGGTAGGTCTTGAACCCAAGTTGACCTGAGCCGGGGATTATGGAGTCATGTGACGAGGCGACTCATTTGGAAAGTCAAATTTAGAGTTAATTAACAGAGTCGTCCGTCTGTGCTGATGATTCTCCCGGGCGCGTGTATGAGGAAATGTATAAAAATGTATGTACACGAAATTAAGTCTCAGAGAGAGAGAGAGAGAGAGAGAGAGAGAGAGAGAGAGAGATAACATTCCGGTCAAGAATACACCCCTAGAGAATTCGATATGGCGATAGCGGCAGATAGGGACACTTAGAAACACTCCTAGAAGCAATATTAAACACTAGTGTTGCATTGTGGGTAGTTTCCAAAGTTGGGGAGACGAAGAAGACAACTCTGTCGGCTGGGTCTGTAGAACACCTCTGCAGAAGGGTAAAATCCATCCAATGGGGTAGCGACCCGTGATGCTTAAGGATGGAATCCTAGTGGCCAAGTAGTCCAAGACAAGGTCAATTATTCTGGCCTTGTGCCAAACTAAGCTAAGTTCAGTAAACGACAAATTGCTCTCAAGTCCTGAATAACCACGCGTATTATTCCCGGAAGTACATTTTCAAATTTTGGTATGTAGCTTCTTTTCCACTAGGATTTACGATAGAATATTTGTACCAGTAATAAAATATTTACTAGGGAAGTAAATCCCGAAAACAACCTAGGAGACGGAGTGGTGTGATGCTGAAATCCAGTGCTACCCAGCAACTCCTGCGACACTACCGTTGCCAAAATGCATTGGTTCCTCGCCTTTCCTTTGGATCACAGCGGCAGTGTGGAGAGGGGGGTGCTGCTTGGGCAACATCCTTCATATGAACCTGCCCAGGCTATGTAGTTCCAAAAAATGGACACTACTCCTTCGTTTCTCGTAGAGGGAAGGATGCCAACAATAAACAACATTTTCAAACAGTTCTTGGTGATAACACTGTTTTACAAAGAAATTGAGGCAAGCACAAAAATAGCTGTTTTAACCTAATTTGGGGGTGCTGAATTCAGATTTGAAATCCGTTTGTACTCATCACCACTAGTTTTTTTTTAAATATGCATACTGTACATTTTGTACACCTACTATACATAAAGGCGTATATGCATTCAGGGTTAATTTCTAATATTGTGTAATTATGTCTTCTTTTTTAGTTATCATGCAATAAATGTAAGTAATAGCATTACATTATATATATATATAGCTATATATCAAGACGGATTTGGGCAGTTAAGCGTAGCCAACACGTCTCAATCAACAGCCAGTAGTGCACTGGCAGTTAGCGCAGGAGGTTGTCGTCCCTCGCAGCGCAGGAGGAAGGTGTCCCTCGACAATTGTGTTACACAATCTTTTGGGTATATATTTGTATTACAATTTCCAACGACGCACATTTTATTGACTTACATATGATTTAATTTTACCTTGTTTTTGTTTTTTTCATATTCTCCAATGGCTTCAAGCTCGTCAAAACATCGAGGATGCCCCAACAAGGCCAATTCTTTCTGAATTGTGTACATTGTGTCATACAAGTATATTTATTCCGCCAATGTTCTTTATCTATCCTGTTTTATCTGTAATAAGCTGATGCAACTGTTGAAATAAGCACGTATATACTCTGTATATACTAAAATGAGACTATCTAAAAGACAGAAAAGTAGAGGTGATAGAGCAAAACTGTTAATAAATTTGAATTCAGCACACCCAAATTAGTAAAAAAACACCTATTCACATTCTTGCCTCAGACAATAAATATTTTTTTGCAAACCAGTATAATTAAACAATTTGATATTTAAATTTTTTTTTAGCTAGGTGGTTTATTTCTTTTGCACACGTCTGTAGTATGTATATACGTGTACGTATATACATGTGCAAAATTTAGTAAACGAGTCACTGAACACGTTAATAATAATTCAGAAATCTATTTAAACTTGGGCATTGCTTAAGAAATTCGCTAGTATGGTCAGGGGTGGGTGGGGTGGAATTTGAAAAAGACGGAAGAAGAAAAGCTAAGTGATGGCCGATATTAAAGCGAGGCGCGTGTGAATTAATCTATAGCCTGTTAGCCAAGGGCAAGTAACCCATAGTTCACAGTAGGTAATTAATTGGGGCCTTCCGTAGTTCAAATTCGGATGCTTCAGAGCGACGCATTAAAGAGCATAAGGGAAAATATTACAGTATCTCTTGTAATTGATTTTGCTTAAATCCTTCTAGGCGCTGGCATGGTAGGGCACAGCTCAAGGGTTAGACAATTGAACGATAATGGAAAGTTCTTACGCATTCAACCCCACGTTCCGAGAAAGGCCATTCTTACTTTAAATCAGGAAGAAAGATATTACCTAAATACACATTTATTTACAGAACACACACACACACACGCAGAGAGAGAGAGAGAGAGAGAGAGAGAGAGAGAGAGAGAGAGAGAGAGAGAGCATGAACTGTCGAAGAAGACAACATATATATAATGGGAAGCGCGTGGTGTAATGGTTAAAGTCATGGGAAATGGACTCGTCGCCCCGAGTTCAAATCCTGGATGTGGTAAATGCATTTCACTTAACGCTAATACCCTTGGGAAAGGTATGAATCCTACTCTCTCTCCAGCTATGGATAAATAGTAGGGCAGACTGGACTCTTTAACCTTGGTTAGGCAACCGGTCTAGGAGAAGGAAAACTCTGAATTCAAACCTGTTAAACTTCGCTTAAGAAATTGACCTTGTGTCGCATCCTGCTCGTGCGGAGGGGTTGGTAAATATATATATATAATGTTGTCTTCTTCGACAGTTCATGCTCTCTCTCTCTCTCTCTCTCTACTCTATATATTAGAGAGAGAGAGAGAGAGAGATGGTGCGCATCAAAGTTTGTAATTGAACCTCTTCTCACATATCTTTCTGCTTCTGTAAGAAAGAGTTCCTTCAAAAATTCACACCTGACATATTGTTCCTCTTGAGATAATTTTCTGATCTTGTGCCAAACTAAGAAAATCTTTGAAACTCTTTAGAACTCTAGTAAATATTATCATCAGTATTCTACTCCTTGTTATATTTGCTGTTTTACGCTGAAACCCTTTTCCAATCTTTTGGGACCGTTCCAAGTGCACCAACTACAATTCAGGTCTCATTGGCCCTTCTAAGTATTCTAACTGATTTTAGCAGTCCTTTGCGGACTGTTCTAAGAGCACAAACGATAACTGGTATCAACGTCACTTTCATGTTCCACAGCTTTATGAACTCTCTGGCAATATCCGAGTATTTTTGTATATTTTTACTTTCTTTCATGTTCCCTCCAAGGGCTGCTGGAATACTCTTGGAAAACGTATGAATCCAACTGTTCTCATTCCATCGATGAGTAAATAGTAGGACAAACTGGACTCTTTAACCTTGATTAGGCAACCAGTCTAGGAAAAGGAAAAACCTGTTGGTGCTCTTCTAATATGTGATCTACCGAATGGTTTCTAATCCAATATATGATCAATCGAGTTGTTTACATTCCAATATGTGATCTACCCATTAACTACCCATTATTTTCCCATTAAACTAACCCTAAACCCTAAGCCTAAGCCTGTCTTCTTTTTTCCTAGTAGATCACATGCCATGAATTGTAGATCAATAGTAGATCACAAACCTTTGGTAGATCACATATTGAAAGAGCACCAACCTGTTAAACTCCACTTAAAAAATTGACCTTGTGTCGCATCCTGCTCGTACGGAGGAATAAATACATATGGTCTGCTGGAATGGCAAAATTCACTAGGTGACAAGTTCTTTTTTATATAAAAAAAATTATTCCGAGATCTGGTCTTCTGGCCGAGATTGGATGATCCGTTTGTATTTCAAAGTCCTAAAGAATTTGATAAGTCTAATTTTCTAGAATACATTCTGGTTTGTGCATGTTATTGTTGCAACACTAATTGGCGCAACACCATGAAGCCAGGAGGTCCAGAAGAAAGCAGCGGCAACAAAGCACCGGCACATCAACATCTGCAGGGACAGCCTTCAAATTCGACATCTGTGGTCGAGAATGTTTTTCGAACATTGGACTTCACAGTCACAGGAGGCGCTGAAACTTCAGGGGCACTAAAACTATATTATAGTCTTCCGAGACTGAAATGCCAATATGAGTTTTTCACACCAGCGTTTGGTGATCTTTCACTGGAGTTTGAGTGATAACAAGTCTCATCAGGTCTCCTGGACTCTCTTTGAGTTTTCTAGTGTTCAACAATGCTGTCGTCTGGATGGTCTCAATTCAATTATTATTATTATTTGCTCCTTTTGAGTTTTCACATCAGAATTAGCTGATGGTCTTTCACTGGAGTCTGAGTGACAGCAAGTCTCCTCAGGTCTCCAGGACTCTTCTGAGTATTCTGGCAGATTGCAGCAGTGCAGTGTTCTAAATGGTTTCAACCCTTCCTCTGATTTCCAAACATTCCAGACCCTTTTCCAATCCTTTTGGGACTGTTCCAAGTGCACCAACTACAATTGGTATCACCTTCACTTTCATATTCCATAACTTTTTTAGTTCTCTGGCAAGGTCCAGTATTATTATTATTATTATTATTATTATTATTATTATTATTATTGTTGTTGTTGTTGTTCTTGTTCTTGTTGTAGCAATTAAAATAGTAATGAGCTCATTGTACAAAGACAGAGATGTAACTGTAATAAGTAATTAAGAGTTACTTCCCCTGTTTTATTATTACATCCCCTTTGTGCAAATCTTTAGCTTTCTGAAAGTATATCAACTCCCAAGAAAACTGCAACTGTATTCTAAGTAGAATAAAGCTTTCTCAAGTCCGACCGTGTGTGTTCATTTATTACTACAGTAACAAAAACTAAAATATTTAAGTATTAACTCAGGTTCAAGTAGGGGATAACAACATAATGATGATAGTCTTCCCCGTGTGAAACTTTAAGTCAAAGTGTGAAGAACTGTGAGTTAATATTTCAATATTTTAGTACATGAGGAGGTGCTTGTAATTTTACGGTTCAACCAAGAATGGAATGACTTGTAAATAAAAATTACTGAATCTTTTGACTGGATTAAAGAAACTTGAGAAACTATTTGCCAAGTGGATTGATCTGCCTTGTGAACATGGGAAATAGCATATATAAATACAGGGTATTAGGGAGAAATTTGACAGTTTCATAAGGAAAAAGAAAAAGTGATTGGTAACTACAAAATTTAATGGATTGTAAATAAATTCAACAGGCACGGAAATTACACTACAGTCATTAAGTTTCACTCAAAATAACCGCCATTAACGTCGATCACAGCCCCAATCCTGCTCCGGAACCTGGAGTAAGGCGATGTTACAGTTTCCCTGGTAAGGGTCTCAAAAACTACTTAATTCTGTCCATTAACTGGGCTTTTGTAGTACTGGCACGGCGATTGGTGTCTTTCTCAACAGCATCACATGCATAATAATCCATGGGGTTAAGATCTGGGGAGTTCGGAGGCCAAACATTGGGACTGGTGGAGTCATAAAAATTCGCCGACAACCATTTTTGACTTTTCAGAGGTGTGGCAGGGGGCCGAATCCTGCTGCCATATGGCTTACCATTGTTATTCATGGCTTGACTACAGTGTTTAACAACTCCACGTAGGCATCTGAATTCAACCTGATACCCCCTCTGAAAAAATGCGGAGGCACCACATCACCCTCAGAGGACACACATCCGAAAACCTTCACAGTTTAGGGAAATTTAGTCTGCATGACACGAGGAGTGTCCTTTGGACTCTATGCAAGCCATCTGTTATTCTGCATGTTGTGCTTTTGATCTTGGCAAAAGTTTTTCTCATCGGAAAAGAACCAGGCTGTTTGTGGTTCAGCAGGATATTTCACTTTGCTCAGAAGTTTCTTCGCCTTTGTCAGACGATTTTCACAGGCCTTTACTGGGAGCAGTTGACCTCTGTGACGCTTGTATGAGTAGTAGCGAAGGTCTTCATTGAGTGTAAGCTTCA
>CM042142.1:36433004-36435504 GCA_023376005.1 Doryteuthis pealeii
TGAACTGACGACCAATTCTCCGGAATTAAATCCAATTAAAAACTTGTAGAGTGTTTTGACACGACGTGTCTATGAGAATGGACGCCAATTTAGAAGCAAGGATGACTTGAAATAGTAAACGTATCACGGGGAATTACATCAAAAGAAATCCAAAAAATATCCAACACATTTTTTAAAAAAGGATCACACACACACACACACACACACACACACACACACACACACACACACACACACACACATATATATATATATATATGATAAAAGAAATGACTTATCGGGGAATAAAACATTGAGATAATCGTAATATTGATGGTCGATACGAGTATTAACCGAATAAATCAGTGTTATAACGAATATAATTGCATTATTCATTTCCGCAATTGCCTGTAATTAATCAATATCTTGATTAATTCATTGAAATTAACCCTGAAGATCCTTATGGTGAAACCCAACTAGGTTATTTCTATATACGATTCTAAGCAGGGTATTTTTTAACATTGAAATTCATTACAATTGGCTTAGTCCATTTGAGAGCTCAATGTACAATAATATTTTTGTCGTATTTTGGCGCCAAGTTCATTTGGATCCTGAATAAGTTGGTATGTTTCGGCTAGTCTTATCCTATGCCCTCTGACTTTACCGCTATTCCGAACTCCTTCGTTTATCTTAGGAGCATTTTCTGCACTAAACAGTCTAGATATTTTCAGCAATAAGAAAAAAGAAAAAAAATTAACCTTCGAACTTTGCATTTTTTTTCCAAAACCTATTTGTGTATCCAACTTCAACACTTAATCTGTATATCATACATAAGAGATAAGGAAAGAAAAACGTTCGGCAATAGTCATGAATTAAGGGCAAATTTTCCAATAGAATAAGAGAATAGGGCTACAGAGAAAGAGGGGGAGATAGATAGATAGATAGATAGATACAGAGAGAGAGAGAGAGAGAGAGAGAGAGAGAGAGAGAGAGAGAGAGAGAGAGAGAGAATGGGGGTGAAGGGTTACGAATTATAGTCCTCATTACTGACAGAAAATCACTATATATGTATGTATATATACACACACACAAAGAAATATATCTCTAGAAGAACATTATATATATATATATATATATATATATATATATATATATATATACAATTTTACCAATAGAATAGTGGTACACACCGAGAGAAAGTGAGTGAGTGAGTGTGTGTTTGTGAGTGTGTATGCTTGTGTGTGTGTGTGTGTCTGTGTCTGAGATAGATAGATAGATAGATAGATAGATAGATAGAGAGAGAGAGAGAGAGAGAGAGAGAGAGAGAGAGAGAGAGAGAGAGGAGATGGGGTAATGAATTAAAGCCCTCATTATTGACAGAAAAGCACTATTTATATTCACACACACACACACACACACACACACACACACACACACACACACACACACACATCCGTGAAATATATCTTGACTAATATTATTTATATGTATTTTCAGGGTCTTCAAGTGTCCAAGGAATAAAATAAAAAAAAGGAGGAAATTCGTGTTATTTTTTTACATGAACTTTACGTCCTATTTATCTATCTATCTATCTATTTATTTATTTACTTATTCATTCAACTCTATTTATCTTTATCTTTATTTTTATCTTGTTTTTTTATTCATTTATTTATGTATTTTATTTTTACCAAATGAGGATTCTTCCCTGGGAATGAAAAGGTCGGGACTGAAATTTGGACGGAGGCTGCTAAAGTCATGTTTATTTTACAATAAAGATGACAACCTGGAACTAAATGACTTAGACGCCCCCCCCCCAATCCCTTACCCCAATTGAATGAATGTGTTCAATTCAAGGCGACGGTTTTTTAGGCGATGGAAGATTAAGCCGAATAGCTAAACAAAAATGACTGTTTTGTAAATAAATTTTTGGAAATGTCACACAGCCAACTGATTAGAAATGAAATGAGCGTAAAACTCAAAGGAAAACCTGGAACCGATTTTTTACTGCGGGTTAGGGTCATACGGATTACACGAATTACATTATTAAAGTAAGAGTACATACTCCGAGAGGCCAGTTTGTGTGACCTACTTATATATATATATATATATTTGTTAATGTATAAGTAGTAACTTACTGGTGGGTATGAGTACGATCGTTGGAAGCGCACAGTATCCAGAGGTTAAAATTGAGAAAAAACAAATACAAAGTGCTCAATACAGTGTAGAGCAAAAATTTATTTTAACAATTAAGGATGAATCCCATTACAACGGGCATGTATTATACCATCTAAGATTAATCGAAAACTCGATTAATTTAACTAATGTAACCCTGAAGAATCAATCGATGAAACTCGAGTAGGTTACTCCTTTCCATTGTTAATATATATATATATGTGTGTGTGTGTGTGTGTGTGTGCGTGTGTGTGTGTGTGAGGAGAAAGGTAGACAGACACGGGATGATATAGAAAATGGATGTAGTGATGTCGACGATGCAACATTTCAGTCTGTTAGACCTTCTTCA
>CM042142.1:36440504-36500566 GCA_023376005.1 Doryteuthis pealeii
TATATTATATAATATATATGCATCATGCTGTGCAATAGCATATCAGTGCAGCTAGACTTTGCAGACTACTTCAGGTGGAAATCGAAACTAGACTGATTTTACGTCAGTTAGATCCTCTACCAACCGGGCCATCAACACAACCCACTTACGAAAGGGAATTTTACTTATATAGATATATACATGCATATATAAAAATTGTTGAGAGAGTTCTATCTGTTTTAAGGAGAGCTATGTAATTCATATTGATCGCAACATCTTGTCAGACGACTGCCACTCCTTCATTCCTTGTGCGTTTGTGAGCTCGTTCATGACTTTTCAATCCTGCCAAAGTCTTGCATAATTTAGAACATATCTGGCACACAAAACGATCGGTGTTGACTGAGTCGACAGGTGTTGTATACTCATCACTGTGAACTTTCATGTGAAGCTTGAGACCACAAACCTGCCTTTGACAACAGGGCCCTGTCACACTCCTCACAGATCTGCACATCACCTAAGTGACTCAGTTTCTCTCTTGATGTTTCCTTTTCTTAACCATATCCAGTTCTTCTCATGTCCAATCTTGATAATTTGTCACTTGAAATATCTACTGAGTGACAACAAGTCCCCCCAGGTCTCCAGGACTCTTCTGAGTATTCTAGCCGATTGCAGCAGTGCAGTAGTCTGGATAGTCTCAATTCTTCCTCTTATTTCCAGATCCTCCAGTCTTTTCATTTTCCTTCAGCTTCACCCTGTGATCTGCCGGAACTGCAAAGTCCACCAGTTGACATGTTCTCTTTTTTTTGTTAATCAACACTAGGTCTGGTCCCCTGCATATGCATATACCATTTTGTTGTATGGTCAAAATGTAATTTTTTGCATAATTTCTAGTGGATCACCTTCCCAATCCAGTTGTACTTACCTTTGTATTCCCAGTGTGCTAATTTGCTACATTCACTTAATACACGGTTTACAGTCTCATCTCTATCACCGCACAGTCTACATTTACTGTTTTGTTTCGTGTTATCAATTTTTGCTTTGATAGGATTTGTTCTTATGGCATTATTTTGTGCAGCAATTATTAGTGATTCAGTTTCTCTCTTGAGGTTTCATCTTCTTAACCATGTCAAAGTATTTTCATGTGCAACCTCACCGACTTTTCGTTTGAAGTGTCCATATAATCGTTTTTCTTCCCATCTTTGTTTTCTAGTTTTCGTTGCTTTTCTGTTTGCTCATATATTACATCTGCTGTTGTTGGCTGCCATAAGTAATCTTTCTTTGCTCTTTTTTGTATATTCTTCGAGTCCTTTGATTGTGGCCTCTAGACAGTCCTCTATGTTGGCAATACCTCTTCCACCTTATTTTCTTGATACATATAGCCTATCTTTATCATCTCTATGGTGTAGAGCCTTGTGCATCGTCATTAATTTTCCTTTGGTCTATCTATCTGAGTTCTTCTTTTATCCATTTTAAGAATGGACCAAAGTATCTTATAACGGAGACGGCCCAGGTATTTATTCCTTTGATGAGATTTCTGCTATTGAGCTTGGTTTCTAAGAGATTGTTCTTCTGAGGTATTCTTTTTTAACTTTTTCTTTCATCTCTGTTTGATATTGTTTGCTTTTAAAATTCTTAAGTATTTGTAAGTTTCTTTTTCTTCAAGTGATCTTATAATGTCCTGATTTGCTAGTTGTATTCCGTCCATTAATTTTCTTTCCCCCTTTTTTATTACTAGCATAGCACATTTTTCGATTCTGAATTCCATCCCTATATCTTGACTATATATTCTGATGGTTTTTACCATGGTTTATAGTTTTATTATTATTATTATTATTATTATTATTATTATTATTATTATTATTATTATTGAAATAGTTATTTGAGACCATATAATTGTGTACAAATCATTTTCAACAGATAATAAATGTATAAATTATTTGTATCAGATAAGAATGCTTGAAACCATATAACTGTATGCAAAATATTTATATAAAAAGGTAGTTACTCGTAGTTATAATTGTTTACAAACTTTTATTATTATTATTATTATTATTATTATTATTATTATTATTATTATTATTATTATTATTATTATTTATGAATAATTACTTGAAACCATATAATTGTGTACAAATCCCTTTCATCAGATAAGAATACTTGAAACTATATAACTGTGCAAGTTATTTATATCAAGAGTAGTTATAATTGTTTACAAAGGATTATCATATGTTTAACTTAAAAACCATATAATTGCTTGCACAAAAATACTGACTTTAACATTAAATAATCCAACAAGGGTTGACAAGCCGTAACACCAACCAACCAACCAACCAACCAACCTTGGTCACCTGAGTTTCGGTCATTGTTGCCAATCTGAAAAAAAAGACCTATCATCTGGATCAAATTCCTTAGATTTTAGAAGAATGCCCTGACATAGTTTTTTAGTCAATGTAAAATCATGAGTTAAAATCATTTTTTTTTAAAGATTTAATTCTTGATTTTTTCTTCTTCTATTTCTGACTGAAATTAAGTTTCTGCTATCCACAATCGGAAATCGGGTGTTAAAAAGTCATTCAAGCGGGAAGTTAAGTGGTTGTAGATAGTCTTTCATGAGACCGGGCTCAGGTGAGAGCTTCATCCAACCGTGTGTCTTCATGGCTTGAATATAAACAAAACAAGCGTCTGGGTGGAAAGCGGCCGCGACCCACTGTCGTTCTCTGTGTCTAATTTCCTGTTTACCGTCTCACTTAAAACACACACACAAGCATTAAAACAAAAAGAAGAAGAAAAAATGGGTGAAGAAAAGTAGAACTAATACACAAATAAAACAAAAAGGAAGAAAATAATTAAAAAGGAAAAAAAAAATAAAATTTTTACAAAAAAATTTTAACAGCTTTCTCTGATATTATCTCCGTATAAATATCTTCGAAGTAATTTTTTTCTTTTTCGTGTTGCACACACAGAGTAAGCAAAAATTGCTCCAGCAGATACTCACCTTGTGTGTGTGTGCAGATCCAGGCTCAAAGCTCGGCTTTCCGCTATATCATCGAAGCTAAGTAGCTATAAGAATAATAATCAACACTGGGTCCTTATAATACATTAGTGCACCATGTGTTGAATAGCCCTTGTGGGGATTAAAATAACTTTAAAAAAAATCCCATGAGCTAATACCGGAAGAACCCCCCACACAAGTGCGGAAAAGGGAACCACTCCCGAGCCCCCAAGAGAATTACTCGGCCATTCGAGTTGAGGCCTTAACTGTGTCTAGACGCTACTACTACTGGCCAGAGAGATATTTCCTTGCCGCGTGATGGCTATGACAGGCGAATAAAGCCGAAACCATAAAACCACCTTGTCTTTGTCTCTTTCTTTTCTTTCCTTGAAATCCTTCATTTTCAGCGCGACCACCAAATAAGATGGGGTTAAAAGCAAAACCCTAGAAACACACACCAAGAATAAAACCAACTACCTTTTTAACCTTGAAACATTTTAATTTATAAGATACATATATTATAAAGAAATAATTTCCTCGCCAACGCACACATACAGACACACACAGATACACAAACACACAGACACACAGACACCGACACACAGACACCCCATACATACATATATATATATATATATATATATATATATAGGAAGAGAGAAGAACAAATAGCCATATCGATAGAAATTAACTGAGATAGACAAACACATCGATGTGAATAGATTGTTGACACACACACACACACACACACACACACACACACACACACATATATATATATATATATATATATATATATTATATATATATAATAGGGAGAGAGAGAAAAAAAATTAAAGTAAACCTTTGAGAGATATATAAATGGGGCAACTTGAGCAGCCTCCTAACCAGAAGTGGCCTAGGTCACACAAGATCTAAATTCGGTTCTGAGTCCTTCAAGAATAAGCAAAATTTTGATGACGTCCAGACTACAAGAATGTGGATCTGTATGCAGGATAAGGGTAAGTTGCCCACGCAGCTAGTCTCCCCTTTCATGCCCATAAGCAGTAAAAATGGCACTCCGAGATACACCAAGACACCAGTCTTAACCAAATGAGAGGTGCTTTTTCCATCATATATGGAAATCAAAAGAAGACAGCTTCAAAGCTTAAGCTAGGCTTTCAACAGTAACATTAAGGGCTTCCTTTTTTTGTATGGCTTTGAATGCATAGAGAAAGACATGAAGAAGGTCGACTTCTTCCACGACTGCTGCTTTTGAAAGATCTGCAATACCTGCTGGCCTGATAAGATCTCTAACGACGTCAGAAAAAGAATACGAAATGCGATCAAAAATACAGTGGTACCTTGATTTACGAGTGTCCCAACTTAGGAGTTTTTCGATTTACGGGCTGTCAATCGGTCCATGTTTTGCTTTGTGTGGTGAGCGAAAAGCTTATGTTGATAAGTTCACTATGTATTTTAATGGTATTTAAAAAAATTAGAAATATAAATATATTTTAAAAAATTATTTGTTAGTATTTAAAATTTTTAGTATCGAAAATTTTTAGTATTTTTTTGTATTTAAAAAAATTAGAAATTTAAAAAAAATTAGAAATGTCAAATATTAAACACATTTTTTGCTTTGTGTGGTGAGCGAAAAGCTTATGTTGATAAGTTCAATAAAAAATATTTACGATTCCAAATTTATCACTCCAAAAAAAAAAAAAAAATTAATTGTAAAAATAATAAACATTAAAACATATTACAGCAATTTTATAATCTATTTTGTTGTGCTGTTATACAATACAGTGCTATTTGTCTTATCTAAAAAACGTCACAAAAAATTAGGTTTTTTTGGTGGTGGGGGATGGAACGGATTAATGGCATTTCAGTTTCTTTCAATGGAGAAAACCAATTTGATACGCGAGGAAATTGAGTTACGAGCGGAACGAATTAAATTCGTAAGTCAAAGTACTACTATGTATAAACTGAAATTCTACATATTTTTTATTTAAAAACTTAAAAAGATTATATTTACCAACCCTTCTTAAAATGTAAATGAAAATGTGTTTCACAGCTTATAGACATCTAAACTGCTGTCTGGACATATATACAGCAGTTGTGGATCTCTGGGAGGTGTATAGTCCTCCCCTCATTGCCATCTCCCAGGTTCACCCTCACCTGGAGTCATAGTACTGGTTAGGGTTTATGGAAACCATCTGGATGTAAAGTGTTCCAATAACAAAAACAAACTTACAAAATTAGTTTTTCTTAAGTACGCGAAGATTCTTAACGAGTCAGTCTAATGGCTCATTACTTATATCATTACATCTCGATCATTACCTCCACGGAAATTTGGTTGTTGATTGAATTTTACGGTACATATATTTACCAACCCCTCCGCACGAGCAGGATGTGACACAAGGTCAATTTTTTAAGGCGGAGTTTAACAGGTTTTAATTCAGAGTTTTCATTCTCCTAGACTTTTTTTAAGAGTTTAACAGGTTTTAATTCAGAGTTTTCATTCTCCTAGACTTGTTGTCTAACCAAAGTTAAAGTGCCCAGTCTGCCCTGCTAGTTACCCATAACTGGAGGGAGAGCCGGTGGATGCATACCTTTCTCAAGGGGATTAGCGTTCAAATGTAGACAGCCTCGTCTAGGATTTGAACTCGGGTCGATGAATCCATTTCCTACGACTCTAGCCATTACACCACGCGCCTCCAGTATTGAATTTTACTGTATGTCAACATTTGGATTATTATATGCTCAAGTAATTCTTGTTCTATTCATCCTAGTTGGTTATTCAATTTTTTTCACTCGTTTTTTGAAAACATTCTAAAAATTCATCTTTTTATCTATTATCTGTCGGAGGGAGATCGTAGGTATACACTGCTGATGAGACCTAATGAGGTTGAAACAACTGTACGGTGTTCCACGCGTTGCACTCGTTGTTCGCCGAGTTTACTTGTCATGATTATTTTCGATAATTATCGAATTTTATACGATATATGCATTTTAATTGTCTTCAAAAATATAAATAATAATATACTTTACTTAACAATGCTTCAAAAGCAAATTATCAAAGACTATTATATATTACTCCTACTTTGGTTGAGTTCTCTTAATAGGGATTTAATTGCAAATTCACCGTTCTGGCGTCTAGCTAACCCTCGCTTTGTTTACAAATGTTTGAGGATTCTAGTAAATTCATTTCCGCTTAGAAATGTAGCGATTAAATATTCTCCTATATTTGACAGCTGCCTCTGGCCGCACGGATATAAAGGCTTGGCGAACGAAAGTTCATTCGGGTCTCAAACCCGGCCAGGGGTAGCTGTTAAGGTATAGCCACACTGATGAGAGGTGAAACCTCGAAACATGTGTCTGTGGATTATATATATATATATATATATATATTCCTAGACGAAGCTGTTGGCATTTCACATAGTGCTAATACCCTTGGGAAAGGTATGAGCATATATTCTCCCTCCAGCTATGGGTTAAATAGTAGGGCAGACTGGGCTCTTCAGTCTTGGGTAGGTAACCAGTCTAGGAGAGGGATAACTCTGAATTCAAAATTCCTGAGTCGGTTGTTGATTGGGTTTGTGGCAACCCTTGATGCACCAATTCTTTTCTATCGACTGTGCCAAAAAGTGTGGATGGTCCAACACAAGCCTTCACCACTATAAACAAATCACTGTGTGGGTGTTCATTGTGTGTGTGAACCCTCATGCGTCGAAAATCGACGAGAGAGTCCATTATATATATATATATATATATATATAAAACTTGGCACATTAAATAATACAAGAGTTGATATGCCAATAAACCAACCAACCAACCAACCAACCAATCTGTTTAGAATGATTACGAAGATACATATTTGTACTGTATATAATTGGAGATCTTAATCGTTAAATTGTCTTCGGCTTAGAATAAATAACAAATCAATCAAGTAATCAAACAACATACACAAAGTACAGTAATTGTCACGGTTTGTCAAATCTGAGATTTTCTAACATCTTAGTCAAACATATATCGTCCACTATTAATTACTGCACTAGATAGGAATCGCACAGTTCCTAGTTCGATACCGGTCCTCGCCAACTCTGCGTATGAGTAGCACAGGGGATCTGTGCAGGAAAAGGTGAGGAGCTGATGGTAGGTGTGGCGCTCCATCGCAGACTCAAAAGCAATCTCCTTGGTCTAGCGCTAGTGAAAAGAGGATAGACTCCATCGCTGTATTGCTGATACCGTCTTTAGGCCATTCCTACGACTTACTTATGAATTACTAGTTTCTGGAAAAAAATATCACCGGGCAGTTGTGGCCATCTTGAATGTTTCAGCTATGCCTTCCGCTCGAAATGTTCATCTTTGAAAAACAGATTGAAAGGCAATCTCCGTTTTTTTTCCATACATTTTTGTCTATTCGTCTGTACTTTGTCTATTTTTCATAATTTTGTGTCTATACATCTGTACTTTTTTTGTTTTTTCATTCATTTTTTCTATCCGTCTGTACTCTTTTTTTTCTCATTCATTTTTGTCTATCCTTCTGTACTTTTTTTCCCCTACATTTTTGTCTATCCTTCTGTTTTTTTTCCTCTTTTTTTTCTATCCTTCAGTACTTGTTTTTTGTCCTATTTTATATCCTGCTGTACTTTGTTTTTTTCCCTACATTTTTTCTATCCTTCTGTACTCTTTTTTTTCTCATTCATTTTTGTCTATCCTTCTGTACTTTATTTTTTCATGCATCTTTGTCTATCCATCTGACTTTGTTTTTTTTCATACATTTTTGTCTATTCTTCTAATCTTTTGTTTTTCATACATCTTTTGTTTATACTTCTTCTTTTTTTTTCTTAATACATTTTCTATATTTCTTTAGTATATGCTTGTTTTCTTTCGTTTTCACATCCATTTTTTTGTCTATCATTTTCTTTGCTTTTTCATAATTTTTTGTCTGTCCTTTTTTCCTGTTGATTTTTTATACCATTTTATGTTTGTTTTTGTTATCCTTTTTTATTTTGCTTGTTTAGACATCTTTTGTCTATCCTTTTTTCCTTTGCTTTTCCATACATTTTTTGTATATCTTTCTTTTGTTTATTCACATATTTTTTGTCAATCTTTTTATTTTTTTGTCCCCCCCCTATATTTTTGTATATCCTTCTGTTCTGTTGCTTTTTCATACATTTTTGTCTATCCTTCTGTATATTTTTTCAGTCATATTTAAAAAAAATTTCGTACATTTTTATCTATCCATCCACCCTTTTTTCATTCGTTTTTCTCTATATACTCTCGCATTGCTCCAGTTCTTTTCTTTCTTCACACTCCCGCTCTTTCTATTTCTTTCTCCCTAAAATTTAGTTCTTTCCTCACATTAGTATCCTCTTTCTTTCTTTCGTTTTTTTCTTTCTTTCTTTTTTCAGCACTTTTTCTTTTTTAATTTTCTCATAATGTTCTCTTTCTTTCTTACTTTCTTTCTTTCTTCAACATTTTTGTTCTTTTTTAATTTTCTCATAATTTTCTCAACTTTCTTTCTTTCTTCAACATTTTTTTCTTTCTGAATTTCTCATAATTTTCTCAACTTGCTTTCTTTCTTTCTTTCTTTCTTCAACAGTTTTTTTCTTTCTGATTTGTCTCACAATTTTCTCTTTCTTTCTTTCTTTCTTTCTTTCTTTCTTTCTTTCTTTCTTTCTTTCTTTCTTTCTTCAACAATTTTTTCATTCTTAATTTTCTCATAATTTTCTCTTTCTTTCTTTCTTTCTTTCTTTCTTTCTTTCTTTCTTTCTTTCTTTCTTTCTTTCTTTCTTTCTTCAACAGTTTTTTTCTTTCTGAATGTTCTCATAATTTTCTCAACTTTCTTTCTTTCTTTCTTTCTGAATTTCTCATAATTTTCTCATAATTTTCTTTCTTTCTTTCTTTCTTTCTTTCTTTCTTTCTTTCTTTCTCTTCCTTTTGTTTATTCATTCTTTCAGCCCTCCCCTTCTTCCCGCTCCATCACTCATTCCGTCATTACTATTTTTCTGAATCCTTTTTTTCTTTACAAACAATACAAGAAAGTAAATAAATAATACCTTCAAGTTCCCTGCACCAGAATGACCTTTAACCCGAACATCCCTTAAAAAACACCCTAACCGAACTGACAAGACCTCCTTAGGGGCTTGATATCCCTCCTCTCCACAAGGACATGACAGTTTGTATAGCAAAGGAGGACATAATATATTCGCCTTAATATCTGTTATTCGTTTAGATTTTTTTCTTCTTTTTCTTCTTTCTCTTCTTTTTTCTTCTTTTCCTCTCGTCAGCCTTTAACAACTGAATTCATTTTAAACATATTTACAAACAGAACACTTCAATAAAGAACACAGGAGACGTCATAAGGGAGTGGGTCATATTCACTTTTCCAAAACTAATGGTTTTTTGATCTGTTGAATGTAACCAAAGAAGAAGAAGAAGAAGAAGAAGAAGAAGAAGAAAAGAGAAGAAGATAAATGAGTGAAACCAAGAAGAGGAAGAAGAAAAAGAAGTGAAGACAATAAGAATAAGAATGAATGAATGGAGGCAAGAAGAAGAAGAAGAAGAAGAAGAAGAAGAAGAAGAAGAAGAAGAAGAAGAAGAAAGAAGACATAACTCTAAATTCAAGAATTGTTCCGTTCAGTTCAACTCATTTCCTTCTTTTTTTCCTTTTTTTTGGAAGGCACATTCAGTGATCCGTCAACAACATGTTCTGTTAGACGTGACAGTATTGCTCAATGGTTAGCCCAAGAGAATGAAGGCTGAATGATATTAAATTCTTTCAATACATGAAGATGAGGATAATGCTCTTTCTTTTTTATTTTTTTCTTCTTTCTTTCTTTCTTTCTTTCTTTCTTTCTTTCTTTCCTTTCCTTTCCTTCCCTTTCCTTCCTTTTCTTTTTCTCTCTTCCTTTCCTTTCTTTCCCTTTCTTTCTCTCTCTCCCTTTCCCCTTTCTTTCTTCTTTCTTTCTTCTTTCTTTCTTCTTTCTTTCTTCTTGTCTTTGATTTTTTTTTGTTTTTAACCTTCATTATATTTTTCTCTCTGTCGAACATAGCGAAAACAAAATTTTAAATTACGCACGAACGTGCACACATAACCCCCTCCCCTAAAAAAATACCCTTTTCTGAACTGAATATAATAGGGTTATATTCAACGACATGTTAACCTTGTTCATCATAATAGTGCATATAATAATTCCTTTAACAAAATAAATTATTTTTTTCATTTATTCAATGCATCGTGGTGCCCACGAAAGACCCATTATCAGATTTTACTAATCTTATTACTTTTCACTAATTTTATTTATCAAAAAAAAAAAAAAAGAAAAATAGGTTTTCATCTCTAAAACAAAATATTCATTACACTGTAAGGATTAAAAGTCAATAAAGTTGAAAATAAAATAAAACACGAAAATGAAAAACAAACCGAATAATTAAATAACAAACAAAAATAAGACATAATAGAATATGAAAAATAAAATAAAATGTCCCACGATCTGACTTTTGTTGAAAGTTTAACTTTAGGCACTAGAAATAAGAACTACCTTTTCGGCCTTTCCAACCCACGGGATAATACGTACGTTTACAGACTCTCGAAACGAATAGTCTATACTGTATAACCTTTTATTTATCTATTATTATATTATATTATTATTTATTATTATATTATTATATATTATTATTATTATTATGTTTTGTTGTTGTTAAATAATAATAATAATAATAATAATAATAATAATAATAATAATAATAATAATAATAATAATTCATAGGCTTAATAAAAAAAAAGAAATTCCACAAGTGGAGCCTTTGATCCTTATACTACTAAATTGTGGGGAAATCATTTTTAAAAAATTCGTTTCGTAAATATATAAAATTGTTTGGTATTGCTTGGAACTTTTGGCCAAATTCAAAACTGTTCAAAATCTTCACTTTTAAAAGTGAAGATTTTAATCAAAGAAAAGTGAAGACTTCAAGTAAAGAAAAGTGAAGTCTTTAAGCGATAAAAGTGAAGATTTTAAGTACACACACACACACACACACACACACACACACACACACATATATATATATATATATATATATATATATATATATATATATATATATTCTTAATAGGTACCAAGAATAGCATTTGTTCACCTTACTAATAGTTATACAATAATATTCATGTATATGTCGTATTTGATATAATCTTATACAATATTTTTTGTTTCTGTGTCTGTCTGTTTGTTCGGGGATGCAATTGGAAACAAAGCCCTATACCAACATCAAACACAACTTTTCTTGGGTAGAATTTTACGAGAAATCAAGTGGAGATATCCATATTTATCCCTGGATTCATATGGGATCCCTAAGAACCAATTTACCGGCTTTGGTATGAGGAAATAGGTAAAAAATGAACAGGCAAAGGAAAATAACTTAACGATAAATTTGTAAATTTAATGATTTGGTTTGGTTTGTTTTGTTTTACAGCATATCAACCTCAGTGGGTCATTTAATGCCGATAAAGTTTTGAAATAAATCAATTCTTAATGGATAATACAATTTTTAAAAAAATTCATTTTTCTATTTAACCCATAGATGGGACCCTAACAGGTACTACCACTCCGGGTCAGAGTGGACCAGGGAGCAATGGTGATGAAGGGGTGCTCCACATTCCCCAAACCTCCAAAACTGGAACCTCACCATCAGATAGAGTTTAACGTCATTCCCAGGACATGTAGACCCGCAGCCACCGCCTTCTAGCACCCATTGAGGCTTGCCATAAGGGCAATAGGGTTGGGAAAATCATATTGGTGCTAGGGCTTGACGTGACCAGCCGATTGATCGGAAGGGGCCTCTCCGACCGCCTGTCTAGCCCAAGATAGGGCCAAAGTGGAGTATTGCATGTTATGAACTGCTCATCCACCTGGGCTCTATCATTAAGCATCACGGGTCGCCACCGACGGCCAACAGGTGGCCCCATTGGGGGAGTCTTACCTCTCTGCAGAGGTGCAGTCGGTGCATTCTAACACCCCAGCCGACAGGGCGGGAAATTTAATGAATTTCCATACCAAGCATTGTGTTCATTAGCGCCTCACTCCCTTTCAAAAAGTTGAATTATTGCATTATTGGTAGAAAAAAGTAAAGTTGGCAGAGAGGTCTATTGTCGGTATCAACCGGACAGTGAGGGAGTCTCTCCTCTTTTTGTTAGCGCTAAATTAGGGCGACTGTTTTGCTAACCGTCGGTTCCCCAATTTACCGCACGGATTAGATTATCCAAATTGTGCTACTCATGAGTTGAGTTGGCGGGGCCGGTATCGAAACCGGGCCTTGCGATTCATTGGTGGGTTCTTTATCGACTGAGATAATTGGTAAATGGAGGTGACACGCGCATATTTCCTTTGTAACATTTTCACAATAAACACATCGAACGATAGGTACTGCTATCCAATGGGCAAGGCCTGGAGCATACATCAAGTATATAAATATATTTTGTACTATGTCATAACAGCGAGCATTTAAGTTTGTTCTTAGTAGAACTTGTTGAAAGGTCAACTTTCCTCGGCGTTGACACATTCTATTAATAGAATATATATTATAATTAACTATAGATAAATATATAAATAAATAGGCCAAAACACTTTCTAATAGATGGAAACACATAATAATTGGAAGCACCTAATTAGATGGAAATACCTAAACACTTTCTAATAGGTGGAAACACATGATAAGTGGAAAGGCCTGATTAGATGGAAACACCAAAACACTATCTAATACTATTAGTAATAGGAAGAAATACCTAATAAGTAGAAACGCCTACACAGATGGAAACAGCTAAACACTATGTAATAGGAGGAAACACCGAATAAGTGGAAACATCTAATTAGATGGAAACACCTAAGTACTTTCTAATAGGTGGAAACACATAATAGTTGGAAACAAATAATTAGATGGAAACAGCTAAACACTATCTAATACTATTTCTTCTTTTTACTAATAGGAAGAAACACATAATAAGTGGAAACACCTAATTAGATGGAAACAGCTAAACACTTTCTGATAGGTGGAAACACCTAATAAGTGGAGACGCCTAATTTGATGTAAACGCCTAAACACTTTCTGAGGTGGAAACACCTAATAAGTGGAAACGTCTAATTAGATGAAAACACCTAAACACTTTCTAATAGGTGGAAACACTTAATTAGATGGAAATACCTAAACACTATCTAATAGGAAGAAACACCTAATAAGCGGAAACACCTAATTAGATGGAAACACCTAAACACTATCTAATAGGATAGAAACACATAATAATGGCAACACCTAATTAGATGGAAATACCTAAACACTATCTAATAGGAAGAAACACCTAATAAGCGGAAACACCTAATTAGATGGAAACACCTAAACACTTTCTAATTAGTGGAACACTTTCTAATTTGCGTTTAGCAGCATTTACTCAGAGTTGATTGAGGTGAGGGGAAGAAGAGATGGATTCATGCCTTTTCCAAAAAACAAAACAAAAACATTGATTGCAAGGTGAAATATTAAATGTATTGTTATGTTTGAATACACCGACTGCGCCTCTGCAGAAGGGTAAGACCCCCCCCCCGAAAAAAAACAAGGCTATCTGTTGACCATGCGTTGCGACCTGTGATGCTTAAGGACATAATCCTGGCGACTGAGCAGTCCATAATATGCAACACTTCACTTTGTCCCTTACTTGGGCTAGACGGGCGGTCAGAGAGACCCTCTCCAATCAATTGGTTGGTCACGTCAAAACCTAGCACCTATATGATTCTACCGACCGTATTGCACTTATGGCAAACTCCCAACACTTTCTTTTATCATATATGTGTTAGAAGGCAGTGGTCGAGGGTTTTTGTGTTCTGGGTATGACCTTAAACTGCATCAAGTGGTGAGGTCCCAGTTCTGGAGCTCTGGGGAGTGGGAAGTACTTCATCACCATTACACCCCGGTCCACTCTGACTCGGAGTGGTAGTACCTGTTAGGGTTCCAGCTATGGGTTAAATAGAAAAAAACGAGATTAAAATCTTTTTGTTTTAATTGAGTTTAGAAAAATTCAAGAATGAATAAAACAAAAAGTATTCGGTATAGAATAACCTAACAAGGGTTGACATGCCGTAAAATCCAGCCAACCACACAACCAACCAACCAACCAACCAACCAACCAACCAGCTTCCGTGATATAATTTTTACTTAGGTGGCCGTTGTATATTGCAGTTCATGTACATTTTGTTAGATCTACATAGCGCAGGGATCTGTGCTGTAAAGTAAGGAGCTGATCGTAGGTGTGGCGCTCCATCTCAGATGCAAAAACAATCCCCTTGGTTTAGTGCAAGTGAAAAGGGGATAGACTCACTCGCTGTCTGGCTGATAAGGACTTTAAGGCCACCCCGACGACCTTACTTACGTAAACATTGATTTTTTAAAATCCTACTATCACCCTGCCCCCGTCAGAGTAAACTAATGGAGATTCATGCCTGTATAAGTAATAAGTGAACGCAATTTGACTCGATCCAAACTCGAACTCGGCTCGCTGATTTCGCTTTCCGCACCTTTGATCGTTATCGCCGGTATCGTACCGTGGGAAAATTTTTACCGCCACTGGCAACAAGGCAGAATGTAGTTTATTTATTATAATAGGAAAAATATTTTGGTCTATGTTTGCTGAGGAATAGGGAATAACATGATAAAACTGATATATATATATATATATATTATATATATATATATATATATATATATATATATATATATAATGAATTAAGAGAAATAGATATTAATGAAAGAGATGAGCAACTGGGTGGAGGTCTTTTTCCTTTTTAGCTTTGAGAATTTCGTAAGGAGTGGCTTGTATTGCCGCTCGGGAGGGACGAGTTTAGAGAAAGGAAAGAAAAACCAAAATAAGGGGACAGACATCCCCCTCCCATGTACCAACACCCCCCAAAGCCGGATCCTAAATGCACGGTTTCTAATGACTCTCATTTGTCCATCAACTGTCGTGTCACCATTCAACAATAAGATATGAATATTCCATTACTCTATTTTCGACCGGCTTTTTTTCCCTCCTTCGTAAGACCTCAGTCAACTTATTAGAAAAAAGGGAGCAGAAGAGTGATCTCTCTCTCTCTCTCTCTCTCTCTCTCTCTATATATATATATATATATATATATATATATATGTAGAGGGTATGGGGAGAGAAGGGACCTTGAAAATAAACTTGTTTGTCCCTCTTCGCATTCTAATCTATTCGGGGCAAAATAATTATTTTTATCGTATATTTACAGAAACGAAGACGTACCGAGTAGGAATTTTGACGGAACTTTTCGTCCATGACTTTGTTCTTTCTTTTTCTTTCTTTCTTTTATCTTCCTTCCTTCCCTTTTCTCTCTTTTTTCGTTTGCTCAGAACTTTTCTTTCTTTCTTTTTTCTTTCTTTCTTTCTTACATACGTTCGTTCGTTCTTTTTTTTTTTTTACAAATTTTAACCATTAACTTTTCACCCATAACGTTTATCTTTCTTTCTTTCTTTCTTTCTTTTTTCTTTCTTTCTTATGTTCGTTCATTCGTTTATTCTCTCGTTCTTATATTTAAAAAAAAATTCCCCATTAACTTTTTTGGTTAAACTTGCAAATCCTCGTCAAAATGCAAGTTTAACCACTTTTTGACCATCATTTTGATCTTTCTTTCTTTCTTTCTTTCTTTCTTTCTGTCATTCGTTTTTTCAAATGTTCCCCATAGCTTCTTTCTTTCCTTCTTCTTTTTCTTTCTTTTCTTTTTTCTTTTCAAATGTTCCCCATAGCTTCTTTCTTTCCTTCTTTTTTCTTTCTTTCTTTTTTCTTTCTTCTTTCTTTCTTTCGTGCGTTCGTTCATTCTTTCATTAGTTTTCTCCATGAGCCGATATCTGTTAAGACCAACAAAGAAGTCAGTGGGAGTGTACGTAATTATTGCAGTTTAAATATATATTCAGTTTGAATATATATATATATATATGTGTGTGTGTGTGTGTGGTTGAGAGTAGAGGAAAATGTGGATATAACAACACAAGACTATGTTCAATTGATATTTCGCCTTATTATTGGTTGAGGCTTCCCCAGAAGTTTAATTCAAGCCTCATCCAATAATGAGGCGAAATATCAATTGAACATAGTCATTTGTATTGTTATATCCACATTTTCCTCTACTCTCAAACACATTTTGTCGGATTTATTCAATCTTTCACTTCTCATATATATATATATATATATATATATATATATATATATATGCTGTTTTTCATGAAATTTTATATTGTAAGTTTTTAACTGAGTAAAAGATCTGCAGGTTAATAAAAAAAGTAAGAAAGATTATTTACCGAGTGGCATATTCACCGGTGGATGACCGGAGAATAGACCAGTACAAAAATTGTGAAATAGAAGAAGAAAAAATCTAAGAATAAATTCATAATGATATGTCATCAAAAACTTCAACCAGAGAGAGAGAGAGAGAGAGAGAGAGAGAGAGAGAGAGAGAGAGAGAGAGAGAGACAGACAGACAGACAGACAGACAGACAGACAGACAGAGAAAAGAGAAAAGAGAAATATATATATATATATATATTATATATATATATATATATAGAGAGAGAGAGAGAGAGAGAGAGAGAGTACTTAATAATACTTCAATGATAATTTAGCGATTTTTCTCTAAAAGAAAATCAATAAAGAATACAAATAAATAAAAAATAAAACACCGTAGCCAGCGAAAAATATATGTTTTATTAATAAGATTTTGTTCCAAAAGGTTTTTTAATTAAAAATGCCGCTTGAATTACTATGTTCTAATCAATTTTATCAATAGGTGTCTAAAATTTGATTAAATATTTTGTTTTTATTAAATTGGACTTCAGCCAAAGTTTTTTTTAATGTCAACTTCTCCAGAGAGTTTTACTCTTACATCGATCCCATCTTCATTTTAAAAAAATGTAACCATAATTAGTATGACGCAATAAAAAAAATAACAGAAATAGGTAGAAAAATAACTATATGGGTACTTTAAGGGACAAACTGACGAGATATCTAATCAGAAGTCATGGACATGGCTAAGAAGAGGAAACCTCAAGAGAGAAACTGAATCTCTTATAAACACAGCACAAGACAATGCCATAAGAACAAACTATATCAAAGCAAAAATAGATAAGACGCAGCGAAATAGCAAGTGCAGAATGTGTGGAGACAGAGACGAAACGGTTAATCATATAATAAGTGAATGCAGCAAACTAGCACGAAAATGTAGAAGACTAGGCACAATTCGGTGGGAAAGGTGATCCACGGGGAATTGTGCAAGAAATTCAATTTTCACCATACAAGTAAATGGTATATGCACAAGCCTGAATCTATCCTGCAGAATGAGACGCATAAAATTATCTGGGACTTCGAGATTCAGACAGATCACCTAATCCCGACCAGGAGATCAGACCTAGTATTGATTAAGAAGAAGAAGAAGAAGAGAACCTATCATCTCATGGATTTTGCCGTCCCAGCCGACCACCGAATGAAAGTGAAAGAAATCAAAAAGATCGACAAATACTTGGACCCTGCCAAAAAACTGAGAAAACTGTGAAACATGAAGTTGAAGGTCGTGCCAATTGTAATTGGTGCACTTGGAACTGTAACCAAGGGTTTGGAAAAGAATTTAGAAATCAGAGGAAGAATCGAGACCATCTAAACTACAGCATTGTTAATATCGGCTAGAATACTCAGAAGAGTCCTGGAGACCTGAGGAGTCTTGCTGTCACTGAGCCTCCAGTAAACCACCGTCTACGACAGGTGTGAAAAACTCGAATAATAATAATATTTTTACAAAAGATTTTTTACAAAAATGTTTTCGAACAAATTAGTGGATCAAAAACAAACACAGTTGAACATCCAGATGCAATATATATGGGGGGAAAAGAACACAACAAAGCATCAAAATGGATAAGCGATATTAAGAAGGAACTGATCGAAATCGAAGAGGGTTCTGTAGCAAGTATACACATAATTACACTCAGATCAACACTTAAGAAAGTAGCAAACTGGAAAACACCAGGCCATGGTGGCATACACGGATTCTAGTTCAAGAAATTCACTTCAATCCACGAGAGAATGGCCCAACAACTGAACAGATGCCCACAGGAAACAAATTTACCCGAATGGATGACAAAAGGAATAACTACCCTAATCCAAAAAAGACCCACAAAAAGGAAATATCCCTAGCAATTATAGACCCATAACTTGTCTGTCCATAATGTGGAAAATATTGACTGCGGTAAGAAAAGAAGAAATATATTTTCACTTAATTGGTGTAAACTTTTTCCAGAAGAACAGAAAGGATGCCGCAAAGGAAAAAGAGGAACACATGACTTACTTTATATAGATCAACACATCCTTAAAGAAGTTAAAAATAGGCGAAAAATATTGCAATGGAATGGATTGACTACAGAGAGGCCTATGATATGATCCCACATACCTGGATTTTAGAATGTTTAAAAATGTACAAAATATCCAACAACATCATAAATTTTATCAAAAAAGCCATGGAAAACTGGAGAACCCAATTAAAAGCAGGAGGACAATTCCTGGCAGAAGTAAAAATCCAAAGAGGTATTTTTCAATGAGACTCGCTATCACCACTACTATTTATTATAGCAGTGATGTCACTCAATCATATACTCAGAAAATGAACAGGGCGATAGAAATTCACTAACTCGCAGGAAAAAAGTAAACCACATTATGTATATAGATATCATAAAAAAATGTTTGCAAAAAATGAAAAAGAACTAGAAACCCTGGTACAAACCATTAGAATATATAGCTAAGATATAGGGATGGAATTCGGAATAGAAAAATGTGCTATGCCAGTAATAAAAGGGGTGGGGTCGACTGGTCACGTCAAGCCCTAGCAGCTATATGATTATCCCGGCCCTATTGCTCTTACGGCAATCCTCCAACCTTTTTTTATCATATATGTGCTAGAAGGCAGACGCTGAGGGTCTTACTGTTCTGGGTATTATGTTACTACTACTACTACTACTACTACTACTACTACTACTACTACTAATAATAATAATATACAAACAAAGAATATATAAATACATGAAATACATATAATCACTTCCTTCCCTCATCCTAGGTCTTCGGTAAAGACCCGGTAAAGGATTGTAAGAACCCGGTGAAGGATTGTAAGTAAAGACAAAAATTAAATAAATAAATAAATAAATAAAATAATAATAAAATAATAATAATAATAATAATAATAATAATAATAATAATCCACTGGGAAATGTGCAAAAGACTAAAATTTGTCCATGCTGACAAATGGTATATGCACAAACCAGAATCTGTCCCAGAAGACGAGACATGAAATTCTTAAGGACTTTGAGATAAAAACGGATCAACAAATCCTGACCAGAAAATCAGACCCAGCGTTAATTATCAAGAAAAAAAAGTTGCCATTTCGGGGATTTTGCCATTCTAGCCATCCATAGAGCGAAAATAAAAGAAAGCGGTATTGTTTTATTTTGGGTTTCAACATTTCTTGTACGAATAGATTCTGTCTTCAAAGGAATTTTATTCAAAGCGTTAATTATCAAGAAAAAAAAGTTGCCATTTCGGGGATTTTGCCATTCTAGCCATCCATAGAGCGAAAATAAAGAAAGCGGTATTGTTTTATTTTGGGTTTCAACATTTCTTGTACGAATAGATTCTGTCTTCAAAGGAATTTTATTCAAATTATGGCAACGAAGGTTGTTCATTAAATACAGGTAGGTGCTCACGAATTTTTGAGAATTGTACATGAGTCTCCTCGACAAAATAATCTTGAGAAGCACTGATCTGAGTAATTTGGATTTTGCAAGAAAATCAGAAGTGAAAACTCAAGTGAAAAAAGCTGAAATTGGATAGTCGTGTTTACAGACGAAAAACAAAGAACACCTGCAAAAGGGAAGTCCTCCGTTGGGAAGAGGAAGGTATCAGGGAGGAAGACACAGACTGAGAGATAACTTCCTATTCTGTGGGTGACCGAGAACTACACTTGTAATTTGGCTGACCCCTGGGGTCAGGAGAAAATGATGTTTGTCCATTTCTCACGAGACAGTGTTACTTGACAATACCGGCCTCCACAAGATTTGGAAATCAGGTGACAGCAGATATATTTCCATGACGAAATTCAGACAGATTTATAAGCGCGCAGTAATATTCTAGGCCGAAGATGATTTTCAATGGATACGAATTGTGTGGTCCCGCCCTGATCGTGAGAGAGATTTGGATCAATGGAATTGGGGGGTAGCGGGAAACGAGGACATTGAGCAGAAAGTGGTTAATATTCAATTTAACTTTGAGAAAGAACCCCCCCCCAAAAAAAAAAAAAAAAAAAAAAACAAAAACAAAACCGGTGATTCAGTCTCCTTGCAAGTTTGTTTTGGTGTGTTTATTTTGTTTTACGGCATATCAACCTCAGTGGGTCATTTAATGCCGACATAGTTTTGAAATAAATTCATTCTTAATGGATACTCAATTTCTTTTATAAACACATCTTTTTATATTTAACCCATAGATGGGACCCTAACATGTACTACCACTCCGGGTCAGAGTGGACCTGGGAGAAATGGGGATTCCCCAAATCTCCAAAACTGTAACCTCATCATCAGTTAGAGTTTAACGCCATTCCCAGGACATGAATACCCTCAGCCACCGCCTTCTAGCACCCATATGATTAAAAGGGGTTGGCTTGCCATAAAGGCAATAGGGTTGGGTCAATCATATAGGCGCTAGGGCTTGACATGACCAGCCGATTGATGAAAGGGACCCCCCTTTCATCAATCGGTCCGTTTAGCCTAAGTAAGGTCTAAGTGGAGTGTTGCATGCCATGGACTGCTCATCCACCAGGGTTCCGTCTTTAAGCTTCACGAGTCACCACCCACAGCCAACAGGTGGTCCCTTGGGGGAGTCTTACCCTCTGCAGAGGTGCAGTCAGTGTATTCTAATGCCCCAGCCGACAGAGCGGTTCTTGGTAGTTACTAGCTCGATCGCATAAGAAATAATTGATATTTGTGTTGTTGGAAGAAAATCGTTATACTTACATTGAGTTAAGTTAAGTTTAGTGAATTATTTTGGACGCATCCCATCTCATTATTAGTGAGTTTGATTCTCACGGGGTGCCCTGTCTTTCAGGCATTAGGAAAAAATTAAACACAGCTTAATAAAGGACTATAAATAACTTGCTATCTATCTATTATAATGTAGATATATTTGTCTGAATTATCAAGAAAACATACCCTTTCGCATAAACTTTTCTGGTACGGTACCCCTAGATTTGCCAAGTGATGAAAGGAAAATTGGTTCAGAGTCAATTCAGCTACCGGGAGTCGAGTTATTGGTAGATATTTATCCTGTCCGTTTACCACGGGTAAGATGTAACATAAGGCCGCAATTATGAGGCATCTAGCTGGGATCGAACTTGTAGTAATGGATCTGCGTTTTAGTCACAATAACATTTTACAATCGTCACATTTTGTTTAGTTTCTTTTTGAATTGCAATTGTCTTGTCCATCTCTTTTTTAGTCCGCTAACACGAAGCAGGGTGGTGAATCGGGTGGATTCGGTTCAGGCCTTTCTTATACACGCAAACTTTACATTGTTTCTAGTTATTCAGAAATGTCTTCTATTTAATCTATTCTATCAGCCAAAATGAGTGTATTAACTGAATCCACCATTTTAGGTGTGCTTACCATTGTGAATCTGCCTGGTGTGTCCCCATCTTGAATATTATTTCGACCTTTTTAAACAATTTTGTCCATTTGTAAACATTTCTTTATTAAAATATGCCTCTCCGTGGTCATCACATATTCTTCTGTAAATTTCAATAGTTTGCGCATGGTTTCACATGGTTTTAAAAAAATCACCGCATTGACCCTCGCACATGCAGTAATTTTATGTACAAATTATAACAGCCTTTTTGTAACAATAGCATTTAAAAATCGTTACGTTCAGTTTATTTTCCCTTTGAAATACAATTGTCTCTTTTTGTTCCCTGAAGATCACACAGTTTGGTGAATTGAGTGGATTTGATTCAGGTCATCCTTTACACGGGAATTTTAGATTTTGTTTTTAGTTGTTGACGACATCGAATTTACATGTAAAGATGTCGTCTTTGTCTGGACTACAAATTAGTGCGACGACTTTTGATAATTATATTGACAACACAATACAAATTAAACAAAATTACAAATAGGGACATTGGCATTAAATGACCCACAGAGGTTGATATGCCGTTAAACAAACTCAAACTCAAAGAGGGGCATCCAGGGGTCCCAGGTTTGAGCTTCCGTGCATGCATCTTTATTATAACTTTAAAAAAATTGAAATAGATCACTAAGTAGGACTGAATCTATTCTAGTAGTGACCACCCCAAGAGGATTTTAAGAGGTTTGAATTCAGAGTTTTCCTTCTCCTCGACTGGTTGCCTAACAAAGGTTAAAGAGCCCGGTCTGCCCTACTACTTACCCATAGCTCAAGGGAGAATAGTTGGATTCATACCTTTCCCAAGGGTATTGGCGCTATGTTTCGTCTAGGATTGGATTTAACTTTTTATTGAGAAAAAAGGATATCATTGATATAAAAAAATGATATTTCAGAAGTCAGTATTTTCTAATAAGATAATTAGTTTAAAAGATAATTGTTTTTAAATGTTTTGGTTCGGTTTTGTTTCTTTGTTTAATAGCAAAAAGTTTGTGGGTTATCTAATGCCAAAATAATTATTGTAGTATAATAATAATGGTACTATCTAACCCATAGATGAGGGATGAGTGTTTCATAACTTTCCCAAGGGAGTTACTCCGAAAGTGAAAGTAATAACGAAGCTGGGCTTTGAACTCACTTAATACGATATTGCAGACGAGCACGTTAACCACTACACCATCGAGGACTCTCTTTTAAACGTTTTCTTGCAGTCTCCGCCTACTATAGAACAAGACACCGTACCTATAAAACAGACGTTTTCGTATTTGATTATACACATTTTCAACCGGATGTGTTATGGATATTGCCAAAGCAGCCTGCTATCACCCACAGGTGGCTCGATGATTAATGTGGACACGGTTCGGTAAATATTGTTTCTTTGATGTGCCATAGCCGGTTGCCGACAGTGAATGTTCTGTGTTCCGTAGGTTTTGAACTGGTCTTATGTGAACGACACATCACTGGTAGTCATCACACCCAATCAGGTATTCTACCAGGTGTACGGTATCTACACAATCCACTGCTTTTTGTTCTCATGTTATAAAGGGATTTGTTTTGATTTTTCCGTTTAATCTAGCGAATTTGATTTCGTATTTTAATATTATACATCAATAAGTCCGTATCCTAAAGATGTAAAAAGCATTAATTTTATAAAAGTGACAGTTTCTTTCTCTCTGTCCTTCTTCCTCTTTCTCTCTCTTTCTCTCCCCCTCTCTCTCTCTCTCTGTATATATATATATATATATATATATATAATATATATATATAAACATGTGTGTGTGTGTGTACGTATATGTATATATACATGCATATATACATAGGTAAGTGGGTGTGTGTGTGAGTATAAAATATGAAAAACTGAATATTCAGACTACACACACACACACACACACACACACATATATATATATAATATATATATATATATATATATATATATATATATATATATATATATATATATAAAAGTAAAGTCATCGGGGCGGCCTAATGTCGGTATCAGCCATGCAACGAGGGAGTTTATCCTCTTTTCACTAGCGCTAGACCAAGGAGATTATTTTAGCGTCTGAGATGGAGCGCCACACCTACCATCAGCTCCTTACTTTACCGCACAGATCCCTGTGCTACTCATACGCTGAGTTGGCAAGGGCGGGTATCGAACTAGGAACCTTGTGGTTTCTAGCTGAACGCTCTACCGACTGAGCTATTGAATGAGTAGTTTTGCCGATGTTCGAAAGTTATTTTTTTTTATATATTAAGCCATCTTCAGGGCAATATTACGAAGCGATGTTATGAAGCTTCATCTAGAGAGTTATTTTCAAATAAAAAAGGAAACAAAAAATATGTCAATTTCTAGCGTTCTGTAATCCTTAATAGCGTTCCATTTTAAACTGTAGTGACGTCATAAAAGTATTTGAAAAAAACCCCTTAAAAATGCGTTCACTGATAACCTTTCCAACAAATATATATATATATATATATATATATATATATATATATATATATATAAAAATACTTATTTGCGCTAATCCCTAATAAACTATCGCACTTGGCAATTGTTATTATAATAATAATGCCACCTGTCACACAAACCATCTGACACGAACAAGACATGCTGTACAAGCAAGGATGAACTCATAAATGACGTCCTTGCACAATTGTATTCGGGGAAACTTGTTGTCTCTTGCACCACAATGAGAACCAATATATGCCTCTGAATAATAATAATAATAATAATAATAATAATAATAATAATAATAATAATAATAATAATAATCGACGGATCATCCAATCTCGGCCTGAAGACCATTACCAGAAGATAACTCGTCATATAGCGGATTTTGCTGTCCCTGTGGATCACAGAGTGAAAATGAAAAAAAATTAATTAAAAAAAAAAAAAAAAAAACGGAAGACAAATACTTGGACCTTGCCAGAGAACCCCCCCAAAAAAAAAAAACAACCAACAAACAAACAAACTATGAAACATGAGGGTGAAGGTCGTAGCAATTGTAGTTGGTGTCTTTGGAACGGTTCCCAAGGTTTGGAAAAGGGATTGGAAACCAGAGGAAGAATCGAGACCATCAAAGCAACATTGTTAAGATCAGCTAGAATACTTAGAATAGTCATGGGGATCTGAGGAGACCTACTCTGACCCAGACTTCAGTGAAAGGCCACCAGCTAAGGCTTGTATGAAAAACTCGCTAGGAGTGATATTCTAAGTCTTTTGGATTTTTGAGAAACAGACGGATCCCAGCCAGAAGACCAGATAGTATTGATTATCAAGAAAAAAAAGTATTTGTCATCTAGTGAATTTTGCCGTTCCAGCTGACTTCAGAGTGAAAATGAATTGATATTACCGTCAGCTTCATATTATACAGCTTTTCGGCTCTCTGGCAAGATCTAAGTATTTGTCTATCGTTTCGATAGACAAATACTTACTTTTTGCCAGAGAGCCGAAAAGCTATATAATATGAAGCTGACTGTAATATCGATTGTTGTTGGTGCGTTTGTAAAAAAAGACTGAGATGATTAGAAATTGGAGGAAAGATCGAAATATAGATTGCAGAATTGTTGAAAACGGCTAGAATACTGAGAATAGTCCTGGAGACCTTACGAAACTTGCTGTCACTCAGATGCCAGTGAAAGACTCAGCTAACGCTGGTGTGAAAAACCCACACTCAAATAATTTTCGCGCAGCTATACGGCTTATATTCTTATCAAATAGTAATAATTCAAGCTCTCATTTAATCAAGTAATCATTCCTACTTAATAATAATCTTTTTTGCAAACAGTTATATAGTTTCAAGTATTCAAATCTAATATTAATAATAACTCCCGAAAGTTCTATTAGACTCATAGATAGGACCCTAACAGGAACTACCACACCGGGTCAGAGTGGACCAGGGAGTAATGGCAATGAAGGCGTACTGCACACTCCCCAGAGCTCAATCACTGGATCCTCACCACCATATACAGTTTAGTTTCATTCCCTGGACTCAGCAAAGTTTGAGATATCCTAATTGTGAATATTTTGCAAGGAGTGGAATAATAATGAGAAAATATTTTTAAAAAATAGAGGAACCTTACATTTTTATTGGTTGTTTGACATTTCTATTGCGAGTGACGGGGTTGATCTTTTAAAAAAGAATTAATATCTGGTTGCAATTTTAGGTTTAGCCGTAAATAAGAGACACTTCAAGATTCCTATTTAAGATTGCATATACATGAGTCTCAATTAATTTCTTTCAATATATATATATATATATATATATTATATATATATAATATATATATATATATATATATATATATATATATGCGTGTGTTCGTGAATGATATCAAATATTTCTGATATCTAATGATATCAAATATTTGAATTTGATAACTCAAACATAAATACAGATTATGTTTACACACACGCGCATATATATATATATAATATATATATATATATATATATATATATATATATGTGTGTGTGTGTGTGTGTGTGTGTGTGTGGTTTCAAGCATTTCTATCTAATACTAATAGTTTATAAACAATTGTTTGGTCTAAAGGAACTATCCCTCTTTAATACTATCATTTGTTTGCTCAGTTGTATGGTTTAAAGTATTCCTATCTAACGCCAATAAAGTGTAAGCAATTATATAGTTTGAAATAACTAATAATACTCAATCTCTGAATTCAAATCAGCAGTATTCTGCTAAAAAATTGACCTTGTCTCACATTCAGCAGGTGGCGGAAGGATTAGGTATATATGATGATAATAATAATAATAATAATAATAATAATAATATACCAATGTACCCACAATACATACATATATATATATATATATGGGAGAGAGAGAGAGAGAGAGAGAGAGAGAGAGAGAGAGAGAGAGAGAGGAGAGAGAGAGAGAGAGAGAGAGAGTTTATTAGACACAACCACCCACATAAAAATGTCTATATATTTATATCTTTGGGTGTGCTTCAGATTGTGGTTAATGATACAACCCCTCATTATTGTTCATTTTTTTCTTCTTTTCGAGGGGTTGTTTTTTTTTATTTCAATTTTAAGAGACATTTATTATTATTATTATTATTATTATTATTATTATTATTATTATTATTATTATTATTAAATTGACGTATATGTTCTTTACGTAAATCTGGCCATTTAAACGAGTTTTCCACTTTTGTAGGCGACATCAGCGGACAACGCCCTTCGTCCAGTGTACAAGTGATTTAGACATTGCAAGGTCGTCACTTTCTCAGGATTCAGAAATAGAAATTCGTAGAACAAATCGTTAAATTAAAAGAAATTAGAACAGTCTTTTTTTTTAAAAGGGGGATGGGGGTGGGATAGACTAATTTGATGTCAGCATAATTAATTATGCCTTGAAAAAAAAAAGGACGAACTAATGAACAACGTATTAATTAAATTCGTAAAAAAGAAAAAAAGAAAAAAAAGAAGGTTGGTATTATTCACAAATGCCTTTTCTCTTTCTTTTTCTTTAAAGAAATATTGTGACAGTGTTGCTTGACTTGGCAATTTCAAACTTTTCTGCCCAACTATTTCGGTAACATGAAACAGTCTTCTTTCCATTACAGCGAAATTATGTAACTCTTTGCTTGGGATCAATGTTTAACTGTTCATCATCATCATCATCATCATCATCATCATCATCATTATCATCATCATCATCAAACACACACACACACACACACACATATATATATATATATATATAGTTAAGAATTAATGAAAAAAAATTATGAATAAAAAATATATATACTAGCAGCGGCTACCCGGCGAAGCCCGGGTAGAGGAGATAAAAACATGGTTTAATAATCGTTTGCAGATCTATTACTACTCGCAGAATGATCCATAAAAATCACCACGTAAAAAGATCTTAATTTTATCCGGCCTGGTGGGAGGTCAGGGAATTTTCTTTGCGTCAGATTTGAGGGAATGACATCACATAATGATATAGTAAGAAATTTTAATTCAATGATGAACTATATTTTTTAAATAAAATATGAATGACGCGATTTGCTAAACTTCAAATTAATATTTGAAAAAAAAAAAAGAATTAAATAAAGTAATCAAATTTATGTAAAACGATAAATAATCTTTAAAAAAATAACATTATTAATTCAAAGCGTAGCCAATCGAATGTCAAATTATTATAGTATACTATACTATAAATTTTATAACAATTTGACGAAAATAATATACTATACTAAGTATAGTATATCATTTTTAAACCGAAATTGCACTGACTTGAAAACATTACGAAAAGAAAAGAAAACTAAATGAAATGAAAAAAAAAATGATACATACTTTTTAAAAAAGAATTTTGAATGTGCTTAAAAGTTAAATATCAAATCACAGTTCTGATTTTGGTACAAATACAGAAAACGCGCAATAGATAATATCATTAGAATCGTATTTTACGAATAGATACCATTAGATTACGGAAACTCCCGAAGGAGCCTAATTCTAACCCACTTGTCCATTGTAACTCGAGTGTCTCAAAGTTAAAAAAAAAAAGGTTTTCTTTACATTGACGAACGACGGAAAATCGACCTTACATACTACATAACTATGTAAATTTTAATTTTTAAATAAAAAAAAATAGTGCTCAGGCATGAAACATCTGTGGATAGATAGATGTTTATTTCATGAATAGTTTCTTACAAAAAAGATTCTAGTGATACTGATTATTCTAAAATGAAAGTATTAATAAAAAAAGTTGAGTTATCGTTAAATGTTTTCGTTTGATTTGTTATTTAATTCGCTGTAAAAATAACTCAATGTATGAAAACATATACTAATTACATATTTAGAAATGTTATTTTCTTTTCTTTCTAACCAAATGAATATTTTAAAGATAGGAACAGAAATATGCGATTAATAAGATTTGATTTTACGTTAAAATTTAGTATGAAAAAATCATACTATGAATTCTAGGCTGTCCGAAGCAAAATATTATTTTTTTAACTCACAGTAAAAAATAATTCAATGGATAAAAACACATACAAATTAAATATTCAGAAATATTATTTTCTTTTCTTATAGATAATTTTTCTTTTCCATATAGATATTTTAAAAATTGAACCGTAAATAGGCGAGAAAAAAGAATTTGATTTTTCGTTAAAATTTAGTCTGAAAAAAATCATACTTATCAGCTTTCTAAAGCATTTTTTAAACTCGCTGTAAAAAATAATTCAATGGATAAAAACACACACAAATTACATATTTAGAAAGATTATTTTATTTTATTTCCAACCATATAAATAATTTTAAGACTGGACCATAAATAGGCGATAAATTCAGAGCTGAACGGCTTAAACTGCGAAATTTATTCCCTAAAATTAAACTTTACGGCTGATATCGCTGTAACAAAAAGCAGGCAGCGAACAATATTTTATTATCAGCAGGAGCTGCTACTGCTGCTGTTGCTAATAATAATAATAATAATAATAATAATAATAATCCTTAGTAAACAATGACAGCTTAAAGTGATTATTCTAATACAAATAATTTTGTCTCTTTTTGAATTGCACTTTTTAATCATACGTTATCAAGTATTCCGATCTAATACAAATATACGGCTATACGTATTTTTATATAATACTGATAATGCAGGCTCTCATATAGTTTCAATTAATCATACCTACTTAATAATAATTTTTTTGCACGCAGTTATATAGTTTAAAGTATTCAAATCTAATATTGATAATAACTTCCGAAATATCTATTAGACTCATAGATAGGACCCTAACAGAATGGACCAGGGAGTGATGACAATGAAAGAGTACTCCACACTCCCTAGAGCTCAATTACTGGAGCCTCACCACAGTATACAGTTTCGTTTCATTCCCTGGGCACAGCAAAGTTTGGGATATCGCAAAATTTTGCGAGATGTAGGGTGTCCCACAGATCCTGACTAAAGAACTAGAAATTTTAGCACAGGCATATTTGATTATACAATGAAATAATATATATATATATATATATATATATATATATGTATATATATATATATTTGTTGAATTCTTTAAATATAATTGTTTTCCATAGGCAACTACCCAGGTTTCAGGCTATTTTGCCATCATCAGGTTGCTAATAATTCTTCTGGTGTTTATGCGAAGACATTTCTTGCTGTTATGTTTTTGGACCGCAAATTACGTCGGTTGATTATTGTGGACGCTCTTTGTTTGTGATTTCTTTGTTTCATCTCAATATATATATATATATATATATATATATATATATATATATATATATATATATATATATATACCAACCCCTCCACAGGATTTGGCATAATGTCAATTTGTTAAGCGGAGTTTAACAGGTTTGGATTCAGAATTTTCTTTCTCATAGACTGATTGCCTAACCAAGTTTAAAGAACCCAGTCCATCCTACTATTTACCCATTGCCAAATGCAGAATAGTTCAATGCATACATTTCCCAAAGGTATTAGTGCTATGTCAAATACAAAGTTCAGGATTTGAACTCGGGTCACCGAGTCCATTTCCTTCGACGATAACCATTATACGACACGCCTCTAATATAGTTGTCATACAGTAGATTCAGTTTAGCTCAGTTTATCATGGGACACCCAGTGAGAATCAAACTCACTAACGATGACCTGCTATACTAGCCCTAATGAACTGATACGGTTGTTTTAAAATGTCCCTGTCCTATATATTCTCTTTTTCTTTTTTATAAAGTAAATCGTCGGGGTGGCCTAAAGTTGGTATCAGCCAGACAGCGAGAGAGTCTATCCCCTTTTCACTAGCACTAGACCAATGATATTGTTTTTTAGCGTCTGACACCTACCACCAACTCCTTACTTTACCGCACAGCTCCCTGTGCTACTCATACGCTGAGTTAGCGAGGGCAAGTATCGAACCAGAAACCTTGTGGTTCCTATACAGACGCTCTACCGACTGAACTAAATCGACCCTCTGTGATTCACGGGAAATTCTTGTAATTTTGTTTAATTCTTTTTTTTATTGCGCATGTGTGTTGTCAATGTGAGTATCATTTTCAAAAGTCGTCGCACCAATTTGTAGTCCAGACAAAGACGACATCTTGACATGTAAATTCGATGTCGTCAACAACTAAACACAAAATCTAAAATTCCCGCGTAAAAGGATGACCTGAACCAAATCCACTCAATTCACCAAACTGTGTGATCTTCAGGGAACAAAAAGAGACAATTGTATTTCAAAGGGAAAATAAACTGAACGTAACGATTTTTAAATGACATTGTTACAAAAAGGCTGTTATAATTTGTACATAAAATTGCTCCATGTATGAGGGTCATTCAGTAAATACGGTGATTTTTTAAAACCATGTGAAACCATGCGTAAACTATGTGAAATTTACAGAAGAATGTGTGATGACCACGGAGAGGCATATTTTAATAAAAAATGTTTACAAATGGACAAATTGTTTAAAAAGGTCGAAATAGTATTCAAGATGAGGACACACCAGGCAGATTCCCAATGGTAAGCACACCTGAAATGGTGGATTCAGTTAATACACTCATTTTGGCTGATAGAATAGATTAAATAGAAGACATTTCTGAACAACTAGAAACAATGTAAAAATCACGTATATAAGGAACACCAGAACCGATTCACCACCCTGCGTGGTGTTAGCGGACCAAAAAGAAATGGCTGAGACAAATCTGCTTTTCAAAAATAAAATAAACTGAACGTAACGATTGTCAAATTCTATTGTGACTAAAGGGCGTTATGATTTTTATATAAAATTGCTGCATGTACGATAAATATAGTGAATCATTTTGAAAAGCATTTGAAATTTACAGAAGAATCTGTGATGTTTACGGAAAGATTAATATTAATCAATAAATATTTATAAATTGGCTAAATTGTTTAAAGAAAGTCGAAATAGTGTTCAAGATGAAGACAGGCCATGCAGACCCACAAATGGCGAGCACACCTGAAATGGTATATTCAGTCAATGCGCTGGTTTTGGCAGGCAATTGTCGAAATTTCTGAACAACTGTGACTTATGTATGAGGACCATGCCTTTTCTAAGGTCAGTTGTCGTTGGGTTTATCTATAACAATCCAAGGCCACGTACTGCAGCAAAAAAAAAAAAAAAAAAAAAAAAAAAAAAAAAAACGAAAACAAACAAAAAAAAAAAAACGGTGGAAACCATCAGTCAGTTTGGTTCGTAACAGCTACCATATACTGTTACATAATTTATGAGAAGTCATAAATTATGAACGTATCTTTTAGTTAGAATTTTGAATAAGGGTCCGTTGACTTAAAATGACGGGGTCCATGGAAAGTTACCCAACGGTTATGACGGGTAATGACCTTTTACTTGACCCCTTGAAGGCGCACGATTGAACGCGTGGTAATAGGTTTTAGTTTAGTTAGTCAGATGCAACACAGATTTCGGAGAGGGTGGACCTATGGGTCACCGCTCTGATATCGTTTCTCCCCCCCCCCACGGCGGAATCAAATGAGCAGGGTTGAAAATAAAACTTGATCAAGAAACAAACAAGTCTTGTTGTGTTAATTAAATGTTAAAACAAGCAATGTCTAGCCCTGCACGAAGAAGAATCAACCACCAGCAGAGAAGTCAGCCCAACCAGAGACGAGTAGACGAAGTAATCAGAATGTAAAGTAAGACTATCAAGTATTATCATCTCTAATCTATCTAACTGTCTGTCTCCTTCATTATATACTCGAATATATTACAAGTGTATATAAAAATACTCTTAGGAAGCACGTGGTGTAATGGTTAAAGTCATGGGAAATGGTCTCGTCACCCCGAGTTCAAATCCTGAATGTGGTAATTGCATTTCACTTAGCGCTAATACCCTTGGGAAAGGTATGAAGCCTAATCTCCCTCCAGCTATGGATAAATAGTAGGACAGACTGGACTCTTTAACCTTGGTTAGGCAACCGGTCTATGAGAAGGAAAACTCTGAATTCCAATCTGTTGAACTGCGCTTAAGAAATTGACATTGTGTCACATCCTGCTCGTGCAGAGGGGTTGGTATATATATATATATATATATATATATATATGTATATATATATATATATATATAACAATACTTTTACAGTCCAGATCTGGCTCCCTCTGATATCCACTTGTTTAGTCCCCTCAAATAATTTCTCCGAAAGTTACCCGTTGAAATGGAAACGTGCTTTCATGTCCTGATGAAGTTGTTCGAATATGAAAACGAATCCCGGTGGACTTCTAAGTTTCCTGAAAATTGTATATGGGGCAAACCTATTCACCGTGTCAAAGGCTTTCTTTAGATCCACAAAGACCTGATAGAGTTCTACACAGTGTTCGATGTACTTCTCCAGAAGTTGCCGCACAGAAAAGATCATACATTATACGACTGGATCTGATACCACTTTGGCATTTTGGGATATCCGAGGGACAGACCCACCGAATGAGTCGGTAAAGCAAGAGCTTAGCAAAGACCTTGCTCACCGCCCCAAGAAGGTTTATAACTCGATAATTGCTGAAGACCGACTGCAATCCTTTGTCCTAGTACCATGATATTAAAATCGCATCAATCCAGTTTTGAGGGACAGGAGCACCCAACCAAATAAGACGGTGGACTTCTGCGGCAATTTTGTTACCACCGCAGCGGAGAACCTCAACAGGAATGCTATCTGTTACGATTTTTGTGGCCATCCTTTAGGCTTGAAGCAAGAGTGCTGTCCAGCGGAGATCATTTGTGTTAAACAATGCGCGATCCTTAGTGAAGAACCCTTGCGTTCCTCCTTAGTGTCCCTTAATATTGGGTATGATCCTTTGGTTATCCCTTGGTGCGCCTCAGTCTGGCAGGTCGTTCGTCAATGAGTGCAAATGGTCGTCCGTCAATATCAGCCGATTAAATAGTTAACGCAACACGTATTCGGGCTGTTGATTGGCTGAGGTTTAAACCATGTGACCTTGATTAGTCTAAAAATTTAAGTGGTAGATTGCAGCACGGCTTATATGCTACAAATAATCCAACAACATCAAGATCAGGTGCCTTTCCGGTGTTTATTTCCTTAACTGTTTCGCGGATCTCGCTGATGGTGGGATGATACATAATTTCATAGCTTATGTCCTTTGATCGTCGTTGATGTCACTGTCGTCAATGACTGAGTGGTTGTAGAAAATATCTGTCAAGACTTCAGTCCATCGTTTCATTATACCCTCGGGCCTTTTATGGAAGAAGGACCCGTCCTTCGTCTTAAGGGGTAACATTGATGATTAAATGATTATGAGGTCCGAAAAACATTTTGGAATTATTGCTTTTTTGAGAATAATAATGATAAGAAGAAAAAACTTCATATCTTTAAATTATCACCTATGCAAATTGTTAAAATAATTCACTTAGTTTATATGTGTGTGTGTGTGTGTGTGTGTGTGTGTGTGTGTGTGTGTGTGTAAAAAAACAACAAAAAAGTAAAGTCGGCAGAGTGATGTTGTTGATATAAGCTGGACACTGAGGGAGTCTATCTCCTTTTCTTTAGTACTAGACCAGGGAGATTGAGAGTGAGACTTTGACGTGGAGTTTCAGTTTGCCACGCACAAGTTTGTGATCTGAGCCACACTCTGCGCAGTGGACACATTATGAAGTTATCGTTTCTGATTTATAATATAGTCAAGCATATGTCCGCGGGTGAGTCCAAGTTGCCTTAAGGACAGGCTTCTGATGCGAGAATGTGTTGCAGATTACGAGTCTGGCTTTGGTACAAAACTGTATTGGGAAAGAATTGTTAGGGTAGAGAGAGAGAGAGAGAGAGAGAGAGAGAGAGAGAGAGAGAGAGAGAGAGAGAGAGAGAGAGATGTGAATCAATTGTATATATATATATATATATATATATATATATACGTAGTTATATATATATATATAATGATAATAATAATAATATTAGTAGAGGGAAAGAATTAGAGATCTACCATGGTTTCAATTCAAATCATTTCATCAGGACCCAACCTCAATTTGAATTGAAACCATGGTAGGCCCCTAACTCGTCTCCTCTACTAATATTATTATAATAATTATCATTACTGCTATATATTTTTTAATATATTGAGCTCTTTTTGATTATTTACTGATGTCACTGCAACGGAAAAGTTAAAGCGGCAATTGGATAATATATATATATATATATATATATATATATATATATATATATATATATATACGTAGTATAAGTATAACTGATACTTTCTTTAAAAGAGTAACGTCTGAGTCAATAAAATCTTCAATGTACGTATAGCATTGTGGAAGACATTGAAAAGAGACATTCGAGTGAATTTATGGAAAAGTAAAGAAAAGAAAAATATGTCAATGGGGCGAACGTCTTCACGAAGAGAGAGAGTTTGAAATAATTTGCATTTTATTGCGAATGCGAAACAGAAAAAAAAAAGAAGAAAAGAAATGTAGTTTATAAAAAAGAACAAGTACAAAGGAAGAAATAAATCAAGAAGGAGGGAGAAAATAAAAAAAAATTTAAAAAATAAAATAAAAGAAACGGTCGGGTAAAAAACGTAAGTGGAAAAAATCTGTATAAGATAAATATACTTTCTTCTTACTTAAAAAAATGTTTTTTTTTTATTTCGTCTCCCATTAAAACATTCGTAATAAAGTTGTTACGACAACAATTTATTGGTCATGCGTGCTAGCCAGAATATGTGAAAGTTACTCCCCGCCAACAAAACTGTATCATTACTGATTTAAAAAACGCGGGAAGCGAAGCGTGTGGGCTTTTTTCTGAAACCATTTCACTGGATTTGATCGGACAAACTAGAACATAAGAGGCAAATAGATTAATCTATATATCTATCTATCCACACACACACACACACACACACATATATATATATATATATATATATATATATATATATAAAGTCATCCACAGACACATGTTTCGGCATATCATGCCTCTTCAGGGTGGCTAGACACAACTGCCCTTGGGTAGGGTCGAACTCAGACTGACCGCATGGTAGTCCGATATCTTATCCCCTCGCCCACTGACATCTGATGCGGGGACTGGTGTTTTTAAACTATTAAATACATAGGAATGTATTTTTCGGTCACTGAGAGATGAAATTTCCGGAGAAATGATCATTGCTTATTTGCTTAGTAGTGAGAGTTAATTTAAATTACCAATTAGAGAGCTCATTACCAAATTTATGGGAGCATATATATTAATAAAGTCATCCACAGACACGTGTTTCGGCATATCATGCCTCTCAGTGTGGCTAGACACAACTGCCCTTAAAGGAATGACTTACCGGTAAAAAATTTGGGTTTTGTCTCAATATTTGGTGTTACTCGGATAAGTCAGCGTTATAACAAATATAAAGTGCTCAATACGTAAGTAGAACGGATTTATTATCATAGTGTGTACAGAAATAACCTACTAGGGTTACACCATAAGGATCTTCAGGGTTAAATCCACTGAATTAATCAAGATATTGATTAATTACTGCTAATTGTGGGAGTTTATGTTGTAATTATGACCATTGAAAACAGTTTCGCAGTTAATGAACGTTGTTACGTAATTTTGAAAAGTTGAATGACAGACGCGATGTTGATATATCGTAACTGTAGTTGTTAATATGGAATTATTTAATATATATATTTTTTTAAATATATTTTTTCAAAAAATCAAACTTAAACATTTTCAAAAATCCTTTTTAAAGGATAGTTTGTGTGTATGTATATCCGGACGAAACTATGAAAATAAAACAAATAACGACAAAGTAAATATAGAGAGATATTCGCTATCACTAGATCTTGCTTTTAGAGCAAAAATAATGAAGTTTGATTTATATTCGAGAAGATAATTAAAAGATAAAATTTAAATGATAACAGCATGGATTTTTTTTTGCATTTAATATTTTAGGAGACATTCCTTTTTTTTTCAGGTTGTCTGGATCAACGCAAGGTTTTCTTTTCTTTTTTTACATAGGGATTTTAATAGGGCATCCTGCGAGGATCCAACTCGCGATTCAATAATAATGGATCTACGAGACTACCTTTTCTTTTACTCCTCCTCCTCTACCCAGGTGACGCCGGGTAATATACAAACAATATATTTCCCTTGCATCAATCATATTGCCTGCAAAATTCTGACAATATACAAAGCTAAATATCATGTCAACCCGTCTGGAGATATTTTAGACCAAGAGGTTGGAGAATTGCGTAGATTATAGATTTATATTGTAATTTTTGTGTAGTTTCTTAATTTTTTCCCACGTTTATATGATATCAAGTATTTCTATCTAATACTAATAATTTGCAATCATACCCCTTTGACCCACAGATAGGACACTAACAGTTACTACCAAACTGGGTCAGAGTGAACCCTGAAGTAATGCAAATGAAGTGGTAGTCCTCACTCCTCAGATCCCTAGAACTAGAACCTGCCGCATCAGATAGAATTCATTGTCATACCCAGGATGCGCATTAGAAATTAGAATAAATCAATTTGTAGAGATTGATAAATGAATAAAGTTTGAATAAAAAAATGAATGAGTCTCCATGCCGTAGTGGCTAACGTTACTACATTGTAGTAAGCGAGTTCGAATTCCAGTCGCGCTATTTCGTTCACTTTCGGACTAATACCCACGGGAAAGGCATAGACCCACCAATACTCCTTCTATATGTTAAATAGTACCACTACAGTTCTTATACAAGGATATATTTGATATTAAATAACACATAAAGGTTGATATACCATTAAAATAAAACAGAACAAAAATGAAACCAATAATAAAATAAGACTAATGATGAAATACGAAAATAAAATAAAACAAAGTACAAATATCGCAAAATCCTACTCCCACCGAAAGTTTAACATTTGGCGCCCCGACCTCAAGAAAAAAAAAAAAAAAAAAGAAAAAAAGAAAAAAAAACGAGAAAAAAATAACTGTCTCTTCGGTGCCTTGCCAGCTCACTGGACACACATGCGCTTGTCGACTCTAAAAACAAGCAGTTCAGACTCTATAACTTGCATAAATGTTAATTCATGGGCTAAATAAATAAAGAAGAAATCCACAAGAGAAACCCATAAATTAATCAAAATTAACGATGTTTCTTTTGGAACAGAAGAACCTCACTACCAAATACGACGTGTCGGTGCTATGGCTTTCTGCAGTTGCTACCAAAAGTGGGTGACTGTTGCTCTTTTAAAAGCTACGCGAGTACAAATATGGGTATTTTCTAGCCCGAAACAGAAAGCAGCTACAAGACACTTGTTGAAACAACCAGTTCATTAAAATGTCGCCTCCCCACACACACAAAAAAAATTAAACAAACAAAACAAAATAAAACAACAAAAAAACTAGTAAAACTATGTTCTTGAAGAGATAGAATAGAAATAAAGAAAAGTTTGAAATAAATGAGACGTACAGACAGATAGGAAGGTAAATGTTTATTGTACAAATACATTTATACAAATGCGGCACGAGGCCGATGATTTGGGGAAGGGGTTGGGGGAACGCCGTCCGTCAACTAAACATTAACTTAACTAGCCACTTTCACTCGTCCAATCTTAATTCATTATTCTTTTTTTTACCATAACGTCTCATTTATTCTGAAAACTTTCAGGCTGCAGTAACTAAAACAAGTCAATCGCCCTATGAAAATCTGGACTAAAATAGACTAAAACAGCTTGGTATGTAGGTAGGTAAGCAAATAAATAGGTAGAGAGATAATTAACACACACACACACACACACACACACACACATATATATATATATATATAAGGTGTTGAAAAACAATTCATTAATGTTGTGTCTCGTTCGTTATTAAGACAAGTTTAATTGAAGTATTCTTTGACACAATGTCATGGATCTGATCGTTAGCAAGATGGGGTTAGGTTTCATAGCATAAAAAACAATTTCAGCTAAGATGTCTTTGCTGAAGAGAGTAGAACATTGACAAATGAGTGTGAGGAGTGGAATGAAGAGTAGAACGAGAGGAGGGGATTAATGATAGAGAAGAATGGAGGAGGAGAGAGAGAGAGAAAGAGAGAGAGAGAGAGAGAGAGAGAGAGAGAGAGAGAGAGAGAGAGAGAGAGAGGGGTGTAGAGGGACAAAAAAGAACTGAATATAGAAAGGAGAGGAAAAGTTCGGGAAAGAAAAAAAAAGAAAAAGAAGAGAGTGATGCCTAAGAGATAAAGGAAATAAGAGACAAGACGAGTGGGAAGGTAATTAAGAAGAAAAAAAGTGGACACTACGCTATCGTCTTCAATAGACGGAAGGACAGAGGGGGATTGAACGAGAGACAAAGAGACTAGCAGTAAGATGAGGGAGATAGATTGTTGTTGCTTCTTCATAAGAGTCCAGCATGTCTTTCGTTCTCCTGTGGAGATCTACAAATTAACACACTTGTGTAGACCGACCAGTAAAAACCTGCGGGTTCTGGATGTTGTACCGAGGACCTACCAGGGGTGATGGCCGATTGGGACAGTTGGCGACAGAGAGAGAGAGAGAGAGAGAGAGAGAGAGAGAGAGAGAGAGAGAGAGAGAGAGAGAGAGTCATGGTATCCGTGCCGTTAGCGCGATCTGGTGATGATGATGAACTAAAGGGGGGGGGGGAAGAGTCATGGGTATCCGTGCTGTTAGCGCGACCTAATGAAGATGATTAACTAAAAGGGAAGAGAGAGAGAGAGAGAGAGAGAGAGAGAGAGAGAGAGAGAGAGAGAGTAAAAGGAGATAGAGTTTGGTTTGGTTTGGTTTGTTTTGTTTTACGGCATATCAACCTCAGTGGTCATTTAATGCCAACAAAGTTTTGAAATAAATTCATTCTTAATGGATACTCAATTTTTTTAATAAACACATTTTTCTATTTACCCATAGAAGGGACACTAACGGGTACTACCACTAGTGGACCTGGGAGCAATGGTGATAAATGGGTACTCCACATTCCCCAAACCTCCAGAACTGGAACCTCACCATCGGATAGTGTTTAACGTCATACCCAGGACATGAAGACCTTCAGTCACCGCCTTCTAGCACCCATATGGTAAAAAGGGTCGAGGGGTTTGCCACTAGGGCAATAGGGTTGGGGCAATCATATAGTTGCTAGGGATTGACATGACCAGCTGATTGATCGGAGAGGGCCTCTCCGACCGACCGTCTAGCCCAAGAAAGGGCCAAAGTGGAGTGTTGCAAGTCATGGACTGCTCAACCACCTGGATTCCATCCTTAAGCATCATGAGTCGCCACCATATGATAAAAAGGGTTGAGGGGTTTGCCATTAGGGTAATAGGGTAGGGATAATCATATAGATGCTAGGGCTTGACGTGGCCAGCCGATGAGATAGATAGAGAGAGAGAGAGAGAGAGAGAGAGAGAGAGAGAGAGAGAGAGAGAGAGATGCCTTAGTAAGTGTAACTATTCACCTGAACGTTTGTAAATGGAATATCGAATCAAAGAACGGCTTTTAAGTTTCTTTCCTAAACACGGATCAATAAAATTGCATTTGGTGTTTCGGCGAATTCTCTTTCACCGACTGCTTTCATATTCATTGATTGTTGCAGATTTTGCACAATAAACCTCACCTTTGAGATCCCTATATTGAATTGGCATGCAATTCAAAGCAGCATCCCCCCCCTTCACTGAGTAATTACTAATCTTTTCAGTGGCCGGCAACCCCGTTCTTGTGTCACCTGTGGGCATCTGTAATATTCACATACTACTGATGTCTATCGGGAATTAACTTATTCCTGGTGTACATTTGTTACAGTTTAGGGTCTCCCATCGTAGCGTTGCTGGCATTATCCCGTCTACTAAAGACAATGGCGTAGTGTCCACTTTTTTATTTTCTTATGTTAAGTATCTGGCCGCCATACTTGGCTAGTTGAGAAGGACTTAAAGTAAGTAAGTCCTGAGTTATAGAATCCTTTGGTAAGTGAATAAGTCCTAAGTTTTGGAATCCTACGTAGTGTCAAAAGGTCCAGTGATATGATCCGTCGTCCACGAAGATCCAAGTAGTAATGATTAGGTCTGACCAGAATAGCCAGTATAAATAATAATATCAGCAGCTGCCAGTGGTTGGCTAATAAGTTGGTCATGTGGTTATCGGCGAGTCTATAAGTAGAAGTGGGCTTTTGTCACACGCTTTATATTACAAACACTCCAGCAATCTGCAACTACGTGAGAGGCTGAACAGACCAATTTTTGAATGGCAATCTTTGGTACAGTGACTACAAACAAACAGTGATGCTCGCTGGAGTTGATGTCGTCTCTCCTTCCTTTTGGCTCTCTTTTCTGTGGCGGCTTCTTTCCTCTCTTTTTCACTCCTTTTCGTTCCTTGCTTGACGAAGAGGCACCGATCGCTCGATCTTCTGCACAAGCCTCCCATGTATTGGTTTTGATGTGTCCCTCTTGCAGACATCTTTAAATCGCAGGCATGGTCTCCCTACCGGTCGGGTGCCTTCTATTAATTTACCATACAGTAGTTCTTTGTGGATGCGGCCTTTGTCCATCCTCGTGACGTGACCAAGCCAACGCAGGCGTCTCTCGTAGATGATGGCGGACATGCTGTTCATGTTTGCTCGTTCCAGCACGTCTGAGGTGGAAATTGTCCAGTTTCCATCGTGGCGTAACGGTTTAGAAAAGGTGCTTAGTAACTACAAAATTTAATGGGTTGTAAAGAAATTCAATAGGGATGGAAATTACGCTACTGTCAACAAGTTTCACTAAAAATAACCGCTATTAGCGTCGATCACAGCCTCAATCCTGCTCCGGAACCTGGAGGAAGCTGATGTTACTGTTTCCCTGGGAAGGGTCACAAAAACTATCTTAATTCTGTCGATTAACTGGGCTTTTGTAGTACAGGCACTGCGATTGGTGTCTTTCTCAACGTTTATGTATGTATGTATGTATGTATGTATGTCCGGATAGAACTACAAAAATAAAACAATTAACGAAAAAACAAATATATATGCCCATCCACTGTCACCAATGCGATTACTATGTAAATTATAATTTTGAATACCTTCGTTTGTTAGTTTTGTTTATTTGTCGTTAAAACGACATATCAACCCGTCTGGGGTTATGTCATGCCTAACGGTTAGGAAGTTATACATATCATGTATTTATATTTATACTTTTTAGTAATTGGTTTTAACAATGTGTTAGCATTATTGCGGATTATGTTGTATGGTATTGATTAGTTTCATGTCTATATTCTATGGTATAATTTTATTTCTATCAAAAAGGAGAGAATATCCTCCATGTTGACATTTTCAAACCGATCTTTCATATTGTTTGCCTTAAAATAACGGTTTCTGATGTGAGCAAAAAAAAAAAAAAACCTGCATTCCATGAATAAGTGTTTAACTGTCAAAGGTGTTTGACATGTTCCACATTGTGGTTGTTGTTCTTGTTTGAGTATATAGGAGTGCGTTAGTCTTGTATGACCAATGCGTAATCGGGACACAATGACTTGTTCCTTTCTAGACTTCCTTAAAGTTGTATGGTTTCAAGTAACTAATAATATTTATCTTTTGTAAACAATTATAGCTTCAAATAACTATTCTTCATACAAATAATGTATACTTATATAGTATTAAGTATTCAATCTAATACTGATAATTTTCAAACAGTTCTGTATAACGCATAGATGGGACCCTAATAGGTACTGCTACTCCGGGTCAGATTAGATCTGGGAAAGGGGTAAATCACACTCTCTAAATCTGCAGAACTGGAGCCTTTCTCATGGACCGGTATCCGAATCAAAGCTAAAGAATCTCGTCTGCCTTACTAGAGAGGGGTAGATGGATTCATGCATTTCCGAAAGGCATTAGCACAATTTAAAACGCAAACAATCTCATACAGGATTCGGGCGTGGTTCACCGAGTCCATTTCTTACGACCCTTGTTACTGATGTCCGAGAAATAACTTCGATCAGTTGCTACCTGGGGGTTCGTTTTGCGTTCCAGCAATCGTTTTGCGGTCAGTTAAATGCAGTCCATATACCATGCTGTCCCAACTACACTGCCACAACTACAATACCTCTTTATCGATTATGTTAGCCATACGTCAGATGGCTGGGCCTACTTTTATTATTGGGGCATGCGAAAAGAATTCAGTACATTAGATTGTTTAGTATGGTATATATTATATTATATATATATATATATATATATATATATATATATGAAATAATTAAAAAGAAATATTTCTTGGGATTCAACCAAATCTGTTTACACACAGTAACACACAACCATGCGCGCGCGCGGCGCACACACACACACACACACACACACACACACACACACACACACACACACATATATATATATATATATATATAATAATTAAGAAGAAATATTCCGTGGTATTCAACCAAACATGTTTACAAACTCTCTTTCACACACACATACACACGCGCGCGCGCGCACGCACACACCACACACACACATATATATATATATATATATAAATATATATATATATGTGTGTGTGTGTGTGTGTGTGTGTGTGTGTATAAAGGGCCCTAAAATTAGATACAGATTTAATTTTAGAATGCACTCGTTGCTCCCAGCAGTATATAGGGAAATCAGAATGGCGTTTCTATCTTAGAATGAATAACTATTGATACAAAATTAGATCTGAATTATAACAAACGTCTCCAAGTAGAACAACATTTCCGCCTTGGCTTTAACAGAGATTCTAACTTCAAATATAATGGAGAAGCTCAAAAAAAAAAAAAAAAAGAAAAAAAAAGAAAGAAAAAGAACCGAAAAGAAAACCCCAAACAATTCATCAATTCTAGAAACCTATGAAGATAGATATTACGTCATGAAACACTTAAACCAAATGGACACAAGCACAAACTAAATACTCTCAAATTACATATTAAAGTGTTACTACAAGAGGGACATGAAGACATGCCACATCGATATCAACACATGGGAGGCTTATGCAGAAGATCGTACGACCTGGCGCCTCCTCGTCAAACAAGGAACGAAAAGTAGTGAAAAAGAGGGGAAAGAAGCCGCCGCAGAAAAGAAAGTCATAAGGAAGGAGAGACAACAGCATCCCCAGCGAGCATCACCGTTTGTTTGCAATCACTGCACCAGAGATTGCCATTCAAAAATTGGTCTGTTCAGCCACTCGCGCAGCTGCAGATTAAAAAAAAAAACAAAGAAAAAAGTGGACACTACGCCATTATCTTTAGTAGACGGAAGGATGCCAACAACGCCATGATGAGAGGCCCAGATGCTGTAACAAATGTATACCAGGAATAAGTGAATTCCCGATAGACATCAGTGGCATGTGAATATTACGGATGCCCACAGGTGACACAGTAAAAAAAAAAAAAGATAAAAGTGGACACTACGCCATCGTCTTTAGTAGACGGAATTATGCCAACAATGTCCATTATATAAAAAATCATAACTTTTTAGACTGATCTTCCTGCTTAACGACATCTTCGAAAAAAAAAAAATTAAAAAAAACATAAATAAAATAGAATAAAATAAAAAGAAAAAGAAAAATTAAAAAAAAAAGAAGAAAAAAGAAAAGACAAAACCTAAAAAAAAAAAAAAAAAAACTGGAAAGAATTTGAAAACACGTGCAAAGAAGAATGTTTAAATCGGTAAGATTTAAAGTTTAACTTTGATTCACACGTGAAACCAATACTGTGGCATTTATACACCTTCAGTCTTGAAATGTCAACTGTCATGAAATAACGTTCCTCTGATGATGACCGAAGGTCAAAACAGGTTGGGATTAACGAATCTATCTATCTATCTCTAGTCATCCATAGGCACCGTATTTCGACGTATCACGTCTCTTCAGTGTGGCTAGACATTCGCAAGCTACCTCCAGCCGGGATGGAAACCCAATCGATTTATATTCAGTCAGGATTTTTAACCACTCGACCATCAGCACCTACGGACTGGGACTAGGATTCTAACTGGTAAATACATACATCTGTATAAATGTAAAGATAATGTAAATGTAAAGAGTGCTCCATACGTTTTATAGGAGATCGTGGCCTTTAAGCTTATTCGGCGGTCGTCAACGAAAATCCCATCTCTCTCTCTCTCTCTCTCTCTCTCTCTCTCTATATATATATATATATATATATATATGTGTGTGTGTGTGTGTGTGTGTATGTGTTGTGTGTGTGTAGTAACATAAATGTTTAGATGAGATATTGCCACCGAGGTATGTAAACCGGTCTACTAATTTCATAATTTCATAACAGTTTTATTACAAAATTTGTGGGTTCTGTTTTTTCTGGGACACCCTAATTTACTAAACAAAAGTTCATAATTACCGATATTCCTGTATGCCGACCCCCCCTCTCTCTCTCTTTCAGTCTCTTGGTCTTTCGTTTGCCCAGCTGTGAATATTTGTAACATACACTATGGCTGACTGAAATGGAACCCTTAATTTATCGCATAAATACAGAAGTAGATATTATTCTCTTTTTTTTTTTAATGTTATTCAGCATCGAAAGTTGAGGATTGTAATTACTGTATCACCTGTTTTGAACTCTAAATCATTGTTATTTGAGCCTCAGACCTAAAAAAATACGTACGTTTCGACTTACAAACATCCTTCTGAAACCAATTAGGTTTATAAGCAAAGAACTTTACACTCTTATAAACATAGAAATAGATATATGTGTATATGTTCTCTTCTTACGCACGTAATTGGTTACAGAAGGGGTGTTTGTAAGTAGAAACGTTCGTATTTCGGTTTGGGCCCACAAATAACAATGATTTATAGCGTTACAAACAGTAAACACAATCCTCGGCTTTCGATGCTGAACAACGTAGAAGTAAAATAACAGATATTCTTCGTCTTGCTATCATCATTTTCCTTGAACTGTGTAAAATAAACAGGAATTTTTTCCCTTTATGTTTGGTTTTTCAGTAGTAACTTGAAAACCTGTATGTAATCAAATAGATATCTGACAGATACATGCATCCGTAGATGTGTATGTGTTAGGTACACCTAAATAGACTTGAACAAAATAGAGTTGCTTCCCTTTTGCTTTGTTGACATATTTGAACGTTGGAACGCTTAGCATTCTCAGTTACTGGTTAATGTCGTCTGCGAGTAGAAGCATTTTTCTACTCTGTGTTTTAATAAATCCTTTGTTAATTTTCCAATTACCTTGCCTTGCATTTATCATTTCTATTTCATACAATTTCCTCTGTACAACTCTATTGCTCTTATGGCAAGCCCCAACCCCTTTTTATCATATGGGTGCTCGAAGGCAGTGGCTGAGGGTCTTCGTGTCCTGGTAATGGCGTTAAACTCTATCTGATGGTGAGGTTCCAGTTCTGGAGGTTTGGAGAATGTGGAGCACCCCTTCATCACCATTGCTCCCTGGTCTACTCTAACCTGGAGTGGTAGTACCTGTTAGGGTCCCATCTGTGAGTTAAATAGAAAAATGTGTCAATATAAAAACTGAGTATCCGTTAAGAATGAATTTAGTTCAAAACTTTATCGGCATTAAATGACACACTGAGGTTGATATGCCGTAAAATAAAATTAACCAAACCAAACCAAACCGGTGCTAGGGTCTCCTGAGCCGCACACGAATCTATGATACGTGGTCCCTAATTTAGCTCAGTTAGCAGAGCATTCGCCAAGGAATCAAAGCTTCTGGGTTCGATACCGCTCCTCGCTAACTCAGCGCATGAGTAACACAGTTTGGTAATCTGATTTGTGTGTGAACTTACGCTAGGTATGTCGCCCCTAAAAGAAAAACAATCTTCCTGGTCGAGCGCAAGCAAAAAGGGGATAGTCTCCCACCCTGTCCAGCTGATACCGACAATAGGCTACACCGCCGAATTAGTATCCTTCCATTCCCGGCGATTGACCAATTGCTATCGTAACTCTCTTTTATTGCCAAATATTGTCGCTTATACAGGGCGACCCGAGTTCAATTCTTGGATGAAACTGTTTGCATTTCACATGGCGCTAATACCCTTGGGAAAGGTATGAATCCAATTCTCCCTCCAGCTATGCGTAAATAGCAGGACAGACTGGGCTCTTTACTCAATGGATAGGTTAACAGTCTAGAGGAGAGGAAAAACTCCGAATTCAAAGCCTGTTAACTCTTCTTCCTCTCTTTCCCTTTCAATCACCATATTCTTCGTCACGACCATAATAATTAACGCTACAGAATGTGACAACAAGGTCAATTTCTTAAGCGAAGTTTAACAGGTTGAATTCGGAGTTCTCCTTCTCCTAGACTGGTTACCTATCCATGGTTAAAAGCCAGTCTGTCCTGCTATTTACGCATAGCTGGAGGGGAGGAATTGGATTCATACCTCGCCAAGGGTATTAGCGCCAATGTGAAATGCAAACAGTTTCCATCCAAGAATTTGAACTCGGGTGCGCCTGTATAAGCCGACTAATATTTGGCAATAAAAGCGAGTGTACGGATAGCAATTGGTCATCGCGGGAATGGAAGGATACTAATTCGGCGGTGTAGCCTATTTGTCGGTATCAGCTGACAGGGTGGAGACTATCCCCTTTTTGGCTTGCGCTCGACCCCAGGAAGATTGTTTAGGGCGACATACCCTACGAGAGTTCCACACAACAAATCAGATTTATCCAACTGTGTTACTCATGCGCTGAGTTAGCGAGGGCGGTATCGAACCCAGAAGCTTTGAATTCCTTGGCGAATGCTCTGCTAACTGAGCTTAAATTAGGGACCTACGTATCAATAGATCGTGTGCCGGCTCAGAGAGAGCACCAGGTTTGGTTTGGTTTGGTTAATTTTTATTTTTAACGGCATATCAACCCAAGTGGTGTCATTTAAGTGCCGATAAAGTTTTGAAGCTAAATTTCATTCTTAACGGATACTCAGACTTTTTATATTGAACTTTTCTATTTAACTCACCTAGATGGGACCCTAACAGTACTTACCATCCAGGTTAGAGTAGAACCAAGGGAGCAATGGTGATGAAGGGGTGCTCCAATTCTCCAAACCTCCAGAACTTGGAACCTCACGCATCAGATAGAGTTTAACGCCATTACCAGGACACGAAGACCCTCAGCCACTGCCTTCCGAGCACCCATATGAATAAAAGGGGTTGGGGCTTGCCAAAGAGCAATAGAGTTGTACGAGGAAATTGTATGAAATAGAAAAATGATAAATGCAAGGCAAGGTATTGGAAAATATTAACAAAGGATTATTAAAACACAGAGTCAGAAAAATGCTTCTACTCGCAGACGACATTAACCAGTAACTGAGAATGCTAAGGCGTTCACAACGTTCAAATATGTCAACAAAGCAAGGGAACAACTCTATTTTTGTTTGCTAAGTCTATTTAGGTGTCTAGACACAATACACATCTACGATGTCATGTTATCTGTCAGATCATCTATTTGATTCACATACAGGTTTTCAAGTTACTACTGAAAACCAAACATAAAGGGAAAAAAAATTCCTGTTTATTTTTACACAGTTCAAGGAAAATGATGATAGGCAAGACGAAGAATATCTGTTATTTTACTTCTACGTAGTTCAGCATCGGAAAGCGAGGGATTGTGTTTACTGTTTGTAACGCTATAAATCATTGTATGTTGGGCCCCAAACCGAAATACGACGTTTCTACTTACAAACACCCTTCTGTAACCAATTACGTGCGTAAGAAGAGAACATATACACATTATATCTATTTCTATGTTTTATAAGAGTGTAAAGTTCTTTGCTTATAAAACCTATTGGTTTCAGAAGGATGTTTGTAAGTCGAAACGTAGTATTTTTTTAGGTCTGAGGCTCAAATAACAATGATTTAGAAGTTCAAAACAGGTGAACAGTAATTTATTACATCCTCAACTTTCGATGCTGAAATAACATTAAAAAAAAAAGAGAATAATTATCTACTTCTGTATTTTTATGCGATAAATTAAGGGTTCCATTTCAAAGTCAGCCCATAGTGTATGTTACAAATATTCACAGCTGGGCAAACGAAAGACAAGAGACTGAAAGAGAGGAGAGAGGGGGGGTCGGCATAACAGGAATATCGGTAATTTTATGAACTTTTGTTTAGTAAATTAGGTTGTCCCAGAAAAAACAGAACCCACAAATTTTGTAATAAACTGTTTATGAAAATTATGAAAATTAGTAAGACCGGTTTACATACCTCGGTGGCAATATTCATCTAAACATTTATGTTATACACACACACAACACATACACACAACACACACACACACATTATATATATATTATATATATATAGAGAGGAGAGAAAGAGAGAGAAGAGAGAGAGAATGGGATTATTCCGTTGACGACCGCCGAATAAGTTAAAGGCCACGATTCCTATAAAACGTATGGAGCACTCTTTACATTTACATTATCTTTACATTTATACAGATGTATGTATTTACCAGTTAGAATCCTAGTCCCAGTCCGTAGGTGCTGATGGTCGAGTGGTAAAAATCCTGACTGAATATAAATCGATGGGTTTCCATCCCGGTGGAGGTAGCTTGCGATGTCTAGCCACACTGAAGAGACGTTGATACGTCGAAATATCGGTGCCTATGGATGACTAGAGATAGATAGATAGATTCGTTAATCCAACCTGTTTTGACCTTCGGTCATCATCAGAGGAACGTTATTTCATGGACAGTTGACATTAAGACTGAAGGTGTATAAATGCCACAGTATTGGTTCACGTGGAATCAAAGTTAAACTTTAAATCTTACCGATTTAAACATTCTTCTTTGCACGTGTTTTCAAATTTCTTTTCCAGTTTTTTTTTTTTTTTTTTTTTAGGTTTTGTCTTTTCTTTTTTCTTTCTTTTTTTTTTTTTTAATTTTTCTTTTTCTTTTTATTTTATCTATTTTATTTATGTTTTTTAATTTTTTTTTTTTCGAAGATGTCGTTAAGCAGGAAGATCAGTCTAAAAAGTTATTGATGGATTTTTTTATATATGGACATTGTTGGCATAATTCCGTCTACTAAAGGACGATGGCGGTAGGTCCACTTTATCTTTTTTTTTTTATCTTGTGTCACCTGTGGGCATTCCGTAATATTCACATGCCACTGATGTCTATCGGGAATTCACTTATCCTGGTATACATTTGTACAGCATTCTGGGCCTCTCATCATGGCGTTGTGCATCCTTTCCGTCTACTAAAGATAATGGCGTAGTGTCCACTTTTTTTCTTTGTTTTTTTTTTTTAATCTGCAGCTGCGCGAGTGGCTGAACAGACCAATTTTTTGAATGGCAATCTCTGGTGCCAGTGATTGCAAACAAACGGTGATGCTCGCTGGGGATTGCTGTTGTCTCTCCTTCCTAATGACTTTTCTTTCATGCGGCGGCTTCTTTCCCCTCTTTTTCACTACTTTTCGTTCCTTGTTTGACGAGGAGGCGCCAGGTCGTACGATCTTCTGCATAAGCCTCCCATGTGTTTGATATCGATGTGGCATGCTTCATGGTCCCTTTGTAAGTAACACTTTAATATGTAATTTTGAGAGTGATGTTTGTGCTTGTGTCCATTTGGTTTAAGTGTTTCATGACGTAATATTCTATCTTCATAGGTTTCTAGAATTGATGAATTGTTTGGGGTTTTCTTTCGGTTCTTTTTCTTTCTTTTTTTTTCTTTTTTTTTTTTTTTTGAGCTTCTCCATTATAATTTGAAGTTAGAATCTCTGTTAAAGCCAGGCGGAAATGTTGTTCTACTTGGAGACGTTTGTTATTAATTCAGATCTAATTTTGTATCAATAGTTATTCTCATTCTAAGAAGAAACGCCATTCTGATTTTCCCTATATACTGTGGGAGCAACGAGTGCATTCTAAAATATCTGTATCTAATTTTAGGGCCCTTTATACACACAACACACACACACACACACACACATAATATATATATATTATATATTATATATATATAATATGTGTGTGTGTGTGTGTGTGCGTGCCGCGCGCGGCGCGTGTGGATGTGTGTGTGAAAGAGAGTTTGTAAACATGTTTGGTGAATACCACGGAATATTTCTTCTTATTATTATTATATATATATATATATATTATGTGTGTTGTGTGTGTGTGTGTGTGTGTGTGTGTGTGTGTGTATGTGTGTGTTGCGCGCGCGCGCGCATGGTTGTGTTACTGTGTTGTAAACAGATTTGGTTGAATCCCAAGAAATATTTCTTTTTAATTATTTCATATATATATATATATATATATATATATATATATATATATAATTTATACCATACTAAACAATCTAATGTACTGAATTTCTTTCGCATGCCCCCAATAATAAAGTAGGCCCAGCCATCTGACGTATGGCTAAACATAATCGATATAAAGAGTATTGTAGTTGTGGCAGTGTAGTTGGGACAGCATGGTATATGGACTGCATTTAACTGACCGCAAAACGATTGCTGGAACGCAAAACGAACCCCAGGTAGCAACTGATCGAAGTTTATTTCTCGGACATCAGTAACAAGGGTCGTAAGAAATGGACTCGGTGAACCACGCCCGAATCCTGTATGAGATTGTTTGCGTTCTTAAATTGTTGCTAATTGCCTTTTCGGAAATGCATGAATTCCATCTACCCCTCTCTTAGTAAGGCAGACGAGATTCTTTAGCTTTTTGATTCGGATTACCGCGTCCATTGAGAAAGGCTCCAGTCTGCAGGATTTAGAGAGTGTGATTCTTACCCCTCTTCCCAGATCTAATCTGACCGGGTAGTAGCAGTAACCTATTAGGGTTCCCATCTATGCGTTATACATTAACTGTTTTGAAAAATTATCAGTATTAGATTGAATACTTAATACTTATATAGTATACATACTATATATAGCTCCTATTTGAAAGAACATACGTAATGAAACAGCTATAATTGTTTAAAAATAAAATAGGGTCAGTCATCTTGTAACCACGTACAACTTTAAGGAAGATCTTTAGAAAAGGTAACAACGTCATTGTGTCCCGATTAACGCTTGGTCATCAAGACCTACGCACTCCTATACTTACTCAAACAACGAACACAACCACCCAATGTGGACATGTCAAACACCTGAACAGTTAACAACTCTCACAGCTCGCGGACTTCGAGGTATATAATATATTATTGTAATATATACCAATACCACAGAAGAAAACGTATTTTAAGCAAGACCAGGACTGATTGAAAGATCGGTTTGGAAAATGTCAACATGGAGATATTCTCTCCTTTTTGATTAGAAACTAAACTTGATCCCATCAGAGATATAGAAACATTGAAAACTAATCAATACCATACAACATTAATCCGCCAATAATTGCTAACACATTGTTAAACCAATTTACTATAAAAGTATAATATAAAATACATTGATATGTTATAAACTTCCTAAACCGTTAGGCATTGACATAACCCCAGACGGGTTGAATGTCGTTTTAACGACAAATAAACAAAACTAACAAACGAAGGTATTCAAAATTATAATTACATAGTAATCGCATTGGTGACAGTGATGGGCATATATAAATTTGTTTTTTCGTAATTGTTTATTTTTGTAGTTCTTCCGACATACATACATACATTACCCATACATACATTAAACGTTGAGAAAAGACACCAATCGCGGTGCCTGTACTACAAAGCCCCAGTAATCGACAGAACAAGAGATCAGTGTGATTTTTTGTGACCCTTCCCAGGGAAACCAGTAACATTCAGCTTCGCTCCCAGGTTCCGGAGCAGATTGAGGCTTGGACCAGATGGATCGACGCTAATAGCGGTTATTCTTTAGGAAAACTTGTTGACAGTAGCTAAATTTCCATCCCTATTGAATTTCTTTACAACCCATTAAATTTAATGTTGTTTTACTAAGCACCTTTTCCTAAACCGTTACGCCACGATGGAAACTGGACAATCCACCTCAACGGTTGGCTTGCGAAACGAGCAACATGAACAGGCATGTCCGCCGATCATCTACCGAGAGACGCCTGCGTTGCTTTAGGTACGTCACCGAGGAATGGACAAGGCCGCCATCCACAAAAACTACTGTCTCGGCTCTCTCTTCACACTCGTGCGCAGGTCAGAGTGGACATCGACTCGTGAGACATACATGGCAGTTATATGTGGCAAGAGGCCACATCGCCAAAACCAATACGCACATAGAACTGTAAGTGAGCATCGACGAAGATCGCTCCCAATCGGGTGCCTGCTTCGTCAAGCAAGTAACGACAAAGCGCCGACAGACGATCGCCATCAATCATAGATATGCCAAGCCGCCACAGAAAAGAGCCAAAAGGAAGGAGCAGAACGACATCAAACTCCAGCAGCATCACTGTTTGTTTTGTAGTCATTGAACAAAGATTGCCATTCAAAAATTGGTTCTGTTCCAAGCCTCTCACGGTAGTTGCAGATTGCTGGCAGTGTTTGTAATATAAAGCGTTGTGACAAAAGCCCACTTCTACTTATAGACTCGCCGATAACCACATGACCCAACTTATTAGCCAACCACTGGCAGCTGCTTGATATTATTATTATATAACCTGGCTATCTGGTCAGAACCTAATCATTACTTACTTGGATTCGTGGACGACGGACATATCACTGGACCTTTTTGACCACTAGGTAGGATTCAAAACTAGGACTTATTCACTTACCAAGGATTCTATATAACATTTCAGGACTACTTTACCTTAAGTCCTTCTCAACTAGCAAGTATTGGCGCCAGATACTTACATTAAGAAATAAAAAAAAAGGGACACTACGCCATTGTCTTTAGAGAGATAAATGCCAGCAACGCTACGATGGGAGACCTAAACTTACAAATGTACACCAGGATAGTTAATTCCCGATTAGACATCAGTAGTATGTTGAATATACAGAGCCCACATGGTAGACACAAGAACGGGTGCCGTCCACTGAAAAGAATTTAGTAATTACTCAGTAAGGGGGGGATTGCTGCTTTTTGAATTGCATGCCCAATTCAATATAGGGATATACAAAGGGAGATTTATTTGCAAATCTGCAACAATCATGAATATGAAAGCAGTCGGTGAAAGAGAATTCGCCGAAACACCAATGCAATTTATTTGATCCGTGTAGAAAGAAACTTAAAAGCCGTTCTTTGATTCGATATTCCATTTACAAACGTTCAGGTGAATAGTTACACACTAAGGCATCTTCTCTCATCTCTCTTCTCTCTCTCTCTCTCTCTCCTCTCTCTTCTCTCCTATTCTCATCTCATCGGCTGGCCACGTTCAAGCCCTAGCATCTATATGATATCCCTACCCTTTACCCTAATGGCAAACCCCTCAACCCTTTTTATCATATTGGTGGCGACTTCATGATGCTTAGGATGGAATCCAGGTGGTTTGAGCAGTCCATGGACTTGCACACTCTCACTTTGGCCCTTTCTGGTGCTAGACGGTCGGTCGGAGAGGCCCTCTCCGATCAATCAAGCTGGTCATTGTCAATCCCTAGGCACTATATGATTGCCCCAACCCTTGCCCTAGTGGCAAACCCCTCGACCCTTTTAACCATATGGGTGCTAGAAGGCGGTGACTGAAGGTTCTTCATGTCCTGGGTATGGACGTTTAAACACTATCCCGATGTGTGAGGCGTTTCCGTTCTGGGAGCGTTTGGGGAATGTGAGTACCCATTTTATTCACCATCTGCCTCCCCAGGTCCACTAGTGGTAGTACCCGTTTCAGTGTCCTTCTTATGGGTAAATAGAAAAATGGTTTATTAAAAAAAACATTGAGTATCCATTAAGGAATGAATTTATTTTTCAAACTTATGTTTGGCTATTTTTAAATGGACCACTAGGTTATATGCCGTTAAAACCAAAAACAAACCAAACCAAACCAAACTCTATCTCCTTTTACTTCTTCTTCTCTCATCTCTCTCTCTCTCTCTCCTCTCTCTCTCTCTCTCTCTCTCCCTTTTAGTTAACTCATCCTTCATTTGGTCGCGCTAACAGCACGATACCCATGACTCTTCCCCCCCCCCCCTTTAGTTCATCATCATCACCAGATCGCGCTAACGGCACGGATACCCATGAGACTCTCTCTCTCTCTCTCTCTCTCTCTCTCTCTCTCTCTCTCTCTCTCTCTCTCTCTCTGTCGCCAACTGTCCCAATCGGCCATCCACCTGGTAGGTCCTCGGTACAACATCCAGAACCCAGCAGGTTTTTACTGGTCGTCTACACAAGTGTGTTAATTTGTAGATCTCCACAGGAGACGAAAGACATGCTGGACTCTTATGAAGAAGCAACAACAATCTATCATCCCTCATCTTACTGCTAGTCTCTTTGTCTCTCGTTCAATCCCCCTCTGTCCTTCCGTCTATTGAAGACGATAGCGTAGTTGTCCACTTTTTTTCTCTTAATTACCTTCCCACTCGTCTTGTCTCTTATTTCCTTTCTATCTTTCTTAGGCATCACTCTCTTCTCTTTTCTTTTTTTTTTCTTTCCCGAACTTTCCCTCTCCTTTCTATTATTCAGTTCTTTGTCCCTACTACACCCTCTCTCTCTCTCTCTCTCTCTCTCTCTCTCTCTCTCTCTCTCTCTCTCTCTCTTTCTCTCTCTCTCTCCTCCTCCATTCTTCTCTATCATTTAATCCCCTCCTCTCGTTCTACTCTTCATTCCACTCCTCACACTCATTTGTCAATGTTCTACTCTTTCAGCTAAAGACATCTTAGCTTGAAATTTGTTTTTTATGCTATGAAACCTAACCCCATCTTGCTAACGATCAGATCCATGTCACATTGTGTCAAAGAATACTTCAATTAAACTTGTCTTAATAACGAACCGAGACACAACATTAATGAATTGGTTTTTTCAACACCTTATATATATATAATATATATGTGGTGTGTGTGTGTGTGTGTGTGTGTGTTAATTATCTCTCTACCTATTTATTTGCTTACCTACCTACATACCAAGCTGTTTTAGTCTATTTTAGTCCAGATTTTCATTAGGGCGATTGACTTGTTTTAGTTACTGCAGCCTGAAAGTTTTCAGAATAAATGAGACGTATGGTAAAAAAAAAAGAATAATGAATTAAGATTGGACGAGTGGAAGTGGCTAGTTAAGTTAATGTTTAGTTGAACCGGACGGCGTTCCCCCAACCCCTTCCCCCAAATTCATTCGGCCCTCGTGCGCATTTGTATAAATGTATTTGTACAAAAAACATTTACCTTCCTATCTGTCTGTACGTCTCATTTATTTTCAAACTTTTTCTTTATTTCTATTCTATCTCTTCAAGAACATAGTTTTACTAGTTTTTTTGTTGTTTTATTTTGTTTTGTTTTGTTTAATTTTTTTTGTGTGTGTGGGGAGGCCGACATTTTAATGAACTGGTTGTTTCAACAAGTGTCTTGTAGCTGCTTTCTGTTTCGGGCTAGAAATACCCATATTTGTACTCGCGTAGCTTTTTAAAAGAGCAACAGTCCACCCACTTTTGGTTTAGCAACTGCAGAAAGCCATTAGCACCGACCACGTCGTATTGTAGTGAGGTTCTTCTGTTCCAAAAGAAACATCGTTAATTTTGATTAATTTATGGGTTTCTCTTGTGGATTTCTCTTTTATTTATTTAGCCCATGATTAACATTTTATGCAAGTTATAGAGTTGAACTGCTTGTTTTTAGAGTCGACAAGCGCATGTGTGGTCCAGTGAGCTGGCAAGCACCGAAGAGACAGTTATTTTTTTCTCTCGTTTTTTTTTCTTTTTTCTTTTTTTTTTTTTTTTTCTTGAGGTCGGGGCGCCAAATGTTAACTTCCGGTGGGAGTAGGATTTTGCGATATTTGTACTTGTTTTATTTTATTTTCGTATTTCATCATTTAGTCTTATTTTATTATTGGTTTCATTTTTGTTCTGTTTTATTTAATGGTATATCAACCTTTATTGTGTTTATATTTAATATCAAATATATCCTTGTATAAGAACTGTAGTTGGTACTATTTAACATATTAGAAGGAGTATTGGTGTGGCGTCTATGCCTTTCCCGTGGGGTATTAGTCCGAAAGTGAACGAAAATAGCGCGACTGGGAATTCGAACTCGCTTACTACAATGTAGTAACGTTAGCCACTACGGCATGGAGACTCATTCATTTTTTTTATTCAAACTTTATTCATTTATCAATCTCTACAAATTGATTTATTCTAATTTCTAATGCGCATCCTGAGGTATGACAATGAATTCATATCTGATGCGGCAGGTTCTAGTTCTAGGGATCTGAGGAGTGAGGACTACCACTTCATTTGCATTACTTCAGGGTTCACTCTGACCCAGTTTGGTAGTAACTGTTAGTGTCCTATCTGTGGGTCAAAGGGGTATGCATTGCAAATTATAGTATAGATAGAAATACTTGATATCATATAAACGTGGGAAAAAAATTAAGAAACTACCAACAAAATATACAATATAAATCTATAATCTACGCAATTCTCCAACCTCTTGGTCTAAAATTATCTCCAGACGGGTTGACATGATATTTTAAGCTTTGTATATTGTCAGAATTTTGCAGGCAATATGATTGATGCAGGGAAATATATTGCTTTGTATATTACCGGCGTCACCTGGGTAGAGGAGGAGGAGTAAAAAGAAAAGGTTAGTCTGTAGATCCATTATTTATTGGAATCGCGAGTTGGATCCTCGCAGGATGCCTTATTTAAAATCCCTATGTAAAAAAAGAAAAGAAAACCTTGCGTTGATCCAGACAACCTGAAAAAAAAAGGAATGTCTCCTAAAATATTAAATGCAAAAAAAATCCATGCTGTTATCATTTAAATTTTATCTTTTAATTATCTTCTCGAATATAATTCAAAACTCATTATTTTTGCTACCCTAAAAGCAAGATCTAGTGATAGCGAATATTCTCTATATTTACTTTTGTCGTTATTTGTTTTTATTTTCATAGTTTTCCGTCCCGGGATATACATACACACAAACTATCCTTAAAAAGGATTTTTGAAAATGTTTAAAGTTTGATTTTTTGAAAAAATATATTTAAAAAAATATATATAAAATAATTCCATATTAACAACTACAGTTACGATATATCAACATCGCGTCTGTCTGTCATCACTTTTCAAAATTTACGTAACAACGTTTCAATTAACTGCCGAAACTGTTTTCAATGGTCATAATTACAACATAAAACTCCCACAATTAGCAGTAATTAATCATATCTTGATTAATTTCATGTGGATTTAACCTGAAAGATCCTTATGGTGTACCCTAGTAGGTTATTTCTGTAACACACTATGATAATAAATCCGTTTCTACTTACGTATTGAGCACTTTATATTTGGTTTATAACCGTGACTTATCCGAGTAACACCAAATATTGAGACCAAACCCAAATTTTTTACCGGTAAGTCATTCCTTTAAGGGCAGTTGTGTCTAGCCACACTGAAGAGGCATGATATGCCCGAAACACGTGTCTGGTGGATGACTTTATTAATATTATATGCTCCCATAATTTGGTATGAGCTCTCTAAATTGGTAATTAAATTAACTCTCACTACTTAAGCAAATAAGCAATGATCATTTCTCCGGAAATTCATCTCTCAGTGACCGAAAAAATACATTTCCTATGTATTTAATAGTTTTAAAAACACCAGTCCCGCATCAGATTGTCAGTGGGCGAGGGGATAAGATATCGGACTACCATGCGGTCAGTTGAGTTTCGACCCTACCCAGGGCAGTTGTGGTTCTAGCACCCTGAAAGAGGCATGATATGCCGAAACATGTGTCTGTGGATGACTTTATATAATATTATATATATATATTATATATATATGTGTGTGTGTGGTGTGTGTGTTGGATAGTAGTATATAATTAATCTATTGCCTCTTTATGTTTCTAGTTTGTCCGATCAAATCCAGTGAAATGGTTTCAGAAAAATAGCCCACACGCTTCGCTTCCCGCGTTTTTTTAAATCAGTATGAACAGTTTTGTTGGGGGGCAGTAACTTTCACATATTCTGGCTAGCACGCATGACCAATAAATTTGTTGTCGAACAACTTTATTACGAATTGTTTTAATGGAGGACGAAATAAAAAAAAACATTTTTTTTAAGTAGAAGAAAGTTATATTTTTTATACAGATTTTTTTCCACTTACGTTTTTTTACCCGAACCGTTTCTTAATTTTTATTTTTTAAATTTTTTTTTTTATTTTCTCCCTCCTTTCTTGATTATCCTTTGTACTTGTTCTTTTTTATAAACTACATTTCTTTTCTTTCTTTTTTTTTTCTGTTTCGCATTTCGCATTAAAATGCAAATTTATTTTTCAAACTCTCTTTTTCGTTGAAGACGTTCCCATTGACATATTTTTCTTCTTTACTTTCCAATAAATTTCACTCGAATGTCTCTTTTCAATGTCTTCCACATGCTATACGTACATTGAAAGATTTTATGACTCAGACGTACTCTTTTAAAGAAGTATCGTTATACTTATACTACGTATATATATATATTATATATATTATATATATATTTATATATATATATTACCAATTGCCGCTTTACTTTTCCGTTGCAGTGACATGCAGTAAATAATCAAAAGAGCTCAATATATTAAAAAATTATAGCAGTAAGATAATTATTATAATAATATAGTAGAGGAGACGAGTTAGGGGCCTTACCATTGGTTTCAATTCAAATGAGGTTTGGGTCCGATTGAAATGATTTGATTGAACCATGGTAGATCTCTAATTCTTCCCTTTACTAATATTATTATTATTATCATTTATATTATAACTACGTAATATATCATTATATATATATATATATACAATGATTCACATCTCTCTCTCTCTCTTCTCCTCCTCTCTCTCTCTCTCTCTCTCTCTTCTCTCTCTCTCTCTCGTCTACCCTAACAATTCTTTCCCAATACATTTTGTTACAAAGCCAGACTCGTAATCTGCAACATTCTCGCAATCAGAAGCCTGTCCTTAAGGCAACTTGACTTCACCGCGCGGAACATAGCTTGACTATATTATAAATTCAGAAACGATAACTTCATAATGTGTCCACCTGCGCAGAGTGTGGCTCAGATCAAAACTTAGTGGTGGGCAAACTGAAACTCCACGTCAAAGTCTCCTCTCAATTCCCTGGGTCATAGTACTAAAGGAAAAGGAGATGATCCCTCAGTGGTCCAGCTATATCAACAATCAACTCTGCCGACTTTACTTTTTTTGTTGTTTTTTTACACACACCACACACACAACACACACACACACACACACACACACACATATAAACTAAGTGAATTTTTTTAACAATTTGCATAGGTGATAATTTAAAGATATGAAGTTTTTTCTTCTTATCATTTTATTCTCAAAAAGCAATATTCCAAAATTTTTTCGGACCTCTCTCTCTTTTT
>CM042142.1:36500666-36524479 GCA_023376005.1 Doryteuthis pealeii
CCAATCCCTCTACCAAAATAATATTTATTTGTTTTTCAGGGGGAGTTGAATAATGATTTGCAATAAAGAGAGGGATTTTCAATGTGTTGATGGGGGAGGGAAAAGTAGTGGTGCAGGTTGTGACAGGAAAATGGTTACCTTAATCATAGAAAAAGCAAAAAAATTTGCCTTCTGGTGAGTCGGGCTGACCCGTTTGATAAACTGTAAAACTTTTGGCTTGTTTTAACGTTATTAAAATTGAGATATTTTGAATATACTTTTATGTAATATAACAGGTCTAAACACTATCTACATATCCCTCCTACACGTGACTTCAGATAACACGGAAAAATCTACAGGACAAGAATAATAATAAATAAATAAAATAAAAAAGAACTTTCACTCCCAGTGAAGTATTTGATTGTTCGCAAAGTGACTATGCGATTACTGCAGAAAGAAAACTCCATTTCCACTACATACAAAGGTAAATAAACCTTTTAACAAGTTCGTAGAGTACTTTTAACTTATTATAAAATGGAGATTGTGTGCTTTGTCTTCCCTGTACCGAAACTTATTACATAAAGTCAAATCCCTTTATTTACATATATTCTCATGAATTTTATTTTTATTTAAAACCTCAATTATTATAAAATTGTTTTCATTATTTTACAGAAACTGTTGACCATATCTTACACTACTATAAACATGCCAATTGTGACTTTAATTACAACAAAATAGCAGTTTTACAGTATGAAATGAGAAGGCTAATTTGGCATATTGATCTTAAAAAATTGATTTTAATAAATATATGCTTATGTTGTATTTGATTTCTAATTGTTTGGTTTTTCTTATTGAATCTTGAGTAAATAATTCTCTTCAATAAACTCTTAAAAGATCTATTTAACCAGAAGAAGTACCTGTAATATTGATTTGTTAACTTTCCTAGTTAACAAACAGTTAAATTCGGAAAATTTATCAATGAAAGACGGGAGTAACGGAAATGATGGAAGCAGTTAGTTTCAAGTTGTTCTTATTTTTCAATCAACCCCTTGTTCAAAATCTGTTTTATCTACATTCTTTATTCAGTTTCATTAGCCTTTCTAATTTAATATGATATTTTAATAAAATTTAACTAAATACTTGCATATATTTGCTAGTATTTATATAATAAACATAATGTTATTGAATTTTTTAAACCGATATATTTAATATTATTCCCTTTGAGAAGAATAGATAGATAGATAGATAGAGAGAGAGAGAGAGAGAGAGAGAATGAGAGAGAGAGAGAGAGTGTGTGTGCTATCGATGCTAGTTTTACGTTGAGTGTGCCATGTTTTAACTACTGTAATATATATATATATATATATATATATATATATATATATTATATATATATTAATAATTATATATATATATATATATGAAGTCATACCTAATTTTGAAAATTAATTAGTTAATAATTGATTAATTTAGCGGGCATATATGTTCAAATGTAAGGCTAAATAAATCGAGAAAATATCAATCTCTGAATGTACATTTCGACCTATTAGGTCTCATCAGCAAGGTTACAGACATGGGAGACTGCTCTGTGTGTGACTCGAAGCCTCGACTGCCAAGCTGACTCTAACCGTTACACTAGCAGGCCATTCACAAATTTTTCGGTTTGTTTTGAACTTATTTATATTCCACTTTTTAGTGACTTGCTAAACGACAGTATGAGAGTAAGTAAACAAACAATGTGTTTATTTGATATGGCTTTTTAATCATGACTACTACCAATACCCATGACTCTTTATCAAGGATTCAATTCCACTGAATAAGCGCTCTTGCTTAAGGGCTCCAAGATGACCCAAAAGATTCTTATAAAAGAAGTGTGTCATTTCTTAGTCTTCCATACTTCAGGAGGTATTTCGTCAAGTTCTGCAACTTTTCTGCTTTTTAATTGTTCTGTGCGGAAAATTGGATGCCGTCTATAGGCCAAGAATAGAGAGAGAGAGAGAGAGAGAGAGAGAAGGAGAGAGAGAAGAGAGAGAGAGAGAGAGAGGAAGAGAGAGAGAGAGAGTCAAGGGATCTGTACTGCCAATGCACCTTGATGATGATGATTAAAAAGAGTTACCCAAAGTTCAAAAATTCCTTGTTTGTCGGTACGGTTTACAAGTTAAAAAAAATAGTTGTTGAACTTAAACTATATAGAACGCTTGTTTTGACTTTCTGATGAATTTGACGTCGTCATCTCGCCATATATATAATATATATATATTATAATATATATATATATATTATATACTAGACAACGGTAATCCATTGGGTCACCCATTGAGCTCTGGGTTAGATAATTGGGATTAAGGAAAAGTGAGTTTACAAAGCGAAATAAATTTAAAAAAAGATGTAATACGACTGGAGAAATTAAATAAAAACATTAAAATTATTTTGTAAGATTTCTAATAAAGGGAACGTTTGACCTAATTTAAAACTAACGGGTTAGTTGCCTTCTGAATCTTAACATACAAATATATTACAAATCTCTAATCACTTTCTTTAATACTCACAGAGAAACTAACATATATAATGAGGAGGTAATCAACATGTACATAGAGAGGGGAAAGTGATAGGCAGAATGTTAATTAAGAACGCGTCAGTTGTTGACTTAATTGCAAGTTACAACTAATTAGTACAATTAAAATGATTTTTATCAAAGATAACTCAATTCTAAAACTAATGAATATTTTAGTGTAACTTTGTGTCATTAAACGAAACATAAAAAGTCTTTATGAGACAAAGATTGATTCGCTCAGCTCATAATATAATAATATAATATATATAATATAATATATATATATATATAATATATATATAATATATATTATATATATATATTTCTAAAACAAGGCCTATGCTATCTCTTTTAAAGTGAAATCATTCAGTTCTGCTACGGCTTTTGGAAACACCCATAATGAAATTTTCTTTAAATTGCTAAAATTTTGTCGGCAAAGTTTATTTGCAGTATACTAGGAGAATACATAAAAAGTATAATTCCATAGTTAGAAGCAAAAATCCGAGCCAAACTGGTGTTACATAATCTATGCGGTTGCATAAATTATTGTATTGGGGTATAATAAAAAAATAGAACAACTGAAACTTACTCTTCCATCACTCCCGTCTTTCATTGCTAAATTTTCCTAATTTAACTATTTAGTTAAAATAGAAAGTAAAGAATAAAATTATAGTTATTTCTTCTTGTTAATGGATTTCTTTTAAGATTTATCCCCGAAATTTCTGCTCATATTCATTAAGATAAAACCAAAGAATTAGAAATCAATAATACCAATCACATATTTAATAAAACTAATATCAATATGCAATTTAGCTATCCCGTTCACACTATAAACCGCTATTTTGTTGTATATATAAATACAATTGCATGTTATTTGTATGTAGATAAGGCCAACAGCATTAATAATCTAAAACAATTTTGTTAATAATTGAGATTTAAATAAAAGTAAAATCATTCTTGTCGTAATCGGGGAAAGTTCCGTGATGGCTCCCGATTACGACAAGAAGGTTCCAGAGTTCGAAAAGAAGGTTCCCGAGTCTGAGAATGTTCCCGAGTCCGACAAGAAATACCTGAAGAAAGCCGGAGGGCACGTCGCCGAAACGTTATACAGATTACAATAAAGATGAGGACAATAGTCCCGAGTAATCCAAATAATACAAATTATCAAGCTCATCTAAAAATTCAGAGGAACTGGATATAAAGATGAACTTTGAAAGTATCCCTTGCCACTTGTTCTTTTGTCTTCCTTAATTTCTTTCAGCCTGATGAATATTTCTACGTACCCACGTGTACCGGTTAGGCACACGGCCCTATTAATGTGAGACACACGAACCGAAGCTCATGGAAGGGGGTGCAGAAAATGCGTCAATCTCGTCGGCATTCCCCTCAAGGGGGCACCTCAGTCACAGGCCAATAAAACCAGCCCTGCCATTTTAACTCGAGGGGGGCAGGTGTTGCGTGGGGAATACCCCCCCCCTGGGATCAACGATGTAAGCTTACACGGTCCAGGGCCGAAGCCACTGGACCCTGGCTCCGAAGAACCAGCCTGATGACCATCATGAAAAATGGACCACGGGTATTAAGGTTAAAAAAACCCAACAAGTAACCACCCAACTAATAACCTAACCCATAATATTTGAAACAGGAAAATTAAGCCTATCTATCCTAAATAATGACGCTACAAAGTTGTTACAGTGTTTCCCAACGAAGTTTATACTGGCCTCTCGGGGGCGTAAGAATTATGAGGTGGTGCTCAAATAGGGCATAACTTGTGTTGTAGACGGCATTCAATCATTTGGGTGGGCATTTTTGGGAAAAGTTGGAAAATGTTTATGTAATTAATTAAGAAGAACAGGAATTTTTTTTTGACCGACTACGTCATTACAGTCTTGAACAGTCATTTATTTTATCGTATTTTTTTTTTTGTCTCGTGGGTCTGAGTCAATGTCTCTTTAACTTCCTGCAAGGAAGTAAAGAGAACGCTTAGGAAGTAAAGAGTTAAAAACATAACCGGTTTATATTAACATTCAGTTTCCTGTGGCAATTTATTCTACGTGTATTTATCATGTAAACAAAGTGGAGAAGTTATGGCGTACCGTGGGGTTCTGTTTCAAAATAAAAGTTTTGTACAACACGGCTTGCTCTGCCTTCTTCCTCTAAACCATCACGAAACCAAGATATCCTTTTTCAGGAAGTTTGGGATTCGTTTACTTTTTCTTCATCTTTTTTAAAACGCCGGGTAACAAAGTTTAATAATCAGACTAAAGATTATTACAAGCCAGGTTCAGCGACAAATAACCTCGCTTGTATTAGAATATATATATTATATATATATATTATATATATATATATATATTGTGTTGTGTGTGTTGTGTGGTATGTGTTTTGTATATATATATATATATATATATATATAATATATATATAAATGATACTTTAGAGTAAACTGCGAATTTGTAAGATGTTATTCACGCACTCAAAATATATACGTATGTTTATCCTTAAATATGCATATTTCTTTATAAATGTGTTTATACTCCCCTCCACACACACAACACACACATACACACACACACACACACATATATATATATTATTTATCCATCACACGTACATGCATGTATATATAACATATACAACCTATATTTAAACATAAATACACACACGGTACGGCACACCACACACACACACACACACATAATTATATATATTATATAATATATATATATTATATATATTATATACAAAGTTATAAACTTATAACTAATTATATATAATATATATATAATATACACAAAGTTATTAACTTTAACTTTATATATATTATATATATATATATATATATAATGATGATATAGTTTGGTATATTTATAAGTAAAAATTGCTCAATATCATTGATAGAGCGTATCTGTAATAGTAATGGACATTGTGTGTATTTCTGTCTGTAACCAAAACTACGTCACAGTTTACGTCACAATATTCTAAAGGAATACGTATGTCTATCAATGAGCATTTAATCTATAGTCCAAATTGCTAACAAAATATTTTTTTGATTTATAATTAATAGATGCATGCAACATTTTATTTAAGGGGGATAGGACTAAGTTTTCCATTAAATTGTGTTTTTTTTTTTTTTTTTTTGTTCTTACCTCGTACATGTATATAATTACTGTACATATTGATGTTCCTAAACTGATACATTATTCTATCTATTAGACATGAGACTTTGATGAGTTGTGGTGCACCTGAAAACTGCACCAATGGAATTTCATTTCATTTCAAAATCATAGGCAAGAAATTAAAAGTTACCAACCACCTTCGTTACCATATATTTGATAACAATTTGCTTTTTAGTTCAGCAATATTTATGTTGGCTGGTTGTTGGTTTTTACGACATGTCAACTCTTGTTGGGTTATTTTACGCCAAAGATGTTTTTGTTTTACACATTATGTTGGTGTTCATTTCTTTTAAAATCAGTTATTTTTTAAACACATTTTTATCTATTTAACCCATATATGGGTTCCTAACAGGTACTACCACTCCAAATCAGCGTGACGTGGGAGTAATGTGATTAAGGGGTATTTTACACTCCAAACCTCCAGAATTGAAACCACTATTAGATGCAGTTTTAACGTCATACCGAGGGCACTAAGACCCGCACCATGTTCTAGCTGATATATGATAAAAAGTGTTGGGAGTTTGGCATGAGGCCAATAAGGTCGGGAATCATATATAGATGCTGAGGTTTGACGGGACCAGCCGATTGATCAGAGAGGGCCTCTCTGACCGACCGCCCAACTAAGTAAGGCCTAGAGAAGGGGTGTTGTCATGGACTACTCAGACCCAGGATTTCGACCTTAAGACGAGCCGCCATTCAAGGCCAATAGGTGGTCCCGTTGTTATTTTTTATTTTTATTTTTTTTTGTACATCTCTTCAGAGATGCAGTCATCATATTCCACAGCCTCAGCTGACGGGGTGATTTTCTTTTTGAAGATTATATATATATATATGATTTTATATGAAAAAGGTGACTTACCGGTGAAAATGGTCACAATGGTTAGTTGATGCAAAGTTTCACAATGATAAAACAGCATATAACAGATATTAAGTGCTCAATACGTTGGTAGAGCAAATTTATTATTTTAATGGTACACAGTAATAGTACACCGATCTGCAGAGAAAACTCGAATAGTTATTACTGTGTACCATTATAAATATTATATTATATATATATATATATATATATATATATCATATGCAGAGGAAACTCGAGTAGGTTTATAGTGACCATTATAATTATATATATATATATATATAATATATATATTATATAATATATTAGTACCCATTCGAATACATACACTGAGGAAGCTGAATTCGTTTATTAAGAAGTAACAGCTTGTGTGGAAACTGAATTTTAGCTTGTATTTTCCCCCCTTCCATCAACGAGCAGGATGCGTCACAACGGTCAAGTTTTAAGCGGTGTAAAGCTGGGTTGATTTCAGAGTTTTTCTTCTCTATATATTTGCCTAAGTAAGTCGTCGGGGTGGCCTAAAGTCGGTATCAGCAATTCAGCGAGGGTGTCTATCCCTTTTTCACTAGCGCTAGACCATGGGAATTGTTTTTTGCATCTGAGTTTTGAGAGCCACACTACCACTGCTCCTTACTTTACCGCACAGACCCCTGTGCTTACTCTCATACGCTGAGTTGGCGGAGAGCCGGTATCGAACTAAGAACCTTGTGGTTTCTAGCCAACGCTTTTACCGACTGAGCTAACCGGCCTCACTAGCCAGGGCTAAAGAACCAATTTGTTCAGCTGTTTATCCATAGTTAGATTCATACCTTTCCAAGGCAATTAGCACTATGTGACATGCAGACAGTTTTTCATTCAGGGATTTGAACCCAGGTTCCTGGTCATTTCCAATGACGTTAGCTGTTACGCTATGTGTGCCTAAAACTGGATTTTAGGTGAATGAGAGAGACGAACAGTCCGACCCATCCTTTCGATACACACAGATTCCAGCGGTAAGTTAGCTGTCCATGTCTCGTAGGCGTAAGGGAGTGATGACAGGACACGTTACACCAATAGATTTTGCTTTGTCTCAATTTAACATCACACTGACTCCAAATTCCCAAATCTTCACCAAACTTCCTCAAACGAAATGAATTTTCTTGTCAAGAGACGGAGAGGAAGTCAGTGTGTGGGCAATAAACAAAGCCATTTGCACAATCATCTTATCTTTATCTTTAAGTTAAAGTCGTCGGGGTGGTAAAGTTGGTATCAGCCAGACAGCGATGGAGTCTATCCCCTTGCTAATAGCGCTAGACCAAGGAGATAGTTGTTTAGCGTCTGAGGTGGAGCGCCACCTACCACCAGCTCCTCACTTTAACCGGACAGTCTTGTGCTACTAATAAGCTGAGTTGGCGAGAGCGGTATCGAACAGGAACCCTTAATTTATCCGGGAGCAGGTTGGTACATCAGGTCGTGTTTTTTTTAAAGGGGGTATGATTTCTTACAATTAACAAGCATCAGGCCATTAATACTATAGCGGAGTATAGTAGCGATGAGTGAGGATAAACCATGGTACTAATGTACCGATACTATCGTGTTAACTGAAAAAGATGTAGATTCATTTTTAATAAAATCATAATAATAATATCAACCTGTGTAGTGCCATTTCATGCCTAGAGGTTAAGGGATCGTGTCCCACTGCACATTTATATTTTCCATTCTTTGTGCGGCTTTTTTTGCTCAGGGTCCTCGAAATTCGAATAATTTTTAAACAGAACTATTGACCTCTAAATGGGACTACGGTATACCATGCAATAGTGTTGAACCTGGGGTAATGGAATGAAGGGGTACTCTACACTCAGCCACGAATATAGAAGAAATGACATACAGCATGTCAGAACTCCATTAGTATCAAATAAACAGAACCTTTGGGGGGGGGTGTTCCTTTTTACCACCATCTGTAGGGGCATCACTGAGGTTTTTTTCGTAGTCTAATCAGACAAATTTTAGACTATTATATCTACTAATAATAAAAAGTAATAGTCGTGGGGCGGCCTGATGTCAGTATCAGCAATCCAGCGAGGGAAATATCCCTTTTCATAGCTGCTAGAATTGTTTTGCGTCTGAGGTGAGAGCCACACCTACCATCTAGCTTTTACTTTACGCACAGATCTGTGCTACTTATACGTGAGTTGGCGAGGGCCGGTATGCGAACTAAGAACTTGCAAGTTTTTAGCGAAGCTCTTTGCTGGAGCTAACCCAGCCCTAGGTCAAACAAACAGATATTAGCGAGAGAAAATCACATAAGATGTATCAATCATAATAAGTACACTCTAACATTTTCTGTCAAAGTTTCCGAATTGGGAGACTCACCATCAGATGCAGTTTAGTTATCATACCAAAAGACTTGATATTTTGAGTGTTGGAGATTTAGCACATTTATTATAATGGAGAATTTGGTGGGTTGTTGTCTGTAACGACTATATTTTCTATACAATCACAATTCTTTTTAGTTATCTAATTTATCCAATTTACATTAACATAAATCAATATTCTCCATGATTTTATTTATTTGAAACTTCAAATTATTAATAAAATTGGTTTTACATTACTTACATGTTGACATATTGTACATACTAAAACAATTGTATTTATATTACCAAAATAGAGGTTCTACATGTATAATGGGAAGGCTGATTTGCATTATTAATCTTATAAAAATTGATTTTATAAATATATGCTTAGTATTATGATTTCTAATTGTTTGTTTTATCATATTGATATGAAAAAATTTCTCAATAAATCTTAAAAGAACCCTTACAAGAAGGAAATAATGTCATGATTATTCTTACTTCCTATTTTAAACTAAAAGTTTATTAGGAAAATTTACCAATGAAAAAACGGGAGTACGGATAATGATGGAAGAAGTTTAATTTCAAAGTGTTCTATTATTCAATCATACCCCTCTGTTAAATCTTTTAATCTAATTCTTATTCAGTTATTAGCCTTTCTAATTATATATATTTTTTATAAAATTTAACTAAAATTACTTGCACCCGGAGGTGCCTATATTTGCTAGTATGTCTATGAACATGTACTATCTGTATGAAAATGAATGGTTGGGCAGGAGGGGTTTTTTTTACTCTGGACAAATGAACTCTCACTCAGCCCGTCCCTGTAGACAGAATATTTTGTTTTGCTTTTTTTAAAAAGAAACGTATTTTAATTGTTCCTCGTTTTTCGTTTTTAAGTTTTGTCTCGCCGTTATGCAAAATTTTAAGGATGGTTGATATTTGTGCTTAATTTGTTGTTCTCGGAGTTAAGTTCAAGGAACAAGCATTAAACTTCAATGCACCAACTTCACCTGGTCAATAAAATCTGTTTTCAACAATCAGGCTGAAGACTCTCTGGACAATCGTACGATTAATTTTATTTTTGAAATTTTAATTACGGTTTTTAAATAGTAAGTCGATTTCCCCTGGTGAAAATATTTTGACATGCCTATTCACTACACTCAATGAACGATTTCGATCAAAGCTCAAAACAGCTTACTTCCTTCTATTATATAACCCACAATGTTTGGGTATATACAATGAAAGTTTCTTTTGATAGGAAGAGAGAGAGAAGAGAGAGAGAGAGAGAGATGAGGAGAGAGAGGAAAAGGTAGTCCATAGGGATGCATAACTTATTCTTTTTCTTCGCTTGTTTGGCATTCGATCGGTATGCTTTTCCACTTCTATGTTTGTTGGTTGTTCTGGGTGAGTCATTTTTCGTTTTGGCCGGTCTTCTAAATAAAGATGCATCAGACCAACACGCATAACTGTTCTTTAAAAAATTTTTATTTACTTAACTTATGTTCTTTTTCTTTCTAGCTAACCACACAGTTGCTCAGTTTGAGTCGGTCGAAGCACGTCTCCCCTGCTCTAGATAGTTGGCTCGAAACTGAAGTAACTAATTTCAAAAATCAGTGACCGTGCGAGACTTCAATTCAATATTCTTCCGTCCGTGATATGAAAAGGGGCCATCCTGCCAGAAATACAGGGGGGTGGCCAATAATCTAAGGAACCACAATAAATTATGCCAAACATTGAACGAGATAAATTTACAATAGGTGAGCTTAAAGCGAACGGTTTATCACTATCAGGAACAATTTCGATCAAATCTTCAAACAGTCAACTCTTCTGAACGAGATCTATAGGCCGGTTAGGGCAACCGGTTGGAGAACGAAATATATAGATAAGAATTCAAACGGTATCTACTTCCGCTTTTAAAATGACCTTGTATCCTATTCCTCTCGTAAGGAGGGTTGGGCAAGATATCGATTGAAAACTTCACTAATAACCCTCTAATAAAAAGTGATGGAAGCTGTGTGATTTGGTATAAGAATTATTTTAAATGCAAAATAGAGAATAATATAATATTAAATATATATATCTCGAACCGAGGGATCTATTCCCTTTTACTATCGCTAAGAAAAGAGGGAGAATATCGTTTGTTGGATTGAGGCAAGATGAAACACTAAACAGCCAAGCTCCAGAATAAGACAAGAATCAGATTACCACAAGCTGCTGAATACACATGCACGGTTGTCGGAGACCGATTTGAAACCCGATATAGAGAGAGATAAGGCTGATGCTATCGTTGCATAACAACCATCGGAATTTCGTGGGTTCAGTTAGCAAAAGATGAAAAAAACATTTCTGAATGTAAATCTTGTTAAAACAAAAAAAACAAACAAAAACAAAAAAAACAAACAAAACAAAACAACAAACAAAACCTACCATCTTCAACAGAAAAGTGCATGTTACTTACTGTATCATACTCAGGCCCACCCCCCCGCGTTTTTTTTCACGAACTGTACACCCAGCCCCATAAAACACATTTTTCATCGGTTACGTAAAAAAATTCAATTTATCTTCTCAGAACACAGAAGGAATAAATAAGTCCCCAAAGAGGCCATACATCCTCTCCAGACCAAATATTTATCGGTAATTGGCCTAAACACACAAATGTAAAAACATTGGGACCAGTCCCTGTTTGCTTGACTGATGAATCCGTATCTGTTTACCCGAAATACACCACACAATGTACGCACGTGAAATTAGATTACAATATGTGTACATGGTGAATGATGGTCTTACCCTCGAAGGCAGGTGAGTAATGGAAAACTTTCTGGATCATCTTTCAAGCCTTCCATAGCTAGACAAGAGGAAAGCGATAGCTAAGATTCTTGTTTGCAGGAATTTCAGAACTCACCGTTAGATATTGGTTTCTTAGTGCACTTTAATCGGCAAATGTAATTAAGTTGGGGGGTTGGTTGGTTGGTGGTTTTACCATGTCAACCCTTGTCGGTTATCAATGCCATCGTCTTTTTCGGCAAGATCTGAGGAGACTTGTGTCAATCAGACTCAGTGAAAGACCATTCAGTAATGCTGATGTAAAACCTCAAAAAAGAAGAATATAATAACAAAATGGTATATGCTAAACCCAGAATCTGTTCTTGAAAATAAAAGCAGAAAATTCTCTGGGGGACTTTGAATAATACAGATCACCACTATCTCAGCCAGGAGACAGACCTAGTGTTGATATAAAAAAGAAGAAAAAACACAAGGAAGAACATGTCAACTGGTGGGACTTTTTCGTTCAGCCAGATAAAAAGGTTGAAGCTGAAGGAAAATGAAAACGTCGGTTGCAAACTTGAGGTCCCAATATTGAAAAAATGGGAGGAATCTGAATCGAGGAAGAATTGAGACCATACCAGACTATGCACTACTGCAAATCGGCTAGAATACTCAGAAGAGTCCTGAGATGAGGAGACTTGTTGTCATAAGATCCAGTGAAATACTATATAGCTAACGGGGTGTGAAAAACCATTAAAATAATAATAATTAATATAATAAATAATAATAAATTATAAATGTAATAAATAGACAATTAATAGGCCTTTCATCAAAATGGCAACAAAGGGAATAACACTCACAATAACTCTTCTATAAAACCATTTGGAGGCTGGAACCAGCTTTAAGGAAGTCTAGAAAAGGAACAAATATTATGGTCGCGATTATGCATTGGTCATCAAGACTAACAACCCTAACTATACTCAACAAGAAACAAACAACACTGTGGACATGTAAACACTCTTGATCAGTTAACACTTATTCATGGAATGGCAGTTTTTTTGCTCACATAGAAACCGTTATTTTAAAGCAAACAATAGGAAAATTATTTAAAATGTCAACACTGGAGATATTCTCTCTTTTTGAGGAAATAAAATTATACCATATGAATATAGACATGACAATAAATCATACATAAACACATAATTCCAATAATTCTAAACATTGTTTTAAAACATTACTAAAATATAAATATAAATACACGATATGTATAACTCTAACCGTTAGGCATGACATAACCCTAGACGGCTTGAATATACCGTTAAAATTCATAAAAACAAACAACAAACAAACGGACTGATAATTATAATGCTGCATTTTTCTCAACAATATTTTTTCCGCAACCGGGAGAAACATGCTGGTTCTCCTGAAACCGGGCATCATTTTTAGTGGAACAGTTAAACCCCCCTTCCCTTCTTTCCAATTTTAGCCCCCCCACGGGGAACCTTTGTGAAGACGAATAGATTTTTATCAACAGTTTTTTATTAACGTTGAAGGGTTGAAACTTAAAGAAAATCATTAAAACAAGGGTAACAAACAAAAACAAAACAACACAAAAAACACAAAACGAAACAGCTGAATAAAATAGCTAGTCATAAAGCTTCCTAAGAGCTATATACAAAAAGTAGCCGGGATCGAAAGTGTCTACGGTTGGTAAGTTTAACGTAAATATACCATGAAGTGACGGTGTCAGTAAAAACACTAGCAAAAACTAGTCCTTAGTATCTTTTGGTCTGAGAGTTCCTATAAAAGAAAAATGTGTAATCTTGGATTAATTCGGACTATGTGTCTCACTTTATTGTATCTGAACAACGTTCGGCATGTGACTCCCGGTCTTCAGGTATAAAGAGAAACGTATTTAGAGAAGATATAATTAACTTTTAAAAGAGTGGACGTTTATGTTTAAGCAAGAATAGGGTCCTCACGAAGGATATGACCAACACGTGTTAGGGAGAAAATACTTATTATAAAGTCAACAAAAAAACCCAAAAAAACAAAAAAACAAAACCGAATAATAATAAATTAGATAAGGTGGTTCCATGCTGAATAGTTAATTTAAAATTTTTACCCGTGGAGGTCAAATTATAGGTTTACTAGAGAGATGAAAAAGTATTGTGAATTCTTAGGCAGAGTGAAAGGGTACGACCGGGAAAGTCGCAGACCGGTGAACCAATTTAGGGTTTGTACCTAATAAAAAGGACCCGCTCCGGGAGGTAACTAAGGATCTAAACTATTCATGTGTAACACGACATATTCATAAATATTTATCTTACACTTTCGTTATCAAATCTCTGTATTAACAAATATATCTTGAACAGAAACAAAATAAAACACAATTTTATAAACAAAAAAGAAAATAACAAACAAAATAGAGACATCTTCTTTCTATTTCTAAAACGTTTGCTATTTTATTTTATACTTATCCATGTACACATGGCCCTTCACTAATTCCAAAGGTACTTCCTAAAGTAAGCTGATCCCCTTAAAGGTCAGTTTTTGACAGCCTCTTGAGAACAATCTCAGAAGGTACGCTGTACATTTTTTGCATAGAAATCTTTTTCGTAACTCAAAAAAAAAAAAAAAAAAAAGGTCTAACGTGCTTTTAAGTTAGAAAGTCATCTTAACGGGGGAACAAAACAAATAACGATCGATGTCTCTTGCCTCTAATTAAGGATTTGAAAGTGCTAGTTATTTGAAATGGTCGTCTATCGAAACTCTGAGAATAAGAATAAATGAGTTTTCATGGGTCCGGCTACTCCGTCGTAGAGCGTCGGACTAGTACCAAAGGTCCTGGTTCCTACTGCCCTCATCCATCACGGATGAAGTAGTACAGGAAGTTTTACGGGTGAAGTTGAGGACTGGTGGTAAGGTGTGCTCTTAAAAGCCAAACAATATCCTTGGTAAGGCTAATGAAAAGGGATAGACTCCTCAACTGATTGGCTATACTGACTTTAGGCCACCCTGATAAATTATATATATATATATATTATATATATTTATATATATATATATCAAACTCTTAAACAATATTTCGGTATAATACAAGTTAAAGGAATTTTTTTTCAAAAAGTTTTTATTTCTAATTTTGGATATTTTATCTAAGAGAGAGAGAATGAGAGAGAGAGAGAGAGAGAGAGAGAGAGAGAGAGAGAGAGAGAGAGAGAGAGAGAGAGCTAGTATTGTATGTATATGGGCTGATATGAAAGTGGTTTGTCATTGTGTGAAATAGATAATATATTAAAGTATATCAAGTGTTTTGTTTTATCCATGTTATAATGTGTGGTGCACGTGTGTAAAAGATAGAATTGTATATATATATATATGTAAGAAATCGATAAAGTGTGTGTAATGAAACTGGAATTGATCATGTGTAGATGTTGGTTTGCAGTGGGTCATGGTGTTGGGCGTGTGTAATGTGTGTGATGTGTGCATGAGAAACATAATTTATTTTTGAGTGTTAAAATAAGTGTTGGAATGTGTTCAGAGATATACAATTCCTATGTGTGAACATATATGACTTGTTATGGAAAGAGGATATAACTGTGTATGGTGTGTGTGTGTATGTGGTCATGATTATGTGTGTGCAGAAAACGCAAGAATCATGTGTGAGTGTAAATAAGTCCTTTTGAAATGTGTGAGAGATTTAAATCATCATGTATGAATATGGTGTTTGAATAATATAAATATGATTTTCCAGAATAGGCTCGAGAGGAAATTGTGATTTGTTTGTTTGTTTGTGTTTGTGTTTGTGGTGTGGGTGTGTGTGTTGTGTGTTTGTCTTGTTTTGAGATAAATAAAAAATTAGTGTAACATTTATGCCGTATAGTGTAAAGAAAGAATTATGTGTATGTGTGTTATGTGTGTTGTGTTTGTAAAGAGAGAATCCGTGTGTGTACATTTTTAAAAGCATAGAATTTGCGTGTCCTGTGTGTGTAAGAACGGTGTTGAGCGATGTATGGTGTAGAGGAGTAGAATTTATGCGTGTGGAGAGATGTAAGTGCACGCGAAAGGGAACATTGAAGATGCACGAGCGCATTTTTGGGGAACACGCTCAAAGTTCTTTCTCCGAGAATCCTCACATCATCACATCATCATCATCTCATCCACACTACTGAGCCAGGCCGCACCCAAATATGACCTCCCCTCACATAGACTAAACAGGTGCTTATCAATCTAACAGAGAAAAAAACATTCTCTTACCTACACCTTTGTGAACCTTACTCAGTTTCTCCAAGCACTATCCATCCCATATCTTTTCACACTTATCTTGAATAAGTGAATATGACAATCACTGGGTATTAATGCGATTATGTGCAAGGCAGTGTACTGTTGTATGTTAACCCCCTTGACATCTCCGCACCTGTTTGTAAAAAGAACTAACCACCCCTGATGAATTATTGAAAGTGTGTGGGCCGGGGAAGATATTATGTTGCAACTCCCATGCAGAATAATAGGCAGCTGCAATACGGGGCTGTGGATTTTTGTTCACTTGGTAGTCGAGAAATTAAAGTGCGATGTCTGTAGCACCATTTTTTATTTATTCATTTATTTATTTTCATTATAAAAAATATATACAAAACAAAACAAAACAAAACAGAAAAAATACATAATACTCCGGTATATTATAGGGAAAGTTTTTTTCTTTTTATCAAATTTGGTATATTATTCTTTTAATCTAAACTTTTTAGCTGTCATTTAATAAGTGTTTCGCATAGATTTCTGGTACACGGCCTTGGATTTCCTTTTTTTAAGCCGGTCACCGCCCTGTCGACTTAGAATACAGTCGACTGCATCCCCGCAAAGGCTGACCGGCATTTTATAACAGGCAAGTGGCAATTACCACCCCCTCAGCCAGGAGGGACACGCAGATCTCCTTGATAAAACCTGTTATGATTATTAACAATTAGTTTATCAGGCCCTAACGATATACTATTTATCTCTTTTAATAAATTAATCTTTTACCTTCAATTTTGTTTTTATATTTCCTCATGGTATCTTAATTTTAAATTTCTATGTGGAGGCATACTTGAGGGCACTCTCTAACCCAGCAAGTGACCCCCTAGAGGCCCAAAAAGTCTAAATCCGAACATCTGTTAACACCCCTCTACTAACGGTATTGTTGTCCTTATTATGACCACGAACACTTGCATTCTCGTAAGAGAGGCTAATATTATGTTAGCTATGTGGACTAAGTAGTATATACCTTCATATTGCCATTGCTTCTTCAGTCCCACTCTGACCCTAGGCCATTGGTAGTGCTTGTTAGTAGTACCCAATCTATGGGTCAAATGAGATTTTTTTTTGTACAGCTGATATATTAGTCAATATTCCGCTCAACAGTACGAATTAACCTGATGCGATTTATTAAATCCAGTATTTGTCATTAAGAAATGTAGTATACCTTGAAGGCCATAGAATGTTTACTAACGCACTTCATTTTATCGTTTACTGTGAATACCATGTAACATGATAGTTTCCAAACAAGAACTGTAATTACATTGATTTACGAATGGATAATACTATACATTTGAAAATTCATTGAATCTAACTTGAGTATCAAAATCAGGGCACTAACTCTGAACACCAATCATATATAACTCAGTGCAAATCCATATTCCATATACTAGTAATCTATCCTGGGCTATAGAGTTTAAACTGTATCCAACGGTGAGGGTGTACCACATTTTAGAGCTCTGGTGGCAGTGTTAGAGTACCCCTTCATGCCAACTCTAGTCCCAGACTCCAAATCATTAATCCTCGCCAATCGAACCCGTTTACGGGTAGTAATCTTTTCAGCCGGAGATCCTATTTATTATAGTTAAATACGAAAACTGAGTTTTTTTTTACGAAAAGACTGTCGTTATAAAAATTGAAGTTCTAAAGAACTGGACATACACACCACCCAAACTGTTATACCTTTAAGAGGGGGCGGACTTATGATACAAATTATTTCGATTAAATTAGTATCAGTACATGTATGGTGAATAGATTCGGATAGGGGTCGAAGTGCTGTAACAGGAGCCACGGACCCAGATCAAAAAAAATCAAAAAAACAAAAAATAAAAAAAAAAAAAAAAAACACCAATAAAAAAAAAAAAAAAAACAAAAAAAAAGAATAAAAACGCTGTGCCCCTTGTCCCTGTCGTATAATTTCTCAATGCTATTTATAACGTTTATAAAAAAAAATCCTTGTTCAATTGAAAGACTTGGTTTACTCACATAGGACGGTTGTGTAACAACGTTACATCGATTTGAAAATGTCCAACAGCTTTAGTTGCACAATCTCACTTTTGATCAATATCGGAATTAAGGCCCTAGTTATCATCAACCTAAATTGCTTAAATAATCACAAGAGAGCTGGGACAGCGAAAGGCCTGGAGTAGTCCGCTTCACCCCGATCGTCCACAACAGTTAGCGTAGCAATCTACAATTCACTAATACGATTGTTCGGTCAGCATAGACTTCGGCACTCATCTCCATCCGGAAACAAATGATAGACACACTAGGCACATTATACTTAATACCCTCCCCGATGGGACACCAAGAGGGGGCCGAAAATACAGACAAGTAATCACGATCTCATATTGAGTGGGCCTACATTCGATATACGTCCAATACTAAAGCTGGGAATATATATGAGTTCCCCGGGAAAGCCATCATGGATTAGGAACTTTGTAGAGCTATCTCGTGGATATACGTATTGGTCGACCGGTTCATATGGATATTTAAAAAAACTAAACAATCAAAAAAGAAAAAGAAATCTTTATTTTTTATAGTTACCCAGGTGTATCTATACAAAATTATGCATTTACTGACAGTTTCCAAATTTTGGAGCATTGGGGAGTGTGAAGTACTCCTTCATGCGTCACTGCTCCCAGGTACAATCATTAACACCGAGTGTAGAACCTCGTTCAGACGGTCCATCTATGCGTTACAATAGAAAAAATGAGATTAAATATAAATGTGTTTAAAAAATTGATTTTAAAAAAAATTGAAGTTGTGTTGGAATCATCTTTTGATATAAAGGCGTCCCTGCAACTGCACCACCTAGCTTATATCAGGACTGGGGAGGTCACGTGGTTCATCTTCCTCCAGCCAAATCACAGCCATAATGCGATGGTCTGACTATCACAACTCATACAGCAGCTGATACTTGCCCTAGTCTCATATTGCCATACCACATATGCGAGAGGATATACAATGATTAAGGAGAACCCAAACTGGGAATCCTGTATCGAGGGATTCCAACCTGGACAACGCATCATTGCCTTAAGCATAAAGGAATGGCCCATAAAACTGCTAACAGTTTGAAAAGAATATTGAATAACCCACAGGAATCAGTAAAACCATCACATGTCTCCGCATAAATAACCCAACAAGGGTTGGCATACCCATCAAATACAGCCAACCACAACCAACCAAACACACCAGACCACACAAGTCTGAACGGTAATTATATATCACAATATTTGCTTGCGTACTTGGTATTAGTCTGACTACTCTGTCTTTACATGCATATTATCAACCTCTCTGACTTATCTTAATACCAGAGCCAATCCTGTGTAGCAGCAGAAACAGATACGCTTGATAACTGCTTTGACGATAAATATGCTGGATGCGAGGATTAGGGTCTTTCATCACCCTTTCCAGATATAGGTATTAGTCAGAAAGTGACTAATAGCGCGACTGAAGTAATCGAACTCGCTTGACTTCGAAAGTCGCAGTACCAGCACGTTAGGCTACCTACACCAAGGAGGGACTCCTCCATTTTGTGTATTTCCCGGAAACAATTTTTACCAGAAGCAGAAGTAAACTGCATTGTTTTGAATTTACCCAAACCCTTACACATAAAGTCGTTGAATTTTTCTTAAGTGCGAATAAAGAATAGATCTTGAATTAAAGCATATCTCATTTCCTAGACGGTATGCCTTATAAAGCTACGTTCCGCGCCAGTATTCTAACTAATTTACACATAGCTAGCCATGAGAAGAGATAGATTCATATACCTTTTCACCAATAGTCATAGCGCGAACATACAACAATGCAAACATGAGCTATAGTCCACAAGAATATTCTGGAACTTGTGATCGTCAATACCATTCTCTTACGCACGCATAAAAGTACGGCACAATCGATGTTTATACTAATGTAATACTATGGCTTATTCTGTATTAGTTTCTTTGTTATAATCGGCACTCACTTTTTTAAGGTCTATTTAATGCGATAACAGGCCAATATTTGGTCTAGATAAAACGTCAGTGGCTAATATTAACTCATTCCCCACAAATTTATAATGGATACTTCAAAGTTCACATACTCTATTCACCTCAGAACATCCTATTCAAATAAGTCCGTCAATTTATTATTATATCCAAATATTTATCGCATCGTAAGCAAGGGACGCCATGCGAGAAGCTCCGCTGCCAGCAGTTACCGAAGAGCAATCGCAAGTAGGGGTGACGAGATCCCGCTGCGACGCGGCACTTGTAAAGACTAGACAAAAGAGTTAACCCACACTAGCAGGCGGAAGGCATGCGGCTTCGTCATAACTTTTCCAGGTTAAACTTAGGGGCAATATTTGATCAAAATTAAAACGGAAAAATTTTGGCGTAGCATAGATTTTAATGAATTTAATCATTACTAAGGACACGATTTATGTTTTTTAACTTAAATTTAACCGTTAGTCGTGTTTAAGGAAAAAAAGATAAAAATAAACAGATGAATGCATAAGACTAGTCAGAATTAATAAACATGAACAAACAAAAAAAACGTACTTTATTTCAATATTACAGGCGACGCGTGCTGTTCTTAAGTATGGATAACCAAAGTGTAATAATCCGTGTTTTTTTGTAATAAATTCACGCGAAAATATTTATCTTCCTTAAAAATTAGTTCTTTGCGGCCCTCTGTAGGAAAATAACGTCCAATGAAAAACGGTTAAAAACACAACTAACGGTTAAAAAATCAACGTAAAAAAAAAAACATAAATCGTGTCCTTAGTAATGATTAAATTCATTAAAATCTATGCCCAAGCCAAATTTTTCCGTTTTTAATTTTATCGACGATTTGCAATTTTAACCCTTATTCCAATTAGTTCGAAATTGAACCAAATAGTGCAACTGGAGTTCGAACTCGTTTCATACGATTTCGAAGTCTCGTACATTATCCATTACGCCACGCCCCCCTAAAAATGGGGAACTCCTCTTTTTAGTCACGTTAGTTAACATTAAACACAAATAAATCCGTGGTGCTTTTTCAACATTTGGGAATCTAGGAGTTAATCTATTGTTATATGGGTGTACATATCAGAAAATTGTTATACTTTGATTCTGCATTCACATATGAACTAACGTTTCACTTAATATCTGGAGCCCTCACCCTCTCTCACACCAGGCTGCGGTCGCTAAAGCACTGCACGGGGCCTTCGTATTCAACAAACAATTTTTTTTCAAAGATAAACGAAGTCGATTCGTTATTATCATTTCTCATGGTATTTGGGTACATTAGCCTCAATATCCAATTAGCAAAAATATTTTTTTATTTACCATTGAGACAAGTCCGCATGTTTACACAAGCCTTTAACAATGCGTAAGAAAAAAAAAAATAAAGAAGAAAAAAAAAGGAAAGAAAAAACAATAAATGAAGAAAAAAATGAGTTTAAATAATCTTCAAAGCAAATCTTTGTCTTTTATTCAGTTCCATTTCTGCTGACTCATGTACTGAAAGGAAGAAGAAAAAAAAAAGTAACAAAAAGAAAAAAAAAAGAAAACAACAACAAAAGACCCCCCCAAAAAAAACCAACAAAAAACAAGAAATTAATAATAAAAAAAAAAGATCGAAAATTAGGTCTTGCCTTTTACAAAAAGAAGATAGCAATGATGATTTTTGTTATTGAACATCGCTTTGTAAACCTGATTTATTTAAATCTTCCAAGAGCGTTAAGACCTTGACAAAGTTAAAACGGGAGTAATAATAATAATTAATAATATAATAATAATAATAATACAACAGATTGAATGCTACAGTTAGTAAACACACACGGGAAGCAAAAAAAAAAAAAAAAGAAAAAAAAAGAATCATATTCAGATTATATATTTACCAACCCTTCGACACGAGCAGGATACGACACAAGGTCAATTTTTAGCGGAGTTAAACAGGTTTTGAATTCAGAGTTTTCCTTCTCCTAAACCGTTGCATACATAGGTTAAAGAGCCCAGTCAGTCGTACTATTTACCATAGTAGAGGAAAGAAATTAAAGTACATCGAAGGAGTTGAAAAGGACTGTAATGATTGGTAATCTCTGGTAATTGAAATTTAACCGACATTACAGTCCTTTCAACTCTTCGATGTACTTTAAATTCTCCTCTAGCTATGGGTAAATAGTACGACTGACTGGGCTCTTTAACCTATGTATGGCAACCGGTTTAGGAGAAGGAAACTCTGAATTCAAACTGTTAAACTCCGCTTAAAAATTGACCTTGTGTCGTATCTGCTCGTGTCGAAGGGTGGTAAATATATAATTGAATATGATTCTTTTTTTTTTTTCTTTTTCTTTTTCTTTTTTTTTGCTTCCGTGTGTTGTTTACTAACTGTGCATTCAATCTGTTGTATTATTATTATTATTATTTATTATATTATTATTATATTACTCCGTTTAACTTTGTCAAGGTTCTTAACGCTCTTGGAAGATTTAAATAAATCAGGTTTACAAGCGATGTTCAATAACAAAAATCATTGCTTATCTTCTTTTGTAAAGGCAAGACCTAATTTCGATCTTTTTTTTTATTATTAATTTTCTTGTTTTTTTGTTGTCTTTTTTTGGGGGGGGTCTTTTTTGTTGTTGTTTTCTTTTCTTTTTTTTCTTTTTTGTTACTTTCTTTTTTTTTTCTTCTTTCCTTTCAGTACATGAGTCAAGAGAAATGGAACTGAATAAAAGACAAAGATTTGCTTTGAAGAATTATTTAAACTCATTTTTTTCTTTCATTTATTGTTTTTTCTTCCTTTTTTTTTCTTCTTTATTTTTTTTTTTCTTACGCATTGTTAAAGGCTTGTGTAAACATGCGGACTTGTCTCAATGGTAAATAAAAATATTTTTGTAATTGGATATTGAGGCTAATGTACCAATACCATGAGAATGATAATAACGAATCGACTTCGTTATCTTTGAAAAAAAAATTGTTTGTTGAATACGAAGGCCCCCGTGCAGTGCTTTAGCGACCGCAGCTGTGGTGAGAGAGGGTGAGGGCTCCAGATATTAAGTGAAACGTTAGTTCATATGTGAATGCAGAATCAAAGTATAACAATTTTCTGAATATGTACACCATTGTAAAAACAATAGATTAACTCCTAGATTCCCAAATGTTGAAAAGCACCACGGATTTATTTGTGTTTAATGTTAACTAACGTGACTAAAAGAGGAGTTCCCCCATTTTTAGGGGGGGCGTGGCGTAATGGATAATGTACGAGACTTCGAAATCGTATGAAACGAGTTCGAACTCCAGTTGCACTATTTGGTTCAATTTCGAACTAATTGGAATAAGGTTAAAATTGCAAATCGTCGATAAAATTAAAACGGAAAAATTTGGCTTGGGCATAGATTTTAATGAATTTAATCATTACTAAGGACACGATTTAGTTTATTTTTTTTTACTTGATTTTTAACCGTTAGTTGTGTTTTTAACCGTTTTCATTGGACGTTATTTTCCTACAGAGGGCCGCAAGAGAACTAATTTTAAGGAAGATAAATATTTTCCGTGAATTTATTAACAAAAAAACACGGATTATTACACTTTTGGTTATCCATACTTAAGACAGCACGCGTCGCCTGTAATATGAAATAGAAAGTACGTTTTTTGTTTGTTCATGTTTATTAATTCTGACTAGTCTTATCATTCATCTGTTTTATTTTATCTTTTTTTTTTCCTTAAACACACCTAACGGTTAAAATTTAAGTTAAAAATAACATAAATCGTGTCCTTAGTAATGATTAAATTCATTAAAATCTATGCCTAGCCAAATTTTTCCGTTTTAATTTTGCAAATTTTAACCTGGAAAAGTTATGACGAACCGCATCCTTTTCCCAGCTATGG
>CM042142.1:36524579-36527079 GCA_023376005.1 Doryteuthis pealeii
ATTTGTCTGAATTATCAAGAAAACATATCTTTTCGCATAAAACTTTTCTGGTACGGTACCCTAGATTTGCCAAGTGATGAAAGGAAAATTGGTTCAGAGTCAATTCAGCTACGGGAGTCGAGTTATTGTAGATATTTATCCTGTCCGTTTACCACGGGTAAGATGTAACATAAGGCCGCAATTATGAGGCATCTAGCTGGGATCGAACTTGCTATTCTGTATAATGGATCTGCGTTTTAGTCACAATAACATTTTACAATCGTCACATTTTGTTTTAGTTTCTTTTTGAATTGCAATTGTCTTGTCCATCTCTTTTTTAGTCCGCTAACACGAAGCAGGGTGGTGAATCGGGTGGATTCGGTTCAGCCCTTTCTTATTACACGGCAACTTTACATTGTTTCTAGTTATTTCAGAAATGTCTTCTATTTAATCTATTCTATCAGCCAAAATGAGTGTATTAACTGAATCCACCATTTTAGGTGTGCTTACCATTGTGAATCTGCCTGGTGTGTCCCCATCTTGAAATATTATTTCGACCTTTTAAACAATTTTGTCCATTTGTAAACATTTCTTTATTAAATATGCCTCTCCGTGGTCATCACATATTCTTCTGTAAATTTCAAATAGTTTGCGGCATGGTTTCACATGGTTTTAAAAAAATCACCGCATTGACCCTCGCACTGCAGTAATTTTATGTACAAATTATAACAGCCTTTTTTATAACAATAGCATTTAAAAATCGTTACGTTCAGTTTATTTCCCCTTTGAAATACAATTGTCTCTTTTTGTTCCCTGAAGATCACACAGTTTGGTGAATTGAGTGGATTTGATTCAGGTCATCCTTATACGCGGGAATTTTAGATTTTGTGTTTAGTTGTTGACGACATCGAATTTACATGTCAAGATGTCGTCTTTGTCTGGTCTACAAATTAGTGCGACGACTTTTGATAATTATATTGACAACACAATACAATTAACAAAATTACAAATAGGACTTGGCATTAAATGACCCACAGAGGTTGATATGCCGTTAAACAAAACTCAAACTCAAAGCGGGGCATCCAGGAGTCCCAGGTTTGAGCTCCGTGCATGCATCTTTATTATAATTTTTTAAAAAATTGAAATAGATCACTAAGTAGGACTGAATCTATTCTAGTAGTGACCACCTCAAGCGAGGATTTTAAGAGGTTTTGAATTCAGAGTTTCCTTCTCCTCGACTGGTTGCCTAACAAGGTTAGAGCCCGGTCTGCCCTACTACTTACCCATAGCTCAAGGGAGAATAGTTTGGATCATACCTTTCCCAAGGGTATTAGCGCTATGGTTCGTCTAGGATTGGATTTAACTTTTTACTTGAGAAAAATGATATCATTGATATAAAAAAATGATATTTCAGAAGTCAGTATTTTCTAATAAGATAATTAGTTTAAAAGATAATTGTTTTTAATGTTTTGGTTCGGTTTTTGTTTCTTTGTTTAATAGCAAAAAGTTTGTGGGTTATCTAATGCCAAAATAATTATTGTAGTATAATAATAATGGTACTATCTAACCATAGGTGAGGTGAGTGTTTCATAACTTTCCCAAGGGAGTTACTCCGAGAGTGAAAGTAATAACGAAGCTGGGCTTTGAACTCACTTAATACGATATTGCAGACGAGCACGTCAACCACTCACCATCGAGGACTCTCTTTTAAACGTTTTCTTGCAGTCTCCGCCTACTATAGAACAAGACACCGTACCTATAAACAGACGTTTTCGTATTTGATTATACATTTCAACCGGATGTGTTATGGATATTGCCAAAGGCAGCCTGCTATCACCCACAGGTGGCTCGATGATTAATGTGGACACGGTTCGGTAAATATTGTTTCTTTGATGTGCCATAGCCGGTTGCCGACAGTGAATGTTCTGTGTTCTGTAGGTTTTGAACTGGTCGTATGTGAACGACTCACTAGTAGTCATCACACCCATCAGGTATTCTACCAGGTGTACGGTATCTACACAATCCACTGCTTTTTGTTCTCATGTTATAAGGGATTTGTTTTGATTTTTTCCGTTTAATCTAGCGAATTTGATTTTTCGTATTTTAATATTATACATCGATAAGTCCGTATCCTATGGTGTAAAAAGCATTAATTTTATAAAAGTGGACAGTTTCTTTCTCTCTTTCCTTCTTCCTCTTCTCTCTGTCTCTGTCTCTCTGTCTCTGTCTCTGTCTGTATGTCTGTCTGTCTGTCTGTCTCTCTCTCTATATATATATATACAGTGTGTGTGTGTGTGTGTGTGTGCGTGTACGTATATGTATATATACATGCATATATACATAGGTAAGTGGGTGTGTGTTGTGAGTATAAAAATATGAAAAACTGAATATTCAGACTATACCACACACACACACACACACACACACACACACATATATATATATATATATATAAGTAAAGTCGTCGGGCGGCCTAATGTCGGTCTATGCTGCGCTAGACCAAGGAGATTATTTTAGCGTC
>CM042142.1:36532079-36544579 GCA_023376005.1 Doryteuthis pealeii
AATCTTAATTTTTAAATAAAAAAATAGTGCTCAGGCATGAAATATCTGTGGATAGATAGATGTTTTTTTCATGAATAGTTTCTTACAAAAAAGATTTTAGTGATACTGATTATTCTAAAATGAAAGTATTAATACAAAAAAGTTGAGTTATCGTTAAATGTTTTCGTTTGATTTGTTATTTAATTCGCTGTAAAAATAATTCAATGTATGAAAACACATACTAATTACATATTTAGAAATATCATTTTCCTTTCTTTCTAACTAAATGAATATTTCAGAGATAGGAACAGAAATATGCTATAAATAAGATTTGATTTTACGTTAAAATTTAATATGAAAAAAATCATACTATGAATTCTAGGCTGTCCGAAGCAAAATATTATTATTTTTAACTCACTGTAAAAAATAATTCAATGGATAAAAACACATACAAATTAAATATTTAGAAAGATTATTTTCTTTTCTTTCTAACCACATAAATATTTTAAAGATTGAACCGTAAATAGGCGAGAAAAAAAATTTAATTTTTCGTTAACATTTAGTCTGAAAAAATCATACTTATCAGCTTTCTAAAGCAATTTTATTTTAACTGTAAAAAATAATTCAATGGATAAAAACACACACAAATTACATATTTAGAAAGATTATTTTATTTTATTTCCAACCATATAAATATTTTTAAGACTGGACCATAAATAGGCGATAAATTCAGAGCTGAACGGCTTAAACTGCGAAATTTATTCCCTAAAATTAAACTTCACGGCTGATATCGCTGTAACAAAAAGCAAACAATATTTTACTATTAGCAACTGCTGCTGTTGCTAATAATAATAATAATAATAATAATAATAATAATAATAATAATAATAATCCTTAGTAAACAATGACAGCTTAAAGTGATTATTCTAATACAAATAATGTTGTCTCTTTTTGAATTGCACTTTTTAATCATTTGTTTGCATACGTTATCAAGTATTCCGATCTAATACAAATATACGGCTATACAACCTCCAGTATTTTTATGTAATACTGATAATGCAGGCTCTCATATAGTTTCAAGTAATCATACCTACTTAATAATATTTTTTTGCACGCAGTTATATAGTTTCAAGTATTCAAATCTAATATTGATAATAACTTCCGAAATATCTATTAGACCCTAACAGACTGGACCAGGGAGTGATGACAATGAAAGAGTACTCCACACTCCCTAGAGCTCAATTACTGGAGCCTCACCACCGTATACAGTTTCGTTTCATTCTCTGGGCACAGCAAAGTTTGGGATATCGCAAAATTTTGCGAGATGTAGGGTGTCCACAGATCCTGACAAAAGAACTAGAAATTTCAGCACAGGCATATTTGATTATACCATGAACTAATATATATATATATATATATATATATATATATATATATATATATGTAAAAAGAAAGGAAATTAATCCGACAATATGAGTAAGAAAAGGTGGAATGAAAATCACACAATGCTGTTCTTTAAATATAATTGTTTTATAGGCAACTACCCAGGTTTCAGGCTATTTTGCTATCATCAGGTTGCTAATAATTCTTCTTGTGTTTATGCGAAGACATTTCTTGCTGTTATGTTTTTGGACCGCAAATTACGTCGGTTGATTATTGTGGACGCTCTTAGTTTGTGATTTCTTTGTTTCATCTCAAAATTTACATATATATATATATATATATATATATATATATATATATATATACCAACCCTCCACAGGATTTGGCATAATGTCAATTTGTTAAGCGGAGTTTAACAGGTTTGGATTCAGAATTTTTTTTCTCATAGACTGATTGCCTAACCAAGTTTAAAGACCCCAGTCCATCCTACTATTTACCCATTGCCAGATGCAGAATAGTTCAATGCATACATTTCCCAAGGGTATTAGTGCTATGTCAAATGCAAAGTTCAGGATTTGAACTCGGGTCACCGAGTCCATTTCCTTCGACGATAACCATTACACGACACGCCTCCATGAACTAATATAGTTGTCATACAGTAGGTTCAGCTTAGCTCAGTTTATCATGGGACACCCAGTGAGAATCAAACTCACTAACGATGACCTGCTAGACTAGCCCTAATGAACTGATACGGTTGTTTTAAAATGTCCCTGTCCTATATATTCTCTTTTTTCTTTTTATAAAGTAAATCGTCGGGGTGGCCTAAAAGTTGGTATCAGCCAGACAGCGAGAGAGTCTATCCCCCTTTTCACTAGCACTAGACCAATGATATTGTTTTTTAGCGTCTGACACCTACCACCAACTCCTTACTTTACCGCACAGCTCCCTGTGCTACTCATACGCTGAGTTAGCGAGGGCAAGTATCGAACCAGAAACCTTGTGGTTCCTATACAGACGCTCTACCGACTGAACTAAATTGACCCTCTGTGATTCACGGGAAATTCTTGTAATTTTGTTTAATTCTTTTTTTTATTGCGCATGTGTGTTGTCAATGTGAGTATCATTTTCAAAAGTCGTCGCACCAATTTGTAGTCCAGACAAAGACGACATCTTGACATGTAAATTCGATGTCGTCAACAACTAAACACAAAATCTAAAATTCCTGCGTAAAAGGATGACCTGAACCAAATGTGTGATCTTCAGGGAACAAAAAGAGACAATTGTATTTCAAAAGGGAAATAAACTGAACGTAACGATTTTTAAATGACATTGTTACAAAAAGGCTGTTATAATTTGTACATAAAATTGCTCCATGTATGAGGGTCATTCAGTAAATATGGTGATTTTTAAAAACCATGTGAAACCATGCGCAAACTATGTGAAATTTACAGAAGAATGTGTGATGACACGGAGAGGCATATTTTAATAAAGAAATGTTTACAAATGGACAAAATTGTTTAAAAAAGGTCGAAATAGTATTCAAGATGAGGACACACCAGTCAGATCCCAATAGTAAGCACACCTGAAATGGTGGATTCAATTAATACACTCATTTTGGCTGATAGAATAGATTAAATAGAAGACATTTCTGAACAACTAGAAATAATGTAAAATTCACGTGTATGAGGAACACCGGAACCGATTCACCACCCTGCTTCGTGTTAGCAGACCAAAAAGAAATGACTGAGACAAATAAACTGAACGTAACGATTGTCAAATTCTATTGTGACTAAAGGCGTTATAATTTTTATGTAAAATTGCTGCATGTACGAGGGTCATTCGATAAATATAGTGAATCATTTTGAAAGCATTTGAAATTTACAGAGGAATTTGTGATGTTTACGGAAAGATTAATATTAATCAATAAATATTTATAAATTGGCTAAATTGTTTAAAGAAAGTCGAAATAGTATTCAAGATGAAGACAGGCCATGCAGACCCACAATGGCGAGCACACCTGAAATGGTATATTCAGTCAATGCGCTGGTTTTGGCAGGCAAATTTTGTCGAAATTTCTGAACAACTGTGACTTATGTATGAGGACCATGCCTTTTCTAAGGTCAGTTGTCGTTGGGTTTATCTATAACAATCCAAGGCCACGTACTGCAGCAAAAAACCAAAAAACCAAAAACCAAAAAAAACAAAAACGGTGGAAACCATCAGTCAGTTTGGTTCGTAACAGCTACCATATACTGTTACATAATTTATGAGAAGTCATAAATTATGAACGTATCTTTTAGTTAGAATTTTGAATAAGGGTCCGTTGACTTAAAATGACGGGGTCCATGGAAAGTTACCCAACGGTTATGACGGGTAATGACCTTTTACTTGACCCCTTGAAGGCGCACGATTGAACGCGTGGTAATAGGTTTTAGTTTAGTTAGTCAGATGCAACACAGATTTCGGAGAGGGTGGACCTATGGGTCACCGCACTGATATCGTTTCTACCCCCCCCCCGCGGCGGAATCAAATGAGCAGGGTTGAAAATGAAAGCTTGATCAAGAAACAAACAAGTCTTGTTGTGTTAATTAAATGTTAAAACAAGCAATGTCTAGCCCTACACGAAGAAGAATCAACCACCAGCAGAAAAGTCAGCCCAACTAGAGACGAGTAGACGAAGTAAGCAGAATGTAAAGTAAGACTATCAACTATTATCATCTCTAATCTATCTAACTGTCTATCTCCTTCATTATATACCCGAATATATTACAGGGGTATATAAAAATACTCTTAGGAAGCGCGTGGTGTAATGGTTAAAGTCATGGGAAATGGTCTCGTCACCCCGTGTTCAAATCCTGAATGTGGTAATTGCATTTCACTTAGCGCTAATACCCTTGGGAAAGGTATGAATCTTAATCTCCCTCCAGCTATGGATAAATAGTAGGGCATATTCGACTCTTTAACCTTGGTTAGGCAACCGGTCTAGGAGAAGGAAAACTCTGAATTCAAACCTGTTGAGCTCCGCATAAGAAATTGACCTTGTGTCACATCCTGCTCGTGCAGAGGGGTTGGTATATATATATATATATATATATATATATATATATATATATATATAACAATACTTTTACAGTCCAGATCTGGCTCCCTCTGATATCCACTTGTTTAGTCCCCTCAAATAATTTCTCCGAGAGTTACCCGTTGAAATGGAAACATGCTTTCATGTCCTGATGAAGTTATTCGAATATGGAGACGTATCCCGGTGGACTTTTCAAGTTTCCTGAGAATTGTTTTATGGGGCAAACCTATTCACCATGTCAAAGGCTTTCTTTAGATCCACAAAGACCTGATAGAGTTCTACACAGTGTTCGATGTACTTCTCCAGAAGTTACCGCACAGAAAAGATTATACATTGCAAGACCGGATCTGATACCGCTTTGGCATTTTGGGATATCCGAGGAACACACCCACCTCAATTTGAATTGAAACCATGGTAGACCCTAACTCGTCTCCTCTACTAATATTATTATAATAACTATTATTACTGCTATATATTTTTTTAATATATTGAGCTCTTTTTGATTTACTGATGCCACTGCAACGGAAAAGTTAAAGTGACAATTGGATACTATATATATATATATATATATATAATATATTATATATATATATATATATAACACACACACGTAGTATAAGTATAAACTGATACTTTCTTTAAAAGAGTAACGTCTGAGTCAATAAAATCTTCAATGTACGTATAGCATTGTGGAAGACATTGAAAAGAGACATTCGAGTGAATTTATGGAAAAGTAAAGAAAAGAAAAATATGTCAATGGGGCGAACGTCTTCACGAAGAGAGAGAGTTTGAAATAATTTGCATTTTATTGCGAATGCGAAACAGAAAAAAAAAGAAGAAAAGAAATGTAGTTTATAAAAAAGAACAAGTACAAAGGAAGAAATAAATCAAGAAGGAGGGAGAAAATAAAAAAAAATTTAAAAAATAAAATAAAAGAAACGGTCGGGTAAAAAACGTAAGTGGAAAAAATCTGTATAAGATAAATATACTTTTTCTTACTTAAAAAAATGTTTTTTTTTATTTCGTCTCCCATTAAAACATTCGTAATAAAGTTGTTACGACAACAATTTATTGGTCATGCGTGCTAGCCAGAATATGTGAAAGTTACTCCCCGCCAACAAAACTGTATCATTACTGATTTAAAAACGCGGGAAGCGAAAGCGTGTGGGCTTTTTTTCTGAAACCATTTCACTGGATTTAATCGGACAAACTAGAACATAAGAGGTAAAATAGATTAATCTATATATCTATCTATCTATCCACACACACACATATATATATATATATATATATATATATATATATATTAATAAAGTCATATATATATTAATAAAGTCATCCACAGACACGTGTTTCGGCATATCATGCCTCTTCAGTGGGCTAGACACAACTGCCCTTGGGTAGGGTCGAACTCAGACTGACCGCATGGTAGTCCGATATCTTTATCCCCTCGCCCACTGACAGCTGATGCGGGACTGGTGTTTTTAAACTATTAAATACATAGGAATGTATTTTCGGTCACTGAGAGATGAAATTTCCGGAGAATGATCATTGCTTATTTGCTTAGTAGTGAGAGTTAATTTAAATTACCAATTAGAGAGCTCATTACCAAATTTATGGGAGCATATATATTAATAAAGTCATCCACAGACACGTGTTTCGGCATATCATGCCTCTTCAGTGTGGCTAGACACAACTGCCCTTAAAGGAATGACTTACCGGTAAAAAATTTGGGTTTGTCTCAATATTTGGTGTTACTCGGATAAGTCAGCGTTATAACAAATATAAAGTGCTCAATACGTAAGTAGAACGGATTTATTATCATAGTGTGTACAGAAATAACCTACTAGGGTTACACCATAAGGATCTTCAGGGTTAAATCCACTGAATTAATCAAGATATTGATTAATTACTGCTAACTGTGGGAGTTTATGTTGTAATTATGACCATTGAAAACAGTTTCGCAGTTAATGAACGTTGTTACGTAATTTTGAAAGTTGAATGACAGACGCGATGTTGATATATCGTAACTGTAGTTGTTAATATGGAATTATTTAATATATATATTTTTTTAAATATATTTTTTCAAAAAATCAAACTTAAACATTTTCAAAAATCCTTTTTAAAGGATAGTTTGTGTGTATGTATATCCGGACGAAACTATGAAAAAAACAATTAACGACAAAGTAAATATAGAGAGATATTCGCTATCACCAGATCTTGCTTTTAGAGCAAAAATAATGAAGTTTGATTTATATTCGAGAAGATAATTAAAAGTAAAATTTAAATGATAACAGCATGGATTTTTTTTGCATTTAATATTTTAGGAGACATTCCTTTTTCTTTTCAGGTTGTCTGGATCAACGCAAGGTTTCTTTTCTTTTTTTTACATAGGGATTTTAATAGGGCATCCTGCGAGGATCCAACTCGCGATTCAATAATAATGGATCTACGAGACTACCTTTTTTTACTCCCCTCCTCTACCCAGGTGACGCCGGGTAATATACAAACAATATATTTCCCTTGCATCAATCATATTGCCTTCAAAATTCTGACAATATACAAAGCTAAATATCATGTCAACAGGTCTGGTGTTATTTTAGACCAAGAGCTTGGAGAATTGCGTAGATTATAGATTTATATTGTCATTTTTGTGTAGTTTCTTAATTTTTCCCACGTTTATATGATATCAAGTATTTCTATCTAATACTAATAATTTGCAAACATACACCTTTGACCCACAGATAGGACACTAACAGTTACTACCAAACTGGGTCAGAGTGAACCCTGAAGTAATGCAAATGAAGTGGTACTCCTCACTACTCAGATCCCTAGAACTAAAAACCTGCCGCATCAGATAGAATTCATTGTCATACCCAGGATGCGCATTAGAAAATTAGAATAAATCAATTTGTGGAGATTGATAAATGAATAAAGTTTGAATAAAAAAATGAATGAGTCCCCATGCCGTAGTGGCTAACGTTCTGGACTGTTACATTGTAGTAAGCGAGTTCGAATTCCAGTCGCGCTATTTCGTTCACTTTCGGACTAATACAATGGGAAAGAATAGACCCCCAATACTCCTTCTGTATGTTAAAAGTACCGCTACAGTTCTTATACAAGGATATATTTGATATTAGATAACACATAAAGGTTGATATACCATTAAAAAAAACAAAACAAAAAATGAAACCAATAATAAAATAAGACTAATGATGAAATACGAAAATAAAATAAAACAAAGTACAAATATCGCAAAATCTACTCCACCGAAAGTTTAACATTTGGCGCCCCGACCTCAAGAAAAAAAAAAAAAAAAAAAAAAAAAAAAAAAAAACGAGAAAAAAATAACTCTCTTCGGTGCCTTGCCAGCTCACTGGACACACATGCGCTTGTCGACTCTAAAAACAAGCAGTTCAGACTCTATAACTTGCATAAATGTTAATTCATGGGCTAAATAAATAAAGAAGAAATCCACAAGAGAAACCCATAAATTAATCAAAATTAACGATGTTTCTTTTGGAACAGAAGAACCTCACTACCAAATACGACGTGTCGGTGCTATGGCTTTCTGCAGTTGCTACCAAAAGTGGGTGACTGTTGCTCTTTTAAAAGCTACGCGAGTACAAATATGGGTATTTTCTAGCCCGAAACAGAAAGCAGCTATAAGACACTTGTTGAAACAACCAGTTCATTAAAATGCCGCCTCCCCACAAAAAAAAAAAAAATTAAACAAACAAAACAAAATAAAACAACAAAAAACTAGTAAAACTATGTTCTTGAAGAGATAGAATAGAAATAAAGAAAAGTTTGAAATAAATGAGACGTACAGACAGATAGGAAGGTAAATGTTTATTGTACAAATAAATTTATACAAATGCGGCACGAGGCCGATGATTTGGGGAAGGGGTTGGGGGAACGCCGTCCGTCAACTAAACATTAACTTAACTAGCCACTTTCACTCGTCCAATCTTAATTCATTATTCTGTTTTTTTACCATAACGTCTCATTTATTCTGAAAACTTTCAGGCCGCAGTCACTAAAACAAGTCAATCGCCCTATGAAAATCTGGACTAAATAGACTAAAACAGCTTGGTATGTAGGTAGGTAAGCAAATAAATAGGTAGAGAGATAATTAACACACACCACACACACACACACACACACACACACACACATATATATATATATATATATATATATATATATATATATATATAAGGTGTTGAAAAACAATTCATTAATGTTGTGTCTCGTTCGTTATTAAGACAAGTTTAATTGAAGTATTCCTTGACACAATGTCATGGATCTGATCGTTAGCAAGATGGGGTTAGGTTTCGTAGCATAAAAAACAATTTCAGCTAAGATGTCTTTGCTGAAGAGAGTAGAACATTGACAAATGAGTGTGAGGAGTGGAATGAAGAGTAAGAACGAGAGGAGGATTAATGATAGAGAAGAATGGAGGAGAGAGAGAGAGAGAGAGAGAGAGAGAGAGAGAGAGAGAGAGAGAGAGAGAGAGAGAGAGAGAGACAAAAAGAACTGAATATAGAAAGGAGAGGAAAAGTTCGGGAAAGAAAAAAAGAAAAAGAAGAGAGTGATGCCTAAGAGATAAAGGAAATAAGAGACAAGACGAGTGGGAAGGTATTAAGAAGAAAAAAAGTGGACACTACGCCATCGTCTTCAATAGACGGAAGGACAGAGGGGATTGAGCGAGAGACAAAGACTAGCAGTAAGATGAGGGAGATAGATTGTTGTTGCTTCTTCATAAGAGTCCAGCATGTCTTTCGTTCTCCTGTGGAGATCTACAAATGAACACACTTCTGTAGACCGACCAGTAAAAACCTACACCAATCAACTCTGTGCGGGTTCTGGATGTTGTACCGAGGACCTACCAGGGGTGATGGCCGATTGGGACAGTTGGCGACAGAGAGAGAGAGAGAAGAGAGAGAAGAGAGAGAGAGAGAGAGAGTCATGGGTATCCGTGCCGCTAGCGCGATCTGGTGATGATGATGAACTAAAGAGGGGGGGAGAGTCATGGGTATCCGTGCTGTTAGCGCGACCTAATGAAGATGATTAACTAAAAGGAAGAGAGAGAGAGAGAGAGAGAGAGAGAGAGAGAGAGAGAGAGAGAGAGAGAGAGTAAAGGGAGATAGAGAGTTTGGTTTGGTTTGGTTGTTTTGTTTTACGGCATATCAACCTCAGTGGGTCATTTAATGCCAACAAAGTTTTGAATTCATTCTTAATGGATACTCAATTTTTTTAATAAACACATTTTTCTATTTACCCATAGAAGGGACACTAACGGGTACTACACTAGTGGACCTGGAGCAATGGTGATAAATGGGTACTCCACATTCCCCAAACCTCCAGAACTGGAACCTCACCATCGGATAGAGTTTAACGTCATAACCAGGACATGAAGACCTGCAGTCACCGCCTTCTAGCACCCATATGGTAAAAGGGTCGAGGGTTTGCCACTAGGGCAATAGGGTTGGGGCAATCATATAATTGCTAGGGATTGACATGACCAGCTGATTGATCGGAGAGGGCCTCTCCGACCGACCGTCTAGCCCAAGAAAGGACCAAAGTGGAGTTGCAAGTCATGGACTGCTCAACCACCTGGATTCCATCCTTAAGCATCATGAGTCGCCACCATATGATAAAAAGGATTGAGGGGTTTGCCATTAGGGTAATAGGGTAGGGATAATCATATAGATGCTAGGGCTTGACGTGGCCAGCCGATGAGATAGATAGATAGATAGAGAGAGAGAGAGAGAGAGAGAGAGAGAGAGAGAGAGAGAGAGAGAGAGAGAGAGATGGCTTAGTAAGTGTAACTATTCACCTGAACGTTTGTAAATGGAATATCGAATCAAAGAACGGCTTTTAAGTTTCTTTCCTAAACATGGATCAATAAAATTGCATTTGGTGTTTCGGCGAATTCTCTTTCACCGACTGCTTTCATATTCATTGATTGTTGCAGATTTTGCACAATAAACCTCACCTTTGAGATCCCTATATTGAATTGGCATGCAATTCAAAGCACCCCCCCCCTTCGCTGAGTAATTACTAATCTTTTCAGTTGCCGACAACCCCGTTCTTGTGTCACCTGTGGGCATTCGTAATATTCACATACCACTGATGTCTAACGGGAGTTAACTTATTCCTGGTGTACATTTGTTACAGTTTAGGGTCTCCATCGTAGCGTTGCTGGCATTATTCCGTCTACTAAAGACAATGGCGTAGTGTCCACTTTTTTATTTTCTTATGTTAAGTATCTGGCCGCCATACTTGGCCAGTTGAGAAGGACTTAAAAGTAAGTAAGTCCTGAGTTATAGAATCCTTTGGTAAGTGAATAAGTCCTAAGTTTTGGAATCCTACGTAGTGTCAAAAGGTCCAGTGATATGATCCGTCGTCCACGAAGATCCAAGTAGTAATGATTAGGTCTGACCAGAACAGCCAGTATAAATAATAATATCAGCAGCAGAGTACTGCCAGTGGTTGGCTAATAAGTTGGTCATGTGGTTATCGGCGAGTCTATAAGTAGAAGTGGGCTTTTGTCACACGCTTTATATTACAAAAACTCCAGCAATCTGCGACTACGTGAGAGGCTGAACAGACCAATTTTTGAATGGCAATCTTTGGTACAGTGACTACAAACAAACAGTGATGCTCGCTGGAGTTGATGTTGTCTCTCCTTCCTTTTGGCTCTCTTTTCTGTGGCGGCTTCTTTCCTCTCTTTTTCACTCCTTTTCGTTCCTTGCTTGACGAAGAGGCACCGATCGCTCGATCTTCTGCACAAGCCTCCCATGTATTGGTTTTGATGTGTCCCTCTTGCAGACATCTTTAAATCGCAGGCATGGTCTCCCTACCGGTCGGGTGCCTTCTATTAATTTACCATACAGTAGTTCTTTGTGGATGCGGCCTTTGTCCATCCTCGTGACGTGACCAAGCCAACGCAGGCGTCTCTCGTAGATGATGGCGGACATGCTGTTCATGTTTGCTCGTTCCAGCACGTCTTAGGTGGAAATTGTCCAGTTTCCATCGTGGCGTAACGTTTAGAAAAGGTGCTTAGTAACTACAAAATTTAATGGGTTGTAAAGAAATTCAATAGGGATGGAAATTACACTACTGTCAACAAGTTTCACTAAAAATAAACCGCTATTAGCGTCGATCACAGCCTCAATCCTGCTCCGGAACCTGGAGGAAGCTGATGTTACTGTTTCCCTGGGAAGGGTCACAAAAACTATCTTAATTCTGTCGATTAACTGGGCTTTTGTAGTACAGGCACTGCGATTGGTGTCTTTCTCAACGTTTATGTATGTATGTATGTATGTCCGGATAAAACTACAAAAATAAAACAATTAACGAAAAAACAAATATATATGCCCATCCACTGTCACCAATGCGATTACTATGTAAATTATAATTTTGAATACCTTCGTTTGTTAGTTTTGTTTATTTGTCGTTAAAACGACATATCAACCCGTCTGGGGTTATGTCATGCCTAACGGTTAGGAAGTTATACATATCATGTATTTATATTTATACTTTTTAGTAATTGGTTTTAACAATGTGTTAGCATTATTGCGGATTATGTTGTATGGTACTGATTAGTTTCATGTCTATATTCTATGGTATAATTTTATTTCTATCAAAAAGGAGAGAATATCCTCCATGTTGACATTTTCAAACCGATCTTTCATATTGTTTGCCTTAAATAACGGTTTCTGATGTGAGCAAAAAAAAAAAAAAAACCTGCATTCCATGAATAAGTGTTTAACTGTCAAAGGTGTTTGACATGTTCCACATTGTGGTTGTTGTTCTTGTTTGAGTATATAGGAGTGCGTTAGTCTTGTATGACCAATGCGTAATCGGGACACAATGACTTGTTCCTTTCTAGACTTCCTTAAAGTTGTATGGTTTCAAGTAACTAATAATATTTATCTTTTGTAAACAATTATAGCTTCAAATAACTATTCTTCATACAAATAATGTACACTTATATAGTATTAAGTATTCAATCTAATACTAATAATTTTCAAACAGTTCTGTATGACAC
>CM042142.1:36547079-36549579 GCA_023376005.1 Doryteuthis pealeii
ATAATATATATATATATTATATATATGTATATATGTATTTGTGTGTGGTGTGTTGTGTATGGTGAACATAAATGTTTAGATGAGATATTGCCACCGAGGTATGTAAACCGGTCTACTGAATCAACTCTGTACATGTTTTATTTATTTATTTTCAAATTAACAGTTTTATTACAAAATTTGTGGGTTCTGTTTTTCTGGGACACCCTAATTTACTAAACAAAATTCATAATTACCGATATTCCTGTATGCCGACCCCCCCCTCTCTCTCTTTCAGTCTCTTGGTCTTTCGTTTGCCCAGCTGTGAATATTTGTAACATACACTATGGCTGACTGAAATGGAACCCTTAATTTATCGCATAAATACAGAAGTAGATATTATTCTCTTTTTTTTTTTAATGTTATTCAGCATCGAAAGTTGAGGATTGTAATTACTGTATCACCTGTTTTGAACTCTAAATCATTGTTATTTGAGCCTCAGACCTAAAAAAATACGTACGTTTCGACTTACAAACATCCTTCTGAAACCAATTAGGTTTATAAGCAAAGAACTTTACACTCTTATAAAACATAGAAATAGATATATGTGTATATGTTCTCTTCTTACGCACGTAAATTGGTTACAGAAGGGTGTTTGTAAGTAGAAACGTTCGTATTTCGGTTTGGGCCCCACAAATAACAATGATTTATAGCGTTACAAACAGTAAACACAATCCTCGGCTTTCGATGCTGAACAACGTAGAAGTAAAATAACAGATATTCTTCGTCTTGCTATCATCATTTTCCTTGAACTGTGTAAAATAAACAGGAATTTTTTTTCCCTTTATGTTTGGTTTTTCAGTAGTAACTTGAAAACCTGTACGTAATCAAAATAGATATCTGACAGATACATGCATCCGTAGATGTGTATGTGTTAGGTACACCTAAATAGACTTGAACAAAAATAGAGTTGCTTCCCTTTTGCTTTGTTGACATATTTGAACGTTGGAACGCTTAGCATTCTCAGTTACTGGTTAATGTCGTCTGCGAGTAGAAGCATTTTTTCTACTCTGTGTTTTAATAAATCCTTTGTTAATTTCCCAATTACCCTGCCTTGCATTTATCATTTCTATTTCATACAATTTCAACTGTACAAGCCTATTGCTCTTATGGCAAGCCCAACCCTTTTTATCATATGGGTGCTCGAAGGCGGTGCCTGAGGGTCTTCGTGTCCTGGGAATGCGTTAAACTCTATCTGATGGTGAGGTTCCAGTTCTGGAGGTTTGGAGAATGTGGAGCACCCCTTCATCACCATTGCTCCCTGGTCTACTCTAACCTGGAGTGGTAGTACCTGTTAGGGTCCCATCTGTGAGTTAAATAGAAAAATGTGTTCAATATAAAAACTGAGTATCCGTTAAGAATGAATTTAGTTCAAAACTTTATCGGCATTAAATGACACACTGAGGTTGATATGCCGTAAAATAAAATTAACCAAACCAAACCAAACCAACCGGTGCTAGGTCTCCTGAGCCGCACACGAATCTATGATACATGTCCCTAATTTAGCTCAGTTAGCAGAGCATTCGCCAAGGAATCAAAGGTTCTGGGTTCGATACCGCTCCTCGCTAACTCAGCGCATGAGTAACACAGTTTGGTAATCTGATTTGTGGGGAACTGACGCTAGGTGTCGCCCCATAAAGAAAAACAATCTCAAAAAAGGAGATCTCCCACCCTGTCCAGCTGATACCGACAATAGGCTACACCGCCGAATTAGTATCCTTCCATTCACGGCGATTGACCAATTGCTTTCGTAACTCTCTTTTATTGCCAAATGTTGTCGCTTATACAAGGCGACCCGAGTTCAATTCTTGGATGAAACTGTTTGCATTTCACATGGCGCTAATACCCTTGGGAAAGGTATGAATCCAATTCTCCCTCCAGCTATGCGTAAATAGCAGGACAGACTGGGCTCTTTAACCATGGATAGGTAACCAGTCTAGGAGAAGGAAAACTCCGAATTCAAACCTGTTAAACTTCGCTTAAGAAATTGACCTTGTGTCACATCTGTAGCGTAATTATTATGGTCTACGAAGAATTTGGGGATTGAAAGGGAAAGAGAGGAAGAAGAAGAAATAAGAACAAACAAAAGTTAAAATTTGGAAGAGTAAACACTAAGCGGGGTGCCAGTAATGTGACCGACGAATGACCCCGGAAATAGATTTAAAATAAAAAACGAAATTCCGGGTTTTGACCGGAAACGGATGTGGCTCTCCTACCCCGGGACGAGAAACGGAAGAAAAAGAAAATCGGGCTCTTTCTGGCCAGGCCTCGTGAGAAGCAGGTCGGACCTTTCGCGGCTGCCCCTATGGGCTCGATATAGTAGTAGCAAACATGATTTATGACCGTACTTTGACCGTACCCTCTCTCTCTTTCTCTCTATCTTTCTTTCTCTCTGAAAAAGAACCCACGAGCCTAGAAGTAAACACACATCCCTGGAGACTATACAACGTGCGTGTATGTAGTT
>CM042142.1:36554579-36669579 GCA_023376005.1 Doryteuthis pealeii
ATTATTTTTTAAAATAATAAACGATATATTTTTACTATCTAGTTTCTTTTTTTTCTTTTTAGGGTTGATATACGAGGGAGAATCAAAAATTACTTTCGCCATAACATATCTTTATAATTATCACACTGCGTTCCGCGTACGCAGGCGTATAGTTAGCAATGTTGTGGTTACGTGATCGAAGTTTGAACCTGACCCGACATTTTCCTTGCTGTCTTCACTGTGTAAACTGATCACTCCACTAGCAGTATGCACCAAGGAAGTGACCCGATTTTTGGTCGGAAGGAGTGTCAGGTGCTGAAATTTATCGGAGGCTTTTAGCACAATACGGGACAGTGAATAGAGAGCAGGATGCCCGTCAACCTCCACCACTGATGAGATTTAGCCAGCTCGAGGGATGGTATGGCGAACCGATGGGTTATCATCGATGAGGTAGGTTGTTCTCTGCAGCTTAGTCAGAGTTCTGCCTATCAAATCATCTATGATACGCTCGGCTTACATAAAACAAGAGTGCAGATAATTTTTGAATCTCCCTCGTATATTATTGAATTTAATAAATTATTTTAAAATTTGTATAACTTTAATTTAAAAAGATGTCCTTGATTTGATATCCTAAATGTATAAAAATATGATAATGTAATAAATAATGAAAAAAATATAATGATTCAAAACATGATAAACAAATGATATATCATTTGATTCGGCATTAAATGATCCTAAAAGGGTTGATATGCCGTAAAACACAATAAACAAACCAAACCCGTCTGTCTGTCTCAGTCTATCTCTATCTAGCGAAGGCTGTCTATCTCTTGCCTGTTTTTATTTTATTTTCTATTTTCGATCTATCTATTTATTATTTTTATTATTATTATTATTATTATTATTATTATTATTATTATTATTAGCTGGTGGTTCACTGGAGGCTGAGTGACAGCAAGTCTCCAATTCACCCAAATTCTTTTCCAGAGCGTTGGGGATTGTTCCAAGTGCACCAATTACAATTGGTACGACCTTCACCTTCATGTTCCACAGTTTCCTCAGTTCTCTGGCAAGGCCAAGTATTTGTCTATCTTTTTGATTTCTTTCATTTTCACTCGGTGGTCGGCTGGGACAGCAAAATCCACGAGATGACAGGTTCTATTTTTCTTCTCAATCAATACTAGGTCTGATCTCCTGGTCGGGATTAGGTGATCCGTCTGTACCTCTCTCCCAGAGAATTTTATGCGTCTTATTCTCTCGGACAAGTTTAGGTTTGTGCATGTACCATTTGGTTGTATGGTGAAAATTGAATTTCTTGTACAGTTCCAAGTGATTCACCTTTCCCACAGAGTCGTGCCTAGTCTTGTATTCTCTTAAGCCATGATAAACATGATTACATATTAAAAACAAATTTGGCAGTTGTAGATCACGATGGCACGTAGATCGCATACCGAAGTAGCACCCAAGACGATCACCAGCATGGAAAATAGAATAGGCGAGCCAAGTTCAAATTCTGTTTGAAACAGTCTGCTATTTCTACGGATCCTCTATCAACGGACTTCAGATGCAACGGACAAAATCTACAGACAAAAAAAAAAAAAAAAAAAAAAAAAAAAAAAAAAAAAAAAGGATTTCATTAGTTGGCAAAGTGACTATGCGATCACTGCAGGAAAAGAAAATCCATTTCCACTACATACACAAGGCAAGCAAACAAGTTGTAGTGTATATTTTAAGGAAATCGGACCTCACTGACAAATATAAGCGAAAATTCTTCCAAGCCGTAGTAGTTTCAGTGTTACTGTACGGCTACACTACCTGGACTCTAACAAAGCGCCTAGAGAATAAGCTAGACGAAAAGGCTGCGTGCAATATTAAACAGGGCGTGGAAACAATACCCCACGAGAACACAACTGTATGGTCACCTGCCCCATATCACACATACCATCCGCGTGAGGCGAACAAGACACGGTGGGCACTACTGGAGAAGCAAGGATGAACTCATAAGTGACGTTCTTCTGTGGAACCCATCACATGGGCACGCCAGAATAGGTCGCCCAGCAAAGACGTACATAGATCAACTCTGCGCGGATGCTGGATGCTGCGCAGAGGATCTCCCAGAAGCAATGAATGATAGGGAGGGAAGACGAGAGATTGTCATGGATATCCGTGCTGACAGCATGACAGGATGATGATAATGATAATAAATGTAATGTTATTGGATTTTCTAAACCATGTATATCAATATTATTCCCTTTGAATATCGATGCTATTTTACATAAGTGTGTCATGTTGTATCTTTAACAACTGTATGTATATGCTATATATATATATAGTATATATTTATTTATATCCACAAATTTGCAAAAATGTTGGTTGGTTGGTTGTGTTTTACGGCATGTCAACCTATTGGACCATTTTATGACGGAAATGTTTTTGTTTTATTCATTCTTGATGGGTACTCAATTAGTTTTAAACATATTTTTCTATTCAATCCATAGATAAGACCCTAACAGATACTACCACTCCGGGTCACAGTGGACCTGGGAGCAATGGTTATGAACGAGTACTCCACATTACCCAGACCTCCAGAACGAGAACCTCACCATGTCATACCCAGGACATGAAGACCCTTAGCCACCACCTTCTATCATCCATATGATAAAAAGGGTTGGAGCTTGCCATAATCGCAACAGGGTTGGGACAATCATATAGGTGCTAGAGCTTGATGTGACCGATTGATCGGAAGAGGCCTCCCTGACAGCCCTTCTAGCCTAAGTAAGGACCAAAGTGGAGTATTGCATGCCATAAGCTGCTTATTCACCAGGATTCCGTCTGTAAGGATCCCGAGTCACCACCCATGGCTAACAGGTGGCCCCCATTTGGAGCGGTAAGACCCTTACCGCTCTGCAGAGGTGCAGTCGGTGTATTCTAAAGTCCCATGCCGACAGGTCTGTTGCACAAAATGTCCTAAGGAAAGGCATTAACAAATCTCCGAAAAGCCACGCCCCGGCTAAGGGTGAAAATAGAAGTGTGGACTCATCAGATTTAACCAAGTTATATTTAACCCTACCCTCGGGTAGAACTATTTGAAAACAAAAAACAAAAAACAAACAAACAAACACAAAAGCAAGCAACCCCGCCAAAAAAAAAAAAAAAAAAAAAAACAATAAAAAAAGACCCAAAACAAAAACGAGTGTTTTGATTAACCCTCTTTATATCCAATGTATCAAGCAGACAGCACGCCATCTCCCACACCCCTCACCAAAATAATATTTATTTGTTTTCAGAGGAGGAGTTGATAATGTTTGCATAAAGAGAGGGATTTTCAATGTGTTGATGGGGAGGGAAGTAGTGGTGCAGTTGTGACAGGAAATGGTTACCCTTAATCATAGAAAAACAAAAATATTTGCCTTCTGGTGAGTCGGCTGATCCGTTGATAAACTGTATAAACTTTGCTTGTTTTAACGTTATTAAAATTGAGATATTTGATATACTTTTATGTAAATATACAGTCTAACACCTCATCTACATATCCTCCATCAACGGACTTCAGATACAACGGACAAAATCTACAGGCAAAATAAAATAAATAAATAAATAAAATAAAAAAAGAACTTTCAAATCTCAGTGAAGTATTTGATTAGTTCGCAAAGTGACTATGCGATCACTGCAGAAAGAAAGAAAAAAAATCCATTTCCACTACATACACAAGGTAAATAAACTTTAACAAGTTGTAGAGTACATTTTAATCTTATTATAATGGAGATTGTGTGTTTTTCTGTCTGTAACCGAAACTATATTCCTACTCAAGTCACAATTATCTTAGTTATTGACATCACATTCTCCAGGATTTTATTTTTATTTAAACCTCAATTATTAATAAAATTGTCTTACATTATTAATACTGTTAACCATGTCTACATACTGCCAACATGCAATTATATTTATATATACAACAAAATAGCGGTTTACAGTGTGAATGGGAAGGCTAATTTGCATATTAATATTAAAAAATCGAATTTAATAAATATGTGCTTAGTATTATTGATTTCTAACTGTTTGGTTTTATTTTAATGAATATAAGCAAAAATCTCTTCAATGAATCTTAAATGAAATCCATTAACAAGATAAAATAACTGTCATTTTATTCTTTACTTCCTCATATAACTAAATACTTAAATTAGAAAAAATAACAATGAAAGACGAGAGTGATGGAAGAGTAAGTTTCAGTTGTTCCATTTTTTATTATATTCCCTCTGTTTCAAATCTTTTATTATACTCCCTCTGTTTCAAATCTTTTTATCTGTATCCTTATTTAGTTTTATTAGCCTTTCTAATTTAATATAATATCTTATTACATTAAAACTTAAATACTTGCACCCGGAGGGTGCATATATTTGCTAGTATTTATAATAAATGTAATGTTATAGATTTTTAAACCGTATATATTAATATTATTCCTTTGAGAGATAGATAGATAGATAGATAGATAGAGAGAGAGAGAGAGAGAGAGAGAGAGAGAGAGAGAGAGAGAGAGAGAGAGAGAGAGTGCGCTATCGTTGCTAGTCTACGTGAGTGTGCCATGTTGTATTTTTAACTACTGTATGTATATGTTATATATCTTTGCGTGCCGATCGCGACTCGTCTTTCAAAAATATAACGCTGAAAAAAAAAAAAAAAATACACAAAAAAAAGAAAGATTATAAAGATTTTTTATCTCCTGTCATCTATAAAACATCCATCAATTTCTTCACCCCATAATACATCCTGATGAAGGTTTAAAGAAACCGAAACGTTTAAGCGTCGATAAAGAAATTCATCTTATCTTATTTTTGGAACACGTTTTTTCAAATTTCTTAATATATATATATATATATATATATATATATATATATATATATATATATTATATATATATATATATATATATATATATATATATATATATATATATATATAATATATATATATTATATATATATATATATATATATATATATATATATGACAAGTCGGGGTAAAACTTTGAAACTGTTTGAAACAGTTTTACCCCGACTTGTCAACACTCGTTACCGATAACCAAACCAACCACTACAATGGGTGATACTCCAACCGATATATATATTATATATTATATATATATATATATATATATTATAATATGTCTGTGTGTGTGTGTGTGTGTGTATATACTTATTTATATCATATATACACATTTTATATTTATTACATTATGATCATAACTACTGATATTTACTATAGTGGTTTTATAGTACCAATACCCATGACTCTTTATCAATGATCCAATTCCACTGGATAAGCGCTCTTGCTTAAGGGCTCCAAGATGGCCCAAAAGATTCTAACAAAAGAAGTGTGTAATTTCCTAGTCTTCCATAGTTCAGGTGGTATTTCGTCAAGTTCTGCAGCTTTTCTGCTTTTTAATTGTTCTGTGCGGAAATTGGATGCCGTCTATAGGCCAAGAACGATGAGAGAGAGAGAGAGAGAGAGGAGAGAGAGAGAGAGAGAGAGAGAGAGAGAGAGAGAGAGAGAGAGGGGGGGGTCAAGGGAATCTGTACCGCGAATGTACCTTGATGATGATGATTAAAAGAAGTTACCCAAAGTTCACAAAATTCCCTTGTTTGTCGGTACGGTTTACAAGTTTAAAAATAGTTGTTTGAACTTAAACTATATAGAACGCTGTTTTGACTTTCTGATGAATTTGACGTCGTCATCTCGCCATATATATATATATATATATATATATATATATATATATATATATAATAGACAAAACGTAATCCATTGGATCACCCATTGAGCTCTGGGTAGATAATTGGGATTAAGGAAAAGTGAGTTTACAAAGCGAAATAAATTTAAAAAAGATGTAAATACGACTGGAGAAATTAAAATAAAAACATTAAAATTATTTTGTAAGATTTCTAATAAAGGGAACGTTTGACCTAATTTAAACTACGGGTTAGTTGCTTCTGAATGTTAACATACAAATATATTACAAAATCTCTAAATCACTTTCTTTATACTCACAGAGAAACTAACATATATAATGAGGAGGTAATCAACATGTACATAGAGAGGGGGAAAGTGATAGGCAGAATGTTAATTAAGAGACGCGTCAGTTGTTGACTTAATTGCAAGTTACAACTAATTAGTACCAATTAAAATGAATTTTTATCAAAAATAACTCAATTCTAAAACTAATGAATATTTTAGTGTAACTTTGTGTCATTAAACGAAACAATAAAAAGTCTTTATGAGACAAAGATTGATTCGCTCAGCTTCATAATAATAATAATGATAATAATAATAATATATATATATATATATATATATATATATATATATATATATATATATATATGTATTCTAAAACAAGGCCCTATGCTATCTCTTTAAAGTGAAATCATTCAGTTCTGCTGCGGCTATTTGGAAAACACCCATAATGAAAATTTTCTTTAAATTGCTAAAATTTTGTAGGCAAAGTTTATTTGCAGTATACATAGGAGATACATAAAAAGTATAATTCCATAGTTAGAAGCAAAAATCCGAGCCAAACTGGTGTTACATAATCTATGCGGTTGCATAAGATTATTGTCAATCCCCTGTAATTTTGAGGGGATGACTCTTTTCCTACCATGGCCGGGTCCTTCCATGGAAAATTACAGAAGCCGCCAAAATACGTGAAGTCACGTGGGACCTGTTCGGTCGCCAGTTTTCAGTTAGACGTCAGGCAGAGCAGTCGGCCATTTTAGGTCCTGCCTAAAACTGGAACTCACGCGCGCTATGTTAGTTAGCAGATGTCTGGGTTGGTGATTGAAAATAAGTAACATCAAAATAAATCGAAGTCTTGTGTTTATTATCTAAAAACTAACAATGACACAGGGCTTCTGATAGAGAGAAATGCCTAACAGAAAACCAGACCGAAGTCCCCAGGTCAACTCCAGACGCAAGATCTTAGAAGATGCCAGACCAAGTCAAGATGATAGATACTGTCATGTGCTATTTATTAACACTCCTCCAAAATCTGATCTTAGATGGAAACTTTTGAATTTTTGCGCATTTACATGCGTGTCAAAAGTATAATAGATATTAAATGTTTCCAACATAGGACTATTTAGACGTCATAAGGGATTTCTGGTGGAATCGTCCGCGGCCCAATGTCTGTATCAGCCATACAGCGAGGGAGTCTATCCCCTTTCACTAGCACTAGACCAAGGAGATTATTCTAGCATCTGAGGTGGGGCGCCACACCTACCATCAGCTCCTCATTTTAACCGCACAGATCCCCGTGCTACTCATATGCTGAGTTGGCGAGGGCCGGTATCGAACCGGGAACCTTGATTCCTAGCCGAACGCTCTACCGACTGAGCTATACTGACACAAATATGTGCGCATTGTATGATTTATTAAGCACTAGCAATATATGCACCCTCCGTAGGGTGCAAGTATTTAAGTTTTAATGTAATAAAATATCTTATCAAATTAGAAAGGCTAATGAAACTACATAAGAATCCAGAAAAAACGATTTGAAACAGAGGGGGCGGTATAATAAAAAAATAGAACAACTTAGTCTTTCATCACTCCCGTCTTTCATTGCTAAATTTTCCTAATTTAACTATTTAGTTAAAATAGGAAGTAAAGAATAAAATTATAGTTATTTCTTCTTGTTAATGGATTTCCTTTAAGATCTATCCCCGAGATTCTTGCTCATATACATTAAGATAAACCAAAGAATTAGAATCAATAATACCAATCACATATTTAATAAAACTAATATCAATATGCAAATTAGCTATCCCGTTCACACTATAAACCGCTATTTTGTTCTATATATAAATACAATTGCATGTTATTAGTATGTAGATAAGGCCAACAGTATTTAATAATATAAAACAATTTTGTTAATAATTGAGGTTTAAATAAAAGTAAAATCATTCTTGTCGTAATCGGGGAAAGTTCCGTGATGGCTCCCGATTACGACAAGAAGGTTCCAGAGTTCGAAAAGAAGGTTCCCGAGTCTGAGAATGTTCCGAGTCCGACAAGAAATACCTGAAGAAAGCCGGAGGGCACGTCGGCCGAAACGTTATACAGATTACAATAAAGATGAGGACAATAGTCCGAGTAATCCAAATAATACAAATTATCAAGCCTCATCTAAAAAATTCAGAGGAACTGGATATAAAAGATGAACTTTGAAAGTATCCCTTGCCACTTTGTCTTTTTGTCTTCCTTAATTTCTTTTCAGCCTGATGAATATTTACTACGTACCCCACGTGTACCGGTTAGGCACACGGCCCTATTAATGTGAGACCACCCACGAACCGAAGCTCATGGAGGCGGGTGCAGAAAATGCGTCAATCTCGTCGGCATTCCCCTCAAGGGGGCACCTCAGTCACAGGCCAATAAAACCAGCCCTGCCCATTTAACTCGAGGGGGGCAGGTGTTGCGTGGGGGAATAATCCCCTGGGATCAACAATGTAGCTTACACGGTCCAGGGCCGAAGCCACTGGACCCTTGCTCCAAAGAATCAGCCTGATGACCATCATGAAAAAGGGACCGCGGGTATTAGGTTAAAAAAACAAAAACAAGTAACCACCCAACTAATAACCTAACCCCATACATATTTGAAACAGGAAAATTGAAGCCTATCCCTAAATAATAACGCTACAATGCTGTACAGTGTTTCCCAACGAAGTTTATTCTGGCCTCTCGGGGGCGTAAGAAATTATGAGTGGGTGCTCAAATAAGGGCATAATTTGTGGGTGGTAGACGGCATTCAATCATTTGGGTGGGCATTTTGGGAAAAAAGTTGGAAAATGTTTATGTAAATTAATTAAAGAAGAACAGGAATTATTTTTTTTTGACCGACCTACGTCATTACAGTCTTGAACAGTCATTTATTTTATCTTTTTTTTTTGTCTCGTGGGTCTGAGTCAATGTCTCTTTACTTCCTGCAAGGAAGTAAAGCGACGCTTAGGAAGTAAAGAGTTAAAAACATACCGGGTTTATATTAACATTCAGTTTCCTGTGCAATTTATTCTACGTGTATTTATCATGTAAACAAAGTGGAGAAGTTATGGCGTACCGTGGGGTTCTGTTTCAAAATAAAAGTTTTGTACAACCACGGCTTGCTCTGCCTCTCTTCTGCCTCTCTTCCTCTAAACCATCACGAAACCAAGAATATCCTTTTCAGGAAGTTTGGGATTCGTTTACTTTTTTCTTCATCTTTTTAAAACGCCGGGGTAACAAAGTTTAATAATTAGACTAAAGATTATTACAAGCAGGTCAGCGACAAATAACCTCGCTTGTATTAGAATATATATATATATATATATATATATATATATATATATATATGTGTGTGTGTGTGTGTATGTGTTTGTATATATATATATATATATATATATATATATATATATATAATATGATACTTTAGAGTAAACTGTCGAATTTGTAAGATGTTATTCACGCACTCAAAATATATACGTATGTTTATCCTTAAATATGCATATTTCTTTATAAATGTGTTTATACTCCCCCTCCACACACACACACACACACACACACACACACACACACATATATATATATATTTATCCATCAACACGTACATACATGTATATACATATACATACCTATTTATTAACATATACACACACACGTATGTACGCACGCACACACACACACACACACACACACACACACACACATATATATATATATATATACAAAGTTATAAACTTATAACTATATATATATATATATATATATTATATATATATATATACAAAGTTATTAACTTTAACTTTATATAATTTATATATATATATATATATATATATATATATATATATATGATATAGTTTGGTATATTTATAAGTAAAAATTGCTCAATATCATTGATAGAGCGTATCTGTAATAGTAATGGAGATTGTGTGTATTTCTGTCTGTAACCAAAACTACGTCACAGTTTACGTCACAATATTCAAAGGAATACGTATGTCTATCAATGAGCATTTAATCTATAGTCCAAATTGCTAACAAAATAATTTTTTAATTTATAATTAATAGATGCATGCAACATTTTGTTTGAGTGGGACAGTATTAAGTTTCCATTTCAAATTGTTTTTTTTTTTTTTTTTTAAGAAATTTGATGATTTTACTTACTTAAGATACAAGCCTTTAACATTGAATTTTTAGGTCCCAACCACCTCAGGCAATATCTTTAAAAAAGAATGACCGTACATGTATATCATTACTGTACAATATTGATGTTCCTAACACTGATACATTATTCTATCTATTAGACATGAGACTTTGATGAGTTGTGGTGCACCTGAACACTGCACACAATGAATTTCATTTCATTTCAAAATCACATTGGCAAGAAATTAAAAGTTACCAACCACCTTCGTTACCATATATTTGATAACAATTTGCGTTTTTAGTTCAGCAATATTTATGTTGGCTGGTTGTTGGTTTTTACGACATGTCAACTCTTGTTGGGTTATTTTACGCCGAAGATGTTTTTGTTTTACACATTATTGTTGGGTATTCATTTTTTTAAAACTCAGTTATTTTTTTAAACACATTTTTATCTATTTAACCCATATATGGGATCCTAACAGGTACTACCACTCCAAATCAGCGTGGACGTGGGAGTAATGGTGATGAAGGGTATTTGACACCCCCAAACCTCCATAATTGAAACCTCACTATTAGATGCAGTTTAACGTCATACCGAGGACACTAAGACCCGCAGCCACCACCTTCTAGCAGATATATGATAAAAAGTGTTGGGAGTTTGGCATGAGGCCAATAAGGTCGGGAATCATATAGATGCTGAGGTTTGACGGGACCAGCCGATTGATCAGAGAGGGCCTCTCTGACCGACCGCCCAACCTAAGTAAGGCCTAGAGAAGGGTGTTGTCATGGACTACTCAGCACCCAGGATTTCGACCTTAAGCATCACGAGCCGCCATCCAAGGCCAATAGGTGGTCCCGTTGTTTTCTTTTACTCTCTGCAGAGATGCAGTCATCATATTCCACAGCCTCAGCTGACGGGGTGATTTTCTTTTTGAAGTTATATATATATATATATATATATATATATATATGATTTTATATGAAAAAGGTGACTTACCGGTGAAATCGGTCACAATGGTTAGTTGATGTAAGTTTCACAATGATAAAACAGCAATATAACAATATAAAGTGCTCAATACGTTAATAGAGCAAATTTATTATTTTAATGGTACACAGTAATAGAGGAAACTCGAGTAGGTTATTACTGTGTACCATTATAATATATATATATATATATATATATATATATATATATATATATGCAGAGGAAACTCGAGTAGGTTATTAGTGTACCATTATATATATATATATATATATATATATATATATATATATATATATATATATACCCATTCGAATACATACACTGAGGAAGCTGATTCGTTTTATTAAGAAGTAACAGCTTGTGTGGAACTGAATTTTAGCTTGTATTTTCCCACCCCCTCCATCACGAGCGGGATGCGTCACACGGTCAAGTTTTAAGCGGTGTAAAGCTGGGTTGATTTCAGAGTTTTTCTTCTCCTATACTATTTGCCTAAGTAAAGTCGTCGGGGTGGCCTAAAGTCGGTATCAGCCAATCAGCGAGGGTGTCTATCCCCTTTTCACTAGCGCTAGACCATGGAGATTGTTTTTTAGCATCTGAGGTGGAGAGCCACACCTACCACCTGCTCCTTACTTTACCGCACAGACCCCTGTGCTACTCATACGCTGAGTTGGCGAGAGCCGGTATCGAACTAAGAACCTTGTGGTTTCTAGCCACCGCTTTACCGACTGAGCTAAACCGGCCTCACTAGCCAGGGCTAAAGAACCCAATCTGTTCAGCTGTTTATCCATAGTTAGATTCATACCTTTTCCAAGGCAATTAGCACTATGTGACATGCAGACAGTTTCATTCAGGATTGAACCAGGTTGCCTGGTCCATTTCCAATGACGTTAGCTGTTACGCTATGTGTGCCTAAAACTGGATTTTAGGTGAATGAGAGAGACGAACAAGTCCAGACCCATCCTTTCGATATCACCGCCAAGATTCAGCGGTAAGTTAGCTGTCCATGTCTCGTAGGCGTAAGGGAGTGATGACAGGACACGTTACACCATAGATTTTCGCTTTTGTCTCAATTTTAACTCACACTGACTCCAAATTCCCAAATCTTCACCAAACTTCCTCAAACGAAAATGAATTTTCCTTGTCAAGAGACGGAGAGGAAGTCAGTGTGTGGCCAAAATAAACAAAGCCATTTGCAACCTTTATCTTTATCTTTAAGTAAAGTCGTCGGGGTGGCCTAAAGTCGGTATCAGCCAGACAGCGATGGAGTCTATCCCCTTGCTAATAGCGCTAGACCAAGGAGATAGTTGTTAGCGTCTGAGGTGGAGCGCCACACCTACCAACAGCTCCTCACTTTACCGCACAGATCCTTGTGCTACTAATACGCTGAGTTGGCGAGAGCCGGTATCGAACCAGGAACCTTAAATTTATCCGGGAGCAGGTTGGTACATCAGGTCGTTTTTTTTTAAAGGGGGTATGATTTCTTACAATTAACAAGCATCAGGCCCCATTATACTATAGCGCGAGCTATAGTAGCGATGAGTGAGGATAAACCATGTACTAATGTACCATACTATCGTGCTAACTGAAAAAGATGGTAGATTCATTTTTAATAAAATCATAATAATAATATCAACCTGTGTAGTGCCATTTCATGCCTAGAGGTTAAGGGATCGTGTCCACTGCACATTTATATTTCCATTCTTTGTGCGGCTTTTTTGCTCAGGGTCCCATCGAATTCGAATAATTTTTAAACAGAACTATTTGACCTATAAATGGGACCCTAACAGGTACTACCACTGCAAATCAGTGTGAACCTGGGGTTAATGGCAATGAAGGGTACTCTACACTCCCCAGAGCTCTAGAAATGGAGCCTGACCATCAGATGTAGTTTAGTATCATACCCAGGACACCCTTTTTGGGGGGGTCTTACACATCTGTAGGGAAACACTGATGGTTTTCTTTCGTAGTCTAATCAGACAAATTTAGACTATTATATCTACTAATAAGTAAAAAGTAAAGTCGTCGGGGCGGCCTGATGTCAGTATCAGCCAATCAGCGAGGGAATATATCCCCTTTTCACTAGCGCTAGATTGTTTTTGCGTCTGAGGTGGAGAGCCACACCTACCATCAGCTTCTTACTTTACCGCACAGATCCCTGTGCTACTTATACGCTGAGTTGGCGAGGGCCGGTATCGAACTAAGAACCTTGCAGTTTTTAGCCGAACGCTCTATTGACTGAGCTAACCCAGCCCCTAGGTCTAAACAAACAATATTATGCAGAGAAAATCACATAAGAATGTATCAATCATAAATAAGTACACTCGTAACATTTCTGTCAAAGTTCCAGAATTGGAGACTCACCATCAGATGCAGTTTAGTATCATACCAAAGACATTATATTTTTGAGATGTGGAGATTTAGACACATCTTATTATAATGGAGATTGTGGGTTTGTCTGTCTGTAACCGAAACTATATTACTATACAAGTCACAATTCCTTTAGTTATTTACATCATATTCTCCATGATTTTATTTTTATTTGAACCTCAATTATTAATAAAATTGTTTTACATTACTTACACTGTTGACCATATTTACATACTAATAACAATTGTATTTATATATACAACAAAATAGAGGTTTACAGTATGAATGGAAAGGCTGATTTGCATATTAATCTTAAAAAATTGATTTTAATAAATATATGCTTAGTATTATACATTTCTAATTGTTTGGTTTTATCATATTGAATATGACCAAAAATCTCTTCAATAAATCTTAAAAGAAACCCCTTAACAAGAAGAAATAACTGTAATATTATTCTTTACTTCCTATTTTAACTAAACAGTTTAATTAGGAAAATTTACCAATGAAAAACGGGAGTAACGGAAAATGATGGAAGAGTTAATTTCAAAGTTGTTCTATTTTTCAATCATACCCCCTCTGTTCAAAATCTTTTTATCTACATTCTTATTCAGTTTCATTAGCCTTTCTAATTTAATATCATATTTTATTATAAAATTTAACTAAAATACTTGCACCCGGAGGGTGCATATATTTGCTAGTATGTCTAATGAACATTGTACATATCTGTATGAAATGAATGGTTGGGCAGGACGGGTTATTTTTTTACTCATAGGACCAGATGACTCTCACTCAGCCCGTCCCTGTAGACCAGATCTTTGTTTTGCTTTTTTAAAAAGAAAACGTAGTTTTAATGTTCCTCGTCTTTTCGTTTTTATTTTGTCTCGCCCGTTATGCAAAATTTTTAAGGATGGTTGATATTTGTGGCTTAATTGTGTCTCCTGAGAAGTAAAGTTCAAGAACAAGCAATTAAAACATTCAATCGCACCAACTCACCCCTGGCTCAAATCACAATCTGTTTTCAACATCAGGCCTGAAAGACTACTCCTGGACAAATCGTACGATTATATTTTATTTTTGAAATTTTAATTACGTTTTTAAAATAGTAAGTCGATTTCCTGGTGAAAATATTTTGACATGCCTATTTCGCTATCAATGAACGATTTCGATCAAAGCTCAAACAGCTTACTCCTTCTATTATATACCCACATGTTGGGTATATACACAATGAAAGTTCTTTGATAGAGAGAGAGAGAGAGAGAGAGAGAGAGAGAGAGAGAGAGAGAGAGAGAGAGAGAGAAAGGTAGACATAGGGATGCATAACTTACTTTCTTTCTTCTTCGCTTGTTTGGGCATTCGATCGTCTAGCTTTCACTTCTATCTTGTTGGTTGTTCATCTTGATTCATTTTTTCTTGGCCGGTCTTCTAATAAAGCATGCATCAACCAACAACGCCATACTGTTCTTTTAAAAACATTTTATTTACTTAACTATGTTTCTTTTCTTACTAGCTAACACACAGTGCTCAGTTGAGTCGGTCGAAACACGTCTCCCCTGCTCTAGATATTGGCTCGAACTGAGTAACTAATTCAAAATCAGGTGACGTGCGAGACTTCAACTGTCAATAATTTTCCGTCCGTGATATGAAAGGGCCATCCTGCAGAAATACAGGGGGGTGCCAATAATCTATGCCACCACATAATTATGCAACACATCTGAACGAGATCAAATTTACAATAGGTGAGCTTAGCGAAACGGTTATCACTATCAGAGAACAATTTCGATCAAATCTCAAACAGTCTACTTCTTCTGAACGAGATATAGGCCTTGGTTAGGCAACCGGTCTAGGAGAACGAAAATTCTTAAAACAACGCTGAATTCAAAACGGTACTACTCCGCTTATATAATGACCTTGTATCCTATCCTCCTCGTAGAGGAGGGTTGGGCAAATATCGATTGAAAACTTCACTAGATAACCCTCTAGTCATAATACCAGTGAATGGAACGCTGTGTGATATTGGTATAGAATTATTTTAATGCAATATGTGCGTCTTATACACCGAGAAATATGGTATCAATTTTAGTCTTGTCAGTATCCCTCGAACAGCGAGGGCATCTATTCCCTTTTCACTATCGCTAGACCAGGGAGATTGTTTGTTGGTTGAGGCAGATAGGCAAACACCTACCGCCAGCTCCCAGATGCTTTACAGCACAGATCAGATTACCCAAGCTGTGCTACACATGCACACAGTTGTCGGAGACCGATATTGAACCCGGAACTTTGCGATTCACAGGCTGATGCTCTATCGATTGCACTAAACCATGGAATTTCCGTGGGTTCAGTTAGCAAAAGATGATCCCGCAATTTGACACATTTCTGATGTGAGCGTTCTTGTTTCTCTCAAAAAAAAAAACAAAAAACAAAAAACAAAAAAAAACAACAAACAAAACTCTATCATTCTTCAAAAAAGTCGCATGTTTTTCTGTATATCAGCCCACCGCTGTTTTTTCACCGAACTGTACACCCCACCCCCATAAACACATTTTTCATCCTGGTTACGTAAATAATATGATTTTTCATACTGCACTCAAAGAATTTATCTTCTCGAACACCAAGAGGAATAAATAATCCCCAGAGAGGCCACATCCTCTCCAAACAAATATTTATTCCGGTAATTCGTCCCTAAACAACAAATGGTAAAAACATTGGGAACCAGTCCCTGTTTGTTGACTATGAATCCCGTATCCTGTTTACCCCCGCAAGATACACACAACACAATGTACACACGTGAAATTAGATTACAAATATCGTTACCATGGTGACAAATGATGGTCTTACCCACTCGAGAGCAGGGTGAAGTAATGGAACTTTCTGGATCATCTTTCAAGCCTTCCATAGCTAGAGAGGAAAGCGATAGCTAAGATTCTTGTTTGCAGGAATTTCAGAACTCACCGTCTAGATATTGGTTTCTTAGTGCACTTTTCATTTCGGCAAATGTATTAGTTGGTGGGTTGGTTGGTTGGTTGGTTTTACCATGTCAACCCTTGTTCGGTTATTCAATGCCATCGTCTTTTTCGGCAAGATCTGAGGAGACTTGCTGTCACTCAGACTCCAGTGAAAGACCATCAGCTAATGCTGATGTGAAAACTCAAAAAGAAGAAATAATAATAACAAAATGGTATATGCCTAAACCAGAATCTGTTCTTGAGAATGAAATGCATAAAATTCTCTGGGACTTTGAAATAAATACAGATCACCCTATCTCAGCCAGGAGACCAGACCTAGTGTTGATATAAAAAAAGAAGAAAAAAACAAAGAGAACATGTCAACTGGTGGACTTTTCGGTTCCAGCAGATCACAAGGTGAAGCTGAAGGAAAATGAAAACGTCGGTGCACTTGGAACGGTCCCAATAAACTTGGAAAAAGACTGGAGGATCTGGAAATCAGAGGAAGAATTGAGACCATCCAGACTATTGCACTACTGCAATCGGCTAGAATACTCAGAAGAGTCCTGGAGACCTGAGGAGACTTGTTGTCACTAAGACTCCAGTGAAATACTATCAGCTAACGCGGGTGTGAAAAACCCAATAATAATAATAATAATAATAATAATAATAATAATAATAAATTAGTAAATTAGTAAATAAATAGACACAAAATTAATAGATTCCTTCATACAAAATGGCAACAACAGTGGAATAACAACATCCACAATAAACTCTTCCTAATCAAACCCAATTTGGGAGGCTGGAAACCAGCTTTAAGGAAGTCTAGAAAGGAACAAATCATTATGTCCCGATTATGCATTGGTCATACAAGACTAACACACCCCTATATACTCAAACAAGAACAACAACCACAATGTGGAACATGTCAAACACTCTTGACAGTTAAACACTTATTCATGGAATGCAGTTTTTTTTGCTCACATCAGAAACCGTTATTTTAAAGCAAACAATATGAAAGATCTATTTGAAAATGTCAACATGGAGGATATTCTCTCTTTTTTGAGGGAAATAAAATTATACCATAGAATATAGACATGAAACAAATCAATACCATACAACATAATCCCCAATAATTCTAACACATTGTTAAAACCAATTACTAAAAAGTATAAATATAAATACACGATATGTATAACTTCCTAACCGTTAGGCATGACATAACCCTAGACGGCTTGATATACCGTTAAAATCAATAAACAAACAAACAAACAACAAACGGACCTATAATTATAATGCTGCATTTTTTCTCAAACAATATTTTTTCCGCATCCGGGAGACAATGCTGGTTTCTCCCTAAACCCGGGCATCATCTTTTAGTGGAAAGTTTAAACGCCTCTCAATAGCCACAACTTGAAGACGAATAGCTTTTTATCAACAGGTTTATTAACGTCTGAAAGGGTGAAACTTAAACAAGAAAATACATTAAACAAGGGTACAAAAAACAAAACAACAACAACAACAAAAAACAACAAAACGAAACAGCAAAAATAGCCTAGTCATAAAGCTTACCTAAGAGCTATATACAAAAACGTAGCCGGGACTGAAAGTTCTAACGGGTGTAAGTTTAACGTAAATATACAGAAGTGACCGGTGGTCAGTAAAAACACTAGCATAAACTAGTCTAGTACTCTTTTGTCTGAGAGTTCCTTAATAAAAGAAAATGTGTATTACTTGGATTATTCGGACTATTGTCCTCATCTTTATTGTTATCTGAACAACGTTTCGGCCGATGTGCACTCCGGCCTTCTTCAGGTATAAAAGAGAACGTATTTAGAGAAGATTAATAATTACTTTTAAAAAGAGGGTGGACGTTATGTTTAAGAGAAGCTAGGGTCTCACGAAGGGATTATGACCAACACGTGTTAGGGAGAAAATACTTATTAATAAAGTCTACAAAAAAACCCCCAAAAAACCAAAAAACAAAACAACGAATAATAATAAAATGTCAGATAACGGTGGTTCCATGCTAGAATAAAGTTAATTTAAAATTTTTACCGTGGAGGTCCAAATTATAGGGTTTACTAGGAGAGATGAAAAGTATATGTGATTCTTAGCAGATGAAAAGGGTTACGACCGGAAGTCGCAGACCGGTGACAATTTTAGGGTTTGTACACTAATAAAAAAGGACCGCTAACGGGAGGTAACTACAAGGGATCTAATACTATTATGTGTAACACGACAATATTCATAAATTATTATCTTACACTTTCGTTATCAATATCTCTGTAGTTCTACAAATATATTTGAACAGAAACAAAAATAAAACACAATTTATAAACAACAAAAGAAAACTAAACAAAACAAAATTAGAGACATCTTCTTTCTATTTCTAAAACGTTTGCTATTTTATTTTATACTTATCCATGTACACATGGCCTCTCACTAAAATTCCAAAGGTCACTTCCGTAAAAAGTAAGCTGATCCTCTTAAAGGTCAGTTTTGACAGCCTCTTGATACAATCTCAGGAAAGGTACGCCTGGTACATTTTTGCATAGAAATCTTTTTCGTAACTCAAAAAAAAAAAAAAAAAAAAAGGTCTAACGTGCTTTTAAGTTTAGAAAGGTCACTCATTAACGGGGAACTCAAAACAAAATAACCGATCGATGTCTCTTGCTCTATTAGGAATTTGAAAGTGCTTAGTTAATTTGAAATGGTCGTCTATGCGAACTCTGAGAATAAGAACTAAAAATGAGTTTTCATGGGTCGGCTTAGCTCAGTCGGTAGAGCGTCGGACTAGTAACCACAAGGTTCCTGGTTCGATACCTGCCCTCATCCACTCAGCGGATGAGTAGTACAGGAATTTTTACGGTGAAGTGAGGAGCTGGTGGTAGGTGTGGCCTCAAAAGCCAAAACAATATCCTTGGTATAACGCTAATGAAAAGGGGATAGACTCCCTCACTGATTGGCTGATACTGACTTTAGGCCACCCTGATAACATATATATATATATATATATATATATATATATATCAAAAACTCCTTAAACATATTTCGGTATAAATCACAAGTTTAAAGATTTTTTTTTCAAAAAAAGTTTTTATTTCTAAATTTTGGATAATTTTATCTAAGAGAGAGAGAGAGAGAGAGAGAGAGAGAGAGAGAGAGAGAGAGAGAGAGAGAGAGAGAGAGAGAGAGAGAGCTAGTATGTATGTATATGGGCTGATATGAAAGTGTTTGTATCTGTGTGAAAGAGACAATATATAAAAGTATATCAAGCGTTTGTCTTTCCATGTTATAATGTGTGTGTGCACGTGTGTAAAAGATAGAATTTGTATATATATATATCTGTAAGAATCGGATAAGTGTGTGTAATGAACATGGAATGTGATCATATGTATGTATGTGTGTGTTTGCGTGTGTACATGTGTGTTTGCGTGTGTACATGTGTGTGTATGTGTGCATGAGAAACATAATTTATGTTTGAGTGTAAATAAAGTGTTTTGAATGTGTTAGAGATATACAATTCCTATGTGTGAACATATATGACTTGTGTATGTGAAAGAGGGTATAACTGTGTATGTGTGTGTGTGTGTATGTGTGTATGATTGTGTGTGTGAGAAACAGAGAATTCATGTGTGAGTGTAAATAAAGTCTTTTGAATGTGTGAGAGATTTAAAATTCATATGTATGAATATGTGTGAATATATAAGATATGATTTCCATAGATTCGAAAGAAAGGTATAATTGTGTTTGTTTGTTTGTTTGTGTTGTGTTTGTGTGTGTGTGTGTGTGTGTGTGTGTGTGTGTGTGTCTGTCTGTGTTTGAGATAATAAAAAAATTATGTGTAACAATTTATGCGTATTAGTGTAAGAAAGAATTATGTGTATGTGTGTGTATGTGTGTGTGTTTTGTAAAAGAGAGAATCCACGTGTGTGTAAATGTTTAAAAGCAATAGAATTTGCGTGTGCATGTGTGTGTAAGAACGGTGTTGAGCGTATGTATGCGTGTAAGAGGAGTAGAATTTATGCGTGTGGAGAGATGTTAGGTGCACGCGAAAGGGAACATTGATAGAATGCGACCGAGCGCCATTTTTTGGGGACACGCTTCAAAAGTCTCTTCTCGAAATCATCATCATCATCATCATCATCATCATCATTCCACACTGACTGGAGCAGCCGCACCCCCCAAGATATGACCTCCCCTCACATGACTAACACGTGCTTATCAATATCACAGAAGAAAAAAAAACATTCCTCTTACCCCTCATCCTTTGTGAAACCTCCTACCCTCAGTTCTCCAGCCAACTATCCCCATCCCATATTCTGTTTCACACTTATCTTTGAATAAGTGAATATGACATCACTGTATTAATGCGATTATTGTTGCGAAGGAGTTGTACTGTTGTAATGTAACCCCCGCTTGACTCTCGTCACCTGTTTGTAAAAAAGAACTAACCACCCCTGATGAAAATTATATGACAAGTGTGTGGGAGCCCGGGAAGATATTATGTTGCAACTCCCATGCAGAATATAGGCAGCTGCAATACGGGGCTGTGGATTTTTGTTTCACTTGGTAGTCGAGAAATTAAAGTGCGATGTCTGTAGCACCATTTTTTATTTATTCATTTATTTATTTTCATTATAAAAAATATATACATAAGACAAAACAAAACAAAAACAGAAAAAATACATAATACTCCGGTATATTATAGGGAAAGTTTTTTTCTTTTTATCAAATTTTGGTTATTATTCTTTTAATCTAAAACTTTTTAGCTGTCATTTAATAAGTGTTTGCATAGTCTGGTACACCGGCCTTGGATTTCTTTTTTTAAGCGGTCACCGCCCAGTCGACTTAGAATACGTCGACTGCATCCCCCGCAAAGGACCGGATTTATAACGGGGCAAAGTGGGCAATTACCACCCCCTCAGCCAGAGGGACACGCACACTTCCTTTATAAAACCTGTTATGATTATACAATTAGTTTTATCGGACCCTAACGTATATATTTTCTCTTTTAATAAATTAATTTTACTTCAATTTTGTTTTTATTCCTCATGTATCTAATTTAATTTCTATGTGGAGGCAACTTGAGGGCCTCTCTAACCAGAAGTGCCCCTAGCCCCAAAGTCTAAATCCGGCTCTGTTAACACCCCTCACTAAAAGGTTTGTGTCCTTATTTGACACGAAACTGCATCTGGTGGAGAGGCTATAGTTATGTAACTTTGTGGACTAAGTAGTAATACCTTCATTGCCATTGCTTTCAGGTCCACCCTGACCCGGATTGGTAGTGCCTGTTAGAGTCCCATCTATGGGTCAAATAGATTTTTTGAAAAATCATTCATATTCACTAAGAATACCTGATGCGATATAAATTATTTGTATTAAGAATAGTTACTTGAACCTATAATTTTTTACTAAAGATTATTATTATTTACTTGAAACCATGTAACTGTGTTCAAACAAATGATTATTGTTAAATGGAAATAATTACTTGAAATCATATAATTATTAGTATAAAATAGGGATACTTGAAACCAATAAATAATATGCAAATTATTAGTACTAGTATTATCCTGGGTATGACGTTAAACTGTATCCAACGGTGAGGTTCCAATTTTGGAGCTCTGGGGAGTGTAGAGTACCCCTTCATTGCCATTAGTCCCAGATCCAATATAATCCGGAGTGGTAGTAACTTTTAGGGTCCCATCTATAGGTTAAATAGGAAAAATGAGTTTTTTTAAAAAGTGTGTTAAAAATTGAGTTTAAAGAACTGGAAATAAACACCCCAAACTTTAAAGAGGGGGCTTATGATACAAATATTTGATTAATAGTATATGTACCTGTATGGAATGATGGTAGGGTCGAATGCATAACAGAGCCACGGACCCAGATCCCTATCAGTGTGCCCCTGTCTGTCGATATAATTCAATGTAACGGTTTATAAAAAAATCCTTGTCAAATTGAAAGAATATTTTACCACATAGACGGTTGTAAAAAAGCATTACATCATTGAATGTCAAAGTTTGTAGCCATTTATTTATAATTGAAATAGGAGTTCTCAACAATTGCTTAAATAAACAAGAGGAGCTGACAGTGAAAGGCAAGTAGCTAGCTTCCCCGATGCCACAAAGTAGTAGAATCTACAAAATACATCATTGGGTCAGGGTCGGATTATCGGAAAAATTATAGATAAATTATCTGCCCCGGGCACCAGAGGGCGAAACGCCAATATCCGATATTGGTGCCTAAATTGAATTCCAAGACTAAGCTGGGAAATTATATGAGTCCCCGCAAAAACATCATAGGATTAGGACTTTGTAGGCTATTGGGATATACGTATTGGAGGTTCATATGGATATTTAAAAAAAAAAGAAAGATAAGAAATCTTTATTTTATATTTACCAGGCTGTATACAATTATGCATCTGAAGTTCCAATTTTGGAGCTTTGGGGAGTGTGAAGTACTCCTTCATCGTCACTGCTCCCAGGTCCAATTTAACACCGAGTAGTAGAACCTGTTAGGGTCCCATCTATGGCTTAAATAGAAAAATGAGATTAAATAAATGTGTTTAAAAAACTGATTTAAAAAAAAATTGAGTTTGTGTTGGAATATTTTTTATATATAAGGTGTCCTGCAATGCACCACCTAAATTTATAGACTGGGCGAGGTCACGTGGTTCATTTCTCCGCCAATCAACAGCCATAATGCGTGGCTGATTCACTACTTAAGCACTGATACTGGCCATTGTTCATTTGCAACCATTGACGAGGAACTTACAATACTAAGGAGAATCAAAGGATACTTTACCGAGGAATTCCACTGGACAAGCGCTCTTGCTTAAAGCATAAAGGATGGCCCATAAAACTGTAACAGTTTGAAAAAAGAATTAAATACCCAACAAGAATCAATAAAACATAAATGTCTCCGGCATAAAATAACCCAACAAGGGTTGGCATACCATAAAATACAGCCAACCAACCAACCAACCAACCAATTGAACGCAATTAATATTCAAATATTTGCTTTGCGTAATTGGTTTAGTTTGACTACTTTGTTTAATGGCATATCAACCTTCTTGAGTTATTTAATACCAAAGCCATCCTTGTAGGAGAACAGTAGTGATACTGTTTAATAAATAGCTAGGAGGAGGATAAGGGTCTTCATACCTTTCCCAGAGGTATTAGTCCGAAAGTGAACGTAATAGCGCGACTGGAGTTCGAACTCGCTTACTTCGAAGTCGCAGTCCAGCACGTTAGCTACTACACCAAGGAGACTCCTCCATTTTGTGTAATTTCCCGGAAACAATTTTTACAAAGCAGAAGTAAACTGCATGTTTGAATTTACCCAACCCTTACACTAAAAGGTTAATTTTAAGTGGAATAAAGATGATTTGAATTAAGCATTTTCATTCTCCTAGACTGGTTGCTTTACTAAAGCTAGTGCGCCCAGTCTGTTCTACTATTTACACATAGCTAGATGAGAAGAGATGGATTCATACCTTTCCCAATAGTATTAGCGCGAACTAAAATGCAAATGGCTACGTCCAAGAATTTGAACTTGTGTCGTCAATACCATTTCTTACGACGATAAACGTGGCACAATCGATTTGTATATATGTAATCTTGGTTTCTGTTTAGTTTCTTTGTTTAATGGCACATAACTTTTTAAGGTTATTTAATGCTAAAGCCATATTTGTAGAAAAAACAGTAGTGGTACTATTTAACTCATTCCCCACCAAATTTATGATGGGATACTTCAAAGTTCACTATCTATTCACCTCAGAACATTCTATTCAAATAAGGTCCTATTGTTATTATTATAATCCAAATATTTCTGCTCAGTAAGCAAGGGACGCATGCGAGAGTCGCTGCCAGCAGTTTGCGATAGGATCGCAGTGGTGAGAGATCCGCTGCGAGCGGTTTAAAGTAGACAAAGAGTTAACCCATAGCTGGGAAAAGGATGCGGTTCGTCATAACTTTTCCAGGTTAAAATTGCAAAATTAAAACGGAAAAATTTGGCGTAGGCATAGATTTTAATGAATTTAATCATTACTAAGGACACGATTTATGTTATTTTTAACTTAAATTTTAACCGTTAGTCGTGTTTAAGGAAAAAAAAAAAAGATAAAATAAAACAGATGAATGATAAGACTAGTCAGAATTAATAAACATGAACAAACAAAAAACGTACTTTCTATTTCAATATTACAGGCGACGCGTGCTGTTCTTAAGTATGGATAACCAAAAGTGTAATAATCCGTGTTTTTTATGTTAATAAATTCACGGAAAATATTTATCTTCCTTAAAAATTAGTTCTCTTGCAGCCCTCTGTAGGAAAATAACGTCCAATGAAAAACGGTTAAAAACACAACTAACGGTTAAAAATCAAGTAAAAAAAAAAACATAAATCGTGTCCTTAGTAATGATTAAATTCATTAAAATCTATGCCCAAGCCAAATTTTTCCGTTTTAATTTTATCGACGATTTGCAATTTTAACCCGTATTCCAATTAGTTCGAAATTGAACCAAATAGTGCAACTGGAGTTCGAACTCGTTTCATACGATTTCGAAGTCTCGTACATTATCCATTACGCCCCCCCCCTAAAAATGGGGGAACTCCTCTTTTTAGTCACGTTAGTTAACATTAAACACAAATAAATCCGTGGTGCTTTTTCAACATTTGGGAATCTAGGAGTTAATCTATTGTTTATTACAATGGTGTACATATCAGAAAATTGTTATACTTTGATTCTGCATTCACATATGAACTAACGTTTCACTTAATATCTGGAGCCCTCACCCTCTCTCACCACAGGCTGCGGTCGCTAAAGCACTGCACGGGGGCCTTCGTATTCAACAAACAATTTTTTTTTCAAAGATAAACGAAGTCGATTCGTTATTATCATTTCTCATGGTATTTGGGTACATTAGCCTCAATATCCAATTAGCAAAAATATTTTTTATTTACCATTGAGACAAGTCCGCATGTTTACACAAGCCTTTAACAATGCGTAAGAAAAAAAAAAATAAAGAAGAAAAAAAAAAAGGAAAAAAAACAATAAATGAAAGAAAAAAATGAGTTTAAATAATTCTTCAAAGCAAATCTTTGTCTTTTATTCAGTTCCATTTCTGCTGACTCATGTACTGAAAGGAAAGAAGAAAAAAAAAAAGAAGTAACAAAAAAGAAAAAAAAAGAAAAAGAAAACAACAACAAAAAGACCCCCCCAAAAAAAAAACAACAAAAAAACAAGAAAATTAATAATAAAAAAAAAGATCGAAAATTAGGTCTTGCCTTTACAAAAAGAAGATAGCAATGATTTTTGTTATTGAACATCGCTTTGTAAACCTGATTTATTTAAATCTTCCAAGAGCGTTAAGAACCTTGACAAAGTTAAAACGGGAGTAATAATAATAATAATAATAATAATAATAATAATAATAATACAACAGATTGAATGCTACAGTTAGTAAACACACACGGGAAGCAAAAAAAAAAAAAAAAAAAAAAAAAAAAGAATCATATTCAATTATATATTTACCAACCCTTCGACACGAGCAGGATACGACACAAGGTCAATTTTTAAGCGGAGTTTAACAGGTTTGAATTCAGAGTTTTCCTTCTCCTAAACCGGTTGCCATACATAGGTTAAAGAGCCCAGTCAGTCGTACTATTTACCCATAGCTAGAGGGAGAATTAAAGTACATCGAAGGAGTTGAAAAGGACTGTAATGATTGGTAATCTACTGGTAATTGAAATTTAATCACCAAGAATAATTGAAGATGATACTATCAGAGTGAAGTTACAGGGTGTGGCAAAAATACCTACAATATTTTCAACTGTCACCCATGTGGTGCAAGAGAAATTAGGCAAGTGACAATGGTAGCTCCATCTAGCTAATATCTTAACATTTTTTTCAGATACAATCAGTTATGATCATGGTTAAGACGGAATTATACTTTTCTGGATAGTGAGTTATTTAGATATCTTAAGATTGAATCTTCTGCACACACACACACACACACACACACACACACACACACACACACACACACACACCACAAAAAATTATCACTGTCAAAAAAGCTCTAAAATGTGTTCACTTACTGCTGCCAAGATGGATAGCATAGATATCTTCAAGCAAAATGGTGCAAGTGAACTTAGGCAAGTGGTAATAGTAGCTCTATATATTTATTTACCTAACTCGAACAGGATGTGACATAATGTCAATTCTTTATTTTAACAGGTTTACGAGGTTTGAATTCAGAGTTTTCCTTCTCCTAGACAGGTTTCCATACCAAAGTTAGAGAGCCCAATCTACCATACTATTTACCCATACTTGGAGGGAGAATAACTGGATTCATACCTTTTCCAAGGGTATTAGCGTTATGTTATGTGAATTGAAAACAGTTACGTCCAGGATTTGAACTCGGTTCGCCATGTCCATTTCCAACAATGATAACCATTGCATTATAAACACCTCCAATTAGTAAAGAAAGCATTTGCTAAATCGAAAGAAATAGGCATAAAAGAACAAAAAGAAGAAAAAAAAACCTACATGGACGATACACACAAAGAAAACGAAAGATATAGTAAAAGCTAATCGATGGCTGAAAAGTACTGGACTGTAGGCGGAAATAGAGGGGTTAATAATAGCAGCACATCGTTATATAATCAGTCATAAATTATCAACGTACATGTAGTTAGAATTTTAAATAAAGTTCGTTAGAATTTAAAGCGGGGGTGTGAAATGTTATATACCCGTTTGGGATTATGATTGACATAACGATGATCCCAACTTCACCTCCGGTATACAGACGCGTGAGAATAAGTTTTAGTTTAGTTAGTCAATTTGATCCGGCTTTCAAGGAGCGTAGACGTTGTTGTTAGCTCCCAGGGTCCATCTCACCCGCGGCGGAAAGCTTTATTATTAAGAACACCAAGTCTTGTTGTTAATTAATTATTAAAACAAGCAATGCCCAGCCCAGCACGAAGAAGAAGACCAACCCTTAAAAGAAGCCCACTTGACGAAAGAACATGGCGGAAGAAGTAGAAGCAGAAGAGTTACCAAGTAAGACTACCTAGGTTAAATCGAACTTAACGGACCTAAATTCCACCATCGTATGTGACCCGCCGAAAGAAAAAAAAATACCAAAAATCAGGGAATTAACCGAATTTAAGGAAATTTTCAGTGTTGATATAGTAATGAATAAAAATAATAATGCACCAGTTATTTCATTTAAAAACATTTACGTTTTTTTCAGGTCAGTTAACTTTGAACCACGTATCTTTGAGGCGTAACACATATTCTCAAAGATAATTTTCCCCTTCCCGAACGCGCGTGCGGGAGAATCAGCAGCAGAGACGGGATACCACAACGGGCGCTAACTCGACTCTCACTAAATCTAAATCTAACTTCTAAATCTAACTCATCAGATCATGTGACTCTCTAAGCCAATCAGAGTCCTGCTTCAGACGAACCTTAGGTCAAGACTTATCAATTTAAATTCTCTGTGATTTTTCCATTGAGTTAGCGTTAAATACAAAAAATCTAAACTATATTTCCTTACAAAAAGGATAGGCTATAAATATTATATGAATAGATTAATGAATATTAAGAATATCTTACAACACGTTATTCAGTACATTCTATGTTACGATGTTTATTATGTTGTTTTTTTACAATACAGTGCTATTTTTCTTATTTAAAAACGTAACAAAAATAAGTGTTTTTGGTGGTGCAGGAACGGATTAATATAATTTCAGTTAGTTTTAATGGGTAAAATTGATTTGATATACGAGGAAATTGAGTTACGTATGTCAAGGTACCATTTTACTGTTAGTAATGAAAAATCTTCGTCTCAGAAATTCAGACAAAAATATTAATTGTCTTTTGGATTCACTATCTAATTAATCACTATTCCAGGCAAGGCTTTCATGGTTTCTTGGAACGCACCCCTCCCCCCAAAAAAACAGTTTAAAAAAACGGGACAGTTGTATGACTTATCTTTGATATATGGGAATGATTAGTCAAACAGTCAATGAATCAAATGAATATTTTTTATATATTTTATGTCTCTCCACTTCCTGTTACCGTATCAAATGAATGTCATATACACTTGAAGTAGGAAGCGCGTGGTGTAATGGTTAAAGTCATGGGTAATGGACTCGTCGCCCCGAGTTCAAATCCTGGACGTGGTAATTGCATTTTCACTTAACGCTAATACCCTTGGGAAAGGTATGAATCCTACTCTCCCTCCAGCTATGGGTAAATAGTAGGGCAGACTGGGCTCTTTAACCTTGGTTAGGCAACCGGTCTAGGAGAAGGAAAACTCTGAATTCAAACCTGCTGAACTCCGCTTAAGAAATTGACCTTGTGTCGCACCCTGCTCGTGCGGAGGGGTTGGTAAATATATATACACTTGAAGTTTTAGTCTCCTGGTATGATACTAAACTTCATTCGATAGTGAGGCTCCTATTCTGGAGCTCTGCAGAATGAGAAGTAACCCTTCATTTCCACTTCATTGTTATCTTAGATTTTAGTACACTACAGCCCTAATTCGTAGGCAACCCACAAATTATGTAACAACTTCAATTAATTTGTGGATTGTGAATATTTCACCGGGACTCTTTGTTTCCTATCTGATCCGGAGATATTAGGGTCCCATTTATGGGTCAATCAGATCTGTCACTATTAAGACCCTAACCATTGACTCCTGGAAGCAGCAACCCACAAAAGACAGCTGTACGAACACTTACCTCCTATCACACAAACCATTCAAGGAAGATGAACAAAACATGCCGGACACTGCTGGAGAAGCAAGGTCGAACATATAGGTACGTTCTCATGTGGAAACCTGCTGACAGCAAAAATCAGCTCTGTACGAATTCTGGGTGCCGTGCAGAAGACCTGCCCGGAGTGATGACTGTTTGGAACGGTGGAGAGAGAGAGAGAGAGAGAGAGAGAGAGAGAGAGAGAGAGAGAGAGAGATGAGATCTGTGCTGTCAGCGCGACCCGATGATGATGATATCTTTTTGAGATAATGTTTAAAATGATATTGGACTATATTATCACACTGGCTCTTAAAACATTGCAACTAAGTACGAAGTGTTTACCTGTTTAAAATGACCAGATGAAGATACATTTTGTACCGTATTTAACTGGAGACCATAATTGTTAAACTGAATTTAGTATAATATAATATGACAAAGACTGACATATAGAACCAGCCAACCAAGCCGTACAGTTCATTTGCTAAGCTCTGGCTTAGTCAATAGTTACCATTGTTGCTGATAGACGAAAGTTATTTAACAAAAGCAATTAAACTGATTTCAGCATAAAATAATACAACAAAGATTGATCTGATACAAAACCAACCAACTATTGCATACTGTAAAACAGAATATTCTGTTTACTAATACATTCTAGTGATACTGATAGCATTTTGATTTAGTGCGTCCTGGGTCACACATATTTGCTTTGAATGAGTCCCCGAGAAAATGTATGGGTCCCAATTAAAGCCGTCTAACCCCTATCTTGTAACCTATCCTGTGTAATTCCTTTCGAACAAACTATTGTAATATATTTACAGTTAGCTTGAAATGATGAGGGAAGAAAAAAGAAAAACACTGGGACGTATGGATACGATTTTACTGCGTCCTTTTAGATTTTTGTGCACCAGGGACGCAGGAAGCTTACCTGTAAGCAACTCTGCATTCAAATAAGAGTTCGCGCTAAATGTAAAGTATTTCACAAAAGAGTTCGAAGAATTTATGTTGTAAGTTTACGATTCTTATTAGGTTCTACGACTGCTCCAAACAGCTGTACACTAGTAGTCTTGGACCAGTTCATTTACTCTCTAAGAAAAGGTAAGATAGTCTACAACACCAATTCAACCAACCAACCATCCAACCAACCAACCAACCAACCAGCCAGCCACCAATCAACCAATTAAACATATAACAGTGTGCAATTCATTAGGAATACCTGAAACCATATCTATATTTACCAACCTGGTAATAGCAGGATGCGACACAAGGTCAATTTTTTAAGCGGAGTTTAACAGGTTTGAATTCAGAGTTTTCCTTCTCCTAGACTGATTACCTAGCCATGGCTAAAGAGCCCAGTCTGCCCTGCTATTTACCCATAACTGGAGGGAGGATTGGATTCATACCTTTCCCAAGGGTATTAGTGCCATATGAAATGCAAACAGCTTCGCCGAGGAATTGATCTCAGGTCGACGAGTCCATTTCTATTGACTCTAACCATTAGACCACGCGCCTCCATATTTTTGAAAGCATAAAACTGTGTGCAAATTGTTTGTATTAAGGATAGTTGCTTAAAGCTAAAATTCTTTGCAAATAACCATTATTATTGATAGTTATAATAGTTATTTGAAACCAAATAACTATTATTATTGAATTGATAATAGTTATTTGAAACCATATAACCATTATTATTGAATTGATAATAGTTATTTGAAACCATATAACCATTATTATTGAATTGATAATAGTTATTTGAAACCATATAACCATTATTATTGAATTGATAATAGTTATTTGAAACCATATAACCATTATTATTGAATTGATAATAGTTATTTGAAACCATTTATCCGCTTGCAAAAATGATGACATCGGCAAGTTTTGAAAAATGTTTTTAAAACCAAACAATCCAAACATGAAGTATTCGTTATTCGAGAACATAAGTGTTATGTCCCGAGACGTAGGAATGACAAAATGATAATAAAAACAGTGAAATATGTTAACATATAACAATATTTGTTTTATTTATTCTCACTGACAGGGAATAAAGTGTATGGGTTTGGATACAGTTCAGCTATGTGTTTCATGCGTGTGGTCACACATGGGACCAGTCCTTGTCTGTTGACACTCTGCTTGTCAGTCTTTAGAAATGCTTCCACCCTAAAATGACTTAACTAGCCCAACCGTGCTGACGCACGTTCCCACTAGTTCAAGCGTGCTAATGCACGTCTGTACAGTCAAAACCCCCAGTCCAAAGTAACATGGCGGAATTCCCATATCCGGTTTCCCGTCAGTCCCTTACTGATCAAAGGGGAGCAACTCTTTAGCAACTTGTTAGATCTATCTAACATTAAGCAATTGTTTATTTATTCAAAAACATTTTGTAAGAAAACAAGAAGATCATTACAATTTATGTGTCATACATTGTTGGCAGACCCTGTAGCTGAGAATAGGGGCCGTTGGCTTTGAGATCAGAGAGTGGAAATTTACCAATGACGGTTTTACCCCTCCCCTGATTTCTGGAGAACGCGTCACGAGAAACACGTTATTAGTTCAGAGAATTAGATTCAACTGGACTTTGAAGAAGGACAGACGTGTCACTGCCGAGGTCGATACAACACCCGCGCGGTGATATGGGCTAGATAAAATAAAAAGCTTGATCAAGAAACAAAATGTCTTGTTAATTCAATTAATTGTAATGACCAAATTAGCACAGGAAAAAGAAGCCCCTAGAAGAAGAAGTATATAGAAGAACCCAACTAGACGAGATGTCGGCCAGAGAAGAAGGAGAAATGAAGTAACCAAGTAAGTCTCATATCTGTCTGTCTGTCTGTCTCTCTAATGTTTCTCTAATATGTCTCTCTCTCTTTCTATATATAATCTGAGAACTCTCTCTGAAGTCTCCCACACCCACTCATTTATATACCCGCAATGTGGTATATAACAAAATAAAGATTAAGGAGGTGCGTGGTCTAATGGTTAGAGTCGTAGGAAATGGACCCGTCGACCCGAATTCAATTCCTGGACTAAGCTGTTTGCTTTTCACATGGCGCTAATACACTTGGGAAAGGTATGAATCCAATTCTCCCCCCAGCTATGGACAAATATCAGGACAGACTGGGCTCTTTAATCATAGCTAAGTAACCAGTCTAGTAGAAGAAAACTCTGAATTCAAACCTATTAAACTCCGCATAAGAAATTGACCTAGTGTCGCATCCTGTTCGTGTGGAGGGGTTGATATATATATATATATATATATATATATATATATATATATATATATATATAACAAAATAAACTTTAAAAACAAATGTTGAAAGTTATGTTTATTTTCTTCGATCTTCAGTATTAGGATTAATAAACAAAACTGTACCAATTTTCACTTTTTATATTTGTGTCTCGTTTTTTACTTTCCTTAAAATAAGAAAAAAAAATCATCATCATTATGTCGCACTGACAGTACGGATTCCAATGATTCTCTCTTTGGCTACTCATCCTTATTGGTTTATCGTTCCTGGCAAGGTCTTTTACAAGGCATCCGGAAACCGCATAGAGCTGATTGATGTATTAGAAAAAAATCTTTTTGCTGGTCGGTCGACACTGGTGTGTCCATGTGTATGTGTCTACAGAAGAACGTCACTTATGAGTTTGTCCTTGCTTCTCCAGCAGTGTCCAGCATGTTTTGGTCGTCTTACTTGGATGGGTTGTGTGATATGGGTTAAGAGGCTGAACATCTGTTTTTTTTGTGGGATGCTGCTTCCAAGATTTTTTCAAGACGCTGCATCCTTGTGTAGTTATTATTTAACCTTTTCTCTAAGCGTTTCGTTAGAGACCAACATTGTTCATTTTTTTTCATATTCAATGTTACCAGCTATAAACAAAAATTTACAAATTTTGATGCCGGTTAAATCGAACGTAACGGACCTAAATTCCATCATCGTATGTCACCCCGCCGAAAGAAAAAAATACCAAAAATCAGGGAATTAGCCGAATTTAAGGAAATTTTCAGTGTTGATATATTAATGAATAAAAGATATAATGCACCATTTATTTTATTATAGAATTTTTTCATTTTTTCAGGTCAGTTAACTTTGAACCACGTATCTTTGAGAATCTGTGTTACGCCTCAAAGATACGTGGTTCAAAGTTAACTTACCTGAAAAATGTAAAAGTTTTTAAATAAAATAACTAGTGTATTATATATTTTATTCATTAATGTATCAACACTGAAAATTTCATTAAATTCGGTTAATTCCCTAAATTTTGGTATTTTTTCTTTCAGCGGGGTGACATAAAATGGTGGAATTTAGATCTGTTAAGTTCGATTTAACAAAATGCCTGCTAATATAAACAGTTTTCAGGATACGACAAAGGCGATTTTTATATCAAAATTAACTAAAAACTGAATAGTCTTGATGCCATCTAACGACAAAAAAATAAATAAATAAATAAAATAAATAAATAAATACAAAGAAAAAAAACAAAGGAATAAAACAACAATAAACAAACAAGCAAACAAAAACAAAACAAAAAAAACAAAGAAAAAATTACAACACAAAAACAACAAAAACAGACCGATCTTTTTGGCAAACTTGTATTTTGTAAAATAGTTTAGAAACCCTACCTATAAATCATGTAAGTAAAAAGAAAATCTGAATTTTTAAGATGAGGCTTGATAATTTGTTTTATTTGGATTTGCAAGGGAACCAATAAAACCACCAGTTCAGTCGGACACGTGGCATAAAGAATATAAGTGTTGAGATAATACAGTTCTATGTTAGCGGAATGAAATCAGTCTATCCCGGTGGTTTGAATAAAGAGTTGAATAAAAAGTTCCGTGAAGGCTTCCGATTACGACATAAAGGCTCCCAAACTCGACAAGGTTTCAGAGTTTGATGTGAATGTTACCGAGTTCAACATGAAGGCCGAAGGGCACAACGATCGAAACGTTGTGTATATAACAATAAAGACAAGGACAACACTCAGAAAAATCTAAATAATGTAAAAGTAAAGGCGGTTGAGTGGCCTATTGTCGGTATCAGTCGGACAACGAGGGAGCCTATCCCTTTTCGCTTGCGCTAGATCAGGGAGCTTGATTTTGCCGAGGTGTCACGCCCCACATATCGTCAGTTCCGAGAGGCTTTACCACATAGATCCTATTACCCAGGCTTTGCAAGCTCATTCAGGTGTTTTGGCGAAGACCAGTATCGAACCCGGAAACTTGTGATTCCTAGGTGAATGCTTTACCGACTGAGCTAAACCGACCCTGTAGAGATAAATCAATTAAAAAAATATTGTATTCTTTTGTTGGGTACAAAAACGGCTAAACTTGCAAATCGGTCGGAAAATTAAAACATATTACAGAGTGACCCAGAAAAAAAACAGAACTCAAATTATTTATTTATTTTCCCATTAAACTAGCCCTAAACTCCAACCCTGATCCTAGCCCTAACCCTAACCCTAAACCCTAACCATAAAACCTCCTAGTTAAAATTAACAGTTTTATTACAAAATTTGTGGGTTCTGTTTTTTCTAGGTCAAATTGTATACAGGGTGACCCAGAAAAAACAGAACCCACATTTTATTTACCCACTAATTATTTATTTATTTTCCCATTAAACTAACCCTAAACCCCAAACCTAAACCTAACCCCGACCCTAACTCTAAACCCTAACACTAACCCTAACCCTAACCCTAATCCTAAACCCCCTAGTTAAAATTACCAGTTTTATTACAAAATCTGTGGGTTCTGTTTTTTCTGGGTCACACTAATTTTTCCGACAGATTTGCAAGTTTACCCGCAACAACTTACCAGATATGATATATGTATAAACCTAAGTTGACAAGTTAATATTTACAATGCATTGCCTTGATTCTGAAAGGCATTGATGCTGCAAAAGCCTTTTTGCATAGATCACTGTTGACTTCTTTTGTCTAAATTTGGTTTTATTACTTCTTTCACATGATCTATGGCAGTGATATTCATTGGTTCAATCTTTCTTTTCATAACATTCCACAGATTTTCCCGCCTTCTGTTCTATTTGCGACCATTCCAAGAATCTCGATATTAGGATTCTGAATGCATGTCTTTTTTTTTTTCTTTTTTTTTTTTTTTTTTACATGCATGAATGATGGTACACACGAGCGTTCATGCAGATGATAAACAGCGCTGTTTTGTTTAAAATGCAGGGAGGTGTTCGGTGCCATACCTCGACACATGTAAAAAAAAGATTTAAAAGATTGAATTCAGTTTCCTGATATGGAGATCTTGAAATGATCGCTTAATTCACCCGACAAAACAACCTGTCAAATCTTATTGAAAGAGACATTGCATAAATTCAAACGATCATCATAGATCACAAAACAAGTAATAAAGATAATTCAGACACAAAAGCTAAAGGGCATATGAACAATGTTTCTCTTTTTAAAAAAAAAACCAAAAACTTTGGTAGGTAATCAGTGAAGGGGTAAAAATAACTTGTCTAGGACTGGTTCAAGGTTGGCTGAGTAGGATTTCATTTCAACCCAACTCACCAGACCAAATAATATATGGGTAGTTGTTATTTTTTGTTTGTTTAGTGGCACATCTACCGTCATGGGTTATTTAATACCAAAAGTTTGTTTTTTAGAAGAACAGTAATGGTACGATTTAACCCATAACTATTTTTGGTTATAGTTGGGGGCCGTGGTGTAATGGTTAGAGTCGTAGGAAATGGACTCGTTGACCCGAATTCAAATCCTGGACGAAACTACAGTTCACATAGCGCTAATACCCCTGGGAAAAGTATGAATCAAACTACTCTCCCTCCAGCTATGGGTAAATAGTATGCCAGAGTCTGTTCTTTAACCACAAGCAACCGATATAGTAGAAGGAAAACTCTGAATTCAAACCTGTTAAACTCCGCTTGAGGTCGTCACTACAAGAATAGGCTCAGTCCTAATTAGATATCTATTTCACTGATTCTAAAGGGATGAGGTGTTCATACCTTTCCCAAGGTTATTAGTCCAAAATTGAACGTAATAGTTCGACTGGAGTTCGAATTCACTACGATGTCGACATCCAGTACGTTATTCACAACGTCACGGTGACTCACCCTTTCCATACAAGAGTGCATATTACACCTAATGGAGACCTAGAAATATACATGTGGTACTATTTAACCCATAGCTGGAGGGATGAGGGGTTTAATACCTCCCCCAAGAGTACTGTTTCGAAAGTGAACGTAATAGTGCGACTGGAATTCGAAATCACTTACTACGATGTCGTTTTTAGTGAATACGCTATAGGGACCCCACAAGAATATGTAGAACATACTGACTAATAAATAACAATTACAAGGGACATTGCTGAAGACTGGTTCCAAATAACACCATGACAATGTAGGGTAGACCAGTTCAAAAATCAACTTTTTCCCTTTTTTCATACCTTCCTGCACGGTTTCCCGTGCTTTTTGGCATGGAAAAGCCGAAAATCACGACCATTTTGAGGTAAAATGTCAGGAACCTTTGCCTCATTGGACCTCAAGATATTAAGCCCGCGACAGTAGAAAAATGCCTAATTTTGCCTTCTGCCAGACAGTTTTTTACCTGAAACTTTTGTTACAATTAGGATAGAACAATAAAATGGGTATCAAATTGAAGCATTTGTAATTCTCTTTCTGTAAAAATAATCGAAGTAAACATTCAAGAAAAAAAAGACACACCTCATATCCAGAAAAATATAAGAATTTAATAAATATTACAATCTTGACATCAGAAAATGTGTGACAAAGACTCTAAAAACTATTTTCAAGTGGCAGAAAAGTCTATTGTCCATGTCAGAAGGACACTTCACAGACATATATTCAGAGTTTGCTTCTTGAAGCTATCAAATCGCTCACAGTTGTATTCCACAGCTTGAAGAAGGTACTCTCTTTGCTGAGAATCTGTGGTAATGATGTTTGCAAAATCACTCATCATCTTGACTCCCCGCTCAGGGATGTAATTTACTACCTTTACATTGCTGACTTATTCCATGGCCTTGCTGGAGTCATCACTCCTTGGCCATGTTACTACAGATTGCAGAAGCCAGTCAGACTCAATGCTAAGGGTGTCAAGCAGAAGATGACTTTCTGGACCAACCAGATCAGCCAGAGTCGTCCTAGCTGTAACCTGAGGGAACACAGGTTTCCCTCGTCTGAAGCTATTTGGCTTCTCAGTGGCATGCAGCTTGGCAGCAATGCCCTACTTCTCTTTGTCCCTGAGTCTGCTACCGAAGAGAGCGAACGGCACAAACTCCTGTGTCAGGTACCACCTGTGGTTTTCAAGTTTTTGTAGCACTGCCTGAGCAATCTCTGGATCTGTTCTCTTGAACTTTATCATGTCCTTCATGAACTGCAGATCATTTGCAGGAGCATCTGCAGCAAGTGTAGATGTCATCCACATGGGTGTATAGAACAGTCCTAGGAAGAGGTTGAGGCGTTCCAGTTTCACAACAGTTTCTTCATCAAGCTGTTCAGAAAACATGAACATCTTCATAGAATACAAGTTTCTGGCCATCCACCTGACCTGATGAATGGTTGTGATTTTCGGCTTTTCCAGGCCAAAAAGCATGGGAAAACCGTGCAGGAGGGTATGAAAAAAGGAAAAAGTTGATTTTTGAACAGGTCTAAAAGTAGGGCCCCTTATATGATGTGATGGTTAGTGAACTTGGCTAGAGGGCCATTGTTAGTAAGTTCAATTTTCACTGGTTCATTTTTCAACCCTTGTGCCTAACTGTTAAACTTAGAAAATAACAACTTAGTGATTAGATAAGGCAACACTATCATGTTATTTGACTTACGGTAGTATCCAAGCACGGTATTATAAGAATAGTGGGTATTAGTTTAGAACCAACACTAGGTCCTTATGATACGTTAGTGCAGCCATGGATACTCTAACACTGAATATTCGGTGAAGAAAGGAAAAAAATTAAGTCGCATGAACAATGCACACGTATGTATGTTTAATATCATATCAATCATGACTTCGTGAACAAAGATTAGGGGTCGTTCACATTAGCTGTTCATGGTTGATTAGGCCTATACAGGACTGGTAAGCACGGTCACAGAGGCTGTAGCTGAAGGTCTTATCAGAGATTGATGGCATTGTGTTGTGGTCCTTCCTCCAATGTCTTTTTTTCCTTGAGAGTGGCCCTGTGGGTGATTTCCAAGGATGAGACAGCATGGCTAGTAGTAAGATGCTAGGCGTCACGGTTCTCGGCTGGGTTGGACTAAAGTCGATAGTTGATGTAACAGGCACCAAGGGATCCTTTCAAGCAGTCCTTGTATCACTTCTTAATATGTTTAGTAAATACACAACGTGTAAAAACATAACACAATACATATATCGCTAAAAGGTTAATTGTACATAATGTTCCATGAACAAAGTGTTTTGAAAGGGTACAAGAAAATGGGTTAAAAAAGACATGCTGCGTCTTCAAAAGTACAATAAAATGCTCTGCCGAAGCAGAACTGGAAAACATGTCATTTTCGTTCAACGAGCGAGGACCGAAAGTTTTAAGGGGCTGAATTATCATGTGACCAACGGACACGTGTCGTGGGAAGCCACGCCGACAATCCAAGGGAACATAATTATTTTTGTTTCCCTACAGTGGAAAATCGTGGTGTAAAAGCATCTTAAATTTTAGAACACCAAAGTTAAGCAGCAATGAGCCTGTTCATTTCTGGGACAGGTGACCTCTTTGGAACAGTAGATGCTGCAAGTAAGGTTTCTGTACCAGTAAAAAAAGCTTAGAAAATAACACTTTTACGTAATGTACTATTAATAAAATAGTCATCCAAATCACGTGATGTAATAATTAGACTAGTGGGCCATTAATGGGGAGTTCGATTCTCACTGGGGTCGCATATTTCTGGTCGTGTTAAAATAGGCTGAGATTGGTAAATGGCAGCCTAATCGCAAGGAAAGGTAACGCTCTTACGTAATTTACGACTACTTAGAATTTATGAGTTATTTTTTTATTTCTTTATTTTTTTACCCTTTCCAACAAAATTCGTTTTTTTTTTTTTTTTTAAATATTTGTTTTTTCACAACCTCAAAATCCCTTGTCGTTACTGAACAGTTTTAAATCAGACATATTCATTGTATGGCGGTGAAGTTGAAAAAAAGAAAAAAAAAAAAAAAGAAAGGGAAAAAAAAAAATGAAAGAAGAAAAACAGAAAAAAGGGTGGGTGTCTTACACTTTTGTTGATACTAAATGCGGAATGACTAGGCAAGAAAATAAAAAATAAATAAATAAATAAATAAAAAATAAGAAAAGCTTCCCACCTCCGAAGTTAAAAAAAAAAAGAAAAGAGGTTCGCGTTCCACCCGTTATTTAACGCTGAGCTGACAGTTACGTGAAGAGCAAGAGGTCGATACAGTATATTCGGTGAGAACTTATTGGGAGTAAAATTGTTTTGCATTCGATGAATATTTATGAAAAATACAGAACACGTTCGTGCGCGAGCACACACACACACACACATACACGCACGCACACACGCACGCATGCGCGTTACAAAATACGCTGATTCCTCCTCCGTTCCCCTCGCCTCGCATTGTCTAAAAGTCATTGTCTTTGTTTGTTTTTGCGTAAATCCGGCAACGGAAAATATTCAAATATATTTTGCTGACACAAGAGAGAAAAGAAAAGAATGAATTAAAGAAAAGAAAAGAAAGTCAGACAGACAGACAAAAAAAAAAAAAAATAGATAAATAAATAAAATAAGACAGAAACGAAAATACGGTAAGAATCTATATATTACTAAAATTCACATTATATATATATATATATATATAATATATATATATATATATATAATGAAAAATAAAGGAAAGAAAATGTTGAATGGATAAAATAGGATTTATTCTATTTTATTTTATTTTACTGACACGTGTTTCGCCCAGGTGTTTATCCATGCATACATATATTCTATCTCTTATCATTTTAAATAAAAAATAAAAATAAAAATGATAGAAAAAAATACAGAATGTTTTTTTTTAGTATACAAAGAAATAACGGCCTTTGTCAGAGTAAATCCTTATTGATCAGTTGAAATACAGAGAATTTCCGAGATATTCGAAAAAAAAAACTTTTTTGAAATCGCTTGAAGAAAGTGTTCTAACGCGATGGAGAAAACAGTTATATTGACGTCATCGTCGCATGCGACGGATTTTGAAAAGGAGAGAAAATGGCTGGAGAATATAAGAAACTAAGTCAGGTGGAATTTTAATTTTCAGAGCATGAGGAATATTTGAATAAAAAAAAAAATTCATTTCAACATACTGTCGGATTCGTTTCCATATATAATATAACTTGCACCAAACAAACAATCACTACAACCAATAATCCCCCCGATGATGACAAATGAAATGGTTAAAAGTGCTTATCAGAAAGAAAAAAAAAGGAACATTTTGTCTACCATGTGGACCCGATGTACGAAAAACAACAAGAATACTTGAATGCCTGCACTTGAAAATTATAAAGAATAGATATTCCGTGGTCTTTAACAAAACCTGTTTATATTGCTTAATAGCAATATTGTATGGAATAGATGCAGATCATAAATGAATTACAGATAAATACATGAACCAAATATTTACCAACACGTAACACACTCAGTTTACCATTGCCATACACGAGTTGGTATTATATTCTACCACAGAGACGTGGGACATTGTCCCACTACGTGTACCGGCAATACTTTCAAAACTGATGCAATACAGGAAATGTGGCAAAGTCAGTGAGGGGAAAAAAGCTATTTGAGCAAACCTTGACAACGTGTTAATTGATCTTTTGTTAAGGCGTGGAAAGCCGCTCTTTATGGTTTTAGAACCCCACAGGATCATCCACCATCAAAAAAATTAAATAATGCTCTGATCCATAGGATTTTACTTTCCTCTAGGAATGCGTTGTAAAATGATTGGGTTCTTTAACCTTGGTTTGGCAACCAGTCTAGGAGAAGGAAAAATTTGAATTCAAACCCCATTAAAAAATTGATTTTGTTTCACACTCTACTCGTGCGAAGGAGTTGGTAAATAAAAGGTGTGTAAAAAAAGCATCGATATTTTTTGTACTTTTTCACACACCTTGTATTCTGAAAAAATAACATTCCTTTCATTATTTTTTTTTTTCAGAATAAAAGGTGTGTAAAAAAAATTACTAAGTTTAAAGCTGTATTTACCAGGATAGAAATAAAAAAAATCAATGGAACGTTATTTTCTTTTCAGAATACAAAGTGTGTCAAAAAGTACAAAAATCTTGATACTTTTTTGACACACCTTGTATACAAAAACAAATATAAATAAATTAAATATAATAAAATGTTGGGGGGGGGGTAATTCGCCACCTCTAAACCTCCGATTATCCCTATTATTTGTCCATTCATACCAAAAAAAAACGAGAGATTTCCCATCGAACCAAAAATAGTTTTAGTATCTCAACTCCGCCAAATCTTCGCAATGACAACGATGTATACCTCCCAGTAGACGCAACAAAACCCCACAAATATTTCAAGACTTTCATTAATGGTCTTCTCACGCGACGAAAGTCTCTCGAAGACCGAATATATCACCCAAGAGTCAGGAAATGGTTTTAGGGTATGTCGCTATCCTCATTTAAGTATGGTATTTCATGCTGGTTTTTGAACAGCTGAATAAAAAAAAATGAACAAAACAAGCTAAAAAGAAGACAAAGAAAAAAAAAAAAGAAATGTAGTTTATGGTTAGAAGATTAAACCAATCCTTTAATTTTCAGTACTTATGCAACTATAAGTCAATTACAAGAAGAAGAAGAAAAAAAACAAACAAAAGAAACAAGGTAACAAAAAAAGGTCTTTGCTATTTTTGAATACATTTGGTTATAAAGATTGTTTATTTTCTCTTTTCATTAGTTTTATTTTTCAATTGATTAAAAAAAAAAGTTTTAGTACTGAAGATTAGGTGGTTTTGTAGTTTCAGTTTTGGTAAGGTTCCCCTGAAATTTACTAACCAATTTGGAATTAAGAACTTCTGAGTTCTTGGCAATTATTCTGAGTAATCTTTTTTAAAGCTTTGTATTTACTTAAGCTATACTATTTTAAAGCTGTTGGGAACCCAACATGTTTACGGGTCATCTAGTTAGAAGAAGAAGAAGAAGAAGAAGAAGAAGAAGAAGAACAGTGGTTTCGAGGGGCGTTATGGGGGCATCGCCATCAGAAGTGACATGAAGCAAAACAAATTGGACACATAGCGTAGTGGATATAGTCGATGAGTTAATACCAATTATCTCTAGGTTGCAGGTTCAGTTCTGGTCAAGGACAACAGTAACATATCATAATAATCAACACAGCTGAACACTTGTACTCAGCTAAGGTTAGCGGAATAAGAACAGTATACCTCCGTAAATTGAATAAAAGGATTGGGTTCAAAGTTCCGTGATGGCTCCCGATTACGATAAGATGGTTCCCGAGATCGAAAAGACGGTTCCCTAGTTCGAGAAGGCTCCTGAGCCCGACAAGAAATACCTGAAGAAGGCCGGAGGCACATTGGTCGAAACGTTGTGCAGATAACAATAAAGATGATGACAATAGTCCGAATAATCCAAATAATACAAAACAAATGAAGTTGTTATTCAATAAGCTTTACTTGGTCTGACACTCAGGCCTGGGATTGCTTACACTGCAGTTCCTAAATGATCACTCATCCAAAACTGAACAGGCTGATCGCTTCTTAACTTTGCTGATTCATAAGTCAGAACACGAATTTATTTATTTTTTTTAAAAAGAAGTTCGCTGTCGATTTACCCCAATGAACAAAACTGATTACGCTGGGGAAAAAATATGCCCTACGAGACAATATGAAATACATTGATTTCGAATTCAGAGTGTCCGATCGTGATGTAATGGTTAGCAAACTAGTCTCGCAGATCCATTACTACTGAATAGCGAGTTTGAACCTCGCTGAATGCCCCATATTTGCTACCTCATGTCATATCCTATACATCACCGAAATGATCTTTATGAATAATTCTGAAGATCCCTTTGGTGAAATCTGGGCAGTTTATTTCTATTGCTGATTCTATTCACTAAACCGAGTCTCCAAATTGAACACTTTTCAATATTTATTATCCCGACCCATACGTTTTATTTTAGTTTTTCCAGCAGTCAAAAGTGTGGTTTGGTTTGGTTTGGTTTGTTTTACGGCGTATAAACCTCAGTGGGTCATTTAATGCCGATAAAGTTTTGAAATAAATTCATTCTTAATGGATACTCAATGTTTTTTATAAACACATTTGTCTATTTAACCCATACATGTCACCCTAACAAGCACTACCATTCCGGGTCAGAGTGGACCTGGGAGCAATGGTTATGAAGGGGTACCCCACATTCACCAGACCTCAAAAACTGGAACCTCACCATCAGATAGAGTATAACGTCATACTCAGGACATGTAGACCCTCATTCACTGCCTTCTAGCACCTATATAATAAAAAGGGCAATAGGATTGAGAAAATCGTATAGGTGCTAGGGCTTGACGTGACCAGCCGATTGATCGGAGGGGGTCAAAGTGGAGTATTGCAAAGTCATGGATTGCTCAACCACCTGGGTTCTATCCTTAAGCGGGCAACAGGTGGCCCCATTTGGGGAGTCTTACACCTCTGCAGAGGTGCAGTCGGTGCATTCTAACGCCCCACCGACAGGGCAGGTCAAAAGTGTGACTGGCTTGGTGTTTCTTTTTTTCTCCCCCAATATATATATATATATATATATATATATATATATATATATAGCGTATGAGTAGCACAGATAGGGTAATCTGATCTGTGCGGTAAAGCGGGTATCTGACAGGACGGTAGGTTTGGCACTCTACCTCTGCAAACAAAAATCTCCCTAGTCTTGCGCTAGAGGAAAGGAGATAGACGCTTTATATATATATATATATCTTTGAAAGGAAGGAAAAACTCAACACCGTTATTCCATAAAAAAATTATTTCAACCAATAATAATACGGTGTGTCTTAGAAATCACATATAGAATCATCCCTTACTACCAAGTTTTGGATACCTCACATATATATAAATATGTGTGTGTGTGTGTGTGTGTGTGTGTGTGTGGTGTGTGTGAGAGAGAGAGAGAGAGAGAGAGAGAGAAGAGAGAGAGAGAGAGAGAGAGAGAGAGAGAGAGAGAGAGAGTATATGACGTATTTCTTACCAATACTATTGATTAAAAGATGATAAAAGTATTAATCGTCTGAACTTTTTTAAAGAAAAGTATAAGGAATAGGAAAATAGAAAAAAAGAAAAAAATCCTTCTACTTATCTAAGAAAATTCAGACAATCAATGCTCTTCTCATCTTTTAATCAATGGTGTCTGTAAGAAATACGTCACAGAAATGTAAAATTCATTTTGCCTCACCAAAATATCGCGAAGAAACTTATAGTTCAGTATATGGAGTAGGGGTCAATGCGCGAAATAAAAACTTGTGAAAAAATACTTAGCCTTTTCAATTTAAATTAAAAATTTAATTAAAATAAATAATCTACTTTTATTACTTCATACAATTAAAAAAAAATAAAATTGGCTTAATAGTTTTTTTTTTGTTGATATTTTTAAGAATTTCCAGTAATCCTCCTTATTACACGGTACACGTTTTTGTACATAAACTCTCTCTCTCTCTCTCTCTCTCTCTATATATATATATATATATATATATATATATATATATATATATATATATATATACTAAACAATTAGTATCTATCAAATTCATTTTCGCTTTTTATTGACTTTAATAACAAATCTTATTTAATGTACATATCTAAAGACTATGAATCTCTACTATCTATCTATCTATCTATCTCTCTCTCTCTCTCTCTCTCTCTCTCTATATATATATATATATATATATATATATATATAATATATATATATATGTGTGTGTGTGTGTGTGTGTGTGTGTGAAAGATTGGGAAATATATGAATCCATATATTCTCCCTTCTGCTATGGGTTAAATAGTAGGGCAGACTGGGCCCTTCAACCTTGGGTAGGTAACCAGTCTAGGAGAGGGATAACTCTGAATTCAAAATTCCTGAGGTCGGTCGTTGATTGGGTTTGTGGCAACCCTTGATGCACCAATTCTTTCCTATCGACTGTGCGAAAAGTGTGGATGGTCCAACACAAACCTTCACCACTATAAACAAATCACTGTGTAGATGTTCATTGTATGAACACTCATACATCGAAATCGATGGGAGAGTCCATCATATATATATGTATGTATGTGTGTTGCGTGTGTGTGTGTGTGTGTGTGTGATAGTAAAGTCTTTAGATGTGCACATTAAATAAGCTTTGTTATAAAAGTCAGTAAAAAGCGAAAATAAACTTGATAGATCCTAATAGTTTTCATTGTTAACTGTCTTGCCCATACATGGTTAGGACCTTTGACCTTACGAATCGCTCTTGTCGGTGTCACTAAGTAACGTCGTTAGAATATAGGCGTGACAATATTTCTTGTACTGCCCAAGTAGGTATTAGTCGGCTTGATACAGTCAAATGTGAATATTACCGACCGATCATGCAAAGAAGGCGAACTATAAAGTAAGGTTTATTCCGTTGACTATGATATTTACAATTACCGGTTGTCGGCTGAAGTTGTCTTTCATGTACAACTCCCGCCACCCTTAAAATAACAAATTCTGAGGAAGACACGTGTTTTCACATTGCAACAAAAGTGTCTTTCTGTTCAAGAGACGCGAATAGCTTGCAGCAAACAAAGGCGTTTTATGACCCGTGGGACAGCTCAGTGGTTTAATAACTGGAGGGACGTCTTGTGAGCTTTGCAGTTCAAACTTTAGCGTCAAATTGATGGAGCGCGCAAGAGTAGAATTTTTGGACCAAGTATCCAATAGGCACCCCAGCTGGGAGCCGCCTCGAAAGGAACACCTTGTGCTTTTCACAGCACACTTCCGGTTGTGGTACGAGAGGCGCATGGAAAATAAACTTTATAAATTATGTGATACCATTTCCGAACAACATCCTTTTATTTAAATACAAATAAAAAATATTTTGTAAATAAAAACTATTTTCATTTAAATAAACATATCTGCATTTCACTTCTGATTAAACAAAAATTATTTTGATATAAAAATGTGTCATAAATATAAAAAACGAGTCTTTCGTTTAAAGTTTTATAATTTAAAAATAAATCCTATTGAATTAACAACAGCAACATGAAATAACTAAATCTTTTTTATCAAAATCGAAAACTATCTTAGTATAAAAACGTGCCTTTAGGTTGTAAATATACATGAACAAACTTTTAAAAAATCTTACAGTGAAATTCTAATGCCAAAAAAATCGTCTGTTGTTTGTAAACAAACAGCCGAGAGTTTACGATGAAAAGCGAAAGGTGTTCCTTTGAAAATAGATCCCAGCTGGGTGCCTATTGTTTACTTGGTCCGAATTTTTGATCTTGAAGTTGAATCTCCATTTCATCTATCGCTCTGTCGACGGGACTTAGAATATATCGACTGCATCGGTAAGACCCCTCCTCTCAAAGAGTATCCTGGGTAGGAAACTAAACTGTATCCAATGATGAGACTCCAGAGAAAGATTTGGTGAGTAAAGAGTCAGCCCTTTATTGTCATTACTCCAAGGTCTACTCAGACCCGGAGCGGTCGTATTGTTATGGTCTCATCTATGGGTCAAATAAACCTGTTTGAAAATTATTTGTATTGGATAGAAATGCTTGTAACCATAATACTATGTAAATTATTTGTCTTAAGAATGGTTACTTGAAGCTATAACTGTTTAATTTATCTTTTTATTCAATTTTAGCTTTTATTCTGTTTTCCTTTTTTCATTATTTCTCAATATACCCTCAATTTTTCATACTCACATTCAATTTCTTTCTTTCTTTTTCTTTCTTTCGTTTTTTCTTTCTTTTCTTGACATCACCAATTTCTTTCTTTCTTTCTTTCTTTCTTTCTTTCTCGACATACACTCAATTTCTTTCTTTCTTAACACATCCTAAATTTATTATTTATTTATTTATTTCTCGGCATACCCTCCTTTCTTTCTTTCTTTCTCATACTCTCAATTTCTTTCTTTCTCAACACTCTTTCTTTTTTCTTTCTTTTTTTCTTTCTCTCTCGACATACTTCCTTTCAATTTCTTTCTTTCTTTCTTTTTCTTTCTTTCTCAACATACTAATTTTCAATTTCTTTCTTTCTTTCTTTTCTTTCTTTCTTTCTTTCTTTCTTTCTCAACATACTAATTTTCAATTTCTTTCTTTCTTTCTTTCTTTCAGACGGTCCCAACCAACATTCTTTTCTTTCAGCCTTGATATGACCACAGTCCACATTTAGATTCCTCTGGTTGTATTCCATTATCCTTGCCACAAGCACCAAAAATTAAATTAAATTAAAATAAAATAAAATAAAATAATGACTCAACACACCTCAACACAAATTTCGCTTTGACTGACATGAACAGATTTGAACTGCGTAAATCATAGTTGACCCATTTTTTTGCTTTGTTTAGGAGACTACAAAGAAAAAAAAATGCTGCAAGAAACACTCCGAAAGTAATGCCTCATATTTGTTTTTTCACCTAAGTCATAACACCATAGATAGAGCAAGTTTTCTGCTACAAAACAGTTTTTCTTTTATTCGTCACAATTGGTTATGCATTTTCTCCTGTAATGACAAAGAGCCTGCATGATGTGCTCGTACGATGGCCACCCCGCAAATAATCCCTCCTATTTTATTATGTTGGCCATCAACGCCAGAGGCATTAGTTGGTAGTATGACAGTAGAGGTTGTATCTTCTCGCTATCTCACTAATATATATATATATATATATATATATATATATATATATATATATATATATATATATATATATATATATATATCAGCTTGACAGTGGTCAAAGAAACGTAGGTCGACCATTGCTCAGGTTTAAGGACAAGTTGAAAAGTAACCTCTAAGCTGCAAATATAGATCACACTACTTTGAGAGCACAGCACTCAATCGTAAAACGTGGAGGACTTTGGTATCAAGAATTTTGCAGCATCGGAGGTCATCAAGGCTGCGTCAAGCTAGAGAAAGGCTAGTGTCCCAGCAATACATTCTAATAATCTACACTCTTGCTCCATCTGTCTACAGTGGGATAGAACTCCGATCGATTCAGCATCAGTCGACAGCTTAACCGCTAGGCTATCGTGAATGCGAAGGGATTTTAACTGTTTTAATACACATCTGTATGTATGTAAAGACCGCCATAGAGTGCTCCATCCCTTTTTGCATTTATGCTCTAGTTGGCGGTCATCATAGGGATAAGCATATATATATATATATATATGTGTAATTTTAATCTTTTCTTTCTTTCTGTTCTTTTCTCGGCATATCCTGATTTCTTTCTGTCTGTTTTTCTTTCTCGAATTAATAACCTTCAATTGCTTTCTTTCTTTCTTTCTTTCTTTTTCGAAATAATCACCTTCAATTTCTTTCTTTCTTTCTTTCTTTCTTTCTTTCTAACCCAACCCATCCACACGGGCAGGAATCGACATAAGGTCATTTTTTAAGGCGGAGTCTAACAGGTTTACATTCAGAGTTTTCTTTCTCCCATACTGGTTTGCTATGTTAAATATCCCAGTCTGCCCTTCTATTTACCCATAGCCATCGGGAGAATAGTTGGATCCTTACCTTTTCGAAGGACAGTAGCACCATGTGAAATTCAATCAGCCTCTTCCGGGATTTGTCCATTTCCCACGACAGTAACTATCACACCACTCTCTCTCTCTCTCATAACCCATATTTTTTGACTTGTTACAAATACAGTTGAATGACAATCTGGCAAAATGGCGTCAGACGAGAAAGCACAGTTGGGCACACTTTTCCGTGCAAATAAGTTGAACTCACTGATGTTCATCGATGTCTGCAGGGGTCTACAGAAACAAAAAAAAATGGATGTGGGTACAGGTACACGATGGGTAATGTGTTTGAGTTCCGTTATAGATGCGCGAACCAGGCCACTTTTTCGCTAAGGCGATGGGGGTGGGGTCGTTATTTACATTAAATGGTTAACCTTATAAGCAATGACTAATTAGGTTCGCAGCAACCCAACCTATATTAACAGATGTAATGGGCTTAACGGCTAATATACATCCGCGTGTGAATTGTGTACGAATTCATCCAATCCGCTTCTCGCCTCTGGGGGGAATTGAAGCGCGAATTTAATTAAAAATCCATGTCTCAGGGAATCGTTACCACACAAGCTGCACCTTCTTCTTGCACTTAACTGTATATACTCATCAATCCCTGAGGTCTGTGACACCCTTAAAAGGAAAATGCTGATGAGACTGGACAATGTTCGTATACTTACCCACGCGTGCGTGTGGTCTACTACATTAAAATAACGAAAGCTTCGTGCCGATCCCGCAAAATCTGTGTATTCGCCCACCAGACAAAATACTTAAGTTAGCTATTCTAGAGGGTGGTCAGAAAGTCTTGTCACCCCTACACATTGTTTTAACTTTCATTTTTTTTTTTTGATAATATAATACATAAATCAAGCAATTATTTCACCTCTAAAAATATTTTTTCTAAAAATTAGGTTATTTTCTAGGGTTTCGGTTGGTTGGTTGGCATGTCAACCCTTGTGGGGTTATTTTATGCCGAAGACATTTTGTTTGATTCATTCTTGATTGGTATTGACATCTTTTAAAACCAGTTTTTTTTAAACACATTTTAAAAACTTTTTTCTATTTAACTCATAGATAGGACCTTAACAGGTACTACCACTCCGGGTCAGAGTGGACCCGGGAGTAATGGCGATGAGGAGGTACTCCGCAACTGGAAATTCACCATTAGATGCAGTTTAACGTCATACCCTAGACACTTAGAATTTCGGGTTGTATTACGTAGCTATTTTATTTCTGAAAAGACTTTTGGGTCACTATGCACTTTCGCCCCATAGTGGAAGCATGCTTAGTGTAACGATTATCGTCGCTGGAAATGGAATCAGCGACCCGAGTTCAAATATTGGACGAGGCTATTTGCTTTTAACTTCAAATGTATGAATCCATCTGTTATTTCCCTCGCCCCAGCTATGGGTAAATAGTAGGGCAGACGGGGTTCTTTAGCCTTGGTAAGACAACCGATATAGAAAAGAAAAATTCTGAATTCAAACCAGTTGTACTCCGCTTAAAATGACTTGGTGTCACCTCCTGCTCGTGGCAGAGGAATAGGGTAAATAATACTTCAGCCATTCCTCCCCATTTAAATATTAGGAAACTGTTAATCACTTCCTAATTCAATCATCGGAGGGAGTCCCCGTGACGTAGTGGCTAACGAGCTTGACTACGACATCGTAGTAAACGAGTTCGAACTCCAATCACGTTATTACGTTCACTTTCAGAGTAATACCATTAGGAAAGGTGTGAACTTCCTCATCCCCCACCTATGATCGAAATAGTACCCCTGTTGCAATATTTTGGATATATAAGGTGTTCTACAATACACCACTTAAATTTATAGACTAGGCGAGGTCACGTGGTTTAAGCCTCGCCCAATCAACAGCCCTAATGTGTGGCTGGTTGACTACTTAATAATTGATACTGAGAAACGACCATTTGCAGTCATTGACGAAGGACTTGTAATACTCAGGAGCACCAAGGAACAACCAAAGGATTCTTTACCAATGATTTCCGCTAGACAAGCGCTCTTGCTTGGAGCCTAAAGGATGGCCCATAACATCGTAACAACCACTTCTGTTCGTCTACAACAGAGTTTTTCAATCGGTTTGCCGCGACACACTGATAAAATAATCATATGTTTTATATACTGATGGTGTACCTTGATCAATTAATTGCCCAGTTCAATGTGCCGTAAAAGGTTGAAAAACTTTGGTCTACAAGAATGGATTTGGCATTAAATAACCCAAGTAGGTTGATATACCATTAAACAAAGAAGCCAAACCAACCTAATTAAGTCACTCTATTCATACTCAAACATGTAAACTAACCGTTTTTATCAAAGAAGCTTAACTTAGTCTGGCACAAGGCAATAAATCGCTTAAAATACCGTATTTTACGCTATATAAGACGCACACTTCAATGAACAAAAAATGATGCAAATATTACACTGAGTCGTAGGTAATCTGAACATTATCTACATAAATGAGAGTAACCTCACTTGTTTATTTCACTTTGAGGAAGCCGTCTGTTTTGGTCGGCCATTTTCATTTCACCGTAAATCTACACTGAAAATACAAATTTGTTCGAATCAATACAACTAAATGTTTTAACACGAAAATATAATAAAATGTGTTCTTAATTTGCTTGTGCATTATTTGAAATGAACTTAATTGTTATTAAGAACACATTTTATGATATTTTCGTGTTAAAACATGCAGTTGTATTGAATGATGTGAAATGAAAATGGCCGATAAAAACAGACAGCTTCCTCAAAGTGAAAAAAAAAACAAAAAAACAAGGGGGGGTTACTCTCATTTATGTAGCTACTGTTCAGATTACCGAGTCGTGTACGATGTTTTGTTGACTATTGGAAAGGCATTCGAAATGGACAATTATGGACCTTTCATAGATTGCTGTGGGTGTTACTCCTTCCTATCCCTTTTCTTAGCGAAACGGTTATCCTCATAGTAATTATATATATTTACAAACCCCTCCGCACGAGCAGGATGTGACACAAGGTCAACTTTTTTTAAGCGGAGTTCAACAGGTTTAAATTCAGAGTTTTCCTTCTCATAGACCGGTTGCCTAACCAAGGTTAAAGAGCCCAGCCTGCCCTACTATTTATCCATAGATGGAGGGGGAGTAGGATTCATACATTTCCCAAGGGTATTAACGCAAGGGTATTATCCTCATAGTAAATGGGCTTATTTTTGGTTACATAGTTTCAATGCTGTAGAGTTCGGTAATACATAATACCCAATACTGTCCGTTTTGATTGAATAATATTCTAATTGTATAATGTTATGAATGTATAGTATTCTGATTTTATGCCTTGATTGCATTCAACCAATAAATGGTGTTCAACTAGAAATATAAAAGTCTAGTATCTTTGGTTCAGAAGAAAATTAACTTTTTATGAAAATTTGGTAGAGTGTATTTATCTATAGAAGTGATAGGGATGTTGGTCTATTCTTTGTCTTTCTGTTCATTTGTCTATCTCTCTAGCAGACTATGTTATTGAGATAGATTGACAGATAGATATAAAAAGTGCGATAGATAGATAGATAGATAGATCGGAATAGATTGATATATATATATATATATAAGTTGGAATAGGTTGAGATAGATTGACAGATAGATATTTTTTAAAAAGTGCGATAGATAGATAATGCGATAGATAGATAGATAGATATGAACAGACTGTGATAGATAGATAGGAATAGACTGAAATAGATAGATAGAAAGAAAGATAGATAGATGAGTTGGAATAGGTTGAGATAGATTGACATAGATATAAAAAATGTGCGATTGATAGATAGATAGATAGATATGAACAGACTGTGATAGATGGATAGATAGATAGATAGGAATAAACTGAAATAGATAGATAGATAGGAATAGACTGAAATAGATAAATAGATAGATAGATAGATAGATAAGTGGGAATAGGCACTGATAGATAAGAATAAACTGATAGATAGATACAGGACCGGCGCTAGGATCTCATGCCCCCCCCCCAATTTATGATACTGTCCCCACTCCAAATCTATGATACCGACTCTCCACTCTGCTACATGTCAATTTTCATTCATTATTCAAAGAAAATATACGAAACCCGTGATTTCGGGGCTCCAAGCAGGTTTGGTCCTCCCGGTCAGGGGGTTCGAGGAAGTACGTACAGGCCATAGATAGATAGATATATAGATAAATTCAGCACAGACATGCCATACAATCATACAACAAACACACCCAAACAAGCACATTGTAAAAACATTATACAATCACACAACACGGGCACACCACACAAAACAGACACACATAACGCACATATAATACACACACAACCATACTTACACAGAGTAGACAGAGAAACACAAATCAGAATATATACACACCGAACGCCAAGGTGCTTGTAAACGTCTGGAAAACCCTTTTTTTTTAATGATATCTTCGTAACAGATAAGCCATCCACAATGTCAGAAAGCTGTTAACCATAGCAACAGCAAAAAATAAAAATAAATAAATAAATAAATAAAAATAAAAATAAAAATAAAATAAAATAAAGAAATAAAGAAAAATAAATAAAAAAAGAAAATAAAGAAAAATAAAGAAATAAAGAAAAACAGAACAAAAAGAAGAAAAAAAAAACGAATTTAAAAAGTAGTAGAAGAATAAATAAATTGTCGGTGCTGAGGGATAGAGATGGTGGGTGGGGGAAGAGCTGGGTGAATTTGCGTTTGTCTAGTGAGCAGGTGAAAATCATAAAAAGATACAAGACAGACAAAATGGCTGATTCATAAATGACCTCTTTCACTCTTGTTACGTAACATTTTTTTTATTCTCCATTAACTATTTACGCATTTCATACGAAATGGACTTGGACAACCAAGTTCAAATACAGGACAAAGCTTTGTATCATTTTGATTTTTCGGACTGTTGTCCTTATCTTTATTGTTATATACACAATGTTCCACACCACACACACACACACACACACACACACACATATATATATATATATATATATATATATATATAGTAAAAATAAAAAAGTAAAAAAGAAAAGTAAATATATATATATATATATAATACCAGGCATGTATTTATTAAAACTTGTTTTAAAAACAATAAGGACCGTCTAATTTTGCATTCTCAAATTTTGAGTGCATCTAATATAAGGTTGCTCTTTATTTTATGTATTGACGATTTTAGGTAATGTGGCGTAAGCGGTGACGTAGTTTCGGTTACAGACAATAATAATAGATTATTATTATTATTATTATTATTATTATTATTATTATTAGTCTGTTATTCTCGTTCTATCTGCGATCAGTTTGGTTTTAATAGTGAATTTTTTTATTGCACTCAACATAAGTCAGACATTTTGTGTTTAAATTAAATTAATTTGTTAAATGGGGAAAAAAAAAAGTTTTCTTATCTTTATTTCTAAAATCTCGTTAAGTATTGATCAAAGAGATTGAAAAGGTAAACTTACATTAATTGAAATTAATGAAATTAATGAAAGATAGCAATTCTACGGATGGTGAGGAATTGATTTACCCAACTAGTCCCCCATAGGATGCAACACAATGTCAATTTTGAAGCTGAATACAGCTGATTTGAATTCAGAGTTTTCCCTCTCCTATGCCAGTGGCCATATCAAGGCTATACAGCTGAGTCTGCCCTACTATTTACCCAAACCAGGATGAAGAAGAGGTAGATTTATGCCTTTCCAAAGCGCGAAGTAAAATGCAAGCTTGCATTAGGGAGTTATTTATTTTTTTATTCTTATTTTTTTTATTATTGGCATTTCAGTCTCGGAAGACTATAACAAATTGTTGTGCCCCTGAAGTTACAGCGCCTCCTGCGACTGTGAAGTCCGATATTTCTCGACCACAAATGTCGCATTTTGAAGGCTGTCCCTGAAGATGTTGATGTGCCAGTGCTTTGTTGCCGCTGCTTTCTCCTGGGCCTCTTAGCTTCCTGGTGTTGCGTCAGGGTGACTTCTGACATGAACAGTCCTCTACGGAGATTCTGCCGCTACCAGGGCGGTCCTGAGCTAAATTTTTCCCAGCTAGAATGGGCAATGCCAAAGCACATGAGATCATTCTTTAGTTAGTATGATTGATTAATTTATTGATTTTATCAGTATGTCAATCCATCTAGGGTTATTTAATGTTAGCCTTGGGAATTTCATCCATCGTATGTTTGTATTTATATTTTTGGGTAGTTGTTTCTTAAGAATTTCCTTTCACGGTCCTATCGAATGCGAATGTTATTCAAACATATCTTTTTGACGCATTGATAGGACCCTAACACGTACTACCACTCCAGGTCAGAGTGGTAATAGTAATAAAGTGTACTCCACATGTCATAGTGTTGAGATTTTTGTGATATAAGGCGTATGTTAAAAGCCCACTTCTATTTATAGACACGTCGGCAGTACTCTGCTGCTGAAACAATACTTAAACTGAGCATACTGAACATACTGGCCATACTTGCTTTGAACCTTCGTGGACGACAGACAAAGGATTCCATAACTCAGGACTAATACGCAGGATAGGACTTATTCACTTACCAAAGGATTCCATAACTTAGGACTTATATGCAGGATAGGACTTATTCACTTACCAAAGGATTCCATAATTCAGGACTTACTTACTTAAGCCCTTTTCAACTGGCCAAGGATAGCATTTAAAAACTTAACACATAGATATCCAGGACTGAGGCCTCACCATCAGATGCAGTTTAGTGTCATACCCAGGATACTCATTTATTTTTTTTCGGGGGGGGGGGGGTCTTACTCCTTTTGCAGAGTATACAGTCATTGATGACAAAGCTATTAGAGATTAGCTGAGATGGCTTCCAAAGTGCAAAGTAAAAGCTAAAAAAAAAAATTAAAAAAATGAAAAGAAAAAAGATGAAATTCTCATCCAGGATTTGAACTCGGGTCGCCGATTCTATTTCTCACGACGATAACCGTTTCGCTTTTCGCTGAGCGCGCCTATTGGGTTATTTCCTATAAGTCTAACATGATCAAAGGGGAACCACTCTTGACTGATAAATTATTTATTCATTTTCCAATTAAATTAACCCTAAACCCTAACCCTAACCCTAACCCCGTCTTCTTTCTTCCTAGTAGATCAATAAATAAACAAATAATTTATCAGTCAAGAGTGGTTCCCCTTTGATCATGTTAGACTTATAAGAAATAACCGCCTATTGTAATTTTGATCTGTCCAGAAGGAGTAAGCTGTTTGAGCTTAGATCGAAATTTTTCACTGACTGAGAAATAGGCATGTCAAAATATTTTCATCAGAAAATCGACTTATTATTTTAAAAACGTAATTAAAATTTCAAAAATAAATATAATCTTACGATTTGTCCAGGAGTAGTCTTTCAGGCCTGATGTTGAAAACAGATTGTGATTTGAGCCAGGGTGAGTTGGTGCGATTGAACGTTTTAATTGCTTGTTCATGAACTTTACTTCTCAGGAGACACAATTAAGCCACAAACATCAACCATCCTTAAAAATCTTGCATAACGGGCGAGACAGAACAAAAACGAGAAGACGAGGAACATTAAAACTATAAAAAAAAGCATGACAAAGATATGGCCTACAGGGACAGGCTGGCAGTCATCTGGTCCTCTGGGTAAAACCACAACCCATACTACCCTACCATTCATACCATTCATATCGTACATATATACAATGTTCATTAGACATTTGTGCCTAAATCTCCACATCTCAAATATAGTGTCCTGGGAATGACACTAAACTTCATCTGATGGTGAGGCTCCAATTCTGGTACTTTTTTTTAAATGTTAGGTGTGCTTATTTTTGTGTGATACTCTAGCTACATTCTTGCTAATCTTATTTTATCACAGTCGAGCCACGCTGAAAACATCGGTTTCCTCTAGATCACCGAATTTAAGCAGCGAGATGCCTGTTCAATACTTAATTGGGTGCGACAGCAGGTATTGTACGCAACCCGAGTCATTTGTTTGTCAAAAATGATTTGATTCAGCATTAAATTTTCTTTGCATTATATTGCTTGCTTAGTATTAGTAGCTATAATTGGATTTGTCTTATTAGACTACGAAAGCTAATATAGATAAGATATAGTAATGTTTTGCTTGCTTAGTATTAGTAGCTATAATAGTCTGGATTTGTCTTATTAGACTACGAAAGCTAAGATATAGATAAGATATAGTAATGTTTTTTGCTTAGTATTAGTAGCTATAATAGTCTGGATTTGTCTTATTAGACTACGAAAGCTAAGATATAGATAAGATATAGTAATGTTTTGCTTGCTTAGTATTAGAGCTATAATAGTCTGGATTTGTCTTATTAGACTACGAAAGCTAAGATATAGATAAGATATAGTAATGTTTTGCTTGCTAGCATTAGTAGCTATAATAGTCTGGATTTGTCTTATTAGACTACGAAAGCTAAGATATAGATAAGATATAGTAATGTTTTGCTTGCTTAGTATTAGTAGCTATAATAGTCTGGATTTGTCTTATTAGACTACGAAAGCTAAGATATAGATAAGATATAGTAATGTTTTGCTTGCTAGCATTAGTAGCTATAATAGTCTGGATTTGTCTTATTAGACTACGAAAGCTAAGATATAGATAAGATATAGTAATGTTTTGCTTGCTTAGTATTAGTAGCTATAATAGTCTGGATTTGTCTTATTAGACTACGAAAGCTAAGATATAGATAAGATATAGTAATGTTTTGCTTGCTAGCATTAGTAGCTATAATAGTCTGGATTTGTCTTATTAGACTACGAAAGCTAAGATATAGATAGATATAGTAATGTTTTGCTTGCTAGCATTAGTAGCTATAATAGTCTGGATTTGTCTTATTAGACTACGAAAGCTAAGATATAGATAAGATTAGTAATGTTTTGCTTGCTAGCATTAGTAGCTATAATAGTCTGGATTTGTCTTATTAGACTACGAAAGCTAAGATATAGATAAGATATAGTAATGTTTTGCTTGCTTAGTATTAGTAGCTATAATAGTCTGGATTTGTCTTATTAGACTACGAAAGCTAAGATATAGATAAGATATAGTAATGTTTTGCTTGCTTAGTATTAGTAGCTATAATAGTCTGGATTTGTCTTATTAGACTACGAAAGCTAAGATATAGATAAGATATAGTAATGTTTTGCTTGCTTAGTATTAGTAGCTATACTAGTCTGGATTTGTCTTATTAGACTACGAAAGCTAAGATATAGATAAGATATAGTAATGTTTTGCTTGCTTAGTATTAGCAGCTATAATAGTCTGCATTTGTCTTATTAGACTACGAAAGCTAAGATATAGATAAGATATAGTAATGTTTTGCTTGCTAGCATTAGTAGCTATAATAGTCTGGATTTGTCTTATTAGACTACGAAAGCTAAGATATAGATAAGATATAGTAATGTTTTGCTTGCTTAGTATTAGTAGCTATAATAGTCTGGATTTGTCTTATTAGACTACGAAAGCTAAGATATAGATAAGATATAGTAATGTTTTGCTTGCTAGCATTAGTAGCTATATAGTCTGGATTTGTCTTATTAGACTACGAAAGCTAAGATATAGATAAGATATAGTAATGTTTTGCTTGCTTAGTATTAGTAGCTATAATAGTCTGGATTTGTCTTATTAGACTACGAAAGCTAAGATATAGATAAGATATAGTAATGTTTTGCTTGCTAGTATTAGTAGCTATAATAGTCTGGATTTGTCTTATTAGACTACGAAAGCTAAGATATAGATAAGATATAGTAATGTTTTGCTTGCTAGCATTAGTAGCTATAATAGTCTGGATTTGTCTTATTAGACTACGAAAGCTAAGATATAGATAAGATATAGTAATGTTTTGCTTGCTAGCATTAGTAGCTATAATAGTCTGGATTTGTCTTATTAGACTACGAAAGCTAAGATATAGATAAGATATAGTAATGTTTTGCTTGCTAGCATTAGTAGCTATAATAGTCTGGATTTGTCTTATTAGACTACGAAAGCTAAGATATAGATAAGATATAGTAATGTTTTGCTTGCTTAGTATTAGTAGCTATAATAGTCTGGATTTGTCTTATTAGACTACGAAAGCTAAGATATAGATAAGATATAGTAATGTTTTGCTTGCTAGCATTAGTAGCTATAATAGTCTGGATTGTCTTATTAGACTACAAAGCTAAGATATAGATAAGATATAGTAATGTTTTGCTTGCTTAGTATTAGTAGCTATAATAGTCTGGATTTGTCTTATTAGACTACGAAAGCTAAGATATAGATAAGATATAGTAATGTTTTTGCTTGCTTAGTATTAGTAGCTATAATAGTCTGGATTTGTCTTATTAGACTACGAAAGCTAAGATATAGATAAGATAGTAATGTTTTGCTTGCTAGCATTAGTAGCTATAATAGTCTGGATTTGTCTTATTAGACTACGAAGCTAAGATATAGATAAGATATAGTAATGTTTTGCTTGCTAGCATTAGTAGCTATAATAGTCTGGATTTGTCTTATTAGACTACGAAAGCTAAGATATAGATAAGATATAGTAATGTTTTGCTTGCTAGCATTAGTAGCTATAATAGTCTGGATTTGTCTTATTAGACTACGAAAGCTAAGATATAGATAAGATATAGTAATGTTTTGCTTGCTTAGTATTAGTAGCTATAATAGTCTGGATTTGTCTTATTAGACTACGAAAGCTAAGATATAGATAAGATATAGTAATGTTTTGCTTGCTAGCATTAGTAGCTATAATAGTCTGGATTTGTCTTATTAGACTACGAAAGCTAAGATATAGATAAGATATAGTAATGTTTTGCTTGCTTAGTATTAGTAGCTATAATAGTTTGGATTTGTCTTATTAGACTACGAAAGCTAAGATATAGATAAGATATAGTAATATTTTTGCTTGCTTAGATTAGTAGCTTATATAGTCTGGATTTGTCTTATTAGACTACGAAAGCTAAGATATAGATAAGATATAGTAATGTTTTGCTTGCTAGCATTAGTAGCTATAATAGTTTGGATTTGTCTTATAGACTACGAAAGCTAAGATATAGATAAGATATAGTAATGTTTTGCTTGCTAGCATTAGTAGCTATAATAGTCTGGATTTGTCTTATTAGACTACGAAAGCTAAGATATAGATAAGATATAGTAATGTTTGCTTGCTAGTATTAGTAGCTATAAGTCTGGATTTGTCTTATTAGACTACGAAAGCTAAGATATAGATAAGATATAGTAATGTTTTGCTTGCTTAGTATTAGTAGCTATAATAGTCTGGATTTGTCTTATTAGACTACGAAAGCTAAGATATAGATAAGATATAGTAATGTTTTGCTTGCTTAGTATTAGTAGCTATACTAGTCTGGATTTGTCTTATTAGACTACGAAAGCTAAGATATAGATAAGATATAGTAATGTTTGCTTGCTTAGTATTAGCAGCTATAATAGTCTGGATTTGTCTTATTAGACTACGAAAGCTAAGATATAGATAAGATATAGTAATGTTTTGCTTGCTAGCATTAGTAGCTATAATAGTCTGGATTTGTCTTATTAGACTACGAAAGCTAAGATATAGATAAGATATAGTAATGTTTTGCTTGCTTAGTATTAGTAGCTATAATAGTCTGGATTTGTCTTATTAGACTACGAAAGCTAAGATATAGATAAGATATAGTAATGTTTTGCTTGCTAGCATTAGTAGCTATAATAGTCTGGATTTGTCTTATTAGACTACGAAAGCTAAGATATAGATAAGATATAGTAATGTTTTGCTTGCTTAGTATTAGTAGCTATAATAGTCTGGATTTGTCTTATTAGACTACGAAAGCTAAGATATAGATAAGATATAGTAATGTTTTGCTTGCTATTAGTAGCTATAATAGTCTGGATTTGTCTTATTAGACTACGAAAGCTAAGATATAGATAAGAATAGTAATGTTTTGCTTGCTAGCATTAGTAGCTATAATAGTCTGGATTTGTCTTATTAGACTACGAAAGCTAAGATATAGATAAGATATAGTAATGTTTTGCTTGCTAGCATTAATAGCTATAATAGTCTGGATTTGTCTTATTAGACTACGAAAGCTAAGATATAGATAAGATATAGTAATGTTTTGCTTGCTTAGTATTAGTAGCTATAATAGTCTGGATTTGTCTTATTAGACTACGAAAGCTAAGATATAGATAAGATATAGTAATGTTTTGCTTGCTTAGTATTAGTAGCTATAATAGTCTGGATTTGTCTTATTAGACTACGAAAGCTAAGATATAGATAAGATATAGTAATGTTTTGCTTGCTTAGTATTAGTAGCTATACTAGTCTGGATTTGACTTATTAGACTACGAAAGCTAAGATATAGATAAGATATAGTAATGTTTTGCTTGCTTAGTATTAGCAGCTATAATAGTCTGCATTTGTCTTATTAGACTACGAAAGCTAAGATATAGATAAGATATAGTAATGTTTTGCTTGCTAGCATTAGTAGCTATAATAGTCTGGATTTGTCTTATTAGACTACGAAAGCTAAGATATAGATAAGATATAGTAATGTTTTGCTTGCTTAGTATTAGTAGCTATAATAGTCTGGATTTGTCTTATTAGACTACGAAAGCTAAGATATAGATAAGATATAGTAATGTTTTGCTTGCTAGCATTAGTAGCTATAATAGTCTGGATTTCTTATTAGACTACGAAAGCTAAGATATAGATAAGATATAGTAATGTTTTGCTTGCTTAGTATTAGTAGCTATAATAGTCTGGATTTGTCTTATTAGACTACGAAAGCTAAGATATAGATAAGATATAGTAATGTTTGCTTGCTTAGTATTAGTAGCTATAATAGTCTGGATTTGTCTTATTAGACTACGAAAGCTAAGATATAGATAAGATATAGTAATGTTTTGCTTGCTAGCATTAGTAGCTATAATAGTCTGGATTTGTCTTATAGACTACGAAAGCTAAGATATAGATAAGATATAGTAATGTTTTGCTTGCTAGCATTAGTAGCTATAATAGTCTGGATTTGTCTTATTAGACTACGAAAGCTAAGATATAGATAAGATATAGTAATGTTTTGCTTGCTAGCATTAGTAGCTATAATAGTCTGGATTTGTCTTATTAGACTACGAAAGCTAAGATATAGATAAGATATAGTAATGTTTTGCTTGCTTAGTATTAGTAGCTATAATAGTCTGGATTTGTCTTATTAGACTACGAAAGCTAAGATATAGATAAGATATAGTAATGTTTTGCTTGCTAGCATTAGTAGCTATAATAGTCTGGATTTGTCTTATTAGACTACGAAAGCTAAGATATAGATAAGATATAGTAATGTTTTGCTTGCTTAGCATTAGTAGCTATAATAGTCTGGATTTGTCTATTAGACTACGAAAGCTAAGATAGATAAGATATAGTAATGTTTTGCTTGCTAGCATTAGTAGCTATAATAGTCTGGATTTGTCTTATTAGACTACGAAAGCTAAGATATAGATAAGATATAGTAATGTTTTGCTTGCTTAGTATTAGTAGCTATAATAGTCTGGATTTGTCTTATTAGACTACGAAAGCTAAGATATAGATAAGATATAGTAATGTTTTGCTTGCTTAGTATTAGTAGCTATAATAGTCTGGATTTGTCTTATTAGACTACGAAAGCTAAGATATAGATAAGATATAGTAATGTTTTGCTTGCTTAGTATTAGTAGCTATAAGTCTGGATTTGTCTTATTAGACTACGAAAGCTAAGATATAGATAAGATATAGTAATGTTTTGCTTGCTAGTATTAGTAGCTATAATAGTCTGGATTTGTCTTATTAGACTACGAAAGCTAGATATAGATAAGATATAGTAATGATTAGTAGCTATAATAGTCTGGACTCTAGCTAGTATTAGTAGCTATAATAGTCTGGATTTGTCTTATTAGACTACGAAAGCTAAGATATAGATAAGATATAGTAATGTTTTGCTTGCTAGCATTAGTAGCTATAATAGTCTGGATTTGTCTTATTAGACTACGAAAGCTAAGATATAGATAAGATATAGTAATGTTTGCTGCTTATTAGTAGCTATAATAGATTTGTCTTATATTTGTCTTATTAGACTACGAAAGCTAAGATATAGATAAGATATAGTAATGTTTTGCTTGCTAGCATTAGTAGCTATAATAGTCTGGATTTGTCTTATTAGACTACGAAAGCTAAGATATAGATAAGATATAGTAATGTTTTGCTTGCTAGCATTAGTAGCTATAATAGTCTGGATTTGTCTTATTAGACTACGAAAGCTAAGATATAGATAAGATATAGTAATGTTTTGCTTGCTTAGTATTAGTAGCTATAATAGTCTGGATTTGTCTTATTAGACTACGAAAGCTAAGATATAGATAAGATATAGTAATGTTTTGCTTGCTAGCATTAGTAGCTATAATAGTCTGGATTTGTCTTATTAGACTACGAAAGCTAAGATATAGATAAGATATAGTAATGTTTTGCTTGCTTAGTATTAGTAGCTATAATAGTCTGGATTTGTCTTATTAGACTACGAAAGCTAAGATATAGATAAGATATAGTAATGTTTTGCTTGCTTAGTATTAGTAGCTATAATAGTCTGGATTTGTCTTATTAGACTACGAAAGCTAAGATATAGATAAGATATAGTAATGTTTTGCTTGCTAGCATTAGTAGCTATAATAGTCTGGATTTGTCTTATTAGACTACGAAAGCTAAGATATAGATAAGATATAGTAATGTTTTGCTTGCTAGCATTAGTAGCTATAATAGTCTGGATTTGTCTTATTAGACTACGAAAGCTAAGATATAGATAAGATATAGTAATGTTTTGCTTGCTAGCATTAGTAGCTATAATAGTCTGGATTTGTCTTATTAGACTACGAAAGCTAAGATATAGATAAGATATAGTAATGTTTTGCTTGCTTAGTATTAGTAGCTATAATAGTCTGGATTTGTCTTATTAGACTACGAAAGCTAAGATATAGATAATATAGTAATGTTTTGCTTGCTAGCATTAGTAGCTATAATAGTCTGGATTTGTCTTATTAGACTTCGAAAGCTAAGATATAGATAAGATATAGTAATGTTTTGCTTGCTTAGTATTAGTAGCTATAATAGTCTGGATTTGTCTTATTAGACTACGAAAGCTAAGATATAGATAAGATATAGTAATGTTTTGCTTGCTAGCATTAGTAGCTATAATAGTCTGGATTTGTCTTATTAGACTACGAAAGCTAAGATATAGATAAGATATAGTAATGTTTTGCTTGCTTAGTATTAGTAGCTATAATAGTTTGGATTTGTCTTATTAGACTACGAAAGCTAAGATATAGATAAGATATAGTAATGTTTTGCTTGCTTAGTATTAGTAGCTATAATAGTCTGGATTTGTCTTATTAGACTACGAAAGCTAAGATATAGATAAGATATAGTAATGTTTTGCTTGCTAGCATTAGTAGCTATAATAGTCTGGATTTGTCTTATTAGACTACGAAAGCTAAGATATAGATAAGATATAGTAATGTTTTGCTTGCTAGCATTAGTAGCTATAATAGTTTGGATTTGTCTTATTAGACTACGAAAGCTAAGATATAGATAAGATATAGTAATGTTTTGCTTGCTAGCATTAGTAGCTATAATAGTCTGGATTTGTCTTATTAGACTACGAAAGCTAAGATATAGATAAGATATAGTAATGTTTTGCTTGCTTAGTATTAGTAGCTATAATAGTCTGGATTTGTCTTATTAGACTACGAAAGCTAAGATATAGATAAGATATAGTAATGTTTTGCTTGCTTAGTATTAGTAGCTATAATAGTCTGGATTTGTCTTATTAGACTACGAAAGCTAAGATATAGATAAGATATAGTAATGTTTTGCTTGCTTAGTATTAGTAGCTATACTAGTCTGGATTTGTCTTATTAGACTACGAAAGCTAAGATATAGATAAGATATAGTAATGTTTTGCTTGCTTAGTATTAGCAGCTATAATAGTCTGGATTTGTCTTATTAGACTACGAAAGCTAAGATATAGATAAGATATAGTAATGTTTTGCTTGCTAGCATTAGTAGCTATAATAGTCTGGATTTGTCTTATTAGACTACGAAAGCTAAGATATAGATAAGATATAGTAATGTTTTGCTTGCTTAGTATTAGTAGCTATAATAGTCTGGATTTGTCTTATTAGACTACGAAAGCTAAGATATAGATAAGATATAGTAATGTTTTGCTTGCTAGCATTAGTAGCTATAATAGTCTGGATTTGTCTTATTAGACTACGAAAGCTAAGATATAGATAAGATATAGTAATGTTTTGCTTGCTTAGTATTAGTAGCTATAATAGTCTGGATTTGTCTTATTAGACTACGAAAGCTAAGATATAGATAAGATATAGTAATGTTTTGCTTGCTAGCATTAGTAGCTATAATAGTCTGGATTTGTCTTATTAGACTACGAAAGCTAAGATATAGATAAGATATAGTAATGTTTTGCTTGCTTAGTATTAGTAGCTTAATAGTCTGGATTTGTCTTATTAGACTACGAAAGCTAAGATATAGATAAGATATAGTAATGTTTTGCTTGCTAGCATTAGTAGCTATAATAGTCTGGATTTGTCTTATTAGACTACGAAAGCTAAGATATAGATAAGATATAGTAATGTTTTGCTTGCTTAGTATTAGCAGCTATAATAGTCTGGATTTGTCTTATTAGACTACGAAAGCTAAGATATAGATAAGATATAGTAATGTTTTGCTTGCTTAGTATTAGTAGCTATACTAGTCTGGATTTGTCTTATTAGACTACGAAAGCTAAGATATAGATAAGATATAGTAATGTTTTGCTTGCTTAGTATTAGCAGCTATAATAGTCTGGATTTGTCTTATTAGACTACGAAAGCTAAGATATAGATAAGATATAGTAATGTTTTGCTTGCTTAGTATTAGTAGCTATACTAGTCTGGATTTGTCTTATTAGACTACGAAAGCTAAGATATAGATAAGATATAGTAATGTTTTGCTTGCTTAGTATTAGCAGCTATAATAGTCTGGATTTGTCTTATTAGACTACGAAAGCTAAGATATAGATAAGATATAGTAATGTTTTGCTTGCTTAGTATTAGCAGCTATAATAGTCTGGATTTGTCTTATTAGACTACGAAAGCTAAGATATAGATAAGATATAGTAATGTTTTGCTTGCTAGCATTAGTAGCTATAATAGTCTGGATTTGTCTTATTAGACTACGAAAGCTAAGATATAGATAAGATATAGTAATGTTTTGCTTGCTTAGTATTAGCAGCTATAATAGTCTGGATTTGTCTTATTAGACTACGAAAGCTAAGATATAGATAAGATATAGTAATGTTTTGCTTGCTAGCATTAGTAGCTATAATAGTCTGGATTTGTCTTATTAGACTACGAAAGCTAAGATATAGATAAGATATAGTAATGTTTTGCTTGCTTAGTATTAGTAGCTATACTAGTCTGGATTTGTCTTATTAGACTACGAAAGCTAAGATATAGATAAGATATAGTAATGTTTTGCTTGCTTAGTATTAGCAGCTATAATAGTCTGGATTTGTCTTATTAGACTACGAAAGCTAAGATATAGATAAGATATAGTAATGTTTTGCTTGCTTAGTATTAGTAGCTATAATAGTCTGGATTTGTCTTATTAGACTACGAAAGCTAACCAGCAGGCAAGATCTCGATAAAAAAAACGGATGTTCTGTATATGACCCTAAACTGCAGCTGATGTTGAGTTTCTGATTCTGTAGCACTGAGGAGTGTGGTGTATCCCCTCATTGCCATTAATCCCAGATCCACTCCGACCGAGATGGTAGTAGCTATGAGGGTCATATATATGGATCAAATAGATCTGTTTGTAAATTATTTGTATTAGATCGGAATAGCTGATATCATATAACCGTGTGCCAAAAAAAAAAAAAAAAAAAAAAAGAAAAAAAAAAAATCAAAAAGAATACACAAAAATGTGTATATATACTTATGCAATTCCATGACATCTAGGTATAAAATAAACCTGACGGGTTGAGCTGCCCTTAAAATCAATCAATCATAATAATCATCAAGTCGTACCAACAGTATGGATCTCCATAGCTATTCATCGCCACCTTTCCCTATTGGACATCGCTCCTGAAAGGTCCTCTGCACAGCATCCAGTGTCCATACAGAGCTGATCGATTTAAGTTTTTGTTAGCCGACCCACACTGGTGTGTTTATGTATTAGTGCCTCACAGTAGAACGTCATTTATGAGCTCGTCCTTGTTTCTCCACAATACGTTATACTCTATCTGTTGATGAGGTTCCAGTTTTGGAGATCTGGGGAATGTAGGGTACCCCTTCATCACCATTGCTCCCTGGTCCACTCTGACCCGGAGTGGTCGTACTTGTTAGGGTCCCATCTATGGGTTAAATAGAAAATGTGTTTATAAAAAAATTGAGTATCCATTAAGAATGAATTTATTTCAAAAGTTTATCGCATTAAATGACCCACTGAGGTTGATATGCCGTAAAACAAAACAAACCAAACCAAACCAAATCTGGTGCAGATAAATAGTAGTCGTCTCTTTAGACTGTGTACGGTATCAGTTCTAAAAGAAAGAAAAACTCTGAATTCAAACCTGCTGCGAACCGCTTAAAAATTGTCTCGCATCCTGCCGGTGGCGGAGGAGCTTGGTGAATATATATATATATATATATATATATATATATATATATATATATATATATATCAGGGTGGATTTGATGGCAAGTTGGGATAGGTGAAGGGTCTAATAAACTTGTTTTTGCCCAGGGGTTCAAATCACTGTCAGTCCGACCTGACTTCTATTATTTTTCCTATGCTGAGTGAATCAGTAATTGTTTGATAAAAGTTTTTTTCCTGACACAAAATTCCTGCTAAAATATTCCTTGGTTTTAGAATTGAGTTATGTTGGGGAAAAAAATTCCATTTTAATTAGTTCTAATTAGTCGTAATTTGCAATAAAATAAAAAAAATTACACGTCTCTTACATCACATTCTGTCTGTCATTTTCCCTCTCTCTATGTATATCTTGATTGACAGGGATAAGTCAAAGTTCATCACTTCTGCAGAAATCCTGGAAATACTTGGGATTTGACTTATTATTTTTTCCTGGTGGTAGTTCTATGATATATATATATATATATATATATATATATATATATATATATATATATATATATATATATAATACCAACCCTTCCGCACGGGTAGGATATGACACAAGGTTAATTTCTTTAGCAGTTTATCAGATTTAAATTAAAGTTTTCCTTTCCTTAGACTGGTTGCCTAATAAGGTCAAAGAACCCAGTCCCGTACTACTATTTATCCAAAGCTGCAGGAGAATAGTTGAATTCATACCTTCCCAATGGGTATTAACACTATGGGAAACGCAAACAGCACCGTACAGGATTTGAACTCGTCTCGCCGTGTCCATTTTCCACGACGATAACCATTACACCACGCGCCTTTGCTTTGTTAGTCGTATTTTTCAGTGGAGGGGGTATAGTTTTTTTTTACGGAATGGAGTTCGGTTTTTTTTCCCCGTTTGTTTGTTTTTTCTTGATGCGTGTTGCTTATTTTTTTTGCATGGATGTTTTGTGATACACTCAATAAAATCTGCTGTCCCCTGCCATTGATGTTAATTGCATGGTTGTTACAGTTTTTGACTTTGGAATGGCATGGTTGGCAAGTTTTCTAGACAGCTACGCTCAGCATTTCTCATTTCGAGGTTAAACGTGCTTTCAGTTTGCCGTCTTTAAATACTCGTGAAATTATGAAATTTCTTAATTATTATACTAGCTGAAATACTTGTATACACTGGGCAAGATATCAAGACTTGGTTTGTTGACACGACGAGAATAACCGACTAACAACAACAACAACAACAACAACAACAATAATAATAATAATAATAATAATAATAATAATAATAATAATAAAACGGATCACCTTATCCCAGCAAGAAGACCAGACCTAATGCTGATTAACAAAAAGAAAGAACTTGTCAACTGGTGGATTTTGCAGTTCAAGCAGATCACAGGGTGAAGCTGAAAGAAAATTTTAAAAAATGGACAAATACCTCGACCTTGCCAGAGAACTGAAAAAGTTATGGAATATGAAAGTCAAAGTGATACCAATTGTAGTTGGTGCACTTGGAACGGTCCCAAAAGGATTGGAAAAGGGTTTGGAAAATCTGGAAATCAGAGGAAGGATTGATACCATCCAGAACACTGCACTGCTGCAATCTGCCAGAATACTCAGAAGAGTCATGAAGACATGAGGAGACTTGCTGTCACTCAGACTCTAGTGAAAGACCATCAGCTAACGCTGATGTGAAAACTCAAAAGGAGTAAATAATAATAATAATAATAATAATAATAATAATAATAATAATAATAACCACTTGAAGAAAAAGAAAGTTACAAATACTTAGGAATTTTAGAAGCAGACAATATCAAGCAAACAGTGATGAAAGAAAAAGTTAAAAAAAGAATACCTCAAAAGAACAAGAAAGCTCTTAGAAACCAAGCTCAACAGCAGAAATCTTACCAAAGGAATAAATACCTGGGCCGTTCCCGTTATAAGATACTCTGGGCCATTCTTAAAATGGACAAAAGAAGAACTCAGACAGATTGACCAAAGAACTAGGAAATTAATGACGATGCACAAGGCTCTACACCCTAGAGATGATAAAGATAGGCTATATGTACCAAGAAAAGAAGGTGGAAGTGGTCTTGCCAACATAGAGGACTGTGTAGAGGCCACAATCCAACAATTATATCAAAGCAGAAATTGATAAGACATAACAAAACAGTAAATGTAGACTGTGCGGTGACAGAGATGAGACTGTAAACCATGTATTAAGTGAATATAACAAACTAGCACAACGGGTATACAAAGCTAGGCACGACTGGGTTGGGAAGGTGATCTACTGGGAATTATGCAAAAAATTAAATTTTGACCATACAACAAAATGGTATATATATAAACCAGAATCTGTTCGTGAGAATGAAATGCATAAAATTCTCTGGGACTTTGAGATAAAGACGGATCACCTTATCCCAACCAGAAGACCAGACCTAGTATTGATTAACAAGAAAAGGAGATTTTGCAGTCCCACCAGATCACACGGTGAAGAAAAAAGAAAAAAAGCTACTAAAAACCGCAGCACCGTCACTGGCGTGATGTAGCTGTGGCCTTGTGCTTCCCAATGAGTTTATACGAGTTGAAGGAAGGAAGGAAGAAGGAAAGAAAGACAGGAAGGAATACAAAGATGCCCGCTTTTCGACACGCTGGTTTCAGAATAAATGACTTCATCCGATGAACCACTTCTAGTCTTTATGATATGTTCATATCATTTAGATCTCCAGTTTAGTGAGGATGTCATATGAAATACTTTTGCCCAAGGTTTAAACCCCGGCAAGCACTTTAAAGAATTGACATCTTTATTTGATGAGCTGCGACCCCACCTTTAGGTCAGGCAGACTGAAACAGGCCTCTCCATTAGAGAAAGAGAGAAATAGAAAAAAAAGAGTAGGAAATAAAGCAGAAGAAGAGTGAAAGAATATGGGGAGGGGAAAAGTGCCTAGAGAAAGAAAGAGAGTGAGAAGGTTGCTTGGGGCGCCACTGTATAGCGACGAGATCCAGCGTTACATACCCGACCCTGTCACGATGTGTGCAGTCATGGACCGCTAACATCTTACCCTCAGGGTGCCCAACACTTGCCAGGAATAAGGCTCTTTGATGTGAGTTTGCCATTTGGGTAACTGGCAGTCCGCTTCCTCTAATTTTATTTATTTGAACTAGCACAGAACATTAACCAACAAAAGTCTACACGCTCATTGGCCGCGCATGCGCACTCGCGCCACATACGCACATTTGTTCAGAGGTTATTCGGTGTTACTCGCGGGATAGAATAGATTTCCAGATAAACCTGCCCGACTTGGGGGACCTATTTACAATTTCACTTCGCAAACAATATATAAAACCCTATTGTTCTTGGTCACCCTTAATATATTGGAATGGTTCCTTAATCTATACATATATAAAGGGCAGTTGCAGTTGTGTGTATATATGTATGTCCGGGGAAACTTCGAAAATAAAATAATCTATATATAAAGGGCAGTTGTGTGTATATATTTATGTCCGGGGGAAACTTCGAAATAAGACAATTTATACATACATAAAGGGTAGTTGTGTGTATATATTTATGTCCGGAGGAAACTTCGAAAATAAAACAATTTATACATACATAAAGGGCAGTTGTGTGTATATATTTATGTCCGGAGGAAACTTAGAAAATAAAACAATCTATACATATATAAAAGGCAGTTTTGTGTATATATGTATGTCTGGAGGAAACTTAGAAAATAAAACAATTAACGACAAAGTCAATATATATACACATTAAATATCACCAGAGCTTGGTTTTGAGCAAAAATAATAGAAATTTGATTTATATTTGTGAAGATAATCAAAAATAAAATTTAAATGATAACAGCATGGATTTTTTTTTCATTTAATATTTTAGATAGTAGACACTAACATTTCTTTTTAGAGTAGCTGGATCAATGCAAGGTCTATTTTTTTTACATAGGGGTTTAAATGGGTCATCCCACGAGGATTCAACTCACGATTTAGTAATAATGGATCTGCGGGACTAACTTTATAAAATCTGCCTCTACCCAGGCGACGCCGGGTAGCCGCTGCTAGTAAGAAATAAAGTAAAAGTAAGCAAAGTTGTCGGGTGGCGTAAAGTCGGTATCAGCCAGACAACGAGGGAGTCTATCCTCTTTCACTAGCGCTAGACCAAGGAGATTGTTTTTGGCGTCTGAGGTGGAGCACCACACCTACCATCAGCTCCTCCCTTTACAGCACGGATCCCTGTGCTAATCATATGCTGAGTTGGCGAGGGCCAGGTATCGATCACAGAACCTTGTGGTTCCTAGTCGGACACTCTACCGACTGAGCTAAACCGGCCTATTATTAAGTTAAAATCTGATACTTCGCAAGTCAATGTAGACACCGACTTTAATATGAAACTTTGAAAGTTATTTTTTCATCACACTTTAATAACCATGAAACAGAAAAGAGATAATGAATATTCTTAAATGTATATATTAATACGCTTGTTCCTTATTCTTCCGACCGTTATCATCTTGCAATACCCTCTGGTTAAAAATGAGACCGTCCAAGTCGTCCAAGATGAAATGCAGATATGTAAACCCTGATTATCTGGTGTCGATTATCCGCCGGATTCTTATCTCTTATGAGTGTTGCCACCCCAGCTAAATAATGGACCATTCCAATTTTAGTATAAAGAAAGAAAGGCAAGAAAAAACGACTTGCTACACGGAAAAAATATAATAAGAAAGAAACAAAGAAACAAAAAAAAAAAAAAAAACAAAAACAAAAAAACAAAGTGAGTCGGGGAAAAATATAGAGAGAGTGTGAGCGCGCGGAAGTGATAACGCTAATCTGTTTCAATCGAACATAATGAAAAGAAAAGAAGGAAAAAAGTGTGTGTGTGTGAGAGAGAGAGAGAGAGAGAGAGAGAGAGAGAGAGAGAGAGAGAGATTAAGATTATTATACTTTTTGCATATAGACACAGGTCCTAATAATAATAATAATAATAAAGGAGATTACGTGTCTGTCTGTAACCAAAACATCACAATTCCTAAGTTATTTACATCACATTCTCCATGATCTTATTTTTATTTAAATTTCAAATATGGACCCTGATTTTGTGTTCGTTTTTTTTTACCAAGGATTTAATAAAATAAATAGATAAATCATCACTTTATTTACACTAGATCTCATTTTAAGACATTTTCCCGGTTTACGTCATAGTTTATAGAGCCAATTGATGATGTAGGGCGGGATATGACCACATTTGACTTCTCAGCATTGTTTAAGATCAAAATACATTATACACAGAATAGAGGGATGCTTAATCTAGTTCAATATATATATATATATTAATAATGGAGATTCTGTCTCTATTATGTCTGTTACCGAAACTACGTCCTTGCTTTCGTCACATTACCCAAAATCGCAATATAAAAGAATAAAGAACAATTAGTATTTATAAAATACATAAAAGCTATTATTTACTCTCTCCCTTTTTTCAGTAACAAGCAATTAACTAAAAAGTTTACAAATTAAATACCTACGATTTTGTGTAAAATTGATGTGTAAAATATTCCAAATTATTATTTATTAATAATTAATAGATGCTCGCAACATTTTATTTGAGGGGGACAGAACTAATTTCCATTTCAATTTGTTTTATTTCATTTTTTTCTCCTTTAATGAATTTTATGATTTTACTTACTTCTGATACAAACCCTCTGACATTGAATTTGTAACCCACCACAGGCAATATATTTCAAAAATTACGTTTTTCACCACCCAGAGGGTTTTTTTTTGCTAGTGTTATTCTAATGGAGATTAAATACATTTGTCTTCAATCGAAACTACGTCACCAGTGGCGACACAATTCCTTGAGTTATCTACGTCACATTCTCTAAGATTTAATTTATATTTAGATCTCAATTATTAATATAATTGTTTTATATTATTAATACTGTTGGTCGTATCTACTTGTTAATAACATACAATTATATTTATATATACAACCAAATAGCGATTTACAGCTTAAAATTCGGGGTGAATTTCTGCAGCACCCTGTATTAACAGAACTATTAAACCTAAAGCTATTTTTGTGTGTATGCTGGGTATTACCAGCCGATCCTTTCTACAGCCTTCTTCAGAGGTACTATCCAAATGGAAAACAAAGCCGTATAAAAAAGTATTTATCTGGGCACCAACCTAATATTAACCACATAAATAAAAAGTGATAATCTATGCATCAACCTAATATCAACCACATGAAGAAAAATTGATTATCTATGAACTAACCTAATATTAACCGCATAAAGAAAAGAGGATTATCTATGCATCAACCTAATATTAACCGCATAAAGAAAAAGTGATTATCTATGAACGAACCTAATATTAACCGCATAAGAGTAAAGTGATTATCTATGAACGAACCTAATATTAACCGCATAAAGAAAAAGTGATTATCTATGAACGAACCTAATATTAACCGCATAAAGAAAAAGTGATTATTTATGAACGAACCTAATATTAACCGCATAAAGAAAAAGTGATTATCTATGAACGAACCTAATATTAACCGCATAAAGAAAAAGTGATTATTTATGAACGAACCTAATATTAACCGCATAAAGAAAAAGTGATTATCTATGAACGAAAAATTATCTATGAATCAACCTAATATTAACTACATAAAGAAAAGGCGATTATCTCGATACTAACCTAATATTAACCGCATAAAGAAAAAGCGATTATCTATGCATCAACCTAATATTAACAACATAAAGAAAAAGTGATTAAAATATGTTACCATGAACCTGTTCTGTTTAGTTACTTGCTGAGAAAGTACATAACTTTAATTGTTGCAGTGTGGGATTCTTATTTCAAACGACACTTTTGCAAGACAAACACAGTGCTGTATTTTGCTTTTTATTCACTTGTTTACTGCTTGTTTTCTGAAATTCCAGACTTGGTTGAAGAATTAGAGGCGAGTAATGAAAGCCGAGTTATCCTCACATGGAAATAAAAACAGAATAAAATAAAAGAATATTCATCATTGCGGAAACCTGAAGAATGTCTCTTACGCAAACTGTCAGTTTAGTGAAAATGTAGTCAAAACTACAGTAACAAAATACAAAGGGACTCACAACAGTTCGTTTGTATCGTTACATAATCTTGAAGAGATCAATCTGTCTATCTAGATAATTATCATAGTATATAGCCCCTCTGTATATCTGTCTCTGTCTGTCTCTCTTTCTCATTCTATCTGTCTGTCACTCTCTTTATATATATATATATATATATATATATATACATGGGTGAATGGTATCAAGTATTTTCGAGATAAGATTCAACCAAAATTGAGAACTCAAACGTAGATATAAAGATTTTGCGTATATATAAAGTAAGTAAAGTCGGGGCGGCCTAATGTCGGTTTCAGCCAGACAGCGAGGGAGTCTATCCTCTTTTCACAAGCGCTAGACCAAGTAGATTGTCTTTTAGCGTCTGAAGTGGAGCGCCACACCTACTGATCCCTGTGCTACTCATACGCTTTGGCGAGGGCCGGTATTGAACCAAGAACCTTGTGATTCCTAGCCGAACCTGAACTAAACCGAATGATGTGTAATTCTTGTCCATCATGAAATCAGACTTGTAGAGGCAAAGGTAGCTGAAATAAATTTATTTCTGATAAATAAAGTTTTCATATATATATATATATATATATATATATATATATATATTGTTTAAGCAAGTTTTGTTAAAGACCACCGAATATTTCTATATTTCTTTGTAATTTTCAGGTGTAGACGTTCAAGTCTTCTTGTTGTTTTCTGTACATTGGTATCTAGATGGCAGAGAAAAGGTCCCATATTTTTTACCCAAGCGCTTTCAACCATTTCATTAGTCGTCAACTTGGTTGTAGTAATTGTTTGTTTGGTGCTAGTTTTATTCGTTTTGTTTGTTTATTCAGTTAGGAGAGTAGAGGAATAGAGTAATTGTTGGGGTTTACACATTCGCTGACTATATCCCCTGCAGAGGGATGTGACCACCCTTCCACCCCAAAATGGGCACCCTGAATATGACACTAATTTGCATCTGATGGTCAGGCTTTAGTTCTGAAAATCTGGCGAGTGTGGAATATATATATATATATATATATATATATATATATATATATATATATATATATATATATATATGTTTGGTTGAACTCGAGTGACAATTCCTGTCGTACGAGTTTTTGTTCAATCCAGTCTGGCCATCTTTTCGGTGTCGTAAGACAGGAATTGTCATTCGAGTTCAACCAAACATGTTTAAAAGAGAAAATGCTGCCAAAATACAATTATATATATATATATATATATATATATATATATATATATATATATATATATATAATGTTATGAGTCTAACGGAAGAAAAATTAAATATCTAATACAAAAAGAAAGTCCGCAAAATGAATTTTGTTTTTCAAAAGACTTTTTTTATTTTACCATTTCTCTGAATTCTTAAAGTTTTCATATATAATCGGACACATGTCGTAGTGGATATAGGCGTTGAGTTAATACAGTTCTAAGTGACAGTTATCTCTAGGCTGCAGGTTCAATCCTGGTTAAAGGCGACAGTAACATAGAATAAGTAACACAGCTTAACATTTGTACCCAGTCATGGTTAACGGAATGAGAACAGCCAAACCCTGTGGATTGAATAAAGGGTTGAGTTCGAAGTTCAGTGATGGCTCCCATTTACGACAAGAAGGTTCCCGAGTTCGAAGAGAAGTTTCCCAAGTTTGAGAAGGTTCCCGAGTCCGACAAGAAATACCTGAAGAAGGCCGGAGGGCACATTGGTGCAGATAACAATAAAGATGATGACAATAGTCCGAATAATCCAAATAATACAAAACAAATGAAGTTGTTATTCAATAAGCTTTACTTGGTCTGACACTCGGGCCTGGGATTGCTTACACTGCAGTTCCTAAATGATCACTCATCCAAAACTGAACAGGCTGATCGCTTCTTAACTTCGCTGATTCATAAGTCAGAACACGAATTTATTTTTTGAAAAAAGAAGTTCGCTGTCGATTTACCCCAATGAACAAAACTGATTACGCTGGGGAAAAAATATGCCCTACGAGACAATATGAAATACATTGATTTCGAATTCAGAGTGTCCGATCTCGAAGTAATGGTTAGCAAACTAGTCTCGCAGATCCATTACTACTGAATAGTGAGTTCGAATCTCGCTGAATGCACCATATTTGCTACCTCTTGTCACATCCTATACATCACAGAAAGAATAATACAACTTTTAAACAATTTTACTTCAGTAACACTTGTTTCGAATATTTTAGTATCTTCTTCAAGCTTCGTTTAACCACTTTCTGATATATGTACTGTGTTCCACACGTCGCACGCGTCATACGCCGAGTTTGCTTGTCATGATTATTTCAATAATCATCGAATTCTATACGATATACGCATTGTAATTGCCTTCAAATATATATATATATATATATATATATATATATATTTAATGTAGGTTTGGTCTGAATTTGCTTGGAACCAAAATTACATCACTGTTTACGTTACATTACCCAAAATCGTCATAACATAGAATAAATGCACTCAAATTCTGAGCATGCAAACTTAGATCCTCTTTGTTTTTTTAAAACAAATTTTAATAAATTCGTGCTCGGTATTATCTATCTATATATAGCTTGTTTTATTTTAATATATATTTAAAGTTATCAGAACTAAGTTTCCATTTCAAATGGTTTTCTTTTTTACTTTACTCCTTTATCAAATTTGGTAATTTTACTTACTTATGATAGAAATTCTCTAACATTGAATTTTTGACTGCCCCCACCCAGACAATATTTTTCAAAAAATAATTTTTACACTGCCCGGAGGATGTTTTTTGGGCTCATATATTTTGGATATATATATATATATATATATATATATATATATATATACCAACCCCTCCGCACGAGCAGGATTTGACACAAGGTCAATTTCTTAAGCGGAGTTTAACAGGTTTGAATTCAGAGTTTCCTTTCTCCTAGACTAGTTACCTAGCCAGGATTAAAGAGTCCAGTCTGTCCTGATATTTGCCCATAGCTGAAGGTAGAATTGGATTCATACCTTTCCCAAGGGTATTAGCGCTATGTGAAATTCAAACAGCTTCGCCCAGGAATTGAACTCGGGTCGACGAGTCCATTTCTTATGACTCTAACTATTAGACCACGCACCTCCATATTTTTGGGTATATATAATGCTAAACAACTTTAATAACTAATGCACTAACTTTAGCAACCCTCCAACAATATTAAACCCTCGTGTGATTGGTTGTAATCTCTGCAGTTGATGAAAGTGGAAGTGGTTATTTCGATCTAATCGAAGACTTATTGGAATGAAGTGTACTGCTGATTTGAAAGTTCTTCTTTTCAGAATAATAACAACACTATACTTCAACATGGAACATCTCATCTTATTTCTATAATGTTAAAATTGCCTGGCTGAATTAGCCCTGCAGACAAAAGAAGAAGAAAAATTGCATTTCAAAAGAGCTAATAATAATTTTAGGGCTTAGGCCCTGGCTGAATGGTCCCTTATAACCCCCTTCGGGCATTCTCGTTCAGGTAGGAGACGGAGAGATAATGATGGTGGCAGTGGTGGGGGTGGTTGCGGTGGTGGTGGGCTTAGAGATGAAGAAGCGGCTAAAGAAATTAAGTCGAAACGAGCCTTGCGATTTTCTGTGATTTATACATCAATATATTGACAGACTTGGATCCAGACCTGGCCGACCTCGAGATCTGGGAAGAATGGCAAGAAATGGCGGGCGAAAGGGTGGGGGAGGGAGGGGTCACATTTAATTCATTTCTGCGGCTCGTGACATTTTGCCCTCTCTCATTTACCCACCCTCTCACAAACGTTAATTTTTTTCTTTCTTTCTTTCTTTCTTTCTTTCTTTCTTTCTTTCTTCATTCATTGGCCCTCTCTCTCTACTCTCTCTCTCTCTCTCTCGCACTAAAAATCCACGCACCCACCCACTCACAGCGGTTCGTGACATTTTGCCCTCTCTCACTTACCCACTCTCTTACAAACGTTAATTCTTTCTTTCTTTCTTTCTTTCTTTCTTTCTTTCTTTCTTTTCCCCCCCTCTCTCCCCCTCTCTCTCACACGCGCGCGCCAAAAAATCCACGCACCCCACTCACCCACTCACTGACGTAAGAAGCACAAACCGGAACACACGTGTTCGGCGCATGCGTGTAATTCTTTTTTTTTTTTCACGAGCATTTCTCCTTTTCCCAATTAACACCTCTGCCTGTGCTCCGTGCAATAAACAGAAGACGGTTCGTTTTATGGCGTCTTCTTCTTAAGCGGAGCTGATCATCCTCACCGTCGTTTTTCCTTATTCTCAAGTGGTCTGTCGTCGTTTTTATCAGAGAAGAGATTACTAGATTCATGAACGCCGTTGGTTTAAGTGGTCCAAGACGTTTATCACAGAATTAATAAACGTGTTGCCGCGGAACGTCGATAAGGCGATTAAATGGCGGGGCTTTCGATTGAAAACTCGAGTACAGGGGACGTCAATTTTTTGTAGACAATCGATTTTTTCATAAAATCCTTGATTCCTCAGGTGTATACAATAAATAAACAAATAAATAGATAAATAAGTGTTTAGTGTTGTGAAAATCATGAGAAGCTTAAAAATATCTCACATGATGTAATAAAAGACGAACAAAGTAATTGTTTGGTTTGTTTTGTTTTACGGCATATCAACCTCAGTGGGTCATTTAATGCCGATAAAGTTTTGAAATAAATCAATTCTTAATGGATAATACAATTTTTTTATAAATACATTTTTCTATTTAACCCATAGATGGGACCCTGACAGGTACTACCACTCCAGGTCAGAGTGGACCAGGGAGCAATGGTGATGAAGGGGTGCTCCACATTCCCCAAACCTCCAAAACTGGAACCTCACCATCAGATAGAGTTTAACGTCATTCCCAGGACATGTAGACCCGCAGCCACCGCCTTCTAGCACCCATATGATAAAAAGACAAAGTAATTGTTTAACAGAAGTTCTATTTAATATAACTTAACTGTGGTCCGGTTAAGGTGAATATTCTTTAGTAATGTAAAAAGTAATTTAGAGTTATCTCCCCTACTATATGATTACATCCCCTTTGGAGAACTCTCTAGGGCAGTGGTTCCAAAACTTTTTTTGTATGGCGACACACCAATGAGCCATAAAAGGAATACATTCTATAGATCCAAGATTGAAAGAATACGAAAATATTTATTATTATCTAGTTTTAATAAAAGTGAATGTAGTATTACAGCACTCGACACTACTGTGTTGGTGTGGATTCAACCTATAGGACCTATTTCATGCACTAAGATAGGCTTTACTGGAACAGCGAGCAACGTCTTGCATTGAAATTCTGCGAACAGATATGCTCTTCGGTTCTAATCATCACCGAGGCGTTTTTCATATCGCCCTACATCTTTACAGTGTAGTTTTTCTTACTATATTGCAGTTACTTCTACATCAATATATGTAATATATAGGCCAGTGGTCCGAGGATAAATAGAAAAGTCGGGTATGGCTGACCATATATGGAATGAAAAGGGAAACCATCTGCCCTTATGGGATGAACTTAGAATAATAGATAGAGAAGAACATTGGAAGAGAAGACGCCTCAAAGAATCAGCACATATGATAGGCTGTACTGGGCTGTTAAGTAGACCTAGCATAGAAATGAATACAATATGGGAACCCATAATTAAGAAGGCCAGATCAGATTGAAAAAAAACCAAAAAACAATATGAGTCTAGGTAAAAAATCATACATAAGTAAAAATAGGTAGATATTCTAGTCAAATCAAGACATTAGGTTTATAAGTTCCCAAAATTCACACTCAATTGTCCAATTGGACACATGGCCGAGTGGATAAGGCAGTTAGGTTAAGACAGTTATCTCTGGAACCCGAGTTCAACCCTGAGTGAAAGCAGTTAGAAAAATAATTAATTAACACAACTCCTACCCCAGCTATGGTTAGTGGAATGAGAACAGGATACCCCGTGGAATAAATAAAGGGTTAGGTTCAAAGTTCCGTGATGGCTCCCGAGTTCGAAAAAAGGTTCCCGATTCCGACAAGAAATACCCGAAGAAGGCCGGAGGGTATATCGACCGAAACGTTGTACAAATAACAATGAAGATGGGGACAATAGTCCGAATAATCCTAATATAGGCCAGACATCTCGCGATACACCAGTGCTCTAGGGAATACTAGACTATATAAACTCTCAATAAGTGTACCAATTATTCTAAGAATAATAAAGCTTTCCAAAGGCTATCGGTGTTATCGTTTGTCATTACAAGTATTTATAGTGAATTGATTCAGTGGTAAGGGAGATAAATATGTTTACTTCACCATAACATAATTCTGGAACAAGCATTAATGTGGGGAAAATAACTTTAGGGGACTTCTGTAGAGGACATTTTGGCGGTAAGTTTCGCAATTTTAAAGTTCTGATGCTGAATCGAAAAAATAAAACAGAACGACACTAATTTTTACATAATGAATTTTATATAAAGAAGATAAAGAAAAGAAAAGAGAAAAGAGGAAAGAGGAAAGAGAATATATATATATATATATATATATATATATAACAAGATAGATATATAAAGGTTTTGCATATCTATTTATTAGGTGACAAAGGAACATTCATAACCATATTGGTTTCATGCGATCTAATCATCAGGTGAAGATGTTTCAAATGTAAGGAAAGTCGAAAAAATTTCAAAAAATTCAATAGACATGGGATGCGTATGATTGGATAAAATGATGTGCGTATGTATGTGAATATATATATATATATATTATATATATATATATATATATAATATGTAACAGATTTGGGTAAAATCCAACAAAATGTGATTAAAAGTTGAGGAAAAACTGATAAAGCACAAACAACTTCTTTCAATTGATGTTTTGCCTCGGTGATTTAACGGTTATATATATATATATATATATATATATATATATAGAGAGAGAGAGAGAGAGAGAGAGAAGAGAGAGATTGTTTGCAAATTGGTTATCATTTGCGGGACTTATCTGTAGGCTCTGTTCCGTCAAAAAGTTCGAGTTCGTTGTGTAGAATCTTGTAGTTTTTCGAGTTAAATTCGTACTCGAGTCTTTTTTTTTTAGTTCACGTTTTTGAGTTTAGTTTTTCAGTTCAACTTCTTGGTTTAGCCTCATAGCCATTTTTCGTTTAGTCTTCGTTGGGACGTCTTGAAGGAGCCACTATGCAGTTGGTGTTTGATTGTTGCATATTACGAGGGAACTATGTTCTCTTCCCCCCCCCCCCAGCTTGATGTTCAACATGGCGCTGACGTTCGAAGTCTAGGTGAGGGCATTGACACTGATGAGGAAGTGGTAAGGTAGGATTGCTAAACATTATGATCAAGAACCGCTCCACTACACAGAAATAGCGCCGACAGTTTTTATTAATTTATTCATTTGTTCACTTTTTCTTTTTAAATGCATTTTTATACTAACATATTCAATCTTATCCAAATACATGAGTGGAGAATCTGTTTTCTGTTTGTTTAGCACGGGTGGGTAATGAGTTTATTTTTATTAGTTTGTGCCAGCTTTTGAAATGGATAAATACGCATTTTCAGCTTCGTTCCTATATTTATCATTTTAATAAATCAAATCAGTGTTTGTGGGTCTTCCACCATCTTTTTTCTTTGAAAGTCAGGGTGAAGTCTTTGTATTTTATAAAGGTCTATATCAAGGCCCCAACGAAAGTATATATCGAGTCTTCCCAGGTGGAAGAGCCATTACATAAGAAAATGCTTCATCTAAGATATTCGAACAAACTAAGACTACTATTATTAGGCCTAAACAAACAATATAGCAAAATAGATTGATTGATTCTAATGACATGTCAACCCGTCTGGGGTTATTGAATGCCTACATTATTTATATTTACATTCTTTGTGTAGTTTCTTGATTTTTTTTTTTGCACTTGGTGATATGATATCAAGTATTTCTATTTAATACAAATAATTTGCAAACAGATCTATTTTACGATCACCACAGGAAAGAAAAACAAGATGGCTGCATGAACACGCACGAGTGGACTGTTAATATCTTTTTCCCATTTCAATCCACCTGTACCATGATTGGTGGATATAAAAACAAATATTGTTTGAATTAAAAAATACATTTCACTATTTCGTATTATTATTTGTAGATCCAAACATTCTGGATTGCAACAGTCTCTATTATGGAATCGAGTGTGGCAGTAGGAGTTATCTTTGTAAGAAATGGATTTGGTGAGCCAAATTCAATGAATCTGTTTGCGTTTCCTTTTGTGCTAATGCCCTTAGGAAAGACAATAATCTGTCTCTTCTCTCCTCCCTCAGCAATGGGTAAATAGTAGAGCAGATTCGTCGTTTTAGGCTTGGTAATGCAATCGGTCCAAGAAAAGGAAAAACCTTTCTGGGTTATTTAATGCCAAAGCCAGAAGAACATTAGTGGAACTATTTAACCCATAGTTGGGGTTGATGTGTTCATACCTTTCCTAAGGGTATTAGTCCGAAAGTGAACATAATAGCGCGACTGGAGTTCGAATTCTCAGCGTAGATACAGTTTGGTTCCGGTTTCTTTGTTTAATGACATCTCAACCTTTGTGGGTTATTTAATGCCAAATCTATCCTTGTAGAAGAACAGTAGCGATACTATTTAACTCATAGTTGGGATGAAGAAGGGGTTCATAACTTTCCCATGGATATTAGTCAGAAAGTGAACGTAATTGCGCGACTGGAATTCGAACTCATTTACTACGATATCACAGTACAGCATGTTATCCACTACGCAAATGACGCAGTGCGATTATTGATTAATTGATTAATTGATTGATTGATTAATTTCTAGGGTCATTAAGTTTTTTTGTACATGGTTTAATCGAATGCAAATAACTTGCAAATATGTATATTTGACCCATAGATAGAACCTTAACATATACTACCACTCTTGGTCAGGGTGGACCTGGGGGTAATAACAATGACAATACTCAGGTCTTCAGAACTGGAGTCTCACCACCAGAAACAGTTTAGTGCCATACCCAGGACATCTTTTTGGGAGGAGGCTTACCCAATTCAGGAAATATAGTCGACGCATTTTAAGCTCCACCGACAAGGCATGGCGTAGCGTGGCTGCGTCCCTACTCTCCCCAATGAGTCTGCCGGATGCATTTACTTTTTATGTATATACTGTAGAAAGTGTTTGGGATGCAATGGTTACTGTCATAGAAAATTAACACGCCGACCAGAGTTCAAATCTGGAATGAAGCTGTTAACATTTCAAATAGCGCTAAATACTCGTGGGAAATGTATGCATCCAACTATTCTCCCTCCAGCTATTGGGAAATAGCAGGGCAGACTGGGGCTCTTCAATCTTGGTATGGCAAGCGGATTAGAAGAAATAAAACTCTGAATTCAAACATATTGAACTCCGCTTAAAAAATTGAGCTTGCGTCACATCCTGCTCGTGTAGAGGGGTTTGGTGAATACATATACCGTAGAAAACTCTTCATCATTTCAAACGGGTGAAGATGTCATGCTTAGTTGTAATATGTTGTTGGCATCCTTACGTCTACAAAAGACGATCGTGTAGTGTCCATTTTTAAAAAAAAACTGCAACTGCGTGAGTGGCTGAAGATACCGATTTTAGAATGGCAGTCTCTGGAGCAGTGACTGCAAACAAACAGTTATGCTTGCTGGAGTTGCTGTTGTCTCTCCTTCCTTTTGGCTCTCTTTTCTGTAGCGGCTTCTTTCCTCTATTTTTCACTCTTTTTCGTTCCCTGTCTGACAAGAATTCGCCAGGTCGCACGGTCTTCTGCACAAGCCTCCCATGTGTTGGTATTGATGTGGCATGTCTTCATATTTCTCTTACAGACATCTTTAAAGCACAGGCGTGGTCTCCCTACTGGTCGGGTGACCCCTGCTAATTCGCCGTACCACTTAGTTGTAATATCTATGTTTTAAAGAGCCAATATGCTCATGTAGTTCAACATCCTTTTAACATTATCTGAAACGGATCTATTTGACCCGTAGATTGGACCCTAATAGTTATTACCACTCCGGGTCAGAATGAGTCTCTGGGAGGAATGGGGGTGACACCCCGCCCCTCATAACTCCAGAACTCGAATGTCAGAACCGGATGTAGTTTAGTATCATAACCAGGACATTGTAGAATGTAAAACGCACGCCGAGTAGTTCTGAATTAACTCTTTCAATGCTTTTTACAAAGATTTTCGCAGATAAAATTCCTGGGTCACAACTGCTACTCACACATATCCTTTTTCTCTTTCGGTAATTTAAACTGCTTATATTTCTCTGGTGTAATTACATGTCACTTGATGACCCAGTTTCGTGGCTCACGAGCAATTTCAATGAACAGGCGAGCAGTATATAACTGTAACCCCCCCCCCAAAAAAAAACGAGTAGCATAAGAAATACAGTATTATACATGAATAAGTACACCATAGCATAGTCATCAACGACCGCTATATCAGTGATGGCTAAACTGCTGATGGTGAAAGGGAAATACAAAATCACAGCACACCTCTGTTAGGACCTCTGTGGTCATATTCCCTCCGTTCAGTTTGTGCGATATTTTCTCGTGGACTCCTACGCACGGACACGCCAGAGTTGGCTGGGCCAAAAAACAACAACATACATTCATCAGCTTTGTACGGACACTGGATGCCGTTTATAGGACTTATCAAGAGCGATAGCTGATAGGTACGGATAGTGAGGGAGATTCAAAGGAATCCGTGCTGTCGACACATCTTGATGATGATGATGATGATGATGATGAATTAAAAATAGGAATATGTAACAGTCCATATTTTTTCTTCAATGTATGCATTTACCCAAAACTTTCAACCATGGTCAGTATGCGACACAAGGTCATTTTTTTAAAAGCCCGTCTATCCCAAATAAGAGCCAAAGTGGAGAGTTGGATGTCATTGACTGCTCCGCCATTACAGTTCTTAAGCAATCCTTTATGTTGGCAAGAACTCTTCCCCCTTCCTTTCTTAATACATATAGCCTATCTCTATCGTCTCTAGGGTGTAGAGCTTTGTGCTGTCATTATTTTGGTCAATCTGTCTGAGTTACTCTTTTGTCCATTTTAAGAATGGCCCAGAGTATCTTATAATGGGAACGACCCAGGTATTTATTCCTTTGATGAGATTTCTGCTGCTGAGCTTAGTTTATTATTATTATTATTATTATTATTATTATTATATTATTATTATTATTATTATTCTGTGGATATATACTACAGCATGATAATTTAATTGTTATAATATTTTATATGTTTACTTAAAAGCTATTGCAAAATAGTTCAATAAGTAAAAAGTATGATAATCTTGATTTTACCCCTATGCAGTGGTGCAGTCGGTCTATTCTTCTGCCCCAACAGACAGGGCGGAGCGTGTTTTGGTAAAAAGAAAGAAGTTTACGAATGGGCTAAACATGTAGACTCGAGCCCATAGTAGAAACACATTGGCTCACCGTTAAAGAAAAAAAGTATGCGTGTAAGTCGTCGGGGTGGCCTAAAGTCGGTATCTGCCAATCAGCGAGAGAGTCTATCCCCTTTTCACTAGCACTAGACCAAGGAGATTGTTTTTTAGCGTCTGAGGTGGAGCACCACGCCTACCATCAGCTCCTTACTTTACCGCACAGATCCCTGTGCTATTCATACGCTGAGTTGGTGAGGGTTGGTATCGAACTAGGTTTCTAGCTGAACGCTCTACTGACTGAGCTAACGAGTAATGCTTACAGCACCTGGTATTCCCAAGCGGTCACCCATCCAAGTTCTGACCAGGCTCGACGCTGCTTAACTTCGGTGACCAGACTAGAACAAGTATTCTCAGCGTGATGTGACCGTAATTTATTGGTGTAGTGGTTAATAAAGAAGATTTTTTAACACATAGAATTGATCACTATTGATATCCTTGAAAAAGATTCAAATATAAGCAGTGCTTCTTATTGCCAACTCCTAAGGCAAAATTTACCTTATCTATTGAATGGGCCTCGTAGATGCAGTAGTCTTATCTCATTATAATGGAGATTCGGTGTCTGTCTGTAACCGAAACTACGTCACTGCTTACGTCACAATACGCTCAGGAATTGCATAAGTTTATCAACGTGTATTCAATTTATACTCGAAATCATTAATACATAGAAAAAAAACTTATTTATTAACGAGGTCCCTATATGAAAATCTGAGTTAGATTTATCTCAAAACAGCCCATGTTATTAATGCATTTAAAAGCCTGGAATGCGTCTTTATATATCACTAAGAAATAAAGGTTTACATAATATATGGTGTGGTTAATTTATATACTGGTTTTAACAAAACCGGGTTTAATAAATAATTGCTTGGTGTTAATGATCTCTAATATTATTGTTTTGTTCTCCAAAGTATCAAAATCAATCCTATAAATGGTTTTATATAAAAGCCAATTAAGATATGATTAAAATAAGTGTAATCTTTTTATATGCGTTCTTATTTGATTTCGTTAGTATTTCTAATCTATACATACATAAAGGGCAGTTGTGTGTATATGTATGTCCGGAGGAAACTTCGAAATAAAACAATTAACGACAAAGTAAATATATATACACATTAAATATCACCAGGGCTTGGTTTTTGAGCAAAAATAATGAAGATTTGATTTAAATTCATGAAGATATCTAAAAAATAAAATTTAAATGATAACAACATGGAATTTTTTCCATTGGATATTGTAGACATAAATTTCTATTTTCAGAGTGACTGGATCAACGCAAGGTCTTTTTTTACGTATGGATTTTAATGGGGCATCCGGTGGGGATCCAACTCACAATTCAGTAATAATGGATCTGCGAGACTAACTTTAAAAAAATCCCCTCTCTACCCAGGCGACGACGGGTAGCCACTTCTAGTTTAATATATTTCATTAGCTTAAAACTTAGATACTTACGCCCGGAGAATGCACATTCTTCGCTAGTCAATGTAATGAACGTAATAGTCTTAAGTTATTTGAATTTCCCCAACTATTTTGTAGTACAGACCGGTTTAATATCGGCAATACTTTTTAGCAAACCAACCATGATAATAGGTGATAAGTCAACTATTACTCACTTATAATTACTTAACATACTCAATTTAGTTTTCAAAAGTAGTTTGTATAACGAATTATTTATTAAGATCAAAGGAAATTAATGTTTTTTTTATTTACAAAGAAAATAAATAGAAATTTGTATCAGCAGGGATGACAAGGAAAGAGGAAAAATGTCGCTGACTCATATCGTTTCAAATCTCCAAAGCATATCCGTTCCTCGCGACTGTGTTTGTGGCCCGATACCGGTCTGCTGTGCAACAGTCAGGAGACAGGGCGATGGTCACTGTTCTAAACAACAAATGCAATAAAAATATTTCTTGATTAGAAATAATCGGTCAAGTCCTGTGGGAAGGGCGTCCTCGTCTGCTCACTCGTCTAAAAGCGGCTAAGGATTAAGTTTATTGCTTGACGCCTGAAGCACCCTTTACCACCACTTGACCGGGATGTTCACTTCCTGGGGAGTCCCCAAGTGAAAACGACCTTGTGTCACATCTTGTCACCGTGATGGTGGTGGTGGTGCTGCTGCTGCTGGGTTGATCCCATCAATACAATATGTAGTTAGGTATTTACTCGACATGTGCGCCATGGGTAGAATGTAACAGATATAGAGCATCCAGCGAGAATCGAACTCGCTATTCAGCAGTAATGGATCTGCGAGACTAACTTGCTAACCATGATGGGAAGCCCCCAAGATATAGTTATATGGATGTCTTGCTTGAAATTAGAAGGTTAGGTATAATACGAATTACATCGGCAATTTCATAAACTTAAGTTTTTTTTTCATTTTCTCTTTCCTCAGCTGCTGCTGCTACTACTACTACTACTACTACTACTACTACTACTACTAATAATAATAATAATAAATAAATACAACTTATGTTGTGATTTCTACAGTTCGTATAAGCAGGAATAGAGTCACTCTAAAGTTTCTTTTTTTGAGAGAGAGAGAGAGAGAGAGAGAGAGAGAGTGTAATGGTTCTCGTCATTGGAAATGGAATCGGCGGTCCGAGTTCAAATCCTGGACATGACAAATCAAGAGCCGGAGTCAATAAGATGGTGTGGTTCTGAAATCCAGTGCTACCCAGCAACCCTTGCGACACTACCGCTGCCAAACTGCATTGGTTCCTTACCTTTGGATCACAGCGGCAGTGTGGAGAGGGGGGATATAATACTTGGGCAACAGCTCATCTTCCATATCAACCCACCCAGACTACTTAGTTAAAAAAACAAAAAACTTGGACACTACTCCATCGTCTATCGTAGACGGAAGGATCCCAGCAACCAAAATTGTGACTTTAGGTATCTCATCGTAGCGCAATGGTTAGCAAGCTAGTATCACAGACCCATTACTACTTAAAAGCTAGTTCGATCTTCGTTGGATGCGCCGTATTTGCGACCTTGTGTCACATCCAATGGGTTGGATAAATCGGGCGCTTCATGTGGTGCAATGGTTAGCAAGCTAGACTGAAAATACTATTACTGGGGAATTCCAGTCAAACTGAGTGCACCCCATTCTGTTACAACTAAACAAAGCTTAGTGTATAACTAGGCGCTCTATCAAGGTGTAATAGTTAGCAAGCTAGTCTCGCAGATCCATTACTACTGAAAAGCGAATTCGAACCTCGTTGGATGCCCCATACTTGCGACATTATGTCACATCTTATTCGTGACGAACGGGTTGGGTAAATACCTACCAAACTGTGTATTTTGGGCGCGAAACACTTTTTGCATTTAAAAATATATTGCAATTTTCTTATAAATTTCTTGTTCGTGGTGGAGGGGTTGGGTAAACACACACACATCCACACACACACACACACACACACACACACACACACACACACATCCACACTCAAATTTGATAAATATCTTCCATATTTGAGAAATATCTTCTAAAATCCCCACGCGATGTGACACAAGGTCATTTATAAGCGGAGTGTAGCAGGTTTGAATTCTGAGTTTTCCTTCCCCAAAACCGGTTTCTATACTTTTATATACCCTACCTATGAACATTAATAGGTATATCCGATTCCTCATAAATACAAGGGTATTATGCTGACTGAGTAATCTTATACCACTTTCTGTGGTTTACCTTTCTTCACGCCACTGACAAGTATTGTATTTGTTAATGTTATAAAGATTCCATTTCATTTCCAATCTCCTTTTTGGTTATTTCTCATTTAGTAATCTTTTTAAGCTTACAACATATACCAAAGTTAAAGTGCCCAGTCTGCCCTCCAATTTACCCATAGATGGAGGGAAAATAGTTGGATGCATACCAAATTGTGTTTCTAGGCGTCCTATCGTGCAGTAATGGTTAGCAAGCTAATTTTACAGACCCATTATTCCTGAAAAGCAAGTTTGATGCCGTATACTTGCGACCTTGTGTCACATCCTACACGTGGCGGACGGGTTGGGTAGACACCAACCAAACTGTGTATTTTGTACGTGATCCAGATGTCATGAATATTTAAATGAATATACATTTTTTGCATTAAAGAAATATTGCATTTTTTTTTGTAATTTTTTTTTGCAATTTTCTTTTTCTTTTCTTTATTTTACATTTCTTTTTTTTTTTTCTCTTTTTTTTCCCAGATTTCCTGCATTTAAAAAAAATATTTATGAAACATCTCCGATGTTTTATTACTTAGGGTTTGAGTTCCAACACGACGAAATTTCGAAAAAATGGCAGAAATTCAGTTGTTTCCCATATTGTTGGCTGGTTTATTTCTTCAGGTCAACAGACAATTTTTATTGCAGAGGGAAACATTTTCTACTTAATTGTAAACAGTTGCAAGTCGAAAAGAACCCTTAAAAGATTAATATTGCAATAAATATCAGAGTTAAAGCGACATTTGTATATCGAAGAGAGAAAAGTAAAAAAAAAAAAAAAAATGAATAAATAAAAGAATTTTAAAAAAAAAAAAAATTTTTTCATTTTCTTTTTTTCTCTCTCTCTCTCTTTTTTTAAATTTTTTTTTACAGACTACACACTCTATTGTAAACAGATGTTTCCTTGATTACGTAAAACAGAAATAAATAAAAACTTCTAAACTTGCGGCTTAAAAAAAAGTAAGAAAAAGAAAAGATTTTCCATAATAAAAAGAAATAGATACGTTGTATCGAGGTGCATTTTTCTTTCTTTTATTCTGTCTCTCTGACGGTATGTGTGTCGGTATCTCTGTCTTTCCGTCTCTCCCACACACGCGCACCCACATCCGCACGTATACACACATAAGGGGATGTACAAGTCTGTATATGGACATATACAGAATGGTCCGAAAGTCTTGTCATCCATACATATTTTTTTTTAGAGTTAAAATAATTACTTAATGCAAACCGAAATTCTAGAAAGTAATTTAATGCTTAAAGATTTTTTTAGAGGTTACATAACTGATATATTATATGTTTGTTTGTTTATTGATTTTAACGGCATATCAACCCGTCTGGGGTTATGTCAAAGCCTAACGGTTAGGAAGTGTATTTATATTTATACTTTTTAGTAATTGGTTTTAAAAATGTGCTAACATTATTGGGGATTATGTTGTATGGTATTGATTTGTTTCATGTCTATATTCTATGGTATAATTTCATTTCTCTCAAAAAGAGAGAATATCCTCCATGTTGACATTTTCAAACAGATCTTTCATATTGTTTGCTTTAAAATAACGGTTTCTGATGTGAACAAGAAACCTGCATTTCATGAATAAGTGTTTAACTGTCAAAGGTGTTTGACATGTTCCACATTGTAGTTGTTGTTCTTGTTTGAGTATATTGGAGTGCGTTAGTCTTGTATGACCAATGCGTAATCGAGATACAATAACTTGTTCTTTTCTAGACTTCCTTAAAGTTGGTCTCCAGCCTCCCAAATTGGGTTTGATTAAGAAGAGTTTCTCGTGGATGTTGTTAAATATTATACTATTAAAGCAAAAAAAATTATAAAGGTTTATTTTCCTGACATCCCACCAGGCCAAATTGACACAAGGACTTTTTAACGTAGTGAGCCTCTCACAAACCGAATCTCATGCGCTGACTAATGGGGGTACATTTTGGGAGCTTCAGGCACCGGGCAATAAACCCCACTCTGCCCCTTTTAGACGAGGGGGCAGGAGCTGCATATGGGGATGCCCCATGGGACCATGCGATTAATTTGACTATCACTTACAGGCTTAGAAGACGAAGCTCCGAGCAAAAGGAAAGTATAGAAATAATGAAAATTAAAACAATATCGAAGAGGTGACCATACTTTCGGACCACCATCTATACATATAAAGGGCAGTTTGTGTGTATATATGTCCGGAGGAAACTATGAAAATATAACAATTAATAACAAGGTAAATATATATACACGTTCACTATCACCAGATCTTGTTTCTTGAACAAAAATAATGACGATTTTATTTATATTCGTGAAGATAATTAAAAAATGAAATTTAAATGATAACAGCATGGAATTATTTGTATTTAGTATTTTATATAGGAGACATTAATTTTTTTCTTCAGATTGTCTGGATCAACGCAAGGTCTTTTTGCATATGGATTTTAATGGGGCATCCTCTGAAGATCCAACTTGCGATTCAACAATAATGGATCTGTGAGACTATCTCCCCCCCCCTCTACGCAGGCGACGCCGGGTAGCTGCTTCTAGTGTAGATATAAGCTTAATTTTGTTCTGAAATGTTCAATGGATAAGGTAAGATCTGCGATAGGCATTAGCAACCTTTTTCATCTAAAATATCAATCCCAACGGTTATGGAAAATTACCTACCCCAGCTTTTTAATTCTAACGAACTTATATTAGAATTCTAACTTACAGGTACGTTCACAATTTATGTCTTCTCATAAATTGTAACACTAATAAAAAAAAAACAAGGTTATTTTTATGTTGAGGGTGCTTCAAGCATTTTCCGTACAGAAGATCATGGAAAGTTTTCTATTAAAAAGAAAATAGAAATGATTCAAAAAACACTACGGGCCGCATGAGACCCGCGGACTGCAGCTTACTCATGACTGTTATATAAAATGACATGTGTATTGTCTGTGTAGAGTAAATATCACAATATCTTATTATAATAGAGATTCGTTGTCTGTTTGTCTATGACCGAAATTACGTCACTGCTTTCGTGACAATACCCTTAGGAATTGCATAAGTTTATCAATGAGAATTTAATTTATTGTCAAAATCACTAATACATTGAATAAACCATATTTATTAACGATGTCTCTATGAGAATCTGAGATAGATTTGCCTTAAAACAGCCCATGTTTTAGAGCATTTAAAATCCTGCAATTTGTCTTATATATCACTAAGAAATAAAGGTTTACATAATATATGGTGTGCTTAATTTGCATATTGGTTTTAACAAACCCGGGTTTAATAAACAATTATTTGGTGTTATTGATCTCTAATATCATTGTTTTATTCTTCAACGTATTAAAATCAATCCCATGAATTAAATTTATATAGAAAGCAATTAAAATATAATTAAAATAAGTGTTATGTTTTTATATGCGTTCTTATTTAATTTCGTTAGTCTTTATAATTTAATATATTTCATTACATTAAACTGAAATACTTACGACCAGAGGGCGCATGTTCTTGCTAGTTACAATAATAAAATATTTAAGACAGTCATGAGTAACCTTTTTTCGAGAAGCGGACCATATGTGACATGGCTTATAATTCAAAGTAATTCAAAGTAATTTTACGTTGAAGGTACCTCAACCATTTTCACTATAGAGGGCCATGTGCGCAAACATCTGCCATAGAAATAGGGAAGAGTTGTTTTCTTTCTTTCTCTTTGGTAAAAAGATCTTTTCTATAAAAAAAATCTTAGACGGGCCATCCCGAAAGCAACGCGGGTCGCATGTTGTCCGTGGGTTGCATTCTATCGAAAATAAACAAATACCCCGCTAATAATTATTTTAATAAAACTTATTTGAGTAGAAATTATTTTCAAACAGATATATTTGATGGGACCCTAACAGCAGAAGTACCCGGTTCATGACCGGACTAAAATGACACCAGGAACACTACAGAGTGACAGAGAGGGGTTATATAATTTAGCTAATTCCTAATAAAATTTTTAAATCGCTAAGAATTCGTGTATTACAATGTTCGTGTACCATAGGATTTATTTTATTCTATTTTATTTTTTTACATTTACAATATTATTTTCAACAATGTAACCCAAGACTTGTAAGTGTTTTGAAACATAATATTATTTTTTTCTAAAAACTGTTTTTTTTACATGACAAAAAAATTCAATTCAATTTTTAATTGCTTGTTGAGTTAAAGTGATAAAAACGTATTCGTTTAATTTCTCGTCTTTTTAAACCCTAAAAATGTAACATTAGAAAGAAGCTAAGAACTGAATATGTATCATTATTTGTAGGTGGAAAATTTCGCGTATTAATTCAAATTCAAATTATTCGTTTATTCTATAAATAGTCTATTTCTATTTAAAAAAAAGATTTTGAGTTACACTGACTAACAATTAATATAACTTGTTCTAAGAAATAAGTACTTATATGATAACAAAGAATTAAATTTAGTTCCAAATTACCTGCTGAGACCCAAAAAGTCTGTCTTCCAGTCCCCACCAAACATAATAGTGGAAACCGTTCGGCTTTCGACTAATCAACAGTTAGCTTAAAGTCGGTATCAGCCGGACAGCGAAGGAGTCTATCCTCTTTTCAAAGTGTATTTTATAAAACTAAGAATAAAAAAATGTGAACTTATTCATTGATGGAAAAATCCAGGATCCGTTTATTCTAAAGTTTACTTCTTTAAAAAAAAATTTTTTTTAATTTTTAAGATTGTTTCTAACGATAAAATGAACTAAAAATTAGCGTATTATAATATTCGTTCATTTGAAGAATTGATTTTTTGTTTACATTTAAAATATCAGTTTTAAAAATGTATCGCTAAACTCGTGAGTGGTTTAAAACAATGTATTTTTCTAAAGACTTATTCGTAATTGCCTGTTGAGTTACAGTGATAAAATTGCATTCTTTTAGTTTATTTTCTTCTTACCTTAGAAAATGTAACAATAAAAAGAAGCTAAGAATTAAAAATGTAAGATTTTTCGAATTACAATTTCTTTTTTGGTTTATATCTAAAATAGTGTTTTTTTTAAAAAAAAAGGTACCCCTTGGTTTGAAACATTTTCATGATTTTTTTAGTTTTCTAAAAAAATTAATAAGTTTATTTACAACAATATTCCGCTTAATAGGGTCATCGTTTAATCGGGCCAGACGCAAACATTGAGCAATTTTGTAAGAAGCGATTCCAATGTCTATAATCATCACGAATCGGTAGCCGATATAATTATGAAAAGCACATTTTTAATTTTCAAACAATTATAAAATATTATTTAAGTTTGTGACTCAAGTTAAATGAGAACTAAACGAATCCAAACAAAATATTCCGAGGTATGTTCTGGTTGACTAAATTACCCTTGCTACAATAGTTTTTCTGTAAATACTTTTTCATAGAAACTGTTAACTTTGTTCAGTTAATCGGACAAATTGGTTATTGAGTTCGGAATCATTGGTTCCGATACAAACCTATTAACTCGAGTCAACTATCTCTCTCTCTCTCTCTCTCTCTCTCTCTCTCTCTCTCTATATATTATATATATATATATATATATATATATATATATATATATATATAAGTATGTGTGTGTGTGTGTGTGTTTTGTGGGTATGTAGAGAGAGGAAGAGAGAAGACAGACAGTGCGTTATTTTTTGCATCTAATTTTGCAAGATACTTGGTTTTAGGATATTATTTACCCAACCCCTCTGGGACCGACAGGATGTGACACAAGGAGAATTATTAATCGGTTTGAATTCAGAGTTTTTATTTCTTCTAGACTGACTAAAGAACGCGGTCTGCTCTACTATTTACTTATTGTTGGTGTGGGGGACAGATAGAGTCATGCCTTTATCAAGAGCATAGCCAAAAGTGAAAGGTAAACAGTCTCGTCCAGGATTTGTACTCGGGTCGGCGATTCCATTTACCATTACATAAAGTGCACCTATGCTGGTGTTAGAATAATTCTTTTATTTTTTTTTTTTACATGTTCAAAATTCGGGAACTTTTTGTGTTACACCTCGTCTCTCGACCAAATTTAATAAGTTTGTACCATAACTTTTTTTTCCTGATGCTGAATTAGCGATCTCTCTTATCAAACTTCAAGCGAGCACTCATCATTGCTTCAGTCATTTCACATATATACAGCTTTAAATCCGTTTAATACTAAACATTATGACGTTAATACTTAATGTAACTAATTTAGTGTCTAGACGTTTCTTATTTTTATGTGTTGCCGATTATACGTTTAATTACGTTATTGACCCCAAACATAGCTAAACGAGAAGAGATTTTTTCCTTCTTCTAAATTGAAAGCATTTTTTTTACTTGTCTCGGGTGAAGATAAAGTAAAAAGGTTCGTAGTGTTTTACTTAAATGAATAATTAGGAACCTAATGTCGGAATTTTGGGGTCTTTATCAAAACCCAACGTTAGGTAACAAGAAAACAAAGAAAAGAAAAAAAAACACCTACAAAACGTATAAGCCCCTGCAATAGAGAAATAAACAACTCAGAGCCAAAACAAAAGAGACACTTATATATCAAAATTTACAAATGCTTTATTCAGCATATTAAAACAAGAATTAAGGCTAGTGCGCTGTATAACAGTGCTATATGCAGGAATATTTTCAATAACAATATTAAAAAAGAAACAAAAGAACAATGTTTAAAAAAAAAGACAAAAAAACAAAAAAACAACAAGCAAACAATAAAACAGCTCATTTGCAGAAAGCATGCATAGGAGAATGCACTGAACCAGCTACTTTAGGGTTCTTAGTTCCCTTGTCAAGAGTAGTTCGCTTTATCAGACCTGAGACAAACATTTTTCCTTTCCCTTTCCTTTCTGCTCTTTTTTCCGCTTATACTTGCCTTGAACTCGTTAGAAGACAAGTTTCTCTTCCCTATTTTCTTCTTCGTTTCTCTTCTTTCTTCTTTCTCTATATTGTCGGAGATCCACTGGCCACCTTTCTTCTTGCTAGTCTAGTCTCGAATTTTTACCGAGATAAATTTCAATTTCTTCTTCCACGTGCCTGAGACCCTCTGGTCTCTTTTATTCTTCTTTCTATTTTCTCCTTTTGTATTCCTTTGTTTCTGTCTCTATCCAAGGGAAAATCTCTTTTTTTCTTCTTTATTCCTATCCAAGGGAAATTCTTTTCTTTTACAACACCTTGCCTCGTTAATTATTGAAGAGTACAAGGATTGAAATTCACAAAGGAATATAGAGGACCTTTCTGTCCTGGAATATTCCTGGGACCAACCCGGTGAAAAAAACAAAAAAAAAAAACAACAAAAAAAAAACAAAAAAAAAACAAAAACAAAAAAACAAAAAAAACAAAACAAACAAACAAAAACGTGGTCCCATATCTCAGGCCGAAGCTCTCTGAGACATATGGCTTCAATTTTTGACTGTCCAAAATGGAAAGAGAAAATGGTATTGCTCAGAGCTAAGCAGACCGCGTCTGCTCTTGACCAAGAAGTCTAATCAAAAGAGGTTGAACATCACTCTCCCTCACACTCTTGTGGGGTGGCAAGAGGTTTAATGTTTTAGGTTTAAAAGGTAGTTGGTTATCCCTGGTGCGTGTTCCTAGAGTTTGCTTTTAACCCCATCTTATTTGGTGGTCGCGTTGAAACGGAATTCAAGAAAAGAAAAAGAAGAAACAAAGACAAAAGGTAGTTTTATGATTTAAGCTTTATTCGCGGGTCATAGCCACCACATGGCAAGAAGATTTCTTCTTAGCCAGTAGTCGTGTCTTGCTCCAGTTAAGGCCTAAATTGGGGGTAGGAAGTGGGTCCTTTTTCCCGCACATGCTCAGAGGGTTCTTCCGGTGTGAATTCTCATCGGAGTTTGTTATTCTTTTTATTCTTATCTTATTTTAATTTTATTTTAATCCCCACACTCTACCCAAAAAGCTGTCTCTCAGTCCCCACCAAACATTATAGTGGAAACTGTTCGGCTTTTGACTAACCAACAGTTAGGTTAAGTCGTCGGGATTGGCTTAAAGTCGGTATCAGCCAGACGGCGAGGGAGACTATTTCCTTTTCACTAGCGCTAAACCAAGGAGATTGTTTTTAGCGTATGAGGTAGAGCGCCACATCTAACACCAGCCTACGATATATATATATATATATATATATATATATATATATATATAATCGCTTGGATTTAAAACACCAAAGAATTTACTCTGACGGAGACCGTTATTCCTTGTATACCAATTTTTTAATAGTTTTCTATTATTGCTATTTTATTTTGTATTTTAAATAATAATAGATAGAATACATATGTACATGGATAGACTCCTGGCCGAAACACGTGTCAGTAAACAAAATAAAAATAAAATCTATTTTAACCGTTCAGCAATTCTTTCCTTTATTTTTCATTTCAACACACACACACACACACACACACACACACACATATATATATATATATATATATATATATATATATATATATATGATAGGTGATTCTGGCCCTATTTCTCGGTTGGTGTTGATAGATAACGATGGCAGTCTTATCTAAAAATAAAAAAGGGGTTATTTAAATTAGCAAAATGTCACAGGTTATACTGATCAGAATAATTTCGTGCTCAAATGTCTGACGATGCTGGATTGGCGGTCTCCCTTATCAGATGGTACCATAAAGAGGAAAAAAGGGGGAAAATCTTAAAAGATGTCTGCCATTAACTGTTATCTTGTATCATCTATGAAGGATGCTCAAAAAGTAATGCCTCGTATTTATTTCCAAAGGAACTTATATATTATATATATATATATATATATATATATATATATGTGTGTGTGTGTGTGTGTGTGTGTGTGTGTTTAGTGATATTTTTGTTTTTGGCTAAGTTATTATGGGCTGAAATGTGTCTTCATGGTAAGGTACATTCTGATGTGTGGTGATTGGTAGTGGAAGCAATTAGACCTTGGATAAAACCTCTGTCAAATTCCGTATTGGTGTGTCTGTAATTTATGTTTATGATATTAAGAAGTTCATGTTTCTTGTGTAAGCTAGTTCGAATTTTAGTCCGAACTGGAGGGCTTCAGACTAAAATTCGCAACTGGCTTACACAGGAAACACGAACTTCTTAACATTGCTGTATGTTAGTAAATATGATATACTTTGAAAACCAACCTGGGTGTGTCTTCGCGGGGTAATGGTTAGCAGGTTAGTCTCGCAGATTCCTGACTACTGGATAGCAAGTACGGTCATCATTGGATGTCCCATACTTGCGACCTTGTGTCACATCCTAAACGAGGCGAACAGTTTGGATAAATACCTCGGTGAAAATTGACATTATGCCACACCCTGCCCGTGGCGGAGGGGTTGGGTAAATACACTCTAGCAAAAATGCTGTCTTTGTTGGAATGCGGCGTAAGGTAGGTGAATGTTGCGCGCTTGTGTCAAGTGAAAGCAGTTAATCTAGAATTCAATCTGGAACCTTTTGAATTTTCAAAAGGACGAGCCAGCCCAGCCCAGCCCAGTCCAGGATGCTCGGCCCAGGTAGGCAAGAATAGGCCTCATCTTTGATTTTGATAAAACCTTTATTCTTTAAACTTAGCTACAGCTCGTATTCTCATTGGTCCTATTTTATTTTTGTCCTATCGTATTCAATTTAATATTTTCTCCTATTCCCCATTAGATGACAGAGGGTCGGGTTTTCCGGAGATGTGAGAATTCTTCCGATTACCCCAAGCTCACATCTTTCATTCCGCCCGGTTAACTTGCCTTTTCTTACGTATTCGTTTGTGGAGAGGTGCATCATCATCATCATCATCATCATCATCATCTAGTCAGGTTCCTTTGATTCTCTCTCGCCATCCGTCCAAATCAGCCATTGATCTTGAGAAGTCCTCTAGACGGTCCCCAGTATCCTCACGAATAAAAGTTTTTGCTCGTCGGTTAACAGTGTAACATTGGTATGTCCATGTGTAGGACTCCACAGGAGAAATACGCTCATGAGTTTGTTCCTGCTTCTCCAACAAAACCCAGTATATCTTGTTCGTATTACTCGAATGATTTGTGAGATGGGAGGTTAGTGAACGTTCAGCTACTGTTTAGAAATGGACGAAAAGCTGCACCCATTCTTCCAGAAGAAAGGCGACCTCGGAATCACTAAGAACTACAGAAGTAAAGCTTTTACTGACATAGCTGCTTAGGTTTATATTGCCCTGCTTCTCAATTGTATCAAACCTGAAGTTGAGAAAATTCTTAAATCAGAACGGGGTCTCATAATAACATTAATTTCACATTATTGTTAATTTTAATTTCCCACACCGTTATGGAGGTTTATTTTTGTAAATAAAATTTCATAATCATCCAGTCTTCTCACGTACATATATATTTGGGATTAGTCTAAATTTTCATAAAGCGTTTGACTTGTTTTGGTGACTGCGCTCTGAAAGTGTTTTTTTTTTATTTATTTTTATTTTTTATTTTAGAATAAATGAGATGTTATGGTGAAAGGAATTATGAAGTAGCTATTCACTAAAGCATAGCTTATTTTGAACAATGCCACAAGTAGCAGGCACCCCGTGAGAATCGAATTCATTAACAATCTAGCTTGCTAACCATTATACAACGCGAGGAGCCCAAAGAATAATGAAGTAAGATTGGGTTAGTGAAAGTGGTGTAGGGAGACACATATTTCCCTTAAAGAATGGGCATGTCTACTGGGCGCCTTGTGGAATGATACATGACGGTTCGGAAGCCTATTTTCGCTCTCTTTTCTCTGTTCTTTGAACAATAGAGACGTTGTCTCCTGCCCTTGCCCCGACAGTAAAGACACAATCTATTTTTCATCATCATCAAATAAAAATTTTCCCATATTTTTTTCTCCTTTCACATACTGCTTGTTCATAGAGCAATATGTGCTTATCTATCACTGCTGAGATACATTTGTGTATTCTTTCAATACTACATTTATGTATACAATGTATATATTAAACATTTCCGTATGTGTAAATGATAGTACCTTGACCTTTCCTTCGTTTATTCGATGTTAGTATATCACGTATAAACCGATTCTAATATTGGTCCTTGGTGAGTTGTTATATCTCCACAACCTCAAGTACTCCAGTTTCCTGGATATGACAGTAAACTGTATTTGATGGTTAGGCTCCAGTTCTGGACGGCAGTACAGGCCCCATCCGATCAATCGGCTGGTCATGTCAAGCCCTAGCAACTATATGATTGTCCCGACCGTATTCTTCAAATTTTTCTTATGTCAAGCACCTACCCCTTTTTCATATAGGTATTAGAAGGCCTAGTTCCTAACGTTAAACAAGACACGAAGAGGGGTGAGGCAGAGAGGAGAGTAGCCTCGACAGCAAAGAGAGTCAGAAAGAGGGAGACAGCAGCCCCGGAAAGCATCACAGTTTGTGTGTAGCCATTTCACCAAATACTGTTACTCAGGAATTGGTTGCAGAGTCACTTGCGCAGATGCAGATACTTTTTTTGGACACTACGCCATCGTCTTTAGTGGACGGAAAGGTGCCAACAAATTAGAAGGTGGTGCAGAGGGTCATCCACCATTTAATTAACCAAACAAACAAAAATATTTACCTACAATCTATTCGCTTAGAAATCATGTATACAAACAAACGCGATTTAGCATTAGATATCCCACAAAGCTGCAAGTATGGAGCACCCAGATGAGGATCGAGCTCGCTATTCAGTTGTAATGGATATGCGAGACTAACTTGCAACCATGATGGAACGCCTTGCTATTTACCCAATCCGTTCGCCACGATTAATATCTGACACAAGGTCACAAGTATGGGTCATCCAATGAGGATCGAACTCGCTATTCAGTATTAATGGATAAGTGAGATTAGCTTGTTAACAATTGCACTACGATGAGATACCCTGCTGTTTACCCAACCCATTCGTCACGAGTAGGATGTGACACAAAGGTTGCAAATATGGGACATCCAGTGAGGATCGATCTTACTGTTCAGTAGTAATGGATCTGTGAGACTATTTTTTCGGTCGATTTTGCTCAAATATATCGTAAACATGGCCGTAAACGCTGTCTAAGATGACGTAAAATCCGTATTTTACAAAACAAATTTATCCCCCCACATTGAGGAAATTAAATTTCCAGTGTTGATTTATCAATGAATGAATTTTATAACATCAGTTATTTTATCAACACTGAAAATTTCATCAAAATCTGATAATTCCCAGATTTTTGGTAATTTTTTTTCAATCGGGGGTGGGTAGGGGTTAAATTTATTTATGTAAATTACGGATTTTACGGCGACTTTGGCAATGCCTACTGTAGTAAAAACAGAATCAGTGCTTAGACTTTTGAAAAGCTTTATTTCACTTTACTCTGACTACGATCTGACTGACGTAGTCAGAGTGCTACTTTTATACAGACAGATATCCAAGGGAGGTAATTAAAATGGATTTATTAGTATACCTACTATAAATCTATCAGTTGTAAAACTCAACAGTAGCCCCCCCCCCAAAAAAAAACCCAAAAAAACATCACTTAGCAAAATTGCTCCTCTCAAACTGGGCAGAAAATGTCGACTCTGACAATTTTCTAATTGCGTATCAATGATACAAGATGGAAGACCAAAAAGATTAAAGACCTTAAAAAAATATTTTTCTTGGACGTATAGTTTGCGACAAGGCGTTTTATGATGTTATGGCGTTTTTTCTTTTTTTCAATTTTTTCTTTCTTTTCTCTTTTTTTATTTCTCTTTATTATTCTTATTTTATCTATTTATTTATTTTTAACAAAAACGTTATTATTCAAACGAAAATCAAACCGATTTAAACAAGCGTCGGCGACCGATGAGAAATAAACCGGCCTGCTTGATGTTTTTAATTTAATTATTACAAGAACGTAAAGTGATACCTACTAAATACATGCTGAATTCCTTATCTCCAGCCAAATTGGTTCTGACTTGTTCGAGCTGATGCGCGTGCGCACTGCAGTTCGACAATTCGGAGAGAGAGAGAGAGAGAGAGAGAGAGAGAGAGAGAGAGAGAGAGAGAGAGAGAGAGAGAGTTTCCAAGGAGCTGGATTGTCATAGGATCAACGGACACGTGCATCCATGGATACACTAACACTAAACATTCTGTAAGAAAAGACAGACAACTCGCATGAACAATGCGCATATGAATGTTTAATACATACACTATGTAATAACATAACGTATGTCCAAACAGGTAAACGGTACACAATGCTCCAAAGAGAAACCAGATTATGTTTGCTAATAAAAAGGGGGGGAGAGAGATAGAGAGAGATAGATAGAGAGAGAGAGAGAGAGAGAGAGAGAGAGAGAGAGAGAGAGAGAGAGAAGAGTAAAAGGAGATAAATGGATAGAGTTTGGTTTGGTTTGTATTGTTTTACGGCATATCGACCTCAGTGGGTCATTTAATGGCGACAAAGTTTTGAAAAAAATTCATTCTTAATGGATACTCATTTTTTTTAATAAACACATTTTTCAATTTAATCCATAGACGGGACCCTAACAGGTACTACCACTCCGGGTCAGAGTGGAGCAGGGAGTAAATGTGATGAAGGGGTCTCCACATTCACCAAACCTCAAAACCTGGAAACTCACCATCAGATAGAGTTTAACGTTATATCCAGGACGACCCTCAACCAGAGAGTTTCTTTCTCCTAGATGGATGATCTGTCAAGAACTACGGGTTAATCTCTTAAGAAAAAAGGGGGTGTATACGAAATTGAAGTTTTAGCTTAGTATAAGTCCGCTTGTCCCTCCCATTTTAGCACAAAGAAAGCCACCCCTCAGTATAGGGTCTTTTAGAGAAGGTAGAGCTTGTATCGTTTGGCGGGCCAAGGAGATGTTGGGGTTAAATATGACGTTTATTTCACAGAAAAGTTAAACAAAATACAAAAATACAGAAATATCGTTTAAATTATAACAAACAGTAAAATTAATAATTTACGAATAGTCACTTTATTTTTTATACATAACTTATTGAAAGAAAAGCATATTTACTCCTTCCAAGTTAAATTTTAGTAGAAAATAAAACAAGATGGCTTACTCGACACTTAGGGGACGGAATTAAAAGGCATGAGAGAAAAATTCTACCGTTTACTGGCCAAAGAGATGGTGGGGGTTAAATATGACGCTTATTTCACAGAAAAGTTAAACAAAAATACAGAAATATCGTTCAAAATTTAACTGAAACAGTAAGGAGTAAATATGCTTTACTTTTAACAAGTTATATATATATATATATATATATATATATATATAATATATATATATATTATAATGGTATACACAGGAATAACCTACTCGAGTTTCACCAAAAGGATCTTCAGTGAAATTCGAGTAGGTTATTCCTGTGTATACCATTATAATAATAGATTTGCTCTACTCACTTTATATTTGTTATATCGCAGTCTTATTGTGAAACTTGTATCAACTAACCATTGAGGCCAATTTCACCGGTAAGTCACCATTTTCATATATAAAATCATATATATATGTTACTACGTTACTAATTAATTTTTCTTCGCTTCTCTTGTGGCATAATTTAAGCATACTCTCCAATGCTATGTATTACATAATTCGTGGGTTGTCTACGAATTATGACTGTAGTGTAGTAAAATTTAAATGGCCATTGTGGCCGTTATAGAAGTTATTGGCAACAGTTAACCTTTCACTGACATAGGCATCGATTTCTCATTGGCTAAAGGCAAAGCATGTGAAAGGGAACTGAGTTAAGTGGTTAGATTTTGGCGGTTAGTCGAAGGGAGCAGACGTAATGGTCGTCTGTTCCCAGGTAAGCCATCTTCTCACCGCGCGGTTAAACCCTTTTGGGCTTCGGTTTCAATAAAGACGTCTTTGAAAAATAAAAAAAGTCTTGCTTCGTTATTAAAAACAAAGAGGATGAGCACAGTCAACAAAACCCAGCACAACAGAGGCCATATCAACCAGAGGAAGAAATCAACCCAAAAGAAGATGGACAGTCGCTAAAATAGAACATCCTAAGAACCACTACTCTCCTCTACATCATATACCCCATCATATCACTTTTTGTAATTCTCTTACAGCATCATCATCATCATCATCATCAATGCTAAGGCGCCATGGATAAACGTACCTGTGCCTAAAATCATTACACAATAATCTATTACAATCAATATGTTGATATTTAATCTTTATTTAGTCCATAAAAGCTGTTTCATAATTTACGCTTTCTGGTGAAAATTACATTTGAATAACTTTATAGAGCATGAAACAGCTGTTATGGACTGAATAAATGAAAATATTAACATATTGGTTGTTAACATCGTATTATTGATATAGTTATGTTTCAAATAATGAGTATTCTGCATAGAATAATACGAAGAGTAAAAAAAAGAAGCTCACAGACACATACAGACACACAGACACGCACACACACACATATATATATATATACAGAGAGAGAGAGAGAGGTAGCTGTTAAAGTGTAGCCATACTGATGAGAGATGAAACCTCGAAACACGTGTCTGTGGATAACTTATTATATATATATATATATATATATATATATATATATTTATGGAAAGGATGACTTACCGGTGAATATGGTCACGGTGGTTGATGTGAAGTTCATAAAGGTAAGGCAGTGATATAACAAATAGAAAAGTGCTGAAAACCCGAGTAGGTCATCACTTGGACATATATATATATATATATATATATATTATATATATATATATATATATATTCAGCTCAACCACATTATCACGTCGTCTAACCCTCCATTTAACAGATGATAGCTCTATTTCACAACACCTAAAATTACATTCATGCCCCCACTCTAATTACCGAAATATTCTAACGGAAAATACACAAATTCTGCACAAAGAAAAAAAAACTCCAAATACTAGAAGCTTTATACATAAAACAATACAAACCATCCTTAAACAAAATTAATTTCCAATGCAGTACACACATTTTAAAATGCCTATAACTCCTTTCTCATCAATTCTTCTCCTTCCAGCCTCCACATTAATATAATTAAAAAAAAAACTGGAACACATCACCTCTGATGATGGCACTTCGAAGTGCCGAAAGTACTCGGGACCTGAACTTTGGTGGACTTATCCACGAATTCCACCCAAACATTAAAAAGTTGGCCAGAAAACTTGAAAAGATCAAAAATAAGATTGTTAAACAGGAGATGTGTCTTTTGTTTAATTCTACATGTATAAATGAAAGAATGCTGCCCCCCATACATATATATATATATATATATATATATATATATATATATATATATATATATGAGTGTGTGTGTATGTTTGAGTGAAAACCCTCAGCTGTCATTTATATTTTCCAATATATATATATATATATATATATATATATATATATATATATTGATATGTATATATGAATATTAGTATGTATCTATATTAGTATATTTATATGTATGTATATGCGTATATCACTAGCGCTAGACAAGGGAGATTGTTTTGCATCTGAAGTGGGGCTGCACACCTTTCATCAGCTGTCCACTTTAACGCACAGATCATATCTCTCAAAGTGTGAAACTGAACCGATTTATATATACATATATATATATATATATATATATATATATATATATATATATTATATGTGTGTGTGTGTGTGTGTGTGTGTGTATAAACTTGATGTGAAAATCACATCGCTGAGAAACTGTTTCTCAGCCCATTGACTTCATGTTTTTGCGACCCTAAGATATATATATATATATATATATATATATATATATAGAGAGAGAGAGAGAGAGAGAGAGAGAGAGAGAGAGAGAGACAGACAGACAGACAGACAGACAGACAGGCGCGGATAAGTAGATAAACACGATTTTCATAACATAAAAGTTCGTTGAAAATTGGGAGTCGTCCACTGAGTCGAGTATAAAAGTGCCGAAAGATATTAAAAAAGTAAAAATAAAGAAGCGGTCTATTAGTGAATTCAAAGAAAGGACTCCATTATATTAATAAAGGCCGGTAATTGATATTGCCATAGCTTGATTTTAATAAGATAATAGTAATGGAGGCGGCAAAGACACTTTTAATTGCTTTCCTTCTCATTTGATGCTTTTAAAGTCATTCTCCAATAAATTCCCTTCACACATTTTGGTATCGACATTTTTACAGATTTAGATTTAAAAGATTTTCGTTTGTTTACGTAGACTCTACCGCCCAAATCAGACATATACCTAGGACATCACCTATTGGGTCCGATACAAACCTATTAACTCGAGTCAACTAGCTCAGTCGGTAGAGCATTCGGCCAGAAACCACAAGGTTCCTAGTTCGATACCGGCCCGCGCCAACTCAGCGTATGAGTAGCACAGGGATCTGTGCGGTAAAGTAAGGAGCTGATGGTAGGAGTGGTGCCCCACCTCAGATGCAAAAGACAATCTCCTTGGTCTTGCGCTAGTGAAAAGGAGATAGACTCTCTCGCTGATTGGCTGATACCGACTTTAGGTCGCCCCGACGACTTTACTTACTTACATATATATATGAGTATAGATAAAAGGATATGAAAACAACACAATATGCTGTTAAAGTGAAAAATATTTTATATCATATTCATAGCTAATATTGAACAATATTTCGATTTATAAAAATCATCTTCAGAGCTTGTTTATACTCCCAGACTTATCAATCGCAGACACAACACATAATAATAATAATAATAATATATATATATATATATATATATATATATATATCTTAACATTGTTCTTTTAATAAAAAAAATTTTTTTTCAACCAAGATACCAGGATTTAATTATTTCTAGTTGAGCATTATAAAATCAAAGCGGCTATCATTATTAGGTAACATTTATTAGCAAACTCTACAGATTAAAACTTTGTAAAAAAATATATGTCCTGGCTATGATACTAAATGGCATCTGGAGGAGTGTTTCGGTTCTGGAGCTCTGGGGAGCTCTTACTCCTCCATTGCCATTAGGCCTACTCTGATATCGAGTGATAGAACTTGTTAGAGTCCCATCTATAGGACAAATTAATCAATATTAGATAGAATTACTCGAAGCTATATAACTGTGTGCTAACAATTTATTATTATTATTATTATTATTATTATTATTTTTTATTATGGTGGCTATTGGTTAGAGTCGTCGAAAATGACTCGTCGATCGAGTTCTTCCTAGACGAAGCTGTTGGCATTTCACATAACGCTAATACCCTTGGGAAAGGTTGAATCCATATATTCTCCCTCCAGCCATGGTTTCAGACTGGCCCTTCAGCCTTGGGTAGGTAACCAAACTCTGAATTCAAAATTCCTTTCGTTGATTGGGTTTGTGGCAACCCTTGATGCACCAATTCTTTCCTATCGACTGTGCCAAAAAGTGTGGATGGTCCAACTTCACCACTATAAACAAATCACTGTTTTCATTGTATGAACACTCATACGTTGAAATCTATCCATTATTATTATTATTATTATTATCCCTCCATTTTCACTCCTGCAGCCGGTCACTGGAGACTGAGTGACAGCAAGTCTCCTCAGATCTCCAGAACTCTTCTGAGTATTCCAACCGATCTCAACAATGATGTAGTCAGGATGGTCTCGATTCTTCCTCAGATTTCCAGTTCATCCAGATTATTTCTAGACCCCTGGGACCGTTTCTAGGCACCAATTACAATTTGAACGATCTTCACTTCATGTTCCACAGTTTTCTTAGTTCTCTGGCAAGGTCCAAGTATTTGTTTATCTTTTCGCTTTCTTTCACTTTCACTCGGTGATCGGCCGGGACGGCAAAATCCACGAGATGACAAGTTTTCTTATTATTGATCAACTCCAGGTCTGGTCTCCTGGCTGGGATTAGGTGACCCGTCTGTACCTCAAATCCCAGATAATTTTGTGCATCTCATTCTCCAGACAGATTCAGGCTTGTGCATATACTATTTAGTTGAATGGGGAAAATGAATTTCTTGTACAGTTCCCAGTGAATCACCTTTTCCATCCAGTCGTGTCTAGTCTTGTACTCTCTTTGTGCGAGTTTACTGCATTCGCTTATTATGTGATTGACAGTTTCGCCCCCACCCCACATTCTACACTTGCTATTCTGTTGTGTCTTATCTATTTTTGCTTTTTTTATAATTTGTCCTTATGGCATTGTCTTGTGCTGCAATTATAATAGATTCTGTTTCTCTCTTGAGGTTTCCCCTTCTTAGCCATGTCCATGTCTTCTGATGTGCGAATCTCTCCTGTGTTTCGCTTGAAGTGTCCATATAGTTGTTTCTTCCCATTTCTGCTTTCTTGTTTTTGATATATTTGTGCTCGTCTATATGTTGCAATTGTTTTTTCTGCTATTAGTCTTTCTTTGTTCTTTTTGTATATTCATCGAATGCTCGAATTGTCGAGTCTATACAATCAATACTCAATGCTAGCGAGACCTCTTCCTCCTTCTTTTCTTGATACATATAGTTGTCTGTGTCGTCTCTCGGAGTAATGCCTTGTGCATTGTCATGAGTTTCCTTGTCCTTTGGTCCATCTATCAAAGCTCCTCTCTTGTCCATTTTAAGAATGGTCCAGTGTATCTTACAAGGGGGACAGCCCAGGTGTTTATGCCTTTGATGAGATTTCCACCACAGAGTTTAATTTCTATGAGTTTTCTGGTTCTCCTGAGGTACTTTTTCCTTACGCTTTCTATCATCTCTCCTTGTTTGATAGTGTCCGCTTCCAGTACTCCCAAGTATTTATAATTTTTCTTTTCTCACAGTGCCCTTATTTCTTCCTGATTCGGTAGTTCTATTCCTTCCGTTTTTTTTTGTTTTCCCTTTTTATAACAATCATTGCACACTTGTCGATGCCGAATTACATCCCTTTGTCCTGACTGTATATTCTAATTGTTTGTACAAGCGTTTCTAGCTCCTTTTCATTTTGGTAAAAATTTTGATGTCATCCATGTACATTATTTTTTTTCCTCTGATTTTGTAAATTTGTAGCCACCTGTACATTTTTTAAGTATAAAGTTAAGATGCATCATTGTTATAACAAATAGCAGTGGAGATGGGGAGTCACCCTGGAAGATACCTCTTTAAATTTTTACCTCTGCTATGGCCTGTCCTTCTGCTGTTAATTCCACTTTCCAATTTTTCAGGGCATTAGTGATATATTTTATTACTTTGTTCGATATTTTGCACATCTTCAAGCATTCAAGGATCCATGTTTGCGGCACCATGTCATATGCCTTTCTGTAATCAATCCATGCCATCGCTAGATTTTCCGCCTCTCTTTAACCTTTTAAGAATGTGCTAATCTATAAAAAGCAGGTCATTTGTTCCTCTTGTTCCCTCACGGCATCCTTTCTGTTCTTCTGGAAATAATCCACGGCAATAAAGCGAGTATTAGATTTCTTCTTTTATTTGTGTGGTTAAGGTTTTCCACATTATAGGTAGGCACGTTATTGACCTATAGTTGTTGGGATGGTTCCTTTGGGGTCTTTTTTGGATCAAGTATTATTATTATTGTTATTATTATTATTGTTGTTGTTGTTGTGTTGTTGAATAGGAATAGTTATTTGAAATCATATAAGTACTTTCAAACTATCAGTATTAAATAGTAATGCTTGAAACTATATATTTGTGTATAAATTATTATTATTAAGTATGGTCAATTGAAGCGATAATTGTGTACAAATCTCACTAGTAATTTGAAACTGTATACTTACTTAACCCCATCACCAAAGTCGTCTCACGTGGTGTAATGGTTAGCAAATTAGACTAACAAACCATTACTAGTGAGTTCGAGTCTCACTAGTGCCACATATATGCAACCTTGTGTCACAACTAAGCAGAACTTAGTAAATAACTAGATGCTTGCCTCCACCCAATTTGGCATTAAATAACCCAACTGGGGATGAAATGTCATAAATCCAATCAATCAACCAACCAACCAACCAGTCAGTCACCAAGCCAGTAATTCAATCGACTTGTATTATCAAACTCGACCACGTCCTCTTTCAACTCTACACTCTTTGTCCAACGTCACTTTCTCGCAATTCCGTAATGCTCACTCAAGCTTGCCTTATTATTACTTTATACTCACTCCCATAATGCCTCTCATTCCCGGTATGCACTCTCGGGCGCATTTCTTTTTCCAGCCACGAGGTAAGTGAAGTTCCATTTTTTATTTAAACTACAATTAGTCTACACGGGGCGTCTTCCTTCTGCGAATGCCTGAAAAAATTATTATCTTGAGATTAGTTACTAGACCCAATTCTAAGTGTCAAACACAGTCCCGTTTTTAACAATGGTAAAGGGAAATAATTAAATACTGACATGGTTTGTTTCTAACTCCACTTTTCTAAATGTAATGTCCCCGATTAGTAACCTGGGTGTGGCCGACTGATAAGTCACGTTAGGTGATTATAAACAACGATAATATATGTTCCTTACTGTCTCCGAGAATCGCTGTTCTTCGCTGACATAGAAATAACGACCCAACTAAGTTGCGATTAAAACACACACACACACAAAAACAAAAACAAAAAACAACAACATTAAAATTAAAAGATGAAATAGAATACACATCAAAATTAAGGATATCAATGATTGATATTGTTTCATTTAAAATAAATAGATAAAATATACTATTAACACTACTGTAAAAGTATCGTCGGAACTACATCCCTGCGTACACTGAGGTGTGTAAAACCCTTAGTTGTAGCGGAGATTGAACACGCAACCTCCTGATCGTGAGTCGTCGGTCGAAGTCCAACAACTCATCCTCGTTGGCGTGTATGCAAATTTCTACATTGTGATCGGCAGCGCTGGGCGTGATTGGCTTGGATATGTGATCTTTGTCAGGGCAGTTAATTATTATTTAAGGCCTGCCTTCCCACACCGAGAACACAAATATGCATTGAACAAGAAACGAGTAAATTTTGGCAGATTGATGTAATATTGTTGCAGACGGAAAGACTTCGTCAAGTGGACTTCTGCAGTTGGGAAAGTGATTACGGTGGTTGATTTCAAAATAATCACTTACAAAACGATATCTTGGGACACTTCACTTCGAGACCTGGCGCGATATTCAACATACCAGATAATTCACCGACTATGTACAAGCGCAATAAATGTATTATATTGAAACATCACTTTCTATTTGATTATAATGGAGATTCGGTGTCTGTCCGTCTGTAACCGAAACTACGTCACTGCTTACATCACAATACTCTCAGCAGTTGCGTAAGTTTATCAATGAGTATTTAGTTTATAGTAAAAATCAATAATACATAGATTATATCGATGTCTCTATGAAAATCTGAGTTAAATTTGCCTCAAAACAGCCCATGTTATTAGTGCGTTTAAAATCCGGCAACGTGTCTTATATATCACTGAGAAAGAAAGGTTTACATAATATATGGTGTGGTTAATTTGCATACTGGTTTTTAACAAAACCGGGTTTAATAAATAATTACTTGTTGTTATTGATCTCTATCATCATTGTTTAGCAAATATACCATACGACGATCTAGTATTCATTTATTAAGCTTAAATTAGTTTGATACAAGGCCATTGGTTGGGGCCTACGGTAAGATTCTAACCCACAAACAAGTCTAGCCTAGCTCTCTAGCCATTACATCATGCGCCCAAACTAGCCCCCTAGCCATTACACTATGTGAGGCGATCGTTTGACGATCTAGTAGTCATTTATTAAGCTTAACTTTGTTACAATTCCAGTTGCGGTACCTGCTACTCGCATGGATCCCCAAATGGGTTAAAAGGGGCTCCTTAGCCTTGGTCGGCAACCCATCAAAGCCAAGAAAAGTCCGACAAAACCTCTGCTACCTTCCAACAAAAGGCTAGTGGAGTAAACTCCGAAAACAAACCAGGAGCCGGAGCCCCTAAAGGTGGTGTGATGCTGAAATCCAGTGCTACCATCAACTCCTGCGACACTACCGTTGCCAAACCGCATTGTTACCTTACCTTTCCTTTGGACCACAGCGGCAGTGTGGAGAATGGGGGATTTGCTGCATGGGCATTGGCTTATACCCCACGCGAACCCGCACAGTCTATGTAGTTCAAAGGAAAAAAAAACTTTGTCACTGCTCCATCATCTCTCGTAGACGGAAAACTGCCAACCAACCAACCAACCAGTATTTAGGGCACACGGTAAGACTCGAACTCACAAACGATTATCAACCTTGCCTAGCTCCCTAACCATAATACCATGCAACGATCTAATAGTCATTTATTAAGCTTAACTTAGTCTTGTACAAGACCAGTGTTTGGGTACACGATCAGATTGACTCACAAAGTGATGTAATGAATATAGATATATCTGGGTTCCCCCTCACAGTAATATTGTTATACACCCATACCCACATGTTGGGTATATAACAAAGTGTTTATTTTACTGGAGAGAGAGAGGGGTAGAGAGATAGACAGGGTATTAGAGAGATGAGATGCATAACTTACTTTATTTCTTCTTCGTTTGTTTGGCCATTCGGTCGTCTAGCTTTGACTTCTATCTTGTTGGTTCTTCATTTCTTGATTCATTGTCTTTCTTGGTCAGTCTTCTTGCTAAGACATGCATCAACCAACAACGCCATACTGTTCTTTTAAAAACATTTTATTTACTTAACTAAGTTTCTTTTCTTACTAGCTAATACACAGTGCTGAGTTGAGTCGGCCGAAGCATACGGGACGTCTCCCCTGCTCTAGATATTGGCTCGAACTGAGTAACTAATTCAAAATCAGGTGACGTGCGAGCCTTCAACTGTCAGTAATTTTCCGTCCGTGATATGAAAGGGGCCATCCCTGCAGAAATACAGGGGTTGCCAATAATCTATGCCACCACATAGATTATGCAACAATATGATTGGCTGATGTCAGCTATAAATACCGAACAATGTAGAGGTACAATTGCCTACTACTATTACACCCACTACTACTACGACGACGTCGCACCAGCTTACTGCTTACCTGCTCGAGTGTACCGCACTCCTACTTTTACTAATATATCCCTTACCCGGACATATCAACAAGTATCATCTAGCCTAGCTCCTTAACCGTTACACCATGCAAGGTGCCCATCCGACGATCTAGTGGGTCATGGGAAACGTTCACGTTCACAGGCGTGGAAAATTTAGAGAATTAAGTAAATAAATTTAATTACTATAAATAAATATATAAGCAAAAGAGACGGCGCGAAAAAGCAGCTGTGTAATTTGAAATTTCGGTGAAGAATCAGGTCAGTCGTTAAAAAATCTGTTTATTTATACTGCATGGTCATTATTTTGGCTGTTAAACATAATCATTAAAAATGCATAGGAAATTTAAATGTACCATATATCTTATACGCAAGTCATCTTGATATTTGGTTTCTTACAGTACCTACTGTTGCTAAAAATAGTAATCTATCTAAGTACTGAACAGGCTCATTACTGCTTAACTTGAGTGATTTAGCAGGAAGATTGGTTGGTTGGCTGGTTTGTATGGACCATATGACCTTTAGGCACCCCTTTTTGATTTCGATACAGAAGGACATATTTTTCATTTACGCCATCAATATCCGGTTCTTTGTTAACAGACGATTTCTAGAGTGTTTTTTAAATTATAAAACTGACCCCTAACCCTAACCCCTAACCCTAACCCCTAACAAACAAGCAGATATTGACGGTGTAAATGAAAAATGTTCTTTCTTAATCGAGATCAAAAAGGGTCATATGGTCCGTATGGTCCGTAAAGGTCATATGGTCCGTTTGTTTTATGGCATATCAACCGTTTTTGGGTCATTTAATACCGAATCAAGTCATCTTGATATTTAGTTTCTTACAGTACCTGCTGTTGCTAAAATGATCATCCAAGTACTGAACAGGCTCATCACTGCTTAACTTTGGTGATTTAGCAGGAACCGGTGCTTTAAACATGACTTGATTGTAAGTGTGAGGATTGAAATAGATTTTTTTTTACAGCAAAATTATATCTTTTTATGTTATGAAAATTTATTTTGAATGTAAATTAAAAATGCATAGGAAATTTAAATGTACAATATATCTTATACGCAATTCAGAAAATCGTGAGTATTCCATTCGGATGACGGATCCTCCCGTCCCTCGAAACACTCTATTTTGG
>CM042142.1:36674579-36719579 GCA_023376005.1 Doryteuthis pealeii
AATATATACTTCTTATAAAAAATTTGCGAACTTTAAGCCACCAAATCTTGATTTTAAAACAAAATAAGCTGAAACAAAGACAATTTATCTACTTACCAAATAAGTTGATTGATTCACTAATTTAAGATAGATAAATTACCAAAAATCAAGGAGTTAGTCAGCAATGTATTCTTTTAGTTTGTTTTAGTTAAACGATGGGAGAGTCAACGTTTGCTCATTTGAATAAGATCCCATCACATTTAAATATATAACTACTTTTTTTTTTACCCAACATAAAATATTTTAAAGTAAGTTTAATAATCATGTTAAATTTGACTCTATAAATTATTATTAAAGTAATTTAAAAAAATCTATTTTAAAGCCTGATTTACGCCACTTTATTAAAAAAAAAATTCTCTTTAGCCTGGAGAAATGAAAGGGGGTGATACACGGAGTATATGACTGCTGATTTTTCAGTTATTACAGGCTCGCTATCAAACTCTTCCTAACTGACAAATACAGGGTGGGAGGGAGTTAACTTAACTGACATAGCGGATGGGAAGAGCGACAGGTAATCTCCAAGACAGGGATTGGTCGGTCGTTGACTTAATTGCTAATTACGCCTAATTAAAGCCAATTAAACTGAATTTTTTTTCATACACTTTGTAGTGCTAACACCAAGGAATATCTAAGTATAAATATTGTGTCCATAACATAAATAGAAAAAAATCCTTTAGCTGGAGAAGGTTGATAAACTCAGATTTAGTATAATAATATATATATATATATATGTGTGTGTGTGTGTGTGTGTGTGTGTGTGTGTGTGTCTGTTTGTGTATGTGTTTGCATGTGTGGTGGGGGTTGAAAAATGAGTGTGAAAAATATGAAAAATGAGGTTGATTTATTGATATTTGACAAAATGTACCGACACTAATTAGTATTACGATTTATAGATTCACGGTATCAAACACATCTAAAATAAATATGTATTAGGCATGTGTTTCTAATCTTCCCCAGGGTAACAAATATCATCTGTTGATGTCATTTTGTCAAATATCAATAAATCATCCTCATTATTCCTATTTTCCTTCTCACTCATTTTTAATTTCCATTTTTACACACACACACACACACACACACACACACACACACACAAAGTGTGTCAAAAAAAAGTATCGAGATTTTTTGTATACTGAAAAAAAAAAATAACGTTCCATTCATTCTTCATTTCTATCTTGGTAAATACAGCTTTAAACTTGGTACTTTTTTGACGCACGTTGTATTCTGAAAAAAATAATGAATGGAACGTTATTTTTTTTCAGAATACAAGGTGTGTCAAAAAGTACAAAAATCTCTATATATTTTTGACACACCATAATATATATATATATATATATATATATATATATATATTATATATATATAAGTGTTTAATTGGAGTCGTACCTAATTTTGAAAATTAATTAATTAATAATGAATTAGGCGGGAATACCTATTAAATGTATGGCTAAACAAATGGGATCGGCCTGTCAGCTTGGCAGTCCGGTTTCAAATCACGCACAGGGCGGTCTTCCGATCTATAGCTCTGCTGATGAGGCCTAATAGGCCGAAATGTACATACAGAGATTGATTTTTCTCGATTTGTTTAGCCATACATTTAATAGGTATTCCCGCCTAATTCATTATTAATTAATTAATTTTCAAAATTAGGTACGACTCCAATTAAACACTTATTCTCCAAAAAATTATCGGCAAAAAGCCATTCTAAACAAACCTTATATATATATATATATATATATATATATATATATATATTATATATATATATATTATATATATATAATATAATTTGGAGAATATGTGCTTTTTAATTTTAGTCAGAACTAATTTTTGAAAGTTAATTCATTTATGTTTAATTAGGCGGGATTTAAATTTAATTAAACATAAATGAATTAACTTTCAAAAATTAGGTCTGACTAAAATTAAAAAGCACATATTCTCCCAAATATACCGTCGGCTGAAAATAGCTAAAAGTTGTTTATATATATATATATATATATATATATATATATATATATATATATATATATATATACTAGCAGAGGTTATCCGCCGCCGCCTGGGTAGAGGGTCTTTTAAAGTTAGTCCCGCAGATCCATTATTAGTGAATCGTGAGTTGAATTCTCGTGGGATGCCCCATTTAAACCCCTATGTAAAAAGATAGACCTTGCATTGACCCAGCTACTCTGAAAAGAAATGTTAATGTCTACTATCTAAAATATTGAACGAAAAAAAAAATCCATGCTGTTATCATTTAAATTTTATTTTTTAATTATCTTCACCAATATAAATCAAATCTCTATTATTTTTGCTCAAAAACCAGGCCCTGGTGATATTTAATGTGTATATATTTACTTTGTCGTTAATTGTTTTATTTTTGAAGTTTCCTCTGGACATACATATACACACAACTGCACTTATATATATATATATATATATATATATATATATATATATACTGCACCTCCGCAGAGAAGTAAGACCCCCTCCTCTAATGGGACCACCTTTTTGTCGTGGGTGGTGACCTGTTGTTGTATACCTCTTTCTTTACTTCTATTCTTCTTCTGGCGTCTTTGATATCTTAAGTTCTTCTAGGTCAGTCTTGTTACCAAGACATTCATTAACCACAAAACCATATTATTTTCGTAAGCTTTTATTTACTTAACTAAACATTTTTCATCTGACTAACACAGCGCGCGTATGCAGTGAGTTCCAGTTAAGACAGTACATCTTCTATGCCCGACATCCAAACTGAAACTGAAGATCCAACCAGGTCCCACGTGACTTCACGTATTTCGGGGGCTTTCTGTAATATTCAATGGAAAGTCCCGCCCGTGATATGAAAAGGGCCATCCCTTTAGAAATACAGGGTATTGACAATAATCTTATGCAACCGCATAGATTATGTAACACTGTGATGCTTAAGAATGGAATCCTGGTGGCTGACCAGACCATTACATGCAATGCTCCAGTTTTGCCTTTACTAAGGCTTGACGGAGAGTTGGAGTTGCTCCCTCCGATCAATCGGCTGGTCAGGTTAAGCCCTAGCACCTATAAGATTTTCCCGATCCTATGGCAAACCTCCAAAACTTTAATCAAATATGAGTTAGAAGGCGGTGACTGAGAATCGATATGACGTTAAACTGCATCTGGAGCTCTGGGAGTGTGAAGTACTCCTTCATCGCCATTACTCTCAGGTCCTCTCTGACCCGGAGTGGTAGTACCTGTTAGGGTTCCATCTATGGGTTTTATAGATAAAAAATAAGATTTAAAAAAATTGAATATTTAACAAGAATGAATAAAGAAGTCTTCGGCATGAAATAACTCAAGGGTTGACATGCCATAAATCCAACCAACCAACCTACCAACCAACAACTAATAGGAATTCAAGATAGTTTTACGTTTAAGGTATCTTAGCCCTTTCGGTTATTTCCTATAAGTCTAACATAAACCATGGGGAACCACTCTTGACTGATAAATTATTTATTTATTTTATTGATCTACTAGGAAAAAAGGATTCACGTATGAACGTGTATGTGTGTGTATAAACACAGCTAGCATTAGAACCATCCTGACGCCTCTAGTGGACTTACCCCCCCCCCAAAAAAAAAAAAAAAAACTGACCTGAAGGTACTGTTGCTTATCTGATACACAAATGCAAAATATACCATATCCCTAATCTCATTTCATTTTTCAGGAACACCGTAGTAGTATGATTGGGGTACTTACTACTCGCATAAATCCCTAAATGGGTTAAAAGGGGCTCCTTAGCCTTGGGTCGGCAACCCATCTAAGTCAAAGAAAGTCCAACGCAAAACCTCTGCTGCCTTTCAAGGAAAGACTAGGGGAGTAAACGCGAAAACAAATCTGGAACCGGAGTCCCTAAGATGGTGTGATGCTGAAATCCAGTTCTACCCATCAACTCCTGTGACACCATCGTTGCCAAACTGCATTGGTTCCTTACCTTTCCTTTGGATCATATCGGCAGTGTGGAGAGGGGGATTTGCTACATGGGCAACAAACTCATCCTCCATATGAACCCGCCCAGGCTATGTCGTAAAAAAACAACACTTTGACACTACTCCATCGTCTCTCGTAGCTGGAAAGGCTGCCAACAACATACCAATATGTATCTTATTTGGAGCTAGTGATAAAAATGACAGACTCTTTAGCTGGTTAAACTAATTCGACCAATTATAACTGGTACATTATTCATATCCTCTTGGCTTCGTTCGGCTCCCCTCGGCTTCGTTCAGGTCCTTTTGGATCCCCTCGTTTGCACTCAACTTTTCTCGGCAATTGGTCTAATCGCTAAAAATTTCACATACTATCGTGACATTTGGCTGATAAACATTACACACGTTAAAAAACATTAAAAACATTAAAAAGAGAATATTTTAAACAATCTTTAATTTTAATCCCAAAACTCAAATATGACCAGTTTAATTGTCGATGTCAACAGTACTTTGTCCTTGACTCTAAGTTTCACTATATTTTTGTTAAATTTTTTTATCGACCAATTTTTTCTTTTCTTTTCGTTCATTAGCATTTTCTTCTTTTACTAATTGACTTTTTAATTTCATTCCTTTATTCCTTCAGTTCTTTATTCCTTCATTCTTTCAATTCTTTATTCCTTTATTTCTGTATTCCTCATCCTCATTTATTCCTTTATTCCTTCATTCGTTTAGTCCTTCCTTCCTTCATTCCTTTATTCCTTTTCCTTTATTTCTTATTCTTTATTCCTTTTCCTTTGTCCCTTCTGTATTTCTTTATTCCTTCACTTCTTTATTCGTTTATTCCTTTATTTCTTTATTTCCTTTATTCATTCATTTTTTATTCCCTGTACCGATTGACCTTATTTTCCTTCCTTCCTATCTTCCTTCATTTTTCTTCCTTCTATTGATAAACTTTTTTTTCCTTTTTCTTCCTTTCTTCTTTTTCCTGATTGATGTTTTGTTTTTCTTCATTCATTTCTTCCTTCCATCTACTGATTGGTTTTTGTTTTTTCCTTCCTTTTACTGATCGACTTTTATTTTCCTTTCTTTCTTCTTCTACTGGTTGACTTCCTTCATTCTTTCCTTTTTCCTTCCTTAGTTTTATGCTCTCTACCTACTCCTCCTTCTTTCTTACTACGTTCAATGTCCTCTTTTTCTCTTTCCTTCTTTCATTTTATTTTTCCTTCTCCCTCTCTCTCTCTCTCTTTCTCTCTCTCTCTCTCTCACTTCTTCTTTTCCTTCCTTCCTTTTATCTTCCTTCGGTTAATACTACTCTACCTATCACCCCTTCTTTCCTTACTACGTTCAATGTCCTCTTTTCTCCTTTCCTTCTTTCATTTTATTCCCCCCTCTCTCTCTCACTTCTTCCATTCCTTCATTCCTTCCTTTTCATCTTCCTTCGGTTAATACTACTCTACCTATCACCCCTTCTTTCCTTACTACGTTCCACACCCTTTTAACCCCTTTCTTTCTTTCATTTCAGTTTCCCCTCACACTTTTCCCCTTTCTTATTTCCTTCATTCAATTTGTACTTACTTCCGCCTATTTTTCTTTTCATTCCTTCTTTATTGAGTCTCCGGGGAAAACGAACGTCATTTCTGAAAGAAATGGTGCTTACTCTGCTTGCTCTTGATCCACCCGTGGCGGAGGCGGCGGGCACCTAAACGGAGTGACCGTCTGCGAGGATCGAGCTCGTCATTGTCAGACGTGATTTGTTACCGGCGCCATTTTGTCAATTTGCGCCAAAACTGGAGGGGAAAGAGTGACGCATTCCCGAACAAGATGGACGGCCTGTCAATATTCACTCGCGTTAAGTCTACACATTCGGCATTGGGTTACTTAACTTTTAGACCCCAAATGTCGCATTCCATTAACCATCAGAGGAGAATTAATTTCATAATTTTTTTCTTAGATAGATCTCTAGGAGATTGATCGAGATGAGACAGACAAATAGACAGATAGACAGAGGGTAATATATATATATATATATATATATATATATATATATATATATATATATATATTATATATATAAATTATATATTATATAATTATATATATATTTATATATAAAGAAAGAGAGAGAAAGAGAGAATTCCAATAGAGTTAAATAATAATAATAATAATAATAATAATAATAATAATAATATATTTTTAAGATATATCTCTGGGAGATTGTATAAGCTGAGAGACATAGGGTAAAATTTCGAAAGGGAGACAGACAGACAAAGACAGAGATCTTCAATAGAGTTATACAATAATAGTAATAATTTATTTCTAAACTAGATCTCTGGGAGATTGATCTAGATGAGACGGACAAATAGACAGACAGAGGGTAGCTCAGTCTGTAGAGCGTTCGGCTAGAAAACCACAAGGTTCCTAGTTCGATACCGCCCTCGCCAACTTAGCGTATGAGGAGCACAGGGATTTGTGCGGTAAGGTAAGGAGCTGGTGGTAGGTGTGGCGCTCCACTTCAGACACAAAAACAATCTCCTTGTCATACGCTAGGGAAAAGGGGATAGACTCCCTCGCTGGCTGATACTGACTTTAGGCCACCCTCGACGACTTTACTTATATATATATATATATATATATATATATATATATATAGAGAGAGAGAGAGAGAAAATGTTAATAGTTTAATAATAATAATAATAATAATAATAATTTATTTTTAAGATATATCTCTGGGGAGATCGAATAAGCTGAGAGACACAGGGTGAAACTGAGAGGGAGAGAGATCTATGGGAGATTGATCAAGCTAAGTGGTTGAGTGGATGAGAAACAGAGAGAGAGAGAGAGAGAGAGAGAGAGAGAGAGAGAGAGAGAGAGAGAGGGGGGGAATGGGGGGAGAGAGAGGATAGAGAGAGAGAGAGAGAGAGAGGAACAGAGGATAAAGAGAGAGAGGGGATAAAGAGAGAGAGAGGATAAAGAGAGAGAGAGAGAGAGATGTGGAGGAGAGAGAAAGATAAAGATAGAGAGAGAGAGAGAGAGAGAGAGAGAGGATAAGAGAGAGAGAGAGAGAGAGGGGGAGAGAGAGGATAAAGAGAGAGAGGCGGAGAAGAGGGGATAAAGAGAGAGAGAGTGGATAAGAGAGAGAGAGAGAGAGGGAGAGAAAGAGAAGGAGAGAGAGATCGATAATATAGTTATACAATAATGTTAACCTCAGATTAATCAAGCTGAGGTAGACAGACCAATAGGATATATATATATATATATATATATATATATATATTAGACTTATATAGATGGAGGCCAAGACAGAAATAGACCCATAAAATGACAACTGCAGATAATCAGACTAAGATAGGCACAGACAGAAGAAACCTTGGCTGACACGAAGAAAAAAAAAGAGAGACTGATAGTATTTATGGCGCGTAGTCAATTGCAGATTTTTGATTGTTGGGAGTTTAAGAATCTTCGGCCGGTAGAGCTTATCTGTCTTGAAAAATCAGCACTAGAAAACTTTACCAGGGCCGAGATAGCGACTCCAGCCTCTGGATACAACGTATGGCATTATCTCAGCCAATGTGTAGGTCCATAGACAGATTCAAGCAGATAAATATTAATTGATGTGGATAGAACGAAAGATATAAGAACAAATTAAGACAATACGGAGACGTGGGCAGGTTATGAGAGATGTTAACACTGAGGTAGATAAGGTGATAGATATGGGTTGATTCAGATAGATAACAGCAACGATATATATATATATATATATATATATATATATATATATATATATATATAGACTGGAAGAGATATGAACAGATGTTAATATATATATATATATATATGTGTGTGTGTGTGTGTGTGTGTGTGTGTGTGTGTGAACACTAACCTAGCGCTGGGGATAGATATGAGCTTCCTTGAGATATATAGAATTTATGTCGCATACAAGTGAACAGACTGAGATAGATATGATCTCGCCTAGATCTAACTTAGTGTTAAGAGTAAGTTTAAGTCTATCTCTCTTAAAAGAAGGCTTCATCCTAAAATAGGCATATATATAATATATATATATATATATATATATATATATATATATATATATATATATATATATATATAGCGATATCTAGCAGTGACTATTGCAGATGGGGATTACGCAGATGACCCATCGCTTATCGTGTAACATAATTGATAGGTTGCCTATAAATCATGTACGGTAGTGGAGATATTGAAAACGACTGTAATTCTTTCTTTATGAACGTGTAAGTGATACGTATAAGTGACACGTGTATGTGATTGACAGGACTTAACCTTTTACTGACCTTGGCTCTCATTGGCTAGAGAGTCAAGCGTGAGAATAGAAAAGATATTTAGAAGTTAGTTTTGGCTGGGTGACGGAATGGAACTGCCACAAATGGTATTCTGTCGTCCGTAGGCCAATTCTCCACGCGTGTTTGTTTTTACATGGAATTGAATAAAGACGTATAGGATTAACTCCTATATTTTACGTGCATGGGAATAGAATAATTAAAGGTTTTCTTAAACAATTAAAAGGTCCAACAGTTGAAAGATTCTGTTGCGAGAGTACACTGTCCAGAGACACGACAAATGCCTACATCAGTTCCGTCTCTTTTTCGTTTCGTTATCTCTTTCCTTCTCAACTAGACACAAGCTCACTCATTTACCTTTTGTTTAAAAAAAAACTGCTTGAAATTTGACACATAGAGTTTTATACAAAAACGAACACATATATAGACAAAATACTAACACCTCTGCCACGCACAAATCGGTATCCATCCGACAATTCGATAATTCCAAAAGTAAGTAATTCGCTTCCATTGCACACTTCACGCTACAACCAAGAACGGTCCCGTTGTCGAGAACTCTAGGAAATGTTCTACGAGACATTACTAATATCAACAGCAACCCCAACGACGTCTAAGAAAAGCAATATTAGGTATTATGTCAGTTATTAAAAACAACAAAGAAAGACAAGAAATTCCAGAACTAATCTCTGTATGTTTTAAACAACTCTACACGAGGTTGTAGATCAGTTCACATACCTAAGTAGTAATATCTCTTCTACAAAAGTGTCAACGTACATATAGGAAAGACATGGATTGCTACAGACAGATTATCCATCATATGGAAATCTGATCTCATTGATAAGACAAAACCAAAATTCTTCCAAACAGTAGCCGTGTCAGTGCAACTGTACGGCTATACTACTTGCACTCTAACGAAGCGCTTAGAGAAAAAGCTAGATGTGAGCTACATAAGGACGCTGCGTGCTGTCTTGAACAAAACTTAGAAGCAGCATCCCACAACAAAAGCAGCTGTGTACGGCCGCTTATCCCTATTACAGAAACCATCCGAGTAAGACGAACAAGGCATGCTGGGCACTTCTGGGGAAGCAAAGACGAACTCATAAGCGATATTCTCCTGAGTACGTCTATAGATGGACACACCAGCTGTATGCCGACCAGCAAACACTACAACAATCAGCTCTGTGCGGATTTTGGATGGGCGATGACCGGTAGGGATGCTTTACAGAGAAACCAGCATCTCTTGCGAGACGGAATGTTATATACGACATGAAACATCGAACATCGGGTACACAATCGAGAGAGGAATCTCGGGAGAGAGAGAGAGAGAGAGAGAGAGAGAGAGAGAGAGAGAGAGAGAGAGAGAGAGAGATTCAGATGAGAGAGAGACATATTAGAGAGAGAGAGAGAGAGAGATTAGAGAGAGAGAGAGAGAGAGAGAGAGAGAGATATTAGAGATTAGAGAGAGAGAGACATATTAGAGAGAGAGAGAGAGAGAGGGAGAGAGAGAGAGAGAGAGAGACATATTAGAGAGAGAGAGAGAGAGATTAGAGAGAGAGAGAGAGAGAGAGAGAGAGAGATTAGAGATTAGAGAGAGAGAGACATATTAGAGAGAGAGAGAGAGAGAGAGAGAGAAGAGAGAGAGAGAGAGAGAGAGAGAGAGAGAGAGAGTTAGAGATGAGAGAGAGAGAGAGAGAGAGAGAGAGAGAGACATATTAGAGAGAGAGAGAGAGATATTAGAGAGAGAGAGAGAGACATATGAGAGAGAGAGATTAGAGAGAGAGAGACATATTAGAGAGAGAGATAGATTAGAGATTAAGAGAGAGAGAGAGAGAGAGAGAGAGAGAGAGAGAGAGAGAGAGAGAGAGAGAGAGAAGAGAGAGAGAGAGATCCATGCTCCCAGCGCTACCTGATGATGATGATGATAATATCTATGACACTCACTATGCTTCTATCTATCTATCTATCTCTCAATCAATCCATATCTATCACCACATCTACCTTGTGTTAATTTCTACATCGTTCTATTCATATCTATTTAAGTATGTTCATGTGTATATCAATCTGTTGATATCTTTCCCGATTAGCCAATATCTATCGTCAAATCTATCTCTGTTAATATCAATACTAGGGCAAGTAAAAATTTGCAATATTTTAGTAACGCGAGGAACAATTCGGCAGTTCTTGATGTTTTGGGGGTCAACAAGGGGACGAACACACGAGACTGCTATCCGAGTGCTACTCGCCTCTATGGCCCGGAGCAGGGTCTCAGAAACCACGGTTTTAATCTGACCATCAGCGGTTTACGGTAGGATTGCAGTTGTGGGAGAACCGCTGCGATCAGCTTAACCCATTGCCTACCAAATTTCCCCACGGCTGTACCAAATTTTCTTGGTATTTTTTTGCCTGTATGATATACATACATAGCATACATTTCTAGCAATCAAAATCTTTTCTTTCCTATCAACTTACGTTGGGCGATGGACTTATTGATCTCCCGTGTAGATGGATAAATAAATATATTTGTACGAAGTGTGTTAAAAATATATCGAGACTGAAGACATATTTACCAGAATGGGAATGAACAATGAATGAACGTTAATTTCCTAATGAGTGAAACATTAATTTATCTTCAAAAATACGAGGCGTTTTCAAAAAGTATTGAGACAGAATCTGTGTCTATCAAGACAGAAATGAATTAATTATCTTCAAAATACGAGACGTGTTCAGTTATTTTTAGAATCCTACCTTGTATGTATGTATATCTGTTTTTTATTCATAAAGGTTATTTCATTTGGGTATATTTACATGGATAAATATGTGATTTTTTAAATACGTAAATGTATATATGTTTCTTTGTTAATAAGTACTTGTGTTTGTGTACACACTCACAGTGTATGAGTGTGTGGTGATTCATGTATGTATTTGGATGTACACAGGTAAGGTATATCATCATATCCATGTATGTGCGTCTGAGTGTTGATTTGTGTGTGTGAGTGTGTGCGTGTGTGTGATCGCTGTTCAGATCTATTTAATATTCTCAGACCTGTTCCATTCTGCCCACATCTCAGTCTCGTTATATCTACCTCAGTCTGCTCGTATACGTTTCAATTTTCTCATGTCTATCTCAATCGACCCATATCTAGCGCGACATCTGTCCCAATCTGTCTACATCTCAGCCCCGTCATATCTACCTCAGTCTGTTCGTATACATCTCAATTTTCTTATGTCTATCTCAATCGACCCATATCTACCCCCACATCTGTCCCAATCTGTCCACATCTCAGTTTCGTCATATCTACTTCAGTCTGTTCATAGATCCCAACATTTTAATATTCATCCCAGTCGGTCCACATATAAATAAAAGAAGTAAATAATAAAAACATTAGAAGAAACAAACAAATGAATATAAAAGTACAGTGACACGTGGTATTTGACGATGAAATTTTTACCAAAACTTTTTACGGACTGTTTAAAACCGAATATTTCAAGATCTCATTGTAATTCGTAATTATAATAATCCTTTTAAACAATTATTGCTTCAATTAACTATTTTCATTCAATAATAATCATTTATTTTGCACACAGTAATATGATTTCAAGTATTCTCATCAAATACTAATAATTTTCACACAAGGGGCCGGGTTAGCTCAGTCGGTAGAGCGTTCGGCTAGAAACCACAAGGTTCCTAGTTCGATTCCGGTCCTCGCCAACTCAGCCTATGAGTAAGGAGGTGATGGTAGGTGTGGCGCTCCACCTCAGATGCTATAAACAATCTCCTTGGTCTAGCGCTATTGAAAAGGGGATAGACTCCCTCGCTGACTGGCTGATACCGACTTAAGGCCGCCCCGTTGACTTTACTTACTTATATGGTTTCAAGTATTTCAAGCAATCATATGGTTTCAAGTAAATAATAATAATAATAATAATAATAATAATAATAATAATAATAGCTATGGAAAACTGGAGAGTCCAATTAAAAGGAGGAGGAAATCCCTGGCAGAAGTAAAAATCCAAAGAGGTATTTTCCAAGGAGACTCACTATCACCACTACTATTTATTATAGCAATGATGCCACTCAATCATATACTAAGAAAATGCACAGGGGGATACAAATTCACTAACTCTCAGGAAAAAATAGACCACCTTATGTACATGAATGACATAAAAAATTTTTTGCAAGAAAATGAAAAAGAACTAGAAACCATGGTACAAACCATCAGAATATATAGCCAAGATATAGGGATGGAATTCGGAATCGAAAAAAATGCTATACTAGTAATAAAAAGGGGGGAAAGAAAATTAATGGATGAAATACAACTACCAAATCAGGAAACAATAAAATCACTTGAAGAAAAAGAAACTTACAAATACTTAGGAATTTTAGAAGCAGACAATATCAAACAAACTGAGATGAAAGAAAAAGTAAAAAAAGAATACCTCAGAAGAACAAGAAAGCTCTTAGAAACCAAGCTCAACAGCAGAAATCTCATCAAAGGAATAAATACCTGGGCCGTCCCCATTATAAGATCCTCTGGGCCATTCTTAAAATGGACAAAAGAAGAACTCAGACAGATTGACAAAAGGACTAGGAAATTAATGACGATGCACAATGCTCTACACCCTAGAATGATAAAGATAGGCAATATGTTTCAAGAAAAGAAGGTGGAAGAGGTCTTACCAACATAGAGTACTGTGTGGAGGCCACAATCCAAGGACTTGAAGAATACACAAAAAAGCAAAGAAAGATTACTTATGGCAGCCAACAACAGCAGATGTAATGTATGGACAAACAGAAAAACAACAAAAACTAGAAAACAAACATGGAAAGAAAAACAATTATATGGGTACTTCAAACGACAAATCGGAGAGGTTGCACATGAAAAGACTTGGACATGGTTAAGAAGAGGAAAACTCAATAGAGAAACTGAATCACTACTTGTAATTGGCTGCACAAAATAATGCCATAAGAACAAATTATATCAAAGCAAAAAAAAAAAAAAAAAAAAATAAGACGCAACAGAATGGCAAGTTTAGAATATACGGAGACACAGACGAAACGGTTAATCATATAATAAGCGAATGTAGCAAATTATCACAAAGAGAATACAAGACGAGCACTACTGGGTGGGAAAGGTGATCATCTTGGAATTGTACAAGAAATTTAATTTTCACCATTCTACTCAATGGTATAAGCACAAATACTGTACCTGATAGAAAATCGATACTGCAATGGGTTGAGAATTCCTCGTTCTCACTTGTTCACGCTATGAAACACACTTGCACACTCGCACATACACTCATACTCGCACTTAACAATGACGTTTCTTTATTGCGCACAGACACGTACATTCTTTGGTTATTTCCTATAACTCCAACATAAACAAAGAGGAACCACTCTTGATAAATTATTATTTATTTATTGATCTACTAGGAAAAAGAAGACGGTGTTAGGGTTCGGGTTAGGGTTTAGGGTTAGGATTAGGGTTAGGGTTTAGGATTAGTTTAATGGGAAAATAAATAAATAATTTATCAATCAAGAGTGGTTCCCCTTTGTTTATGTTGGAGTTATAGGAAATAAACCATTCTTATTAGTTCACACACACACACACACACACACACACACAGAGGGTGACTCACATGCACACATCCTTATCAAGACCGAATCATAAGTACGGCCTGTTTTTTTTCCTCTAACATTGACGCGGAAATCAGTTGCGGTCGGGTCGACGAGAGAAGTATAAAAACGGATGACAGCGCGTTCTGGCATGTTTCGTACCAACTGGCGCGAAATGGCTTCCACAAAGAAAGAAAATATTGATAGAAAATTAGGTTCTTTATTTACTGGGACAGGAAACAGTGGGTAATTGACAGGTCAATCTGTTCAAATTCCTCAATCGTTTGGGGGCCGGTTTAGCCCAGTCTGTAGAGCACTTGCCTGGGAATCGTAAGGTTCCTGGTTCGATACCGGCCCTCGCCAACTCAGCGTATGAGAAGCACAGGGATCTGTGCTGTAAAGTAAGGAGCTGATTGTAGGTGTGGCGCTCCACACCAGATGAAAAAACAATCTCCTTGGTCTAGCGCTAGTTAAAAGGGGATATACTCCCTCGCTGTCTGGCTGATACCGACATTAGGCCACCCTTGACGACTTTACTACTTACTCCTTACGTGTTAGTGACTGTGGGCTCCCTCAGACACAGACATAGTACAGACAGACAGACAGACAGACACACATACATACACACACATATATATTAAAGAAAATGGAAATAAATCCGACTATATGTAAAATGATATATATATATATATATATATATATATATATATATATATATATATAGTGGTACCTTGACTTATGAGTTTAATTCATTTCGCTCGTAACTCAATTTCCTCGTACATGAAATCAATTTTCCCCATTGAAATAAAAGAAATGCCATTAATCACCAACCCCCACCAAAAATGTTACGTTTTTAAAGATAAAAGGTGCACGATATTGTATAAAAACATAGGACCATAAGACCTTTAGGCACCCCTTTTGCTTTGCTGATTCATAAGTATATTTTTTTCATTTACTCCGTCAACATCCGGTTGTTTGTTAGGGTTAGGGTTAGGGTTAGGGGTTAGTTTTATAATTTTAAAAAATCCTCTAAAAATCGTCTGTTAACAAACAACCGGATGTTGATGGTGTAAATGAAAAAATGTACTTATGAATCAGCAAAGCAAAAGGGGTGCCTAAAGGTCATATGGTCCAAAACATAAAATATATGGTAATGAATTATGTGCTAATACATTTTCTATAATAATATTTTAGCCCATTAAACATTTTTGACCAAAAGGTGCTTCTTCATATACATCACACACATTCTTCTGAAAAAAAAATCACATAGCTTGCAACCACCAAAAATTTAATGACAGACCTCTGTTCAAGTCTAGAGCACTCTAGGGAGCATTTTGTTAAATCCCAAGTGTTGCAGCCACACAGTAGTACTGATAATGCTACAACTTGGAAGTTACTTAGCGTGAAAAAATACAACAAAAAAACTTTTTTAAAATTTATCTATTTATTCTATTCCACGATTAATTTAAAGTGTTATGTACGTGTCCTCCCACAACCAACACCCCATCAGTGGTAGTGTGAAGGCGCTTGATGGACTGACAAGGTTAGAGGTCACTCCGATTGCGACAAGTTATTTCTCTCAGTAATGAACTGTTTTGAAACTCATGGATTTGGTTTGTTTTGTTTTACGGCATATCAACCTCAGTGGGTCATTTAATGCTGATAAAGTTTTGAAATAAAATAATTCCTAATGGATAATACAATTTTTTAAATAAAACATTTTTCTATTTAACCCATAGATGTGACCCTAACAGGTACACCACTCCGGGTCAGAGCGAACCAGGGAGCAATGATGATGAGGGGGTGCTCCACATTCCCCAAACGTCTAAAACTGGAACCTCACCAACAGATAGAGTTTAACATCATTCCCAGGACATGTAGACCATCAGCTACCGCCTTCTAGCACCCATATGATAAAAAAGGTTGGGGCTTGCCATAAGGGTAATAGGTGCTAGGGCTTGACGTGCCCAGCCGATTGATCGGAGGGGGCCTCTCCGATCGCCCGTCTAGCCTAAGTAAGGGTCTAAGTGGAGCGTTGCAGGTCATGGACTGCTTATCCACCAAGACTCCGTCCTTAAGCATCACGGGTCGCTACCCATGGCCAACAGGTGGCCCCATTTGGGGGAGTCTTACTCCTCTGCAGAGGTGCAGTCGGTGCATTCTAACGCCCCACCGACAGGGCAGGAAACTCATGGAGATGACTGGTCTGAATAATTAACTCATTAGTAAACGTAGGAACTAAAGTGTTGGAAGCGTCGTAACGGTGCAATGGTTATTGTCTTTGAAAATGGATACGGCGACTCGAGTTCAAATCCTAGGCAAGACTGTTTGCATTTCACATAATAAATAAACTAATAACAGATAATAAGCAAAACATTTTTCTTTAAAAGCTGAATCTTCTAGTTTCATAAGATATTGCTATATATCCGTCTGGGTAAATCACTGGAGAGAGTTCTCATGGGAGATGCGAGATGCATTCTTATATGTCTCCCGCATATTTAAGTCTTTTCTTACTTGAGATCTGAAGATATGAGATGCTGATATGAAAGCATCCGTGGTCATGCTCTCACATCCAAATCTCTCTACTAACTTGAGTAGATCGACTGGTACCTTATTTCTGTTTCTTGCGTAGCTGGGACATCCTTCTACCTGGTCGAGTATATTCTCTTCATTTTTTCTAACTGGTTTTCTTAGCTCTGGCCTCTTCATTTCTTTTAATTGATCTGGTTCTGTAGAAGCTGGTTCGCAAAGATTGCCATTAGCAGAGACAACACGAGGCATATATTTTTTTGTGATCGCATTTTTTAAAATTTTCAACCGCGGTCGAGTCGAGCGAACACGATCCTTACATCATGGCGTCTATCGCTTAACTGACTAATTGGCTAAACTCTAGACCTTCCGTTCCCACTGTTAAACGGAAAGAAGTCCACATAAAGGTTATTACCAATCAATCATATAATCCTACGGTTTCTGAATTTCAACAACTTTTAATTCAAAATCCAACTACACAAACCTTCCAAAAACAGTGGTTTATCAATATACAACAATATTCATTAAACAAACTAAGTTATTTTCTTTCTTTTGTCTTCGTTTCGTGAGAGTCCATGTCTTGCTGTTATATAAAAGGAGATATTTGTAATGTAATGGTTATTGTCGTAGAAAATGGACACGGTGAATCGAGTTCAAATTCTGGACGAGGCGGTTTACATTTCACATAGTGCTAATACCCTAGCAAACGGTATGTATCTGACGATTCTCCCACCAGCTATGGGTAAATAGTAGGGAAGACCGGGTTCTTTAGCATTAGTATGACAACCAGTCGTGGAGAAGGTAAACTCTGAATTCAAACTCTTTTGGTCAGTCAAACTTCTTTGAGAGCTTCTCCTCCTCCCAACTGTAAATGAGTGTTTGTCCGTTTCCTTCATCACTGAAACAACGTCGTCTCGAAAAAATTTCGAGACTAAAATTTTTCAATGTTGGTTGGTTGGTTGGTTGGATTTTACGGCATGTCAACCCTTGTGTTATTTCATGCCGAAGACGTGTTTAATTCATTCATTCTTGTTGGGTTTTCAAAATCTTTTTTAAAATCATCTTTAAAACACATTGTAAAACTCATCTTTTGATCTATCGGACCATATTACCTTTAGGCACCCCTTTTTGATCTCGATTAAGAAAGGACATGTTTTTCATTTACACCGTCAATATCCGGTTGTTTGTTAGGGTTAGGGTTAGGGGTTAGGATTAGGGTTAGTTTTATAATTTAAAAAATCTAAAAATCGTCTGTTAAAACGACCTGATATTGACGGTGTAATGAAAAATATGTCCTTTCTTAATCGAGATCAAAAGAGGTGCCTAAAGGTCATATGATCCGATCTATCTAACCCATAGATAGGATACTACCAAACCGGTTTAGAGTGGAGCTGGAATTAATAGAAATAAAAAGGCTACTCCACACTCCCCAGAGCTCCAAAATCGGAACTTCACTACTAGATGTATTTTTACATCATACCTAGGGCATTAAAAAACTTAAACCAAATCCAAATCTCTATTTGACCAATAGATGGGACACTAACAGATACTACCACTCATAGTTTTTTTTTAGAGACTACAACCTACTTTTCAAAGATATCAACAATGTTGCATTAAAATTCCCCAACAGCAGTTCTTTTTTTTCTCCAAAAATAATATTTGAAATATCTGAATTTGAATGCTTTAAAAAGATTGAACACACCCAAGACAGTTGATAATTTTTTTTCCGTAAAATATATATATATATAAAGAACTGTAATAAGTTTTTTTTAAATCCAGAACTCCTGCTCCACCTTCTTGCAAAAAATATATATAGATGAATAAATAAATAAAAAAGAATGAACAAATAAAATGATAATCTTGAACATCCACAGACTTATATCAAACAAATGTGTGGGAACACGCCTCAGTCACCACAGTACAAAAACTGAAAGAAGAAAAATAACAGAAGGAAAGAAAGAAAGAAGACAGAAACAAAGAAATAACAAAAGAATGAGGAGGCAGAAATGAAAGAGAAAAAGAAAGAGAAAAGAAAGAAAGAAGAATGAAAGAAAGAGAAAAATAAAAAAGAGAGAGAAAGAAAGGAAAGAAGGAAGAAAGAAAGAAGACATAAAAAAGAAATAACAAAGGACGAGGGAGGCAGAAAAAGAAAGAAAGAAAGAGAAAAAGAAAGAGAGAGAGAGAGAGAGAGAGAGAGAGAGAGAGAGAAAGAGAGAGAAAGAAAGAAAGGAAGGAAGAAGAATACAAAAAAGAAATAACAAAGGATGGGGGGGGGACAGACAAGAAAAAATATTAAATAAAAAGAGAAGAGAAAGAAAGATTAAAGTTAAGCATAAACTTAGTAGGATGAAAAAAGAAAGAAAGTCATAAGAAAGAAAAGAAAAGATAAATAAAAAAAGAAAATTAAAAATTATAAAGAAAGGTAAAAATATGCCTACAAATAAAAAAGAAAGAAAAATAAAAAGTCAAGTAAGAGTAAAAAAAATAAAAATAGAAAAGAAAGAGAATTTAGAAGGAAAAAAGAATGAAAAAAAAAAAGAAATAAAAAAAGAAAGAGAACATGATTTCAGCCTTTGGTTCATTTTTATTTATTTATTTTTTTCTTAAAATAAAACGCCCGAAAATAAAAAGTCGATAGTGTTTCATATCTAAAGAAACAACTAACAGATAGTAACCAAACACAGACATCAAAGTGAGAGGTGCACCGAGGCGAACACAGATTTTCACTGACAAAACGCATAACATAAAAAAAGTTGTTCTTAAATACTTGGGACCGCCGTATTTATGCATGACAACATATCGGCGACATGTCTTGTCCTATGTACAACCAGGACAATAAATACTTTCTCTACCTTTATCATCGAACAGTCTTCACCCTCTGTCCTACTCAGTGGGGGAGTCCCTGTGGCTAAAGTGCTGGACTGATTTGCCATTAAATAGCCCACAAGTGTTGATATGCCATTAAACGAAATAGCCTACCAACTAACATAACATATTAGGTCGTCGGCGTCTCAAGCCGAGTAATTCCCCTTTATCACCGAACCGTCTTCACCCTCTATCCTACTCAGTGGCTAAAGTGCTGGACTGATTTGGCATTAGCCTACCAACTAACCATAACATATAATAATGTATTATCGTCGGCGTCTCAAGCCGAGTAATTCCCCTTTACGGGCAATGAAGATCATTTAACTCTACCCATCTCCTTTCTAAATAATTTACGACAGGTTGTAGTTGTCATCTGCTAAGTTTAACTAGTTTATGAGCATCACCCAGTGATCACTCACTCACAATGGTTCTTAGTCTAGCTAGATAACCATTAAACTACTCGGAGGGGCAAGGCTGGTTTTATTGCCCAGTGCCTAAGGCACCCCCTTGAAGGGGAATGCTGACGGTATCTTGTGCCTGCCATCCATGAGCTTCGTTCGTAGGTGGTCCCACATTAAATGACCCTGTGTCATACCCGCATAAGTGGGATGTAAGGTAAATAAAAAGAGTATTACTTATGACTTATTTGACTGGAAGTGTTCGTTGCGTAACGAAGTTTAAATCATGATTGTTGTTTCACCGAGCGCCAACATTTTTGATAAAGGCATAAATCCAACTACTCTCCCCCTAGCTATAGGTAAACTAGTAGAGTAGACATGCCTTGGTATGGCGGCCATTCTAGGAGAAGGACAACTTTGAATTCAAACGAATTGTACTCCACTTAGAATCTGACCTTGTGTCGCATCCTGCTCGAGGCGGAGGATCTGAGTGAATACATAGATTTTTGGCTCAAGACCGCAAGTTGGGATCGAACTCACTTCTCAGTAATAATCGGTCTGGGAGACTAGCTTGCTAATTTACACACCGTTGAAATGGTATCTGTTCTTGTTTAACGGCGCTGGGTAACCAAGTGAATTATTTGTGTTCGTGGTTTTCTTATATGCTGTTGCGTGGTGCATCATGGGAAGGGTCAAAACATGATGCGCCACACAGCAGCATACGAGAAAAAGCATGAACACGAACACAAATAATTCGCTTAGTTTGAAAATCACATAAGCGAGAAACTGTTAATTACCAAGCATGTCTTCACGACCCTAACTTATATATTAATCTATTATTATACTATCATTATTATATTAATCTATTATTATACTAAAGCTGAGCGAATCAATTTTTGTTTCTGTGGTAATAATGCTCTCCCAACTGTGCAGCACTCTGCTCACCAACAATCAAAATCTATCTCGAAATGCCTCGTCCACCCGTCGCAAGAGCCAAGATGCTACTGCCAGCTGTTTTTGTAGTCGTTGTACGTAATCGTTTGACGCTCCCTAGCCGTCGTCGTATGCTTATATGCACGCCGATCTCGAGGGAATTTGCATACGTGCAATCCATTCTCGCTGGTTCGAGATCGCCCATCGTTAAATATAGTGCTTACAGCAGCCATATTTCTTTCCCGCGATGACCCTGCAAGCCAGACTCGTCCGCGCACACTTTGAGTTTCGAGGTATGTTATTTTCATTACATCCACAGTTTCCCTAAAATTAAGTACTAAAATATTCTTTACTTGTGGAATTGAATTATGTTTGAAAAATAATTAATTTTCATCGTTTTCATCGTTGCAATTAACTCACAAAGCAACCCATCTCTCACTCATCTATCAATTTCCACCTCCTATATATATTTCAACCCCCTCGCTATTATATCTATATTATATCTACTAGTACAAAATAAAAAAAACACCCTCCGGGCGATGTAAAAATAGATTTTTGAAACATATTGCCTGAGGGGTGGATTAAAAAATTTAATGTCAGCGAGTTTACCCTAAGTAAGTAAAATCATCAAATTCATTAAAGGATTAAAAACAATTTAAAATCTAAACTTTAAATATATATTATAATAAAACAAACTATATATAGATATATAATAACAGTCATGTATTTATTAAACCTTCTTTTAATAAACAATGAGGACTGTCTAATGTTGCATGTTCAAATTTTGAGTGTATTTATTCTATGTTATGGTAATGTGACGTAAGCAGTGACGTAATTTTTGTTACAGACAAAAACCGGAAGCGAATCTCCATTATTAATACTAGCAAAATATGCACCCTCCGGGTGCAAGTATTTAAGTTTTAATGTAATAAAATATTGTATTAAATTAGAAAGGCTAATGAAACTAAATAAGAATACAGATTAAAAGATTTGAAACAGAGGGAATATAATAAAAATGGAACAACTGAAACTTACTCTTCATCACTCTCGTCTTTCATTGTTATTTTTCTAATTTAAGTATTTAGTTAAAAGAGGAAGTAAACAATAAAATGACAGTTATTTTTATCTTGTTAATGGATTTCATTTAAGATTCATTGAAGAGATTTTTACTTATATTCATTAAAATAAAACCAAACAGTTAGAAATCAATAATTCTAAGCGCATATTTATTAAATTCGATTTTTTAAGATCAATATGCAAATTAGCCTTCCCGTTCACACTGTAAACCGCTATTTTGTTGTATATAAATATAATTGCATGTCGTCAGTATGTAGACATAGTTAACAGTATTAATAATGTAAGACAATTTTATTAATAATTGAGGTTTAATATAAATAAAAATCATGGAGAATGTGATGTCAATAACTAAGAGAATTGTTACTTGAGTAGGAATATAGTTTCGGTTACAGACAGAAAAACACACAATCTCCATTATAATAAGATAAGATTTAAGAGCAATTTGGAAGACTGGAGTGTCATTTGCTGATTGCTGTCCGTTATATGATCCCTCCCACCACCACCAAACCAACATTCAAGAGAAATCTCCCTTACCCAATAATAAATATCCTCGACCTTCCCTTTCACTTCTGTCATGGTAAAAATTGTCAACATTGTTTTGTTTTTTTGTTTGTTAATTTAACTACCGAAGAAGTATAAAAACATTTTTATTTTATTTTCAAAACTTTTTTGTTTGTCAATTAAAATTATGGTGAAGTAAGTAGTGAGGGATTATTTTGATATTACATAAAAAAATGATTTTCAGTCATCTCCATAACTTAGCTTCTCAACACCGTAGCTATTAATAGAATTTCAAGAATCAGGTCCATTTAAATTTGCATTTGGTCAAACTTTCCCTTTCTTAGAAATCTTACAAAATGATTTTAACGATTTTTAAAAAATTCTCCAGTCCCATTTCTTTTTGTAAAATCAATTCGCTTTGCAAACTCACTTCTTTTCAGGACACAATTATCTATCCATAGCTCAATGGGTGACATATTTTTCTTATCTCTCTCTCTCTCTCTCTCTCTATATATATATATATATATATATATATATATATATATATATATATTAAGAGATAAGGAGGAGAGAGAGAGAGAGAGAGAGAGAGTGTGTGTGTGTGTGTGTGTGTGTGTGTGTGTGTGTGTTGTGTGAGAGAGAGAGAGAGAGAGAGAGAGAGAGAGAGAGAGAGAGAGAGAGAGAGAGATTACGGGGCGCTGTGCAAGTTTTTATGTCATCCTCTGTGAAATAAAGATAAAGAAAGAACAACACATGTTGTAAGACAAATTATATTTTGATTGATTTCTGAATTTTTATTTTTGTTTAAAAAAATGTTTAGTTTAGTAATGTACGGATGCCCAAATGTGTTATTAAGAGCAAGATACTTTCCATGCTTTAAGACCCAAAGATCTCCGGCGTCGATTTTTAATCAAACTATCTGTCTCAAGTTATTTATATCTATTCACTGAAGCTGTTTATATTATTTATCTCTAGCTGTTTAAATCTATCTATCGTTCTATCTAAGCCGTTTATATCTATCTATCTATCTATCTATCTATCTATCTCTTTCTCTCTCACTCACCACTCTCTCTCTCTCTCTCTCTCTATCTATATATCTATATATCTATCAGTCTATCTATCTATCTATCTATCTATCTAAAGTTGTTTATATCTATCCGAAGTGAAGTTTTCCTTGATGTATTTTATTTCAATGAGCAATTTTTTTAATGGGATTAAAATAACTGAGTCTCAAAATAAACTGTCTGTTACTAGCCTCGTTTTGAACTTTATGAGTTATCTTTATTACATAGTAGTAGAATTTGGCGCGGAACTTGCGGAAAAGATTGTGAAATGCTGCTTTAAAGTGTGCTTCATTGACTAAGTATTTGTTTTTTTTCTTTTTCTTGTTGATTGCAACCTTCTCAGCGAATCTCACTTGGGTGTTTACGTATTTACCGCTATTTTGTGGTTTGCGGTGAAACGACAAGCGGGAAGCAGGGACAACATGGCGACAGCCGACACGGTGGGCCCGCGGGTAACACGCAATCTATACGCACGTTTGTATTCATTGTAGCGTGAGAGATTAATACCTAAAACCCGCCCAAAGGTAAAAAGATCGGCAATGAACTTGTTCTGCTTGACTCGATTTGCCATTACGGCGACGGGATGGACGCTGCACTGAATGGTGAGATTGATTGGGAATTTGCTTTCCTTCTTTCTATTCATCTGCCTATCAATTTCAACCATTTCAAATTCGTGATCTATAATAATCGGGCTATTTATGCTAGATGATATACATACACACATGCATTCCAACGGACACACACACACACACACACACACACACACACACACACACACAACACACACACACACACACACACACATGCGAGCATACACACACACTCATCTTTTCAGCTACAAAATCCTATTATTCCATATGGTCATAAACCTTGTCTATGCATTTTCGCCAGTAAAGAAAAGAGCTTGTTTGACGTGCTCGCAAGGGCGTCACTCCGAAAGTAATACCTACTATTTTATTACGTTGTTCTACAACATCATAGGATATATATATATATATATAATATATATATATATATATATATATATATGTGTGGGGAGATTATGTGCTTAATTAAAGTCATACCTAATTTTGTTAATTAGTTAATTATAACTAAATGAATTAGGCGTGCATATCGGTTTAAATGTAAAGCGTAAACAAATCGAGAAAAAGTCATCTCTGTATGTACATTTCAGCCCGTTAGGCCTCATCAGCAGAGCTATAGACAGGGCAGTGCTTTGTGCGTGATTCGAACCCTACCTGTCAGGCTGGTAGGCGGACATTCCAACCTCTACACTAACTGGCTTCTCCAAAATTGGGTATGACTTTAATTAAGCACATAATCTCCCACAAATTGTCGGCCTTCGCTATTTTCAAACACACTGTTTGACTATTTCATATATATATATATATTGGTTTGGTGGTTGGTTTTGAAGGCTATCACAATGCAAGTGTAAAGAAAAATAAGGTATTTTTCTTATTTTCTTTACACTTGCATTGTGCTAGCCTTCAAAACCAACCACCAAACCAATATAAACACAATGTTTTAAGCAAATTATAAAACCCTTATATATATATATAGTGGTTAGAGTCGTGGAGGGCAGACTGGGCTCTTTAACCTTGGGTAGGTAACCAGTCTAGGAGAGGGATAACTCTGAATTCAAAATTCCTAAGGTCAGTCGTTGATTGGGTTCATTCCTTGATGCACCAATTCTTTCCTATCAATTGTGCCAAAAAGTGTGGATGGTCCAACACAAGCCTTCACCACTATAAACAAATCACTGTGTTGGTTGTTCACTGGATGAACACTCATACGTCGAAAATCGACGAGAGAGTCCATTTATATATATATATATATATATATATATATATATATATATATATATATATATACTGTCGTAGCAAAAGGTAGAGTGGAGTAGCAGTTTTTACCTGGCCCAATTGCACGCTATTTGCGCGTATAATAAAGGCCAGCTATATTAGTAATATAAAACATGGATATTGTTGCAAAATGACAAGGCAATTGCGACGTCGTTGGTAACATAGTTTTGATTACGTGTACATTATCTACATTATAATGATCACACACACACACACACACACACACACACACACACACACACACACACATATATATATATATATATATATATATATATGCGTGTGTGTGTATGTGTTGTGTGTGTGAATGGTATCAAATATCTCCATGATAGGATTCAACCAAATTTAAGAACTCAAACCTATATATAAAGATTCTACGTATATAATATGACTATCATGTGAATATTTTTACATATACGGTGTATAGTATAAATAATATATAAGTAAAAGTAAAGTCGTCGGGGCGGCCTAAAGTCGGTATCAGCCAATCAGCGAGGGAGTCTATCACCTTTTCACTTGCGCTAGACCAAGGAGATTATTTTAACGTCTGAGGTGGAGCGCCACACCTACCATCAGCTCCTTACTTTACCGCACAGATCCCTGTGCTATTCATACGTGAGTTGGCGAGGAACGGTATCGAACTTGGAACCTTGTGGTTTCTAGCCGAATGCTCTACCGACTGAGCTAATCCGGCCCCTTAAATAAATATATGAAAACATTAATTTATCAAAATATTTACATAAAATCAGATTGAAGAGGCGAAAGTACCCGAAATAAATTAATTTCTAATAAATTAAGCTTTTCACACACACACACACACACACACACACAGACACATATATATATATATATATATATATATATCATTCGTCGACTTACGACCAGTTTACCTTCTAACTGACAAGTCGTAGGTTGATTCAGTCATAAATAAGACTGCTATTTATAAATCGATAGCCATCCATTCCTTCTTTGTCGACATTCTATGGCTTCACAATAAAATTAAATCTTACAATAGATTAAAATTAAAGATAGACTGGAACTGAATGAATGCGGAATCGTTGCTAGGGAGAGAGGGTGCGGAGAGGAAGATGCGTTTGTGAACGGGTACGTCACTCTGGGACCAACACTCGTTCACGGTGACTGTTATCGGAAAATTTCTCATCGTTTTTTTTCTTCAAAATTGTTTGCTTTTCAGTCGTGTCATTTAGTCGCGGTCGTAATTGTGGGTCGTCGTAAGTCGATGACTATCTGAATAGAAGAAGAAGAAGAAGAAGAAGAAGAAGAAGAAGAAGAAGAAGAAGAAGAAGAAGAGAAGGTTTATTTTCACACATTACACAATATAAACAATGTCGCAAAAAACAAAAAACGTAATGTTGGTTGTTGTAGTAATGTGTGGAGGATGATCACTAATTAGGACTGAGCATATTCTATTTGATTTATTTTCTATTTTGTCATAATTTGAAATTTTTTAAGTTGATTATTGTGATAACGTGTTATAAGTTTATTTATACGTATTAAGAATTTCTATTTTGATAAATAATTTGAGTTGGTGGGCAAACATTTTGGTAAAATGTTTGAAAATCTTTTTTTTAGTGTATTCCAGTCGTATAGCTCAGTCGGTAGAGCATTCGGCTAGAAACCATATGGTTCTTAGTTCGATTCCGGTCCTCGCCAACTCAGCGTATGAGTAGGACAGGATTGTGCGGTAAAGTAAGGAGCTGATGGTAGGTGTGGAGCTCCACCTCAGATGCCAAAAACAATCTCCTTTGTCTAGCGCTAGTGAAAAGGGGATAGACTCCCTCGCTGATTGGCTGATACCGACTTTAGACCGCCCCGACGACTTTACTTTACTTCATTCCAGTCGTTGATGCAGGATCGTATGATAGAGTTAAGTCCATAGGTTTTAGTGTTGGCAAATGGTTTGAAGAATTCACAGACAGTTGATCCCCTAGTAGAGACAGAGTGCAATTCTTTTTTTTATGAATGAAATAGTTTTAGAACGTTAAGGGTAATGTGTATGCGCGCCTCATTTATAGTTACTTACTAAGTTTAGCTTAGATGTGGCACAAGGCCAGAAGTGTAGGGCGCCCGATGAGAACAGAACTCACTTACAATGGTCTGCAAATCTACCTTGCTAACCATTACGCCACGTGACGTGCCCAGCGAGCCTCATTTATGAGACTGATTGATATTTATATTTACCACGTACCCACGTGTACGGGTTAGGCACAAGGCCCTATTAATGTGAGACCATCTACGAACCGAAGCTCATCGGAGCGGGTGCAAAAAAAATGCGTTCATACCGTCGGCATTCCCCCTCAAGAGGGCCCCTCAGGCACAAGGCAATAACCCAGTCCTGTCCCTTTAAATCGAGGGGGCATGTGTTGCCTGGGAGGATGGCCTCCTGGGATCAACGATGTTAACATGCGGTCCAGGGCGAAGCCAACCGGACGAAGCCGGGGTTTTGATTTTCATTTATGAAACTGATTGATCAGTCGTCGCATGCTTCAAATTTAGTTTCAGTGTTTGGTGTCCTAGATTAGATTGCGAACAATGTTCAGATATTCATTATCAAATCAGCCGAGCCACACTTCACTTCGCGCCGTTTCTGCCCTTTGAAGCCGGTACGTAGATACACGGCCTAAAATCCGCGATTGCTGCCAACGATTCGTCATCTCTTTTGTAGACCTTGCCCCCTTGGCTTATATTCCTTACTGTATAATCCTTTATAATCCTTGTCGAGCACATCATTTGCAATATATTAAAAACCTTGCCACATGGCGATGAGAACTCACCCGCCGTCTCTATCTATTTACATCCTACACCGCCAGCGATCCATACTGCCTGCTGTCAAGCCAGTCTGCAGAGGCGACGAGTTCGGCATAAATCACTGAACCATAACACTGCGGCGGCCATCGTACGTCATCGAGGGAGAACAGAACGCAGTTAACGGTCGTCTCCAGAGGGCGCTCATTCCAACAAGGGTTTCCGCTTTAAAAAAAATGTATTATGAAATGAATCAAAAGGGCAAGTGTCGAGCATCCATCAAGTTTGGTCGTTTTTCTTTCTTTTTTTTTTTGTTGCATTACCCCACCCCACGTGACACCCAATTGTAAATAGATAGAAAAGAGATAAGAAATCGGGAGAGAAAAAGAAAGACGATCGAGAGGAAGCTAAGTGAGTGTGAGTGAGAGATAGACAGGGAATATAGTGAGTGATAAACTATTAAAAAAGAAGAAAGACGTTACAGATGAAATTATGGGAGAGGAGTGGCGGGACATCTGTATAATAATTAAAGAGAGGGGTATATAAATAAGAAGAGAAAGGGTGCATATATTTTGAAAGAATAAATATTATGAAAGAAAAAAAAAAACAAGATAAAAGAAAGAGAGACAGAAGGCGAGAAGGAGAAGGAAAATAATCTTCGACCCACACTTACGATCGTGACAAAAAGACTCGACTGAAAACCATTAAAAATATTTCTGAAAAATTGATAAGAAATTTTACGCGACAGGCAGTGCAAACGAGTGCTGGCCCGAGCGGGCCGTATCCGTTCACGCACGTATCCCCTCTCCTCTCATTCTCCACCTTTTTCCCATATATATATATATATATATATATATATATATATATATATATATATATATATATATATATCAAAATGAACACCAAAAGATTGATAATCAAATATAGGTGCAACAATGAACTACGGCCAACCACCACTGTAAGAATCACAGACACGAGGAGAGATTAAAAAAAAAAGATACTGAAGTTTGTATTTAACAAGACGAAATCGCCCTGTCGGTGGGGAGTAGAATACACCAACTGCGACTCTGCACATGGGTGAAATATCCCACACACCCAATGGGGCCATCTATTGGCCGTGGGTAGCGACCCGCGATGCTTAAGGACGGAATCTTGGGGTTGAGCAGTCAATAACATGCAACACTCCACTTTAGCCCTTGCTTAGGCTAGACGGGTGGTTGGTGAGGCCCCATCCAATTAATCGGCAGGTCACGTCAAGCCCTAAGCACCTATATGATTATCCCGATTCTAGAACATATATGATAAAAAAAGCTTGGTGGGGTGCGATAAGGGCATTAGGATTGGGACAATCATATGTGCTAGGGCTAGACGTTACCAGGCGATTGATCGGGGGAGATGTTATGAGTTTTTGTGGCCATCCTTTAGGCTTCAAACAAGAGCGCTGTCCAGTGGAGATCCTTAGTGTTAAACAGAGCGCGATCCTTAGTAAAGAATCCTTTGGTTGTTCCTTGGTGCTCCTCGGTCTTGCAGGTTCTTTGTCAATGATTGCAAATAGACGTCTCTCAGTATCAGCAAGTAAGTAGTTAACCAGCACGTATTAGGCTGTTGATTGGCTGAGGTTTAAACCACGTGACCTCGCTTAGTCTATAAAGTTAAGTGGTGTATTGTAGTACACCTTATATATCAAAATATTCCAATCGCCTGTTTAGCCTAATTAAGGACTAAAGTGTAGTGGGCTGATCAGCCACCAGGGTTCCATCACGCCACCCAAACCAACAGGTGGTCCCATTGTGGGGATCTTACCCTCTGCAGCGGTGCAGTCGGTGTATTCTTCTGTCCAGCCGACAGGATGGCTAATATGATGTGCACAAGGTCGCAAGTATGGGGCATACGACGAGGTTCGATTTCGCTATTCAGAAGTAATGGATCTGCGATACTAGCTTGCTAACCATTACACTTATATAGGGGACCTCACCTGTTGTAATGGTTAGCAAGTTAGATTAGCAGACCAATGGTAGTGAGTTCGATTCTCACTGGACCCCATACGTCTGGCCTTGTGCCACATCTAAAGCAAGTTTAGTAAATAACTATAGGACGCTTTTTAACCCAACCCGCTCGCCACAAGTAGGATCTGACACAAAGTCGCAATTATGGACAATCCAGCGAGGATCGAACTCGCTATGCCGTAGTAATGGATCTGCGAAACTAGCTTGGCAACCATTACACGACGATCGGACGCTATTATTTGCTGCTTTTGTATAGCGGCAAGAAATGAACATTCACTAAACGAAGCGAAAAGAAAGAAAATAACTTAATCTCGTTTATTTAAGGATTATTCTATGAATCCAGAAGGTTCAGCTATTAAAGAAAAAAGTTTTGCGTCTTATCTGTTATTAGTTTATTTACTGCTAAATAAACCAAGGTGAAATATCCTCTAAATGTACTAATCCCATGATTTTTTTCGATGGGTCTATATATATATATATATATATATATATATATATATATCCACTTGCTTTGAGAATCGAATTGACGAGAAACTGTCAGTAACCAAACGCCACGCTAACCAACCAAAGCATAAACGCAACGCTCTCCTATAAAATGGATGGAGCACTCTATGGCAGCCTTTACGTACATCGAGATGTGTGTATTAAAACAGTTAAACTCCCTTCGCATTTTGTGGATGACGATGACCGTGCGGTTAAGCTGTCCGACTGCTGAATCAATCGGAGTTCTATCCCGGCTGTAGATAGCTCACAAAATGTCTAGCCACACTGAAAAGAATTGTCGAAACACGTGTCTGTGGATGACTATATATATATATATATATTCAGTTATCCACAAACAGCGTATTACGATGTATCATGTCTCCCAGTATGGCTAGATATACCAGGCTACCTGCAGCTGAGATAGAAACCCGACCGAATTATTATGTTAGACTTCCTAAGCCGTTGGCCATCAGCACACCTGCAGACCAGAGCGAGATTTTAACTGATAAATACATACATATGTATATATATTCAAGGCTATCAGAGAGAGCTCCATCCGTAATAGGAGAGCCTTGCATTTAAGCGTAAATCGTCGTCTGTCAGCGAAATCCCCCCCCCCAGAGATCAACCCACTAGGGATGGGGAGCATATATTCAGCCATCTACAGACACCGTATTTCGACGTATCACGTCACCTCAGTGTGGCTAGACAACTACCTCAAACTGGGTTTGAAACCCTACCATTTTATCATCAGTCAGAGTTTCTAACCCCTAAGCTATCAGCACAACTGCACATCAGAGCGAGATTTTAACTGATAAGTATATATATATATATATATATATATATATATATATATATATATTCGGCTATCACCATCTCAAACAGATTGTTTGTCCTCTTCATATATATATATATATATATATATATATATATATATATATATATATATAATGATAGAACGGCAAATACGAAAATTTTCAGCTAAAACCACGGTTGGGAAGCCCAGTACAAGTTACTATTTACCCATAGCTGGAGGGACAATACTTGAATGCATACATTTCCCAACGGTATTAGCGCTATTGAAAATACATAGCCTCATTTTATTTATGAATATAGGAAACTATATATATATATATATATATATATATATATATATATATATAGAGAGAGAGAGAGAGAGAGAGAGAGAGAGGGGACAGAGAGAAACAGATAGACAGAGAAGGACAAAGACAGACACACTCAGATAGATAGAGAGAGAGAGAGAGAGAGAGAGAGAGAGAGAGAGAGAGAGAGAGAGAGAGAGAGAGAGAGAGAGTTATTTTTTAAAAAGTATCGAAATTTGAGTTTTATTTACCAACACAGAAATGTACAAAGAAAGAAGCAACGATTTTCTTCAAACAATCGCCATGGCCTTTTAAGAAGTACTAGGTGAACGTCATTTAATTCCACAATTTTTTCATGGGTAGTATAGAAATTCACACACACACACACACACACACACACACACACACATATATATATATATTATATATATTATATATATCGTAGCGGAAATATTCATTTATGCTTTTCACAAGGTTCATTAGCACGAAGTTGAAGGACTAGTCCAGGATTTGAACTAGGATCGTCAATTCCACTTCCTATGACGAAAACCATTATGATAAACGCGCCCTCTCTGTACGTAGTGTATATATACTTGTTACGCCACCTTTAGCAAATACCTATGTACCTACACAGGGTGTGTACCTTTCAATGCCATCTCCTCTCCAAGTGATGTCAAATAGGTCATGCAGGGTCAAACGGTGTCAGTAGAAGAGGACACTCCAAAAATTAATTGAATTTTTTAGATATACCAATTTACCCGTGCCGTCAAAAATTAAAGCAGCATTTAAAAAACAAAAATCCCGCAATTGCATTCTAATTGTATCAGACACATGTTGTTTAATGGTTTTCAGTTTATGTTTAATGGTTGGTTGGTTGGTTGGTTTTACGGCATGTCAACCTTTGTTGGGTTATCTTATGCCAAAGACGTTTTGTTTTATTCATTCTTGATGGTATTCAATTTTATCTAAAGCTCAATTTTAACACATTTTTTTACACTCATTTTTGCTATTTAACCTATAGACAGGAACCTAAGAAGTTTTTACATGTTTACACCCCTCTTACACACATACACTTATATATATATTATATATATATATATATATATATATATAATCCAAAAGTCCCGAGAAGAAATCTTCCTTACGACACAAGAGTTTTATTTAAACAAAACCAAGTCGCAGTTTTAGAGCTCAATGTGTGCTCATAATGTTAGAGTCACTGAGCAAATATATGAGTAAAGAAATAACAAAAGACTTAGAGATTTAGATTATAGTCTATTTCAGGGACCTTAGACAAATAGTCTAAATCTCCCGACTCATCAGATGCGAAAGATCATTCGCATCTGATGAGTCGGGAGATTTAGACTATTTGTCTAAGCTCCCTGAAATAGACTATAATCCTAAATCTCTAAGTCTTTTGTTATTTCCTTACTCATATATATATATATATATATATATATATATATATATATATATGAGATGCAGAAACACCGAAAGGGATATGACAATAAAAATTATAGCCAGGGACAGGAGTGTCGGTAATTTAAGGATTAAGGAGGCCTTATTAAAAATCAAAAGGACACCCAACACTTAATAATAGAGCAGAACTCAATGCAGAATATATAGTGGAGTAAATCAACAGCGAAGTGCAACTCAACACACAACACATCATAATATTTAAGATTTTATCCCGAAAATTTAGGAAACAGGTAAATAAATAAATTTTATCACCTATCGTTTTCGATTGCATTGTCAATAGCCTTCTAATTTCTATTTCATTTTCTTATATATATATATATATATATATATATATATATATAGAGAGAGAGAGAGAGAGAGAGAGAGAGAGAGAGAGATTTCGATCCTAGCCTGCAGCAGCCTGCCTTGTCTGCATTTAATGTAAGCATATATCATATACAAGCTTATACCAAAGTATTTGATAAGTTTAAATTTGTCTGTAACAAGAATCGACGTGCGTCGTATCCAGTGAGAATCGAACTTACAACACAATAGTAATGGTCTGCATTTCTAGCTCTTTAACCATTGCGTCCGGTCGGATTACCCTGTACGTATATATATATATATATATATATATATATATATATATATATATTATATATATTTGTGTGTGTGTGTGTGTGTGTGTGTGTGTGTGTGTAATTAGATCTGACGATATTGAATCTGGTATTCAAAGACTGAACACAATGCTTGTCTGTTGCGATGAAATGTTCAGTCACACGAAATGACCTTTACGTTACTGACAGGTCTCGCCCGATTTTGTTGCTGTTTTTGTGAAAAAAAATTTAACGATGAAAAATGCTTCTTTCTGCACCTCAGCTTTAACGATTTTTGTCACGAGATTTTCATGAGTGGCATTAGGCTTAAAAAAATACAAAAAACAAAAAAAACAAAACAAAACAAAACAAAAAATAAGCAAACAACAGAAAAAAAAACCCAAAAACAGCGAAAATATATCTATAAATCTACAAATACTGAGCTAGCTCAAAAGTTCGTTTTACTTTTAGACCTTTTTGGGGTAATTAAAGAGGGTTTAGCTTATTTTTTATTATATTAAAAAAGATCACTTTGAATCTATTGTAACAGCAGTATGAACGTTTTCAATTAAACTTTAAATTTAAAAATTTTAAATTCAAAACTTAAAACTTCTTGGTACTTAAAAAATCTCACCTTGTATGTTTTCTGATTTAAAAAAAAAATTAAAAACATCTTTTATATTCTTTTAATGTTTTAAGTAAAATTAGGATTTATCATAAAATTTCATTCAGAATTTTGTGCTCAGGTCTGTAGTAATGTTGAAATTGGTGGGCATATAAACAAGAGGGACAAAACAATAAAAAGTGTAAAAGATTACAGTTACAAGGAGAGGTTGGATAAATTAAGATTAAGTACTTTACTAGGAAGAAGAATGAGAGAATATCTAATTTAATTTTTCCAAATTATTAATGGTATTTCTAATTATGGTAGACATTTTTAGATATTTTTCCTCGAACTGGAAATGTATTGTCAAGGCAGATTTCAAAAACTAACTCGATTGGCCAATTGAATTTTTTTGGCAAATAGAGTAATATTTTTGAAACGAATTACCTAATCAGATCAAAAATAGGAATAGAGTAAAAAAAGATTAAGAGGGTATTTTGGGGCATTATCATATAAATTAGTAAACAGAATTTGATCTAGATATATTATGTTCTGTGCAAAGATTCTTTTTTAAAGGTTGATGTGAAAAGACAGAAAAGATGGAAGATGCCGAAAGAGGCATATCAAACAAACAAATATTGATGAAAGTGCATGTTAAAATTTGACAAAAATATTTTTATTTATTGCAGATAAAAGAAAATAAACAAAACTTTCAGGATATTATTAACTAGATTAATAATAATAATATAATAATAATAATAATAATAATAATAATATTATTATTATTATTATTATTATTATTATTATTATTATTATTATTATTATTATTATTATTATTATTATTATCCAGAAAATATTGAAACTGAAACTGTTCACCAGAACAGTGAAATTAAAATAATGAATAAAACATTAATTTTCTTCAGAATAGCTGCCTTGGTAGTCAACACGCTTATTCCCGTGAGTTTTCCATTGTTCAAAGCACCAGTATAATTCCCCGTAGTGGTGTGAAGCTGTGCAGTTGTATTCATTTTAATGTCGGGCATGCCCTAAAACCTTACGACTGAGATGAATTTTCACATTTCGGTTAAAAATTATCGAGAAATGGCTGATATTTTTTTCAAACTACCACAAACTCTCAAAACAGTTGAAAAAAGTATCAAAAATTGGCAATTTACACGTTTAGAAAACGCCATCTATATGTTAAATAGTACCACTACTGTTCTTTTACAAGGATGTAAATTAAATAACCCACGAGTGTTGTTATGGCATTAAAAACAAAGAAACCAAACCAAACCAAACGTTCAGACAGTAGTCTTGACGTCAAGAAATGACCACTTTATATATATATATATATATATATATGAGGAAGAATGAATAAAGAAAAGAAAGAACAGAATGGATTATAAAAGATGAATTTAATCAATATCACTTACACATGTGTTTCGGTCAGTTCATCTGTGTGAAAATATTCCGCACACAGAGAAGATTCGACCTTCATCAGAGTGAAATTTTATTTTGAATGAAAAAATTCGTTGGGGAAATGAACGAAACACATGTGTAAGTGATATTGATTAAATTCATCTTTTATTATCCATTCTGTTCTTTCTTTTCTTTATTCATTCTTCCTCATATTGTCGGATTCATTTCCAATTTCCATTTTTACACACACACACACACACACACACACATATATATATATATATATATATATATATATATATATATATATATATATAATATATATATATACTCACACATTATACCAGATTTCTATATGACAGGCTATAAAAAGCAATTATTTTTACGACGACGCGGGGAACACAAAATTTAGTGAAGCAAGCCAAATAAAGCATCAATAAATCCGCACAGTCTGGTCTTCATCCAAAGAAGGTGATGTTATTTATATAGATGGATTAGAAGGAAATCTTTTACTATGGGCTCCTTCCAGGGAAGCAAACAAGTATTGCCCCCCCCCCCGCCAATTAAATCAGTTGAAGACAGCTATCAATGAAAATTCTATGCAGAATTAGTTTGAGAGAAAGGACAGAAATATTCCATCAATTTCTAGACTGCCGATTTCCATTGGTGACTAGGCAAACATTGTTACGGCCGAAATGGAGATGTTTTCATTCGTTGCATTTGATTCAGCGGATATTCGGATTAGCATTCTTTGCAGAATACCCACAATGCAAAAAAAAAAAAAAAAAATCAATTCCTGAAAATAAATGAATAAATAAATAAATAATCTCTTAGGAAAGTTGCTTGGTGTCAAAGATAAAAAAAAAAAAAAAAAATCTGGAAGGATGAAATTATTCGTCTGAAAGATGACAGAAGATAGTGGAACAAAATAGCGAATACATTGTTCACTAAGGTTAATAACACCCTTTTTTTAAATTTAATAAACCTAAACGAAGACGTTTTATTTTATATCATTTTTTTTTTTTTTTTGTTATCTATTATTATACTAAAGCTGAGTTAATCAACTTTTGCTTCCTAAAAGTTTTTTTTTACTGTTTAGTTTAATGACACGAAAATTATACTAAATTATTCCTTACTTTTAGGATTAAATTATGTTTGAAAATATTCTGTTTTAATTGGTTCTAATTAGTTGTAATTTGCAATTAAGTAAAAAACCGACTAATCTCTTCCTTTACTCTGTGTCTATCTTCCCCTCTGTGTATCTCTTGCTAGCTCCTCGTTATATAATGTTAGTTTCTCTGGGTAGTAGAGAGAGAGAGAGAGAGAGAGAGAGAGAGAGAGAGAGAGAGAGAGAGAGAGAGAGAGAGAGATTTGAAATGTATTTCTATGTTAAATTTCACAACCAGCAACTCGTAGCTTAAATGAGGTCAAACATTTACTTTCTTAGAAACCTTAAAAAATGATTTTATGGTTTCATTCGGCCGTACTTATTAAAAAAAATTATTCGCTAAAAAATTATTTCCCTAATCTCAATTATCTATCCAGAGCTGAATGGGTGACCCAATGAATCACGTTTTGTCTAATTCAATACAAATATATAAGAGGCTTAACGTAATATACAGGGTGGTCGGAAATATTTGTCACCCCCTGCCAAAATATAACTCCTTATCAAAAATAATCAAGTCAGTGGAGTGGCCTATTGTTGGTATCAGCAGAACAGCGAGGGGGTCTATACTCTTTTCACTGACCAGAGAGATTGTTTTTGATTCTGAGGTGGAGCGCCTCACCTACCATCAACATCCCACTTTACGACACATATCCAAGCTGTGCTTACACGTGCGCTAAGTTGGCGAGGCCCGGTATCGGACCGCGGTTGCTCTACTAGTTGAGCTAAACATCAACTATAATTACATGAATAAAGCTGCTGGTAATGAAATTTTTTTTTTTCACTCCATTCGAGATTTTCACACCTGTCGTAGCCGGTGGTTCACTGAAGGCTGGTGACAGCAAGTCTACTCAGGTCCCCGGAACTCTTCTGAGTATTCCAGCCGATCTCAACAATGCTGTAGTCTGGATGGTCTCGATTCATCCTCTGATTTCCAATTCATCCAAACTCTTTTCCAGACCCCTGAGGATCATTCCAAGGGTCCCAATTACAATTGGTACGACCTTCACCCTCATGTTCCACAGTTTTCTCAGTTCTCTGGCAAGGTCCAAGTATTTGTCGATCTTTTCGCTCTCTTTCATTTTCACTCTGTGATCGACCGGGACGGCATAATCCACGAGATGACAAGTCTTCCTCTTCTTGTCAATCAAAACTAGGTCTTATAATAATAATAATAATAATAATAATAATTATTATTATTATTATTATTATTATTTACTCCTTTTGAGTTTTCACATCAGCATTAGCTGATGGCCTTTCATTGGAGTCTGAGTGACAGCAAGTCTCCTCAGGTCTCCAGGACTCTTCTGAGTGTTCTGGCAGATTGCAGCAGTACTGTGTTCTGAATGGTTTCAATCCTTCCTCTGATTTCCAGACTTTCCAAACCTTTTTCTAATCCTTTTGGGACTGTTCCAAGTGCACCAACTACAATTGGTATCACTTTCACTTTCATGTTCATAACTTTTTCAGTTCTCTGGCAAGATCCAGATATTTGTCCATTTTTTCATTTTCCTCTAGCTTCACCCTGTGATCTGCTGGCACTGCAAAATCCACCAGTTGATAAGTTCTTTCTTTTTTGTTTATCAACACTAGATCTGGTCTTCTTGCTGGGATAAGGTGATCCGTTTTTATTTCAAAATCCCAGATAATTTTATGCGTTTCGTTTTCAAGAACAGATTCTGCTTTATGCATATACCATTTTGTTGTATGGTTGAAATTTAATTTTTTACATAACTCCCAGTGGATCACCTTCCCAACCCAGTCGTGTCTAGTTTTGTATTCTCGTTGTGCTAGTTTGCTACATTCGCAGAGTATATGGTTTACAGTCGCATCTCTATTACCGCAAAGTCTACATTTACTATTTTGTTGGGTCTTATCAATTTTCGCTTTGATTATTATTATTATTATTATTATTATTATTATTATTATTATTATTATCACTCCTTTTGAGTTTTTCACATCAGCGTTAGCTATTATTATTATTATTATTATTATTATTATTATTATTATTATTATTATTATTATTATGTGAGGTTTTTCACACAATCTTTTAATGGAGTCTGACAACAAGTCTCCTTAGATCTCCAAGACTCTTCTGAATAATCTAGCTGATCTTAACAATGCAGTTGTCTTGTCTGGATTGTTTTGATTCTTCCTCTGATTTTCAGTTCCTCTCGTCTGTTTTCTAAATTTTGGGGACCGTTCTAAGTGCACGAACTACAATAGGTATCACTTTCACCCTCATATTCCACAGTTTTCTTTTTCAGTTCTCAGGCAAGGTCCAGGTATTTGTCTATCTTTTCGTTTTTCTTTTCTTTTTTTCTTTTTTTCTTTTTCTTTTCATTTTCACCCGGTAATTTGGGACTGAAAAATCTAATAGTTGACAAGTTCTCTTTTTCTTGTCAATTAATTCTAGGTCTGGTTTTCTGGCCGGGATAAGGTGATCCGCTTTATCTCAAAGTCTCAGAATGATATTATACATTATATTATTAAGACAAAAAATAATGAACCACTCACTGAGTGCAAATTATTAGCATTAGACAGGCATACTGAAACTGTGTACAAACAAATTATTATTATTATTATTATTATTATTATTATTATTATTATTATTATTCCTTGCATGTTTTACGTACTAGATTTAACTATTGTTGTTTTTATGTTTTATTTTTTAAATTTTTACGGCAATCAGTGAGAGCAAGTCTCTTCAGCTCTCCAGTCACTTCTAAATAATTGATTTTAACAGTGCTGTGGTCTAGAACGTCTCGATTCTTCTTCTGGGCTCCAGTTACGTTGGCGATATCTAACGATTGTATACAAATTATCTCTCAAGAAAGATATTACTAGATTTAATTAAAGGACACTTTTTATAAACTATTCCAAATATGAGACTGGTTAAAAAAATAACCAGGTAATCATGCACTCTTATAAGTTGTCAGATGCTATTTCCATTACCCCAAACGAGGGCAGCTTCAACTGGATCAAGACTTTATTATTTTTTTTTTAATTCTTACAATGTCTGGCAGAAACGAAACCTCAGCAAATGAGCTTATAAGTGCTCAGTTTTAACTACTGAGCTGTGCACGCAAGTGTAATCCGTTAACGACCATTTATCTGCATTCAACGTTGTTTCATTGTATTAAAACAGAGAGAGATTGGGAGAGAGAGAGTGAATATATACAGAGAGAGAGAGAGAGAGAGAGAGAGAGAGAGAGAGAGAGAGAGAGAGAGAGAGAGAGAGATAGAAGAAGAAGAAGAAGAAGAAGAAGAAGAAGAAGATATTGGCGTGGATGAGGGACGTGATGGAGGTCGGTACGTGCAAGTGAGTTAAGCAGCTTTTTCCTGAAGGAAATGTTTCCTTGAACCTCTTTCCGTAGCGAGGAAGTTGAATGAACGCGCAAATATTTCGTATTAGGCTTCGGCTGGATGTTATTTTTGTCTGTTTGCTGACCTGATAGCTTAATCAATGGGAGATTTCGTATTGCTTTCGCTTCTTTCAAGGATTTTTACTTTCTTTTGTTAAGCACATGCGTCACTCTTTAAGGTGTGCGCGCGCATATATATATATATATATATATATATATATATATATATATATATATATATATATATATAAAAAATATATATAACATTAAAAAAAACATTTTTAAACAGACTGATCAACAAAAGACTCACACAGTCTCCTTATTATATGTGATAAATTTAATTTTTCCTTAAATCAACAAAAGCCCTGAAGAAGATCTACTAAACAGATTGAAACACTGCAGCGTTGGCTGAACAAATATCACTCATTTTATTGAATCTGTGTTTTTTCAAATTTTTCACTATATTACATACCGTCGGATTCACTTCCATTTTTCTCTTTACACGCACGCACACACAACACACACACACACACACACACATATATATATATATATATATATATATATATATATATATATATATATATATATATACATTCAGGTGGGTTCTAATCATCCATTCTATCTGTCATCACGTATATGAATGAAAGAGGGTCCACGCTTTTAAATGATGCGTAGTGTGCGTCAATACCTTCAACCTACGGAGAAAAATAACCAAATATAAATATGTCAGATTTATCCCGAACACCCTGTATATATATATATATATATATATATATATATATATATATATATATATATAATACTATAATATTATTAGGGGAAGAATATTTTCCTCTAATAATAATGTTACTAGTATTATTACTGCTCTGTGTTTTTAATATATTGAGCACTTTTGGATTATTTACTGATGCCACTGCGACGGAAAAGTTATAGCGGCAATTAATACTATATATATATATATATATATATATATATATATATATATATATATATATATAGGTGGGTGGTATCGAGTGTTTCTTTGATAGACTTCAATCAAAATTGAGAACTTAAACGTACACGTAAACATTTGCGTATATATATATATATTTTTTTTTTTTTACATATACAGAGTATTATAGATAGATGAATAAATGATTATCTTAGATTTAAATTTTTTCGGCATTTTTTTTTTTTACTCTTTTAGTCAGATTTTTTTTATTGATTTAAAGATTTTAACTGATTTGAAGATTTCATATCCGGTCTTATGCCTATGATTTCCCCATCTGCCCCGTGAATTAGTTAAAATCAGATTGAAAGAGGAAAAACCCAAAGAACAACGCCGAAATAAATTTATATCTGAACTAAGGTATCAATTTATTCATATATATATATATATATATATATATATATATATATATATATATTGGTACCAAGGAATATATTTAGTCGAGTCCCCACTCATGAAGGACCTCGGTCAGTCAGCGGGGCTTAGAATACACTGGCTGTATCTCATACAGAGGGGTAAGACCCCCAAAGGGTGTCCTGTGTAGGTATTTACCAAACCAAACCAAACCAAACCTGTTCGCCACGAATAGAATGTGACACATTATGGGGCATCCAGCGAGGATCGAACTCGCTTTGCAGTAGTAATGGATCTGCAAGACTAGCTTGATAATCATTATCACACGATGGTACGCCTAAAAGGGTGTTCTGGGCTGAAATTAAAATATATTTTAAATTGTTGTAGTTGTTTCCCAAGAGGTTTTGGCACTCAGCTATATCTCTCTAATACAAACAATATCCCCTCTAATTCTATAATATCCTATCAAATACAAATAATTTGTACACAGCCGTATGATTTCATATAGTCCTATCTAATAGTAATATTGTTTCCAGTAATTATTTCTATTTATCAATAGTCATGTGTTTGCACATAGTTTTAAGTAACTAATAATAATCCGTAGTAAACAAGCGTCCTGTGTATGGCGCTAAATTGCATCTAGTGGGATACTCCTTCATTTCCATTACTCCAGGTCCACTCTGACTCAAAGAGATAGTACCTGTTAGGATCCAATGGAAATGATTTCTACCAGTTTATTAATACACGTGAAGATTTAATATTTGGTTTGCCTGTTTAGATTTTATTAATACACATAAAGACACATAGAAATCATTTCATCTACAAGAACGGCTTTGGCATTAAATAACCCATGAAGGTTGATATGCCATTAAATAAAGAAACCAAACCTTAGTAAACAATTATAACTTCAAGTAACTATTCTTAATGCAAATAATGGCATTGTGTATTCCTATACGAATAATAATGGACTTGTCGACCCGAGTTCAAATCCTTGACGAGGCTGTTTGCATTTCACATAACGCTAATACGATCAGGAAAGGTATGCATCCAACTACTTCATCTCTAGCTATGGGTAAGTAATAGAACAGACTGGGATCTTTAACTATGTTTAGGCAACCTGCATAGGAGAAGGAAAATAAATGTGTGACACATTCTATATTCAACAATCATACCTATATCTTGAAAAGAATCTATATTTACAAATATAATTATGAACATGCTGACTATATTTCGACTTTATAGATACTGTAGTTAAACCTAAATAAAATTTTTGACATTAAATAAATCAAAAGAGTTAAAATGTCGCTAAACAGGCAAACCAAACCAAACACTAATATTTCTTAGATCTGTCACTTTAAGTTACTTTTCGGACACACGCACACACATACACACACATACACACACAAATATATATATATATATATATATATATATATATATATATATATATTATATATATATATATATAGGGTAAAGTGCATTCACACGTTAAGCCAATCCTTGGGTATTTACACACCTTCGGTCTTAAAATATAAGCAGTCATGATATAAACATTCTCTGATGATGGCCGAATATAATATATATATATATATATATATATATATATATATATATATATGATTGTTTCCGGTTTCCGGCCGGATTTAACAAATAAATAAAAGCACTTTTCATCCAACGTGTATGTGTCGATTCTTTTGTCCATAACACACACACACACACACACACACACACACACACACACATACTCACCCACATATATATATATATATATATATATGTGTGTGTGTGTGTGTGTGTATATATGCGTGTGTGTATATGTGTTCACGCGCGCGTGTGAAAGCGTGTCTGGGCGTGTGTGTGTATATTTTTAATATAGAATCAGTTCCTTCCTTCTTCACTACAGATTTCACTTCCTCGTCACTGGAATAATTTTGCCTCTAAAACCCTTTTTCATGGGGCCAATGAGATGATAGTCTGAAGGCGCTAAATCTGTTGAGTATGGGGGGAGAGAAATCTGTAGTGAAGAATTGGCTCAAAGAAAAGTTAACAGAATTTTACGGGGCAGGGATACATGCTCTCATTCGAAGGTGGAACATTGCTATTGAGAGAAATGCTGACTATATGAAGAAGTAGGGATGTGATCCACAGAGGACCAGCTTCATTTTGATGTATGATAAATGTTCCTGTGTTGGTAATTATACGTGTCCTAAAAAAATGCATTACTTTTTGACACACCATCGTAGTAATACAGATCACGCTCTCTAGCTCTGATGATGGGCAACCTATGCATGAGAAGGAAATTTACATCAGAAGGTAACGGGGGATCACTTCTCCATCTCCCTGAGACAGACGTGATAATGTGCATTTTACAGATAAAGGAAGCTGTGGAGAGCCATGATTGTTTAATTATTGGGAAGGGCTTACCAGTTTCCATTTCTTTCATTCTTTTTGCTTGAATTTAAAGATATCTTGCGTTAATCTGAAAATCTACTTAAAACCCGGACAACGCCGATTTATCTTTCAGTAGTACATGCAAAACGAATAATGTAAATATGCAGAAATCATTATTTCCCAATATTTAATCACAACAATTTGCCAAATTTCAAGTTACTCATGTGTGCGCATGCGCCTATCGGCTAAAATTATCGCAGAATCAAAATGGTGGTGCATTCACGCTTAAATTTCATTCCAATCCTTTCTCCTATAACAAGATTTATCGCAGCAGTGTTTCGATCGACACCGACATGAACATTAAACAATGGGCGAGTTGAGGGCGTTGTGTGCTGACTTGGGACAAAGATAGCTTTGTTCTTGTGGACGATCGTCACGACGCTTCACCACAAATCAGATAATAAATCTCTCCTCCTCCACTCCACCACTTTTCATGCCGTCACTGGAACAGACAACACGTCCCTTGATTTCTTAGCCGCCTATTCTGATTATCACGTTTTGTGCGTCCTTTGCCTTTTATTTAGTTATTTTTTTTCTCTCCATTAGATTTGTTTTTGATTTTGTATCAGCTAAATTTCGTTTCTGTTATCTTGTTTTCTTGTTTCATTTTCGTTTGTTACGTTTTCTTATTTATTCTTCATTTTATTTTGTTACTGTTTGGTTTTGGTATATATTATTTTGTTTAATAATAATAATAATAATAATAATAATAATAATAATATAATAATATAATATCAGAGGAAGGATTGAAACCATTCAGAACACTGCACTGCTGCAATCTGCCAGAGTACTCAGAAGAGTCCTGGAGACCTGAGGAGACTTGCTGTCACTCAGGCTCCAGTGAAAGACCATCAACTAACACTGATGTGAAAACTCAAAAGGAGTAAATAATAATAATAATAATAATAATAATAATAATAATAATAATAATGGAACGGTCCTAAAAGGATTGGAAAATCTGGAAATCAGTGGAAAGATTGAGACCATCCAGAATACTGCACTGCTGTAATCTGCCAGAATACCCAGAAGAGTTCTGGAGACCTGAGGAGACTTGCTGTCACTCAGACTCCAGTGAAAGACCATCA